>CM053026.1:706841279-707441279 GCA_028564925.1 Lithobates sylvaticus | reverse complement strand
ATGAGTTAAGCTGTATAACCAAAAAAAGATTAATGTGTGCTGCATTGATCATTTCTTTTTTTCACTACATTTCTCAAGACTAGTGTTTAAGAGATATACATTTCTGAAAAGACAATGTGTACTGAGAAACACATATCTGTTTTTTAATGTAGAGTCTACCTAACCATGCATCCAGCAGAACATTAAAGGGCTGACGCTTTCTATCTTATCCTTTTCTAATTCTGCCTCAACAAAAGGTGGCATCATCATACCAGGCAGTGGTCTGGCTCAGTGGTGCAGTTGGCTACAGCCGCGGGAGAGTGAGTGCTGCCAATGCTTTATAGAGGCAGTCCGGATCTCTTTGTGGGCTTTCAGTGTAGAGTCATGTGTGTCTGTGGTCAGAAACACTGGATATTCTTCCATGGGCCTCTCTCGATGGTTCAAGTCTGAGGAGAAACTAGTAGGGTGCACAGCCTACCAGTCAACTGTTTACATTTACTGTTTATGCTGCCTATTGTATCTTAGATTTTTTTTTGTTTACAAACTTTTTTATTAAGTACAAAACCTGCATGGCATAAGTAATATAAAAGTTACAGAGGGTCAGATATATACATGGACAATATAACATACATATGTAATAGTAATACATTTTGTTATATAGGTAAAATGTACAGTGCCTTGCGAAAGTATTCGGCCCCCTTGAACTTTTCAACCTTTTGCCACATTTCAGGCTTCAAACATAAAGATATAAAATTTTATGGGACACAATTGTGAAGTGGAACGAAATCTATTGGATATTTTAAACTTTTTTAGCAAATAAAAAACTGAAAAGTGGTGCGTGCAAAATTATTCGGCCCCTTTACTTTCAGTGCAGCAAACTCACTCCAGAAGTTCAGCGAGGATCTCTGAATGATCCAATGTTGTCCTTAATGACTGATGGTGATAAATAGAATCCACCTGTGTGTAATCAAGTCTCTGTATAAATGCACCTGCTCTGTGATAGTCTCAGGGTTCTGTTGAAAGCGCAGAGAGCATCATGAAGACCAAGAAACACACCAGGCAGGTCCGTAATACTGTTGTGGAGAAGTTTAAAGCCGGATTTGGATACAAAAAGATTTCCCAAGCTTTAAACATCACAAGGAGCACTGTGCAAGCAATAATTTTGAAATGGAAGGAGTATCAGACCACTGCAAATCTACCAAGACCTGGCTGTCCCTCTAAACTTTCAGCTCAGACAAGGAGAAGACTGATCAGAGATGCAGCCAAGAGGCCCATGATCACTCTGGATGAACTGCAGAGAACTACAGCTGAGGTGGGAGAGTCTGTCCATAGGACAACAATCAGTCGTACACTGCACAAATCTGGCCTTTATGGAAGAGTGGCAAGAAGAAAGCCATTTCTCAAAGATATCCATAAAAAGTCTTGTCTAAAGTTTGCTACAAGCCACCTGGGAGACACACCAAACATGTGGAAGAAGGTGCTCTGGTCCGTTGAAACCAAAATCGAACTTTTTGGCCACAATGCAAAACGATACGTTTGGCGTAAAAGCAACACAGCTCATCACCCTCAACACACCATCCCCACTGTCAAACATGGTGGTGGCAGCATCATGGTTTGGGCCTGCTTTTCTTCAGCAGGGACAGGGAAGATGGTTAAAATTGAGGGGAAGATGGATGCAGCCAAATACAGGACCATTCTGGATGAAAACCTGTTGGAGTCTGCAAAAGACCTGAGACTGGGACGGAGATTTATCTTCCAACAAGACAATGATCCCAAACATACAGCAAAATCTACAAAGGAATGGTTCACAAATAAACGTTTTCAGGTGTTAGAATGGCCAAGTCAAAGTCCAGACCTGAATCCAATCGAGAATCTGTGGAAAGAGCTGAAAACTGCTGTTCACAAACGCTCTCCATCCAACCTCACTGAGCTCGAGCTGTTTTGCAAGGAAGAATGGGCAAGAATTTCAGTCTCTCGATGTGCAAAACTGATAGAGACATACCCCAAGCGACTTGCAGCTGTAATCGCAGCAAAAGGTGGCTCTACAAAGTATTAACACAAGGGGGCCGAATAATTTTGCACGCCCCACTTTTAATTTTTTTATTAGTTAAAAAAGTTTCAAAAATCCAATAGATTGCGTTCCACTTCACAATTGTGTCCCACTTGTTGGTGATTCTTCACAAAAAATTAAAATTGTATATCTTTATGTTTGAAGCCTGAAATGTGGCAAAAGGTTGAAAAGTTCAAGGGGGCCGAATACTTTCGCAAGGCACTGTATCTTAGATTCTTAAGGCAAACTCTAGACATTTAATTTAAAATACCAAAGAATGCACTACATTTGTATAGCACTACCTCCGTAGGAGCCGCTTGAGTATTACCCAGATAGTCCTTACTTCTTCACTGGCAGCCAGGCACAAGGTAATTTCCAGCCAGGAACACACTTTAGCTCGATGTAGTCAAAGACCAGAATAAGGGTGTTGTTTTGTAGTTTTATTTTGGAGGAACTTGGATAGGTTAGGGGATTTGTAGTAGGATACTCCGGAGCAAAACTATGCACAGATTGGACTCTAAACTAGTATTGAGCAATAGGTGAAGTCTCTTGCTGGGAGCAGATGGCAGACTTCTCCTGTGTAGCAGTGCAGAAATCAAGAGCATGAGCAAAGTCTCTTGTAGTGGAGGACAGGTAGACAAAGCGGTTCAGGTCACTAGCCAGCGATCCTTTTAGTTGGACCCTTAGCTGACTGTACTAGCACAAGGGAATAGCCAAATAGAACAGGCCCCTAGATCTTTGGTCTGTACGCACTGGAGACACAAACAGATCCTCTCAGGCACATTATCCCTTCAGTCAGCTCTTTAGAAGCACCAGGGTCACTCCTCTCTACTTTAGTTTCAGGCCCTCAGGTCGCCCAGCTGAGGCCACATTTCAGCAAGTGTTAGGGGCGGCAAGCCTACCTCACCCCTTGCTGGTGCACTCCACCATCCAGGAAGGAACCCAGAGATCACATGTCCCCTGAATATATAGGCTAATCCCAGCATGCTCAGGGGCACCCCCCCCCTGTAATTGGCTGAGACGGCTACACACTCATCCTGCCCATTTGTCTAACTCCCACCCATGCTCCAGAAAGCTCTACTAGCTTCTAGAAGGTGGGAGGAGTCCAACCAAAAACTCAACAGCACCAGCACACATGAGTAGCCTTAACTAATAAATTGCAGCATTCTGTTAAGCAAACCTGCCGAAGATAGACGTGCCTCTAGCCCCATCATTAGGCGGGAAGAGCAAATTACACTAACCTGACTATTTAAATCCTAGCACCTATACTAGAAGGGTGCTACACTAGTTAATGAAAGAGCAATTTATTGTATTTTAAATGAACCCAGTATAAATCTGATATTAACTTAATGGCAGCCTTATGTAATCTATTGTTTGAAAGACTGTAGGTGTCCTAGATTTACTGTACATATGCTGGCAAAAGCAACCATGGCACTACCTGTTTGGAGTTTGCATGTTCTCCCTGTCCCTGCGTGGGTTTCCTCCAGGTGCTCTGATTTTCTCCCACATTCCAAAGACATGCTAGTAGGTTAATTGGCTCTTGTCTAAATTGGCCCTAGCACATGTGTGAGTGCATGTGAGTTAGGGACCTTAGATTGTAAGCTCCCTGAGGGCAGGGACTGAAGTGAATATTCAGTATACTGTATATGTAAAGTGCTGCGTAAATTGACTGCGCTATATAAGTACCTGTAATAACGAAATGAATCCAGGAAGAAGTCATCTTTTGACGAAACGACGTAGGGTTGAGCGGCGTTCTGATGTCCCCACCATTCTCCGTCTGTCCAGGAAGCGATGGGCAGTGAGAGAGAGCCGGCCGGCTCGATTATATGATACACGCTTTTGTATATACGTCAACAATGTAAGTGCATGATTGACGCATATTTGTTTTATTAAAATTTGTTTACGGAATTACGCTATAGGATCCCTTCTGTTTTTATCTGTTTAATGAGCATATATCATTATGGCCGAGAGGAGAGGTTAAAGCAGGAGTTCTTTATGCTGATTCAAGTGGACCATCGTGATATATCGCATACAATTCTATATAGAAACCCAAGCTGGGGGATAAGCCACAGGCACGTTGGATCTCCCTAAAAAGAGATCTAGCCAGCTGGTAAGCGGCAGTAGTTTTATTGGTGGAGGATCTTCCATTGGTGTACCCTGTCACTTCTTTATTTATTTATTTCTAATTTTATTTCCTTTTTCACTCCTAGTGTTAAATCACAATTAACATCACGTTGGTTATCGATTTTAAATACACATGTGATTAAGATTGATTAATATTCATTGCACGGTAGGAGTATTATTTAAATATACTGCAGTTGATCTTGTAGTAATAAGTATCACGTATACTCTGTAATTTTTAGCGCAGCTTTTTTTTTGTTTAAATAATTTAAATAAATAAATAAAAAGAAATGCTTAAAATTCCTAAAACAGGAGGGGGATGACGCTGAACAAGGCAGACGTGTGTTGAGAGCTCCTGCTCTCCTCCCTCCCCAGTCAAATCAGCTGCAAACCCTGATGAGCTGATGTCAAAGGCCGACATAGGATGGTAATTCCCAGATGAGGATCCGATGGTCGGAGTGAAGCGGCAAAGCGAGACAATCCCAGAGATCGAAAAAAAAAATACCAGCAGTACAGGACTAGTACCTATGCTGAGCGGTTCTATGCAAAGGTTATCCTGCCTGCCCTACAACTCTACAAAACCCTCTACAAGACCCCGCACTTAGCGGGAGGGGAGACCTACCTCACCGAGCGGACGGACTCCCCTACACGATTCCACTGTGCTGTGCTGTGCCGTGCGGAGTGGCTCGACGGAGCCGACCAGGACTTCGGGGAGACACTCGTAAGTCTCCGGGAAACATAGCAACCAGCTTACCGACTACGAACAAAACCGAGTGTAGCCGAACTCTATCTCAGCCACACGGAAACAGCCGAAACAGCCGAAACAGAGGAACGACAAGAGCTGAGGACAGCAGGAGGGGTAAGCACTATCATATAGAGCTATAGATACCCCGGGGACTTTCTACACACACAAATAGGAGGTTAAATTGGGTTACACTTGGGTTATATCCCAGAAGACAGAAACTGTATTTAAAACCCTTTACCCAATGGTCATCAAATGTAGGATAGCGGAAAAAGGAAAAACAGACTTGGAGATGTGAAACTCACAAAATATGACCGAAATCCTAAATTTGTCTCCCTGCCTTTTTTTTTTTTTATTTTCCCATCGATATTTTCTCTTCCCTATTACTGGTCTATTTTGGGTAAAAACTGAGCAAGATAATAGTTATACCAGCACAAACTAAAGAACACGGACTGAAATACCCTAAGAAGCTGTAGACTGTATACTATATGTTTGTGGGACTGTATGCTGGAAAATCTGGAGAATATTTCACTGACCCTAATGCACCCTATATTACACCTGCATGGGAATATAATACCTCGCATAATTTAAAGAACGCAAGTTATATAAGATCCCTATAGGGCCTTATATACTCCATCACTCCATATACTGCATTAAACGCACGCAGGGGAAAAGCAAAGTCCATTCTTGCCTCTTGCCTCTAAAAACGCATATAAAGGGATAAATACAGTTTAAGCGATTTTTATACTTAAAGAGTCTTTAAAGTCCCCAAAATAGAGGCTCGGTAGCCTTACGAGACATACGGGACTTACCGAAAGGGTAATAAGAGGAAAGGAACAAGGAGGAAAACTATACTAAGCTAGGGGAATTACACCCCAATACCCCAATTTCCAAAATTATCCTCTCCCTCTCCTGGGGAATGCCCCCTAAAAGTACACACACACAAAAAATTAAAAGAGGGTCTGCTGGAGGGACTTCAAAAAATCAGCCAATGATAGTGAAATCTAGCCCGAACCCCAAAACAGACATAACAGGGTTTTTTAAAAACCCAAACACACAGACAACGCCTGAAAACCCCGAGACGTCCGAAATAGATTGTAGGATCCTCTGTGGAGACCCAGAAATAGGAACCAACACCACTATGGAGAATGGCGAGCAATCTAATATACCACATATGGAAGATAATACGGACAGACAAAATTGGGATATACAATCCTATATAAAATCAATACCCACAAGAGAAGATATGGATAGATATGTGCACAGACTAGAGACCTCGTACAAAAATGAGATACAAATAATAAAAGCAACAGTATTGGAAACACAAAAAAGGGTGGAAAATATAAATACGAAAATGGAAGATATGAATCAAAAAATTTATGATCTAGAGGAAAGAAATCGGGAGACTGACAGGTTTCTGGTTCAAATGTTTAATTCAAACGACGAAATGGAGAACAGAACCAGACGCAATAACATCAGAGTCAGAGGGCTTCCAGAATCAATAACACCAGATAAACTGAAGGATACATTACAAGAAATATTCAACATAATACTAAAACAGCCAAACACAACAGGCATCGAAATTGATAGAGCACATAGAACACAAGGCCCAAAGGACAAGGACTTAGCAAAACCCAGGGACGTAATCTCCAGAATACATTTTTTCCGGGTAAAGGAGAATATTATGGCGGAGGCTAGAAGACAAAGGAACTTTGAGTACGAGGGGGCCCCATTGATCTTCCTGCAGGACTTGTCCAAGCATACTTTGATTAAAAGGAAAGCCCTAAAACCATTATTGGATATACTAAAAGAAAAGAGTATTCTATATAGATGGGGCACCCCATTCCAAATAATAGTGCATCAAAATGGCCAAAAGAATGTTTTCCGGGACATAAAAGATCTCCCCGACTTTCTAAAAAATCTGGACCTACCCTTGATTGACCTACCGGCCTGGCCGCAAACATTCTCGGATATCTCGGAGGGACTGACTAGAAGAAGAAGATAGACTGAAGATAGACTGAACATAAGACAGGGGGGGGGGGTGGATGGGTGGGGGGGATAGGGAGAGGATACGAGATAATATGTTAAAACACACACATCAATGAATTTTAATTTTTTTTTTTTTTTTTTTTCACTGTCCATTAAGGACAATAATATGGCACTAAAGTATGTGAACACCACTCACTTTTTTATTTTTTTTTATATTTTTTTTTTTTTTCTAGAGGGCAACATTTTTTCACAAATTTTTGTTTTTTTTTTTTTTTACTTTTTCTTTTCTTTTTTCACGGAGTGCAACATTTTTTCACTTTTTTTTTTTTTTTTCTCTTCTCTCACAGTCCAGTAGGGACAATAAACAAGACACCAATCACATGAATACTAATGAAAATTTTCCCTTTTTTTTTTTTTTTTTCTAGTAAATATTTTTTCACGGTCCAATATGGACACTAAAAAAGGCACTAATTCTATGAACACTAATGTAATTTTTAAATTTCCTTTGGAAAGCTAATGAACATAAGGTTGTAAGAGCTAAACTATGGGGGATATGGATATATGTATGGACATGTATATATGTGGAAATGAATTGGAAGAATGAAAACATGCCTCAAAAGAGATATCTTCCTATTGTTAGAGTGAAAAATTGAAGTAAGATGACCCATCCCAGTGCTTTTCTTTTTTTTTTTTTTTTTTTTTTTTTTTTTTTTTTTTGTTGTGTTATTTTTAAATTTTTTTTATTTTTTTTATTTTTTTTATTGTCCAATAGGGACAAGAAATGACACTATATATACAAACACTAATGCTAAAAACTTTTTTTCTTTTTTTTTTTTTTTTTTTTATTGTCCAATAGGGACAATAAATGACACTATATATATATATGAACACTAATGCTAAATCTTCTTTTTTTTTTTTCTTTTTTTTTCTTTTTTTTTTTTTTTTCTTGGGTGTAATTTCACTGTCCCATGTGGACAAAAATAGTCACTTAAAATGTTAATAAGACAACTCCCTTTTTTTTTTTTTTATTTTTTTTTATTGTCCAATAGGGACAATAAAAGGCACTATATTAATATATATATGAACACTAATGTTAAATCTTCTTCTTTTTTTTTTTTTTTTTTTTTTTTTTTTTTTTTTTTTTCACTGGGTGTCCCCCTGGGTATGGGTCATCGAACTGGTTAACGATAGGAATTAAATCAACAATAGGGTGTACTGTACTGTAATGATATTATACACTTATACGGATATGCATTTATATAGACAAGTACTAGATAGGCGAGAATAGGCTAGGCCTCAAAGATTCTCCTGTCCCCCCAATCTTCTCAATAGCCCCCCCTTTTTTCTTTTTTTTTTTCCCTTCTCTCCTCCCCCCTCCCGCTTCCCCCCTTCTCCCACCCCGACCCCCTGCCCCTGCCTACCACTATGATTGCATGGCATATTGCACGATTTTTCTTTCTCTTTAATATAAACAATATATAAAAACAAATTTGACTGGGGAGGGCACCGATCTGCTGGGGGAAGTGTTCATGTACCCCAAATAGGGACCTTATTTATTAAGGGTTGACTTAGATTAGTCGTAGATTAGGACACAAATATGTAGAATGAATGGAATGAAAGTGTAATTTTATTAAAGAATATTATTTAGATAATTAAATTTTTATTTATTTTTTTTATTTTTTTTTTTTCCCCCTCCCTCTCCCTTACTTTTTTTTTGTTCCTATCCTGGTGGAACCTTTATAATGATCAAAATATGCTCATATAATATTAGAGGATTAAATGCAACCTCCAAGAGACTTCAAGTTCTGCAGTCATGCCATAGACAAAATATCGGAATACTTATGCTCCAGGAGACACATTTCTGTACAGATCATATTCCCATCATACGTAATAGGCACTATCCAACATGGTACCACGACTCTTTTGCATACTCAAAATCTCGAGGGGTGGCTATCGCCATACATAAATCTGTACCACACCAAATAGTGGAAATTTATAGAAATAAAGATGGAAGAGGGCTCTTGCTGAAGGTCAATATCTTTGGCAAGAAATATACCTTTATTAATATATACCTGCCTAACTATGACCAAATTGAATTTGGGACACAACTTCTCACAGATTTAATGAGTAAAGCAGAAGGGACTACGGTAATTGGTGGAGACTTTAATTTTATTTTTGATCCTGAACTAGATACTTCAGCCCCCCCAAAAAAAGAAAAAAATATTGCAAGGAAAAAGTTCGTAGAAATGATGAAAAGACATCACCTGGTAGATGCATGGAGAATGGCCTATCCGGGGGATAGGGACTACACGTTCCTATCAAAGGTACATGGAACCTATCACCGAATAGACTACCTCCTAGTAAACCAACAAGGATTGCCGGAGCTCTCTTCTCCGGAGATTGGCAGTGCTATATGGTCAGACCACTCACCTATCTATATTACACTGACTATAGATAAAGAGAAAAAAACAAGGAATTCCTGGAGACTTAATGATAATTTGCTATTCGATGAAGCATGCTTAACAGAGATCAGGGAAGCAATAACGAATTTTTCGGTAGATCATGTGGGAGATAACACTTCCCCACCCAACCAATGGGAAACACTAAAATGCATTATTAGAGGTCTATTTATCAAACATGGGTCTAGATTAAAAAAAACGAAAGGAAATAAAATAATCCAACTATCAAGAGAAATAGAAAAACTAGGAAAAGAACATAAGCAAACGATGGGACAGGAGGCATTAAAAACATTAACTACTAAAAAAAACGAGCTTAAAACACTACTAGACGAAGAAACCTTACAAAGCCGAGATAAAATACGGTCTCTAAATTATGTCCAAGGAAACAAAACAGGGAAGTTACTCGCGACGAAGATACACCAACAGACAAATTTAACCTCAATTATAAAAATTAAAACTGAAATAGGCAATTATGCTCATAAACCAAAAGATATTGTCGAAACCTTTCGAAATTTTTATACTAAGCTATACAATATTTCCAATCCAATGGCAGAAAAGAGTCCCGAAGCTTTTCAACAGCAGGTCCAAGAATATATAAATAATACTCCGATACAAACATTGAATGCTTTAGATAAAGAACAACTCGAGGAAGAGATAACAGAGGACGAAATTAAAAAGGTAATAAACTCCCTGGTAATAGGGAAAAGCCCAGGCCCGGACGGTTTTACTCCGAGGTTCTATAAAACGTTTAAAGATCTACTCATTCCAATTATGAAGCATTTATTCAATAAGGTAACAATCAATCAACCCTTTGTTCCACAGGGAATGCAAGCTTACATCTCCCTTATACCTAAACCCGAAAAAGATCCCACTACCTGTGGCAGCTATCGACCTATCTCGCTTACGAACATCGATCTTAGGATATACTCAAAAGTCATTGCTAACAGACTAACCCCTATACTTCCAGGTTATATACACCTGGACCAAGCGGGTTTCGTAAAGGGGAGAGAAGCAAGAGATAATACCTCAAAAACAATAACGCTTATGGATTATGCTCGGAGACACACCATCCCATCCTGTCTTCTGACGGTAGATGCCGAAAAAGCATTTGACAGGGTGGGATGGTGTTTTCTCGAAGAGACACTGAAGCAATGGGGAATGGGACCAAACTTACTAGAAAAAATAATGGTATTATACCAAAAACCCATCGCCAGAATTAGAGCAGTGGGAGATATCTCTGAACCCATAATGATAACTAACGGAACTAGACAGGGCTGTCCTCTGTCTCCTCTACTATACGTGCTGGTCATGGAACACCTAGCAATAGCCATCCGGAAAAATATAGATATACAGGGGCTAAAGGTAGGGGAGACAGAGTACAAACTGTCTGTTTACGCAGACGATTTGTTGATATATATAACAAACCCGGTAATAACACTTCCAAACTTAATACAGGAATTTGATAAATTTGCCAAGGTTAGTAACTTTAAAGTAAACTACAGTAAATCTGAAATAATGGATATTACACTTCCTGAAGATAAAATAGAAATAATTAGGACTAATTTCCCTTTTAAATGGCAGCCCCTAGCAGTAAAGTATTTAGGTATCTATATCCCCAAAGATTTATATAAAATTTATGAACTTAATTACCTCCCAATCACAAATAAAATAACAAAGTTAATACAACAATATGCAAAAGGAAACCACTCGTGGATAGGGAGGATAAACATAATAAAAATGGACATTTTACCTAAGATTTTATATATATTCCAGGCAATACCTCTCTTCCCTGTAAAGAAATTGCTAAACCAAATACGAAAGGTTATAGGGAGTTTTATCTGGGCCGGGAAACCTGCTAGAATTAGCAGGTCAATACTGATCCGTTCCAAGGAGGAAGGAGGGCTTGCACTCCCGGATATTTCGACATATTTAAAAGCGGCCTTAATAACCAGAATTATAGATTGGTTTCATAATAGGGACTCCAAAGAATGGGTCAGATTGGAAGAAGAGATCTCAACTATTAGCCTAAAGTCCCTGCCCTGGATTAGAAAGGAAAGACGTCCATTAAACGGGGATATGCCATATTTTGCGGGCCGGGCTTTGAGAGTATGGGATGGATTAGTAAAACAAGGCAAAGGTTCAACATATATAGGGCCAATGACCCCCATATTCGACAACCCGGAATTCCCACAGGCAATGAAAGTAGGAACTTTCCTAAAATGGAACAAAAAACAAGATACCAGAATTAGAGACACAATAGAGCAAGGTAGGATAATACCATTTGAGGCGATGGGTATAGAATACAAAAATAATTGGATTCAGTACTGGCAATTATATAAATATATTTCTTGTATAACAAAAGAAGACATAATCGACAGACCTTTACTAGTTCTGGAAGAAATATTGATAGAAGAACAGAAACCGACCCATAACCTGTCCACTGTATATAGATATTTGATGAATAATAATGAGGTAAAAGAGATGACATACATAAAAAGGTGGGAGGAAGAATTAGAAAGGGATATCCCTAAAGAAAAATGGAAGGAAGCTTTCAAGATTATTCATAAACTATCTAAATCTAGTAGAGATCAGGAAAGGAACTATAAAATGTTGACAAGATGGTATCGGTGTCCAACAGATATGAACAAAATCAATCCTGAAAATAGTAATATATGTTGGAGATGCTCTCAAGCCGTCGGGACAATGTCACATATATGGTTTGACTGTCCCAGAGTGCATAGTTTCTGGGAACAGATATATAAAACATACACTGTAATGACAGGAATAGAAATCCAACCCGATATCTTGATGTCAATAATGTCCATGAATATGGGATCGGTTAAAAAAGTAAAAAAAGGAATCTTGAAATATTTCGTAACAGCAGCAAGAACTATTATAGCCAGGAAATGGAAAAATAACAGGTGTCCTAATATAGACGAGTGGGAGACAGAGATGGACGAAATGTGTAAAATGGAGACAAGATGGGAAAAGGAGGATGCGAACAGAGAGGAAGCAAACAATGCTTGGCAGACCTGGTCAAGACTTAAAATACTACACCCAGGATGGAAGGATCTAGTAGGAGAGAGGTAGGGGACTTACGGCTCCCCGTTCCCCTTTCCCCCCCTTTTTTTTTTTTTTTTTTATTTTGTTTTTGTTGTTTTTTTTTTTGTGAGTTGATGGACGTGAATGTCAGATGTGTGAGTCGAGGTAAGGTGTTAGTAAACCCATGGAGATACAAGGAATGCTAAATGATTATAGATGGGTGAGTTATAATTTAATACATAAGTGTATAAGAAATAGGCAGGCACCTTTTGTATAAGTGTAATTGTATGTTTACTTGTAAATATAAAATTTTTCGATAAATAAAGATATATAAAAAAAAAAAAAAAAAAATGAACCTGCTGTCAAAAGGGGAGAGCAGAATGAGCAGAGAGATAACCTCATTATTCTGATACTGCTCTTTCTCTCTCCAGTCATAGGGTGGGGGCAAAGAGGGAATCTAGTTTTATTGTTTAACTGCAGTTAAGGTTACAAGTCTGGTTGTGGTTAATAGTATGGCTTTGTAAATCTCAACACTGGATGGACAGAATTACAGATCCTCTGACAGGTTAATGTCTTCTCTATTTCAACTGTATATTTTAAGCCAAATTACATTTTTCGTTTAAGTCAACTAAAAGATTCCAAGTGCATCAAAACACATAGTATACAAAGGTTTTTTTTTTTTTTTTTTTGGAAGGGTTCTCCATAGAAAAACCTGTACCCTGCCAGCATGCTGTAAAGAAAGACCCTTACTCTTTATGTGGAAATAGTGGTCTCTTTGCAAAGGCTTGACCCAAATGAGCCAAAGCTACAACTCTGTATTCAGCACAGCTTATGCTCTCTGGTGATGAACAACTCTAGCTCTAAATCAGAAGGACTTATGTTCTGCCCCTGCAAAGAGTTCACTACTTTCACACAGAGAGCAATGGTGTATGCCCTATAAGGTACCAAATGTGGCACTAGAGGGGGGGGGGTGGAAGCAGATAAGCAGAGCTTCTACTTTTTGGTTGAACTCCGCTTAAAACTGTAGCTGCTTTTTAACCACTTAAGCCCCAGACCAATTTGCAGCCAAAGGACCAGGCCCCTTTTTGCAATTCGGCACTGCGTCGCTTTAACTGACAATTGCGCGGTCGTGCGACGTGGCTCGCAAACAAAATTGGCGTCCTTTTTTTCCCACAAATAGAGCTTTCTTTTGATGGTATTTGATCACCTCTGCGGTTTTTATTTTTTGCGCTATAAACAAAAATAGAGCGACAATTTTGAAAAAAATGCAATATTTTTTACTTTTTGCTATAATAAATATCCCCCCCAAAAATATATAAAAAAAACATATTTTTTCCTCAGTTTAGGCCGATACGTATTCTTCTACAAATTTTTGTTAAAAAAAAATCGCAATTAGCGATTATTGATTGGTTTGCGCAAAAGTTATAGTGTTTACAAAATTGGGGATAGTTTTATAGCATTTTTATTAATATTTTTTTTTTACTAGTAATGGCAGCGATCAGCGATTTTTATTGTGACTGCGACATTATGGCGGACACATCGGACATTTTTGACACATTTTTGGGACCATTGTCATTTATACAGCAATCAGTGCTATTTAAATGCACTGATTCCTGTGTAAATGACACTGGCAGTGAAGGAGTTAACCACTAGGGGGCAGGGAGGGGTTAAGTATGTGTTTTTTTACTGTAGGGGGCGTGGCTTTGCGTCTAACGTCACTGATCGGCTTTCTCTATGACAGAGAACAGCCGATCAGTGACAGCGTCACTAGGAAACACGGGGAGAGGTTAGTTTACACAGACCTCTCCCCGTTCTTCAGCTCTGTGACCCGATCATGGGACACCATCGGCGATCGGGTCCGCTGGTCCCGCGGCACGGTCACGGAGCTCAGGATTGGGTCGCGAGCGCGCCCCGGCAGCGTGCGCGCGACCCACGGCTGGGCTCTTAAAGGGCAACGTACCTGTGCATTGATGTGCCCAGCCGTGCCATTCTGTTGACGTATATCGGCGTGAGGCGGTCCTTAAGCGGTTAAAGAAAACAAATTAGTTTTTATGCCCCTGGAATCTATTTAGCTGATTTGAACTAAAAGTTAAGTTGGGCTTTAACTATTTGCTTGAAGTACACATGCAAAATATTGTGCAGTATATACAGGTAGATTTTTACATGTTGGTAGAACCAGTTCCAGTAACTTGAGTTGTGAGGCTCTTTCAATATATATATATATATATATAATTGCTTAAACTATGCAGTTATAATACCATCTAAGTACACTTATTTTTCTATCTGTTAAAAGAATATTACCCTTTCAACTTCTATACTAATGCTGTGTACACACAAGCGTTTTTCCGTCAGAATAAACTCTGAAGGTTTCTCCGGAGGAATTCCGCTCAAGCTGTCTTGCATACACACGGTCACACCAAAGTCCGACCGCCAAGAACGCGGTGACGTACAACACGTACGACGGGACTAGAAAAAAAAAGTTCAATAGCCAGTAGCCGAGCTTATATCTTGTACTTGCTTCAGAGCATGCGTCGTTTTTGGTCCGCCCGAACAGCATACAGACGAGTGGATGGGAATTGGTTCTGTTGGAAAAATTTAGAACATGTTCTCTTTCTAGGTCCATCTGAATTTTCAACGTAAAAAAGGCAGATGGGGCATACACACGATCGGAATATACGATGAAAAGCTCCCGTCTGACTTTTTCTGTCGGAAATTCCGCTTGTGTGTACTCTCAGCAAATCAGAAACACGCATCAGCTCCATCCCTTTGTACGTTAAAAGGTAGTTCTCTATTACCTAGCCTGTGCCTGGATGTAATGTCCTCTCATCCTGCATTGTTCCAAAGGGAGTGTGGGTCAGTATCACTGTTTTGAGTGATTCAGCCTTAAAATTTATCAATTAAATGTTATGCTTCCATTTTTGTATTAATGCTTTCTGCATCATGCTGCATGAGCATCTTGTATTTTTAAATATCTTTTCCTATGATTTGCTTATATTAATGCTAATATTATTTACAATATATTTACCCTAATTATTTTTTTAACAGGTTTCCTTTCCAATCCTCACATTTCATCAAAGAAGGTTCAGTATAAAAATGTCCAAGTTCATTCATATTTCAAAAAATCAAAGGGTAATTGCTGAACAGAAATACCTTTGTTTCCTTGGAAAGCAATTAGACTGGTGATGGCAGGTCTCAAGTGAGAATCCAACTCTCAGATGGACTGTAATTACTCACCATTTGCTACTAGAAACAGAACACTTTCTTGATTGAAAGGCCTAATTTCCTGGGATTTGGAGGGTTGCACTAACAGTTGTACATTTGAAGGTCTCATAAAACCATTCAGCACATTTATCTGGGATAAGCCAGCCATTGGTATATGAGATCTCAAAGACCACAATACTTAAATTTGCTTTATTTCTATATTAATTGTGCCCACTTTATCTCACAAAGGGTTTTATATGATAGGTATCGACACATGTTTATGATTATGACTTTCTAAAGCATAGCTATACTTTGAAAAAGTACCCACATGCAGACTTGATCCCTGTGATCTATTTTGAAAACACAATACTAGATATAAAATTTATTATCTGCTGTATTTTATTGAAAGTGATAAACAAATACAACAATAAACATTACAAACATTTCCCATCACTTAATTTAGCAAATTAGCACAGAAAATTGCTTTCCAACATTTGGATTATTAAAAAACATTTATTTTTTGCAGACATTTGCAAATATGGTATATGCACAGCCATGCACTTCTGAAAAGTGTGGTCCCTAAGGCCCCTTTCACACTGGGGCGTTTTTCAAAAGAAAATAGCACCTATACAGCGCCTGAAAAAATCCGACCCCTTTCACTCCAGTGTGAAAGCCAGAGGGCTTTCTCACTGGAGCGGTGCGCTAGCAGGACGGTCAAAAAAGCCGACGCCGCTCCCGCCCCAGTGTGAAAGGGACCTAAAGCTGCACTATATAAGCACAGGGAGGAGTGAATCTACCCAGGTTCAAGGAATCCTGATGGGTGTAATGAATCCTTCTTGAAATCCAAGAAACTCAAACTTCAGAGTAAATCTTGATACTAAATTCTGGCTATTTTAAAGCGGACTTGGGCATTGCTAAAGAGACCATTGAACGAAGTAAATAAAACATTGTCAAAAATACCATTAGCCCTGGTTCACACTGGAGTGTTTTGAAATTGCATGTCAAATCGGCGGCAATCGCCGTCAATAGCACCATCCTAATTGGTGCGACGCCGCATCTGCGGCACTGCACCAAATTTGAAAAAGTCGTTTCTGTACTACTTTTTGCGGTTTCGGGCTGCGATTTACATTGACATCTGTGCAAAAACCGGGAGTGAAATCGTGTGGAGCCCCCCCGACCAAGCCCTTTTTTGCGATATGCCACTGCGCTATTTTAACTGACAATGACACGGTCGTGCAACTCTGTCCTTTTTTTTCCCACAAATAGAGCTTTCTTTTGGTGGTATTTGATCACATCTGCGGTTTTTATTTTTTGCGCTCTAAACAAAAATAGGACCACATTTTAGAAAAAAAGAAACAATCTTTTTTAATTTCTGCTATAAAACATATCTAAAAAAAAAAAAAAATTAAATTTCTTCATCAATTATCAATTTAGGCCAATATGTATTCTGCTATATATTTTTGGTAAAAAAATTCCAATAAGCGTATATTGATTGGTTTGCGCAAAAGTAATAGTGTCCACAAACTGTAGGATATTTGTATTTAATTATTTTAGCGTTATATTTAGCGCTGCTTTACCATCGTTTTAGCAGAGGTATTCGGCCACTAGCGGTGCGGTTTTAACCCCCGCTAGCGGCCGAAAAAGGGTTAGAACCCCCCTGAAAAACGCTGCTGCAGCGGCGCTTTGCCGGCGGTATTGCTGTGCTGCCCCATTGATTTCAATGGGTAGGAGCGATATAGGAGCAGTGAATACACCGCTCCTTCACCGCTCCAAAGATGCTGCTAGCAGGGCTTTTTTACCGTCCTGCTAGCGCACCGCTCCAGTGTGAAAGCCGGAGGGTGAAAGGACCCGCTTTTTTCAGGCGCTATACAGGCGCTATTTTTAGCGCTGTAGCGCCTGAAAAACGATTCAGTGTGAAAGGGGCCTAACTGACACTTTTTGGGACCAATGACACTAATACAGTGATCAATGCTAAAAAAATATGCACTGCCCCTGTAACAATGGCTGGGAAGGGGTTAGCATCAGGGTTAAATCTGTTCCTAGCCAGTGCTTGTGTACTGTGGGGTAAGTGTTTTTACTAAGGGAAGGCAAAGATCCATGTCCCTGCTGCTCCTGCTTTGCAATGACAATGGTAACAGAGTGGCAAATATATATGCCTATAGGACAATACAATTTACAACAGAGAGTGAAGAGATAACAATATCAGGGCAACCTAGGAGCAGTTTACCTAAAGGGTCACTGAGTGGCAGCACAATCTACGGTATCCTCAGTAGAGACAGATAAGCAGTCAAAGCATATGGCTACTTCCATTTCCCTTGGAGCACACCTCTCACAGGAAGGTAGGAAGCTTCTGTTAGTTCAGAAATGCAGCTGAAGGTATCTCTTATCCTGCTCCACATGGTAGTGGCTAGAAAAACCTTCTTCTAGATACACAGAATAGTGGCTGCATGCACAGGACCACCCCACTTTAGGTTCGGCATTCCACAGGAAGATGGCACAGGGCTCTATGTAGGGACTGGTGAGGTGATCTGGCCAGTAAGTCTGTTGTTTGTTTATTTTAAAGAACAAATTCTCCAGCACAATGTATCAGTTACAGAGAGGATACAATCCATTTTACATTGACAGGGGTGCTTACAAGGATCAGCTTTTATTTATTTATGTAAAACCTTTATCCCAAACAGGATTTTTTTTTCCAGTAATTGCTTATAAAGTGTTAGCTGGAAGCTGGCTTCAATTTGTTAGCTTATTTAAATTTACTAGTACATCTAACACTCCCCTCCCCCAAACTGACAATACATGCTGGAGGTGTGTTACTGGCCAGATCACCAGGTGAAAACAGAGGGGAAAAAGCCTAAACAAAGAAAAACTGCTGCATCTACCACATCTTATGAATGGTAAGCTGCAATGTACACATTTTTGGTTCTGGTTTTAATGTAGGTGGATCAGTGACCTGGTGATAGCCCAGTCAATAATGTCTTTCTGGGCAGGAGAGGGTGGAAGAGAGAGAGCAATTTCGACCCCTGGGAAAAGCCACTGGACTTTCGGGAGGCCAGAGGATTCTCTGAAACAGAGGTAAAAGAGCCTGTACCTGCATCAGTAAGCAAAGGGGCACTAAACTATAATCTACCCCTCTTGAACTTGCCATTCCTGGCAAAGTTGCAGATCAAACAAAGTCATCTGGCATAAAGTCTTCAGAGGGTCTCCCTTAGATGGGTCTCTGGGAGTGCCTCAGAGGTTGAGTCTTGACTCCATCTTCTAGGACAAGAGGCAATGCATCTCTGTCTTCAGGTGCATCAAAGGGGAGGTAAGGGTGGAGGTAAGGGTGGAAGAGCAGGAGGCAGACCCAATTGAACGTCTGATGGTTGGGATGCTTGTGGTTCATGAACTTAGATAGTCTCTTTGAAAGGTTGAAGGCCAAAATCTGCCACTACCAACTCTCCTTGTTCCACCCATGACCAGACTATAATAAATTGTTGGACTTCATAAAGGTTTAATTTTCATTCTCAGATCCAGGAAGTTACAGCATGCCAAGTTAAAAGTAAAACCTGGACCTCAGCCCCCTTTTAGCTTTAACAGACCACACGATTTTGACAGATTTGCTTATTTAGCTGGAACAGACTCACAATTAACAAGTCTCTTGAACCAGTTGTACGTTTTTAAAGCAAAACATGATTCTTTCTGCCACAGAGAGGGCTTGGCCCCTAGGCAACACAACTGACCAGGTCACCAACGAGTTGTCGGGAAACGTAATGCTTAGGTATAATATATTATTCCCCAGAACAAGATGGAACCATTCTCTCAACAGTTTATTGGTTTCTTTTAATAGCTTTGATCTTTCTCTGGGACTGAGCACAGAATAAAGGCTGCATGAACAGGACAACACCACTTTAGGCTTGTGTCAGGGCTGGGCTCAGCCCTTCCTTCTCTGAGCTGGCCGCTCAGCTGTCGGCTAATTTCCAACTCCTATCTCTCCACAGCGACTCACCTGTTGATGATATCCTGCTTGTCAGTCCTGCCTACTTAAGCCGTCCAGCCCAGATGATCTCTGCCTTCACCTTGGTCACATCTCTAAAGACGCTCGCCTGTGTTCCTGTTAAAGACTTGCTTGGCTGACATTCCTTCTGGCTCAAGATCCTGCTTGTTGTTCTACTACGCTCATCTCTTGCTCCCTGACATTTTGGCTTGTCTGACCATCCGTTCCGGTTCCTGAACTTTGGCTATGTTTTGACTACGTTTACTCTATTGACCTTTTTTTATTATTATTAAACAAGTGAGATTTAACTGTACTTTTGTCTCAGTCTGATTCATGGTTTCTGACAGCTTGTCAGCCAAGACATAGCTGGCACAGTGCTTACTAGGGCTTGGAAGAAAGTTGCGTGCTTATTTTGCTCAAACCATGCAACTTGTACTAGTGGATTAACCTTGAAGGAACAGTCACCTGGCTACAGCTCACATGCCCAATCACTGCTGACTCATCAGGCGTGATCTCTTGAGTACCAGAGGTGGGAGAGACAAAAATTGACTCAGCATGTCCAGGGGCCTATGGGGTTGTGGAAGCCCAGAGGAAACAGAGTTAAAACAACCTGCACTCCAATAAAGCTGTTTGTGCTCTGTTGAATTCTTTGTTTTGTATACCTTGTGCATTATGTATGATGTCTTATTTGAATGAATAAGGGTGAATTTTACAGATTACATCTTTTGGCTGTGAAGGAGGGCTTCTCAGGTAAAGCATTTCAATCTGATGAGAGGATGGCTCACCCACAGTGTTGGTGAAGACTACATGTAGGGCCTCCTTTAGGTTGTCTCATTCTGTAGCTTCTGGGAGCCCTTTTATTCTGATGTTGTTTCTACAGCCTCTATTGTCCAGACCCCCTAAATGCTTTTGTACATATGTCTCTTTTAGTGGATCTTTGGATCTTTAGCGGAGACTCTTTTGTAGACTAAAGGTCATGCTTCATGATTTCAACTTTTAGTAAAGTATATTGGAAATCTGCCCAAAGAGCTTTAATGATAGTGAATGGGAGTGAAATTTTGTTGCATTCTTTTTCATAGGAATGAATTATAAAGTCCTTCTGGGATGAGTGTTCCTCTGTCAAATAGTCTTTCCAGGATGAGGGCTTCTGCTGTTTCTGAACTGGACAAGGATAAGTGAGGCAAAGACATAATGGGGTTGACTTACTAAAGGCAAATATACAGTTGCCCTCTGCAAGTGCTGTTGCTCCAGAGCTTAGTAAATGAGGCAAAGCTTCACTTTGCAAAGAATACCCAATCACGTGCAGGGAAAATAAAAAAAAACAGCATTTTTGCTTGCAAATAATTGGATGATGGAAGTCAGCAGAGCTTCTGCTCATTTACTAAGCTTTTGAGGAACTGCTCCATTTTTTTGCCTTTAGTAAATCAACCCCAATATGTTGTTTATCTAAGTGAGTTTCAGAATAGAGAGCCTTTTAAGAGAGTTGGTACATTTTGCTCTGCAAGTGGTCAGGGTCACAGTCCCAGGGCTTATTCCACTCTGTGGCTTGGGTTTTTGGGGTTTGCATGGTGGTGTGGCCTGGGAGTGAATTGCCTAGCTTGGTGCAGATTTATGTCTCCATTGGGATGATTGGCCTGAACTACACCATGTTTTGTTTGGGTCCTGTGACTCCTGGATGTTTTCTGGGGCTTGGGGGCTTTTGTCAGTAGTGGTTGCATGCATACCTCATTGTTATAGGAGTATGGGGCAATGGAAATACTTTTATATGAGGGCCCAGTGCAGAAGAAGATTCATATGAACAACTAGTAGAAAATGTGTTGTTGAAGAGCCACTACTGTATGTTCAACATAGCCTGGGCTGCCCTACAAGCTCCAGGTTGTAATAGATGTAAAATCATATTACATTAAGGGCCACATATCAGACATATGTCCTGGTAGAACGTTTTTAAAAAAATATGTAAATGCAGACTCAATAAAAAAAAAAAAAGAAATGCTCAAATACTCACAGCCTTTACAATAAAGTTACTGTATTAGCAATTTATTTCATAGAAATTGAAAAATAGTATGACACTTATAATTTGACAATACAGTGGCAAACCTAAAAAAAATAGCATAATGTATCAGGGTCACATCTTAGATATTATAAGATAGGAAAACATATACAATGTGCACCATAAATTTGCTGGATTGGGGAATGTTCACACAATAAAATGTGTGAATATTCACTTAATTTATCCAGTCATGTAGTAAGAAAATCATTGTTTACTTTACTTACTTTACGTTATTGTATGAACATTTAGTAAATCAGTATCAAGACAAAAACTCTTCTGTGCATAAGTTTGGTGGATGGAGATGGGTATAATGTAGATACCACAACTGTTTCCCCCATTGACTTAAGTTTTATGTAGAACACCAGGTAATTCCTAGGCCTTTCAGCAACTCTTCAGGCAGGGAAATCCCAAACATTAAATGACAGAAAGCAAGAAGGGAGCACCAGCCTAGTACATCACCAATGACACCATTTAGTATGATAAAAGTGGTAAACACTTGTATTTACAAAAGATGAGTGTAAAGCCTCGTACACACGATTGGACTTTCCAACGGGAAATGTTTGATGTCAGGCTGTTGGCGGAGAATCCGACCATGTGTATGCTCCATCGGGCAATTGTTGTGGGACTTTCCGCCAACAAATGTTGGCTAGCATGTCTTCAAATTTTCCACCAACAAATGTGTGTTGTCGGATTTTCCGATCATGTGTACACAAGTCCGTCGGACAAAAGTCCAAAGTACAAACACGCATGCTCGGAAGCAGAAGCGGTCGGTCTTGTAAACTAGCGTTTGTAATGGAGAATTAACATCCGTGATGTGGCAAATTATGAAATCTCCAAATGCAGCGCACAATTCTCTTCTTCTTTAATGGGATAATAATGAAGCTGCTTTGCTGGTGATACTGATGGAGTTATTGCAAACGAATTTTCAAAGGCTTTTTTTTTCTAGTGATATCAAGAATAATATTATTATTTTTTTTTTTTTTTTTATTTGTGCAAGTTACCACAACATCATTATCCCATAGTTTTTAAGATCAAAGATACAACTATGTTGGTGTCCCTTGTCAATTTTACATTGTATTTTTTAAAATGTAACTGCCTACTCCGAAACTGTAATTTGAAGTAAAACACATAGCCAAGTATTATTCTCCACAATATTTTATTGTGCTTTAAAATAATTTAAAAAATTAATTAGACATGCTATCTGCCAATAGAACCTGACCAAAAAGTGCATTCTATGCATCCAAAAATATAGAAAATATACCAAATCAAATCATTATTATTCAACCAAAAAAGAAATAATAACTCTAAGGCCAATAATAAATAAGACATTATCTCCTCTGATTCCACAACATGTCTGGTTGACGAACGGCCGTTCAGAAAGTAACTGGAAAGCACGAAATAAAAAGCATGAATCAACACTCACCAAACTTCTACTAACACAAAATTAGCAGAAGGAGCCCAAAGGGGGCGCTGAAGAGCTGAAAAAACAAGTACGTCACTACGTTCTTAATTGTTGGCCAACATTTGTGTGACCATGTGTATGCAAGACCAGTTTGAGCCAACACCGGACAAAATTCCACAGTTTTGTTGGCGGAAAGTCCGATCGTGTGTACGAGGCATAAGGCTCATAACCTAAAACAGCCTCAGCCTGTGGCCCTAGATAGGCACAGATGACACCCGAATGTGTGGTAGATGCTGATGTGTTTCGAGAGTGAACCCTCTTCCTTGAGCTGTGATATGTCTGCTTTAACCAATGTTTAATTTTTTTCTTTATTACCATAACATTTAATACTTTCTTATGAATATTTATTTATTTTAGCTTAATATTTCTCAATGAAAAGGACTATCTATCCTCAGCCATATCACAGTCTTCAAAAATTTTATTAAAAAGGAACACGATAAAACATAAAGGAAGCTTTGCTTCATTAACCCTTTGTGACCACAATGTGACCTTATAGGACATAATAGAAAATGCCCCTTGCCCTAAGAACATGAATTAACCTTGCAGCAGAGAACTAGGAATGTGCAACTGTGTGTGTTTCTAGTTCTCACGCTCATGTAAATCAGAGAAATTTGCCATAGCATTATTGCCAAGTTAATTAATGCATACAAATGCTGCTAAACTTGGTCTAGGCATCTAAGTTTCAAAAATGGTTTAAATATTTGGGCTATTGTTTTATTGTATTGTGTTTGTACCGGTTATTTTTTATTTAATTATTTATTTTTTACTGTTTTAATAAAAAAAAAAACTTAAAATATTTTTTCTTAAAATTTATTTTGAAATTAAATGTTTGTAAAATAACTTGTTCATCTCAACCTGCAGCTGGCTATGATTTTTTACAACTGTTCATAGTACATAGTTTCTTTACAACCAAGGAAACCAATGCCATTCTGTATATTTGCATGTGATAAATCTCTCCAGAGATTTTTTGTTTTGCTCTTTCTTAGTAGCTGTTCACTTACTAAAACACTAGGACCAATCATATGACTATAAAATGAAGACCCTCTTATTCGTCATACAGTAATAAGGCAATGAATGCCATTTATATGAGGATTATAAAATAGGAGGGAAAACGGAAAAGTAATTGCTACCCCCAAATGTTGTTTTCTAAGTTACCTGTTTTCGCATTTTGTTTTTCTAATTTATTGCTGTTTACTTATGTTATCCAGTTAAAATGTACTTAATTGTATGTTTGTAAAAAAAAGTTTCCATGTGTTAAAACTCAAACAATAAATACACACACACACATTTACAGTATATATATATATATATATATATATATATATATATATATATATATATATATATACACCACACATACATAGCTATATATAACATTTAATGCAATACAGAAATTATAACAGTTATTTTATTTTTAGCTCTCTGGCTTAAAAAAATAAAATTAGTTATATTAGTTTTCAACTGATTGCTATTCCAATTTAATGTCATAAAAAGTGACTATAAAGTGGTATTTCTCTTGCATTTTACATGACTCCAGGGCTGCTGTTCTCGCCTGTCAGGTCTTTTTAAATCATTTAACATTTACTGGAACAGTTCAACACTATAGAATTTACTGCTCAACAAACACAGTGTTGCTACCACAGCTGCCACTCTATATTCAGTTAAAGAAATAATTCACATACGTCTTTAAATGAAGAAATTGAATATAAATGGTGCGACTTTTAACATTTATGATTATTTTGTATTACTTAAATTGCATTTCCCATGCATCTAGTGTATATGTGTGCCAATACAGTTTATTCTAAATACGTGTTTTGATTGGCAATGTAAATTAACCTGATAAAAATGTTATTCATTCATTTTTAATGATGTTTGTGAATTTATTTATTCTAAAAATGTTATTTATAATGTTGGAACTAGGCAATGAATTGTACAGGCACTGGTCATTTAGGATGTAAACCAAACATTTAAAAAAAAATGTATGTAAACGTATTTCATTTTTTCAAAATGTAATTTTGTATGTTAGACTTCTTTTATAAATAAAAAAAAATGTAGATTGATATAACTGTAAAAATTCAGGCTGTAAAATAAAAATAAGTTAGATGGAATAATTTTTCAACTACAAACTGATATATTTACATAATACTATTTAATGATCTTTTTATGTTATTAGAAATATATGGAGATTGAATTTTCATGTGCAAAATAAAGATATAGAACATAAATTTCAACATTGTTACAGGAAATGCACCTTAAAATTAATAGCATTTACAGTATAGTGGTTATTTATAGGCATGGATGATAGATTTTTATAAGGTTGAGTAGCGTTAGCAGATATGACAATTCAATACACATGTCCTTCCTTTTTATGGTATGCTATTCTTAGAAAGCAAAGGGCAGTACATTTGCTATGTAACAACTATAGAATGAAGAAAAAAATGACTTAAAAAAAATAGTATTGGACTTATTTGACGTGTATCCCATACTTTTTATTATAGTTGATAGGTCACTTTTGTAAAGTTTCACAATGCATGAATTGTATGGAGCAGTGAAAATATTAAAGTAAAAGCAGCAAAGAAATATAGATTGTAAGTAATATATATGTAATAAAACAATGGTTCCAAAAATGTTTGTCGTCATCCTAATCTTAAATATTGTCAGCGTTATTAACTAACTAATCTACTTATCCTAGAAGATGTCTTGACAATGCCCTCCCTTTTCATTGTTACAAACTCAATAATTTCTAAGACTATCAAAGTGTCCCTGGTCAACTGAGTGATTTAATTGCTTAGCCTGTTCTGAGCCTGATTGTGGGCCTATTGCTATGGGGCGGGGTTAGCCTCTTGCCAAACATCCATGTTCAGGGCACGTCACCAAGCACTCATTACAATAAATAATGATCCTGCTCTCCACTTACACACAGAAACCCATGTTTTTGCTATTGTTTGTATATCTTGTTCTTTTGCTCAATAATGATACCCTTGAATAAAGGCAGGGATGCAGGATAATGTGTTCAAGCAGTATCCCGAACCTCTACTGGTTTTCTTTCTATAGGAGTCATGAGACAGGGGAAATGGAACCTAATACTGGTGTCACCAAGAACAATGGGTTTTCTGAAGACAGAGTGCAGAAGAAGCTGTTAACTTTCAGACTGTCGCTTGCCTAATTAAAAGTCTTTGCAGAACCAGAAAGAGCAGAAAGAGAAAGAGGGATGGAGGGGATGTGGGGGATGAACTACCCTTCTGATAATTTAGCATGTGAATCTTTTGATTGGTTTTGTAAACAGGTAACAAGAGGCCTATAGCTTAAACTTCTGGATGTATATAGTACTAACTAAAAATTGATATGCAAATATTTCATATTTATTTGAAAAAAAAAAAACTATTTGTTAATTCTAAAAAAATATAATATGTATACAAAATGATTATCCAGCCAGCTTAACTCAAATAATGTAAACAAAGCATCGCCATCAAAGGTTCATGGAAATATTTGCCGCAGTGTTTCTCTGAGGCAAATTATAATTTAAGTGCCAATACGATTCAAGAACTTTTCTTGACCTTTTTCTACTATATTTTCCTACATTTTGTCATCAGTTACACATCCAACAATACAATATGTTAGTGATAATCCCTTCCATCAATCTCCCCAACCACATGCATTTCATTGCTGGCAGACATCTATATATTCAAATGGGAATTGCAGACCCTTGATACCAACAGTGAAAAGCAAGGTCTTCCCTGAAGTATTGAGTGGGTCCTAATCATTAGAATCACTTTAAAGGTGCTTTGTCTACATGATACTACAGGGCTGCTGCATTAATGGGCAGATAATCAGATAATAAAATAAATACATGAAGTGAAAAAACAAGAGCATAGTGTTTCATTTTAACACGTGGGCATGTAAGGGCAGGAAATGTTCAGGCAGAGTTGTAAACAGAATAATGTCAGTTATCAAAAAACAGGATACCAAAACACAAAGATCTAGGAGCTAAAATTGGATTCAGGAAGACAGGTTTTCATTTACTAAACAAAATGTATGGTATAACCATTCCATCTGGTAAACGTAGAAGCTTAGAAACTACTACATGGCAAGAACACACGCTTAAGAACAGTATGTCAAGTCAGCTCTAGAAAAGTGGATTACTAAAATGGATGGCTATGGAAAGTAAGCAGTTGCTAGAGATTATATTACATATAGCACCCTCCTAGATTAGTTTGCAAGAAAGGTTAAAGTGAATTTAGTCTTCTGGGCTCCTTTGTAGTCAGAGCAGTAGTGCAGTTTTGGGCTGTTTTGGGTCTCACAGGTTGCAGGCTCTACTACTTCTCCCTGCCTTCTAATAGGATCTAGAATGTAGTGGGCTGCAATAGGGAGACCCTGAGCTTGAATCATTTTACTTTACTTAAACTCTAACCAATTCCTGGGGAGGTCTTCCCAGAAGGTGTAGAGAGCCCATAAATAATCTGGGGCCTGGAGCAGCAGGGTTCTTGTTCTGGAGGAGGAGATTGCAGCCTGGAAGGGCTACTGCCCTTCTGGGCAAGTCAGCTGAAAGCCTGCAGAGAATTCACCGAGGTCCCAGCTCTGGGGAAGCTGGGGGGCCTATTTTCCTGGAATCAGTTCAGAGCCAAATAAAGGGGGTGCACTAAGGATCCGACCTGGAGAGTCACAGTACAGTGTCTAGCCAGTATGGGACAGGAGGTATCCAAGTATCTGCAGACACATTGAGTAGAGGCCTGGAAGTGGAATCCTAGTGACTGTCTGTTGTTTAACCCTTTGATTCACTGTGTTAGTGCTGCTAAAGTGGGATTTGTCCTGCTGGGAGTCTCTGTAAGGAGAGGTGGATGCCCCTAAAAAGAGTAGACTGAATGAAGAGAGATTTCAAAAATTAAAAAAATTAGGATGTGGCACTTTTTTCATTTTGAGTGTCCTGATTGCCATCCGAGGGCCTAGCAATCAATCTATTTCGTCTGAATGAAGAAAGAGTCTTCTGCATACTGTGCACTGAAGTAACTAAAGAAACAAAAAGAAAATTCAGCGAGTCTGAAACCCATTTATACTAGGAGAATTGTTCCATCTTCATGGCTGAACTTCATGCTGCCCAATTCTTTGAACAACAGTAGGACAGGAGCCCCTCTGTCTATGCTAGGCAGGCATGGGAGACTGGGACTCCTTCATATTATTACATGTAAAGATCCCAATCATAACATTAATTTTTGCTTTTGGACACCCTTTTTAATCTGCTAGCTCATAGCTTCATGGTAACTTTTTTGGTAAGAATTTGAAAAGATTAAATGTATATTATTACATACCATTCAAAATTCCAAGATATATTAGGCTCCCACAACACTGCAATGGCTTTATGAGCAATGTATATCATAATGTAAGGACCAGGTCCACTGCTTCTTCAACAATACATAAAGTATTTGAAATACATTGAAAGTACATAAAGATATCATTGTGAAGACATAAAGCCAGTTAATTCCAGTACTGCAGTCCTCTGACAGAATTAATGAGGCTGCTCGATTAGCCTCAGGTAAAATCCAGGTTATTTGAGTTATTCATAGTGACAGCACATGTTAGGATTTGGCTGAATAATCAGGTAATAATGGGATTAAGTGGTCCTCTTCTATTAATATAAAAATAATTGACAAAGTGAATCAGAATTCAGTTATTTAAAGAATTTTTAGTCTATGGCAAAATGTAAGTATTGTACACGATATGTGCAGGTACATGTGGAGTATACGTGGAGTGTATCCCTGATTAAAGGTACATTACAAAAACATTGAAAATTAAGTGTTGCTTACAGGAAAATTATTATAAGTGCTTAGGGTTTTAAATTATCAGAAAGGCATAGTTGTAAAGCATCCCTCTTGAGCTTCTTGCAATGTCTTGTATACAAAAAGTCATGACAATCCAAAAAATTTGACAAACATAAAAAAATATCATCAAAATCTTTGTCCTAATGCATTCCTATGTAGACCAAACTACAAAAAAAACTCCCTTCCGCTCAACCCGGATAGTCCATAAATAATGAAGAGAGCCTCCACTGTTATAATATCTGCAGAATAGGAACTGGCATTGTTCCTTGCCTTATTTTAGGCTTTCCTGTAAGCACAAGGGGTGTAACAGAATTGACTTTAATCCAAAGGGGGTTTACAAGGAACAATGCTGGTTTCTATTCTACAGATATTATTACAGTGGAAGCTCTTATCATTCTTTACTGTGAATATTTACTTGCACAGTTTAAGAGAAATTTAGAGTGCATGCAGCCGATGACATCACCGGTGCATGCGCTCTGAAGGTTCAGCTTACAGTACCGGACCCTCAGAACCCATGCACATGCATGGGAGTGATGTCATCACGCCCCTGGCGACTCGTTTAGCTGGAGGCCATGAACCCGGAAGAAAATGGGAGGAAAATGTCAGTCGTCTTAGCGGGGACATCGCGGCGCTGGTGGGCTTCACTCTAAGGTAAGTTTCTCATAATGTGCTAGTGTGAAATGCATACTAGCATATTATGACATTGCCTTGCAGGGAACTATTTTTAATTTTTTTTTTGCCACCTGTTTACTACAGCTTTAAGTACTGCATTGAACTACCTAAAACCTGGCTGTTGTCATACATAAGTATAACTAATTTCCCTTTACTTCCTGTTCCATAGTAAGGAGAAATCCAAGATTAGACAGTTGTGAAACTGTGTCCCACTTGGACGATTGTCCCTCATTTACTCAATTTTGAATTTCCCAGCAATTTCTCTCCCAGTGGCAAAGGTCATCAAATGGGAATGACAGATCTCCTAAGGGTTACAATCAAAACCTTACAGTGGTTTGAACCATATCCTAATCGGTCCTAAAAAAAAAAGGTATTAATATTTGAATATCTTGCTATTGTTTTTTATACCTAATGTGAAAACGTTAATAAAAACATTGAAACAGAAAAAAAATTATTTTCTCTAGGTAAAATTTGCAAAATTCTTAACATTAGCACATTTGCAGTATTTTTGTCACAGAATTAACCATCCACTGATTGTTTCTGCTTGATGTTGAGTTGCTTTTTAACCAGTTAAAGCAGAACTAACTGCATCCGAGCACCATAAACTGAAAAAGTAATTTAACAAATTTTTCTTATTCAAAGCTAATTCACCCATACATCCATGCCTCCATGCTTTATTTTGTTAGGAAGTAATTTTGGACAGCCCCTCTATCATTTCCAGTCGCAGCCATCTTGAATAAAGGCAGATGATTTATGTAGCATTTTGCTGAAATTCATCTGCCCTTAGTTCAGACATGTAGGCAGCGTGAGGGCATGCAGGCAGGAGGGTGTGAATAGTTGCAAAAGCCCCTCCTCCAGATGAAAGAAAAAAAATTACCATGAAGACTCCTGGGATGTATGACATATTTTTGGCCCAGGTCAGAAACATGGAAGCAACGAAAGAAATGTAAAAAAAAATAAACAAATATAATATTCCTTCCTATCTATTTACTAAGTGTAGCAGCATAAGAATTACATTATAAGAAGAATTATTTTATTTCCTCTTTAATCTCTAGAACTTTTTCAGATACAGGCTTACCAATATAAAGAATAACTTATTATTTTTTATACAGAAGCAAGACATATTTCATGAGGGGGGGGGGGCAAACAATGCTTTCTTTTGAGAGTATTTCCTTTAATTACTTTTTTCATTTTCTATTAACTTATAAATAATACATAAAAAAATAGAAAAAAATTTAAAATTTCTTGTAAAAAAGCTACTACATAAAGTTCTATTACCATCACACATACAGTATGTTTCTGGCATGAAGCGATGGGAAAGTTATTTAGAAAGTTAAATTGTATTTTTTTTAAGATTGCATAATTACAAATTACATTCAGGCTAAAAAAAAGAATGCATGTGTCTAACAAGTTCCAGTATTAAAAAAATATATTCATTATTGATCCAGAGCTTGCCCAATTTGGTTCAACAAAACAAAAATCCTTCCTTATCTCCAGACATCTCAGAATGTTATTTTTTATTAATATTAATAATTCAAAATGAAGTTTGAGCATTTAAAAGGCCCCCTTTTAAATTATCTACTAAATTGGAAAAAGCAGCTCCTGGGGAAGACTAACATTTTCATAGCAAGGAACCTTTCCATGGGCAAATGCAAACCTCTTTTCCAACTGTAATAAAAAGTGCCCTCGTGTTTATTGCAGTGACCTTTAAAGTGAACAATTGCTTTATAGACCATTTATGTATTTAAACATGGGAATAGTATCGTTTTCCTAATAGCCTCTTATCAAAGGTTAATAAATTCAGTTCAGCTAACCTTCACCATAGCTCATGCTTTAGGTGCTGCATGGCCCATATTGATTTGGTTGCCTTTCTCTTCCTGTTCCACAACATCTTTTTGTGAACTAAAATTTCCAAATAGAGCTGTGTTTAGAAAATACTTAAAGCACCACAGGGTTGAATTAACAATGCCAATTAGGGTGTTCACTCCACAAAGAATTTTTCATATACTGTATGGAAATGTTCCCTTAGTTTAGTGAATGTGGTGAAAATTCACTTTGCAAAGAATACCCAACCACGTGCAAGAAAAATAATAAAACTGTATTTTTGCTCACACATCATTGGCTAATGGAAGTTAGCAGGGCTTTACTAAGCTAAGGGAAAATTCCCTTGCAAATCGAAAAAATTCTCTAAATAAACAGTATTTTTGCCTTTGCCTTTAGAAAATCAACCTGTATAAATTCTATCCAAATTATGTGAAAAAAATGATAACTCTTTAAATCAGGGGTGTTCTAACTTTTCAGTATGAAGGCCACAAAGTATAATTTACAAATACTCATAGACCAAAAAAAATTGTTTTATAACTAAATGAACTTCAGTAAAACAAAGCTTACACTGATAAAAATGATTCTGTTAGCTTGTAATTTTATTATAATAATTGTATAATTTTTAACAAATAAAAAAATGTTAATTAATTTACTTTGCTATTTTAACCACTTTCAGACTGGACCAATTTGCAGCCAAAGGAGCAGGCCCCTTTTTGCGATTCGGCACTGCGTTGCTTTAACTGACAATTGCGCGGTCGTGCGATGTGGCTCCCAAACAAAATTGACGTCCTTTTTTTCCCACAAATAGAGCTTTCTTTTGGTGGTATTTGATCGCCCCTGCGGTTTTTATTTTTTGCGCTATAAACAAAACATTTTTTTCCTCAGTTTAGGCCGATACGTATTCTTCTACATATTTTTGGTAAAAAAAATCGCAATAAGCGATTATTGATTGGTTTGCGCAGAAGTTATTGCGTTTACAAGATAGGGGATAGTTTTATAGCATTTTTATTAATAATTTTTTTTATTAGTAATGGCAGCGATCAGCGATTTTTATTGTGACTGCGACATTATGGCGCACACATCGGACATTTTTGACACATTTTTGGGACCATTGTCATTTATACAGCAATCAATGCTATTTAAATGCATTGATTCCTGTATAAATGACACTGGCAGTGAAGGGGTTAACCACAAGGGGGCAGTGTAGGGGTTAAGTATGCCTAGGGGTGTGTTTTTTACTGTGGGGGGGGGTGGCTGTCAGCTAGTGAATGCTGATCTCTGCTCCAATCACAGGGAGCAGAGATCGGCGTCACTAGTTGCTAGGCAGAACGGGGAGATGCTGTCTATTTCCGCATCTCCCTGTTCTGCCTTCCCGTGAGACGATCGCGGGTGTCCCCGCGGTGATCGAGTCCGCGGGACCCGTGACCGGCTCCCGGCGCACTACCGATGGCACGGGCGGCTTAAAGGAGAGACTTATATATACGCCCTCCTGCCTGTCCGTGCCATTCTGCCGATGTATATCGTCATGCGCCGGTCGGGAACCGGTTAAGTACCTTACCTAATTTTCATTAGTTCTTAAAACACACCTTTTACATTTACAAAAATAATGAATAATATTAAGTAATCTAGACAAAACTTTTAAGGTACGGTATGTGCATTTCCATATTCTAATTGAGTTACATTTACTTAAAAAAATTATCTTTTCATTTGACTGAAATTTAAGCAGATGTTTTCCAAACGTGCAACGGTACAAGTTTTGATGCTTTAATTTTAAAGAGTGTGATATCTTTTGGAACTTTGAAAACCTGCACAAGGCAGTTCCCATACATTTGAGACCCATGAGGAAAAAAGAGCGCCACCAGTGACAAGAATTTTTCCAAGTCGCTACAAAGCCATGTAATGTCATTGAAAGGTAAGAGTGAACATTGAACAAATTATCGTTCACATGCTTTAAATGTTGCTTAAGTCAAAATGAAAAATGTATTCAAAATTTGTATTTTATTTGTAAATGGACATACGTCCGTTGTATGCACCTATTGAGACAACTCACTTGTGCCCATGGAAAGTTTGTGATGTGGCTTGGGGTTACCGCTAATGGTACTGAGATTGCAACACTCAACAATACTGCCGAGGAGGTTAAAGTGATACTAATGCTTCCTGTTTTTTTTCATAAAATGAATAGACATGTTATACTTACTTATACTTACCTGCTGTGATGATTTTGCACAGAGCAGATCAGATCCTCCTCTTCTCGGGTCCCCCATCGGAATTCCTGGATCTTCCCCCTGCCAAGTGCCCACCATGCGAAACGGCTTCCTATGGGGGAACTCGCACGGGCTCGCTCCAGAGCTGTTTGCGCCTATTCAGACACAGCCTGGCTCAGCCCTGCACCCAGCTCTCTGCTCACAGCCAAGCCGGTGAGAGGGAAGAGAGGGGAGAGGAGCTGCTGCAGATGTGCACATCATTGGACTGAGATTGGACTCAGGTGTAAATTTGGGGGGCTGCGGGGGGGGGGGGGGGGGAGTTTGCATGTAAAAGGTAATTTACCTCCATGCAAATGCAGAGAATAAATTAAGGAATAAACTATTACCTCTACAACCACTTTAAGTAGCCTGGTGCTTATTTCCTGATACCCTAACATAGTTGTTTAAATAGGCTACAAATATTTGTGCTCACATAGGTGTTTGTAGCATTTTATTATTTAACCAGGTGCCAGAGGGGACAAAGCTGCCCACAGAGTCATGGCCAAGAACAGAGAACCTGTTGTACCAAGCAGCTCCTGCAGGGGTTAAGCGCTACAGCTATAAAGTACTTTTGTGTGGAGGAAAGATTTCCAATTAAAAACTCCCACAGTCCAAGCCAACTCTTGGCAAACCACCCAGTGAATAAGGTGTATCCATAAACTCCACTCTCCCAATCATAAGAATGTCATTCCAAAATAGGACAAATCATAAAAAGTAAAATATGCTTTTTGAGTTGCTTCCTATTGTACAGTATCTCATCACCCAGAAGTTCACACAATGTAAACAGAAGATCATATAGCATACTACTGTAAAAAAAAAATCTCTTTTATTAAAGACTCCAGATAAAACAAACTTATCAGATACATGCACATTGAACTGCTGCATTTGGCACAAATTACTCAGCTGCAAATCCAAAGTGTACTCTTTGCTCCGAACCTCCACAAACTCTATTTGTTGTTTGCTCACTCTCTCATATCCAGGCTCTATCCAATGCGTTAAGTCATTAAGACTTTATCGATAAAAGAAGCAACAAAGAGTGAAAAATTCATATAAACATTTTCATCATTAGATTACTCTGTTTCTACTTTCCAAAGACTTTACCACTTCCCTGATAACCATTAAGGGGCATTCCAAGTGTTTGAAGAATAACTAGATGTAATGTTGCTTAAAAATGATAAAATCAGCAGTGCATGTCCAGTAAGTTGTTTTAAATTATATGACAACCACATTTTTAGCTTTAAAGTTTACATTTAATTTGTGTTTTTTTTTCTTCCACCTTCACTTTTAATTTGGTATTTTATTTTCTTTATTGCATTATGATATAGTGCTTAGGTATTGCAGAAAAGTTAAGCATATTTTAATATCAAACTCTTTCTGGCATAAAAATAGAAAAAAAATAGTTGTGTAGATTTCACTCATTCCCAACAGTCATACATTTTTAATTAAATAAACAGACATAAATTATAAATTATATAATTCCATGTTATAACAGGTTACAGTGTGTTTTAAACAGATAAATTAATCATGTACTCCTCCTAATTTTTTTTTTGAATGTTTAGAAGATTTGTCAAACATTTCTTATTATATTCAAACAAGCCACGTTAAAAACGTTTTATAGAGATAATAAACTTATTTTAAAAATGCTAAAGATTAAACTACTGTATACTTTTGTTGATCAAACTTTTTTGGTCCTATTTAATTTTGAAATTACTTACTGTATGCTATTTGACATATTTCTAATATAATGTTCTATATTCTTTTGAAGTTTCAGAAGTCTAGGTGTTTTTTAAGTATGTTCCAAATCCACCAGGAACAAAATTCAGTAATATAGCAATAGTAGACATACAGCAATACATCCCTTACCCCACTGAGGTCATCCTCTGTCTAACACAGGAACTGCATTAAGAAGCTGAGAACAAAACCACAGAGGCTCTGGCGGGAGCCACAACCAATATGGTGTCTGCAGTGAGGAGCCCTAAATCTGCTACCTGAACATAAGCTGACTCTAAGAGCAATCAAGAGGATGATAGATCCCCTGAATATACTTCAACCTCCAACACCAACACAGATCTTCGTGACAAATACAAGACCATGCTGCACATAGCTCAACAAACTATTTACAAACAGATTACTGATATAATCCTTTAGGAAACCAGAGAACTGGAACAACATACATAGCATGTAGATGACATCTCGAAGGCAGTGGATGGCCACCACAGCAGAAATCTGCAATGCCTCAAACAAGAAAACACTTTCCTTCCCTCCAACATAGAAGATGCTGAGAACAGATATAAGAGAGCAAATATAAACGATGAATGTCTGTAAAAAAGAGTAAGTTCACCAAGTTCTCTGTAAAAAAAAATACTCACAGGATCGCCAAGTGATCGTCATCAAATTGTTCTACTAATGCTTGAAGGTGTACTTGTTGCAAGTGGCTATAGAGAAAGCCCTGCTCCTTCTAATAATTGCAAAGAGATGGATGATGCCCCCTGAAAAAGCATGAATTTTTCAAACAAATGGGGATTCCCGTTCAGGCTCCTCTTCACTTTTAATCTCGGGCAATAGACATGCATGACGGTCAGAGAGGCACAAGCCCACCTAACAAGCCTTTAGCTTCATCCCAATTACTAAAGTGCATTGCAACCCAAAATCAACATATGAGGACCTCTTCACCAAAACCAGAGATCAAGCCCAATTTAAAACGCAGAACCTAGTGCCTAAAACCCACGGTCAGTCTAAGCCTCAGCTCGCCCTCATCTCGCCTGCAAACTGCAGATGATACTGGGACTGCCAGATACCTCACACTACTTGGATATGCTTGGGGTGCCCTGCCCAGCTTAATATCCTCTTCACTAGGGATTATTCTTTAATAACTACCCTTTCAAATTCTTTATATTGTATTATATTATAATCCAATATAATTTTATATTCATAATCCTTTGATCTTACACCTCCCGGTCTATATACTAACACATTTCTGTCCAAATTCAAGACCTTCACTTTTTCTTCTTCAATCTTTGCCTTTTTGTATCCTTTCTGTATAAATCTATTTGCTAATACTTCTGCTTTTTGGAGATAATCAGTGTCTCAAGTGCAATTCCTGCTTATTCTAACAAATTGCCTTTTAGGGATGTTAGATATCCAGGGACTATGTTGGCAACTATACATCGGTAGAAATGCAAGGTAGGTTTGAAAAAATTAACCTACCTTGCTCTCTAAATATCTCAAGATCCAAGAAATTGATTTTGTCATGATCAATGTTCCATGTAAGATGAATATTCTGATCATTATTATTCATAATATCTCTAAAGGCTTCAAATCTTCAAAGATAAGTTCCTCTGGTCGTTCCATGGTGATCTGATTTTCTTCCCAATAAGGCATGAATAGGTTCGCTACACTAGGGGCAAACCTAGCCCCCCATGGCCACACCCCTCACCTGAAGGTAATATTGTCTGTTGTGCCAAAAATAGTTATGATTTAAACAAAACATTGAAGCAGAAATTTCTTATGTGTCTGAGATAAATCTGATAATCTTAATGCCCATTCCACTGACCGCTGGGGCTCATCATGTCCAATTATTGTGTACAATGAACTGACATCTTCCGTCGTGAGAATACATGGATCTGTAACTACTAAAGGGTCTAGAGATTGGATTACATGTTTAGTATCTTTAAGGTAAGCATTTGTTTTACCTACCAATAATGGTTGGAGATAATAGTTTATATACTATCCCAACCACAAACAAACTGAATCTATCCCATTAATAATGGGTCTCCCGGGTTTGTTTTTGAATTTTCATGACTCTTGGATAGTATGTACATTATCAGGGTCCTACATGCACTAGGGTCAAGGTAATGTGCTTCTTTGTCAGTTAAGACTCATTTTTTCCGTCCTCTCTTGATTAATTTCCCTAATTTAGTCGAACACTGGGTTTTTATTCAGTAATTGAAATGCATTAGCATCTGATAATTGTGTTTTATGCTTACACAAAGTTGGGAGCATAAAATTGTCCAAAATTTCTTGGTATGCTTATATACCTGTGGCCATGGAGGTGATTAGAACATCTGAATCCATTGATTTGGAGGGGTGTCCCAATATTTGGCAATATAGCGTATGTTCTACATTCTAGAAAAATTGGGCTTTGGACCGAAGTTCAGTAAATCAATAGTGCCACTATATCCTTTTGGCTAACCTACACTATTCCAATTTGAAGTCCACTCTGTTCCAAATACTAAGGGGAAAAGGACAGGGCTGCCCTTAGTCCTCACTCTTTGATCACTTTTGCTATCCAGCTATTAGAAAATCTTCTCTACAGTAACCAAAATTCAGGGCCAGAACTGACAGGCACCCATTATCAAGTGGATAATGCTGTCAATCTCCTGATGCAAAGAATACCCAGCCATTTGCAAGGAAAATTTTAAAAATATTTTTGTTTGCACAAGATTGTATGATTGAAGTCAGCAGAGCTTCACTTCATAAAAACGAAGCAAAAATTCCCTTGAAAAGACAACAGCCTATTCCTTTAATAAGAAATTTATTAAAAACAAATTAATTAAAAACAAGGGTTGGGACTTTATATGAAGCACAGGGCATGTCAAGCCAAGTGCTTCCATCCGTAATATGTCAATGTGGAGAAAGATTTGGCACTTTGTATGAAGCATGCAATCAGGGAAATAACACAACAGAAATGTGTCTGGCAAGTACATAATGAGATAGAACCATAAGCATTGGATGAAGGCATAGTGCACAACAACAATATATAATCAGTATAATTTATTACATACAATTTATATAATAACATAGTAATATAGTAACATACAGGTTCATGTTGTAGACATTGTAAAAACCAAACTCATTATTGCGTGTCTCTACAGAATAATAAACATAGGTAAATAAATTTGTACAATCCAGATAAGTATAAAGGGTAAAAACTTTGCGGTAAACACAGGGGGGCATCTAATAGCTCAACGTGTTTCGTGGCTTCTGCCACACTCCAGGAGCAGATGTAGGGTAGGTGTCTATATAAATATGTTCAAATTGCTGTAGGTAGAAATCATGCTGTAAATAAGATCTATCTATAGGGAGGGAAATAATTACCCAGTGATACTGACAGACATGCTAATGGTCTGAACCAAAATATTACAGCGCACACATGCAAAAAATACATTTACCTCCAGCAAGGCTTTTTTAAAAACACTAGACATTTTCAAAAAACATTATCAAAAAATATAGGGATTTAGTCACACCATATTGCTAGATGGTGCTTAAGCCCACTTACTGCGACAAAGTAGGAGCACCCCACTCCCTCATTAAGTACCTCTTAGTGTCCACCTGTGTCATGGGTGGAGACCTCATGTTCTCCCATATAGAGGAGTATAGCTCCCATGGTTCAGAGAAGCAGGATCTTCCATCTATGGATATTGTAGGACCCACCAATTATGGGGTACTTTGTCGCAGTAAGTGGGCTTAAGGAGCATCAAGCAATATGGTGTGACCAAATCCCCATATTTTTTGATAATGTTTTTTTTTTACTGGGGGTAAATATCTTTTTTGCATGTGTGCGCTGTAATATTTTTGTTCTGTTGTATGGTCTTATGGCTGCACCATCGTTAATGCATTTTTTAGGGTGTGCCCCCCAAATATCTTGTTTATGCTTATGGGTGCAAACGTGGAGGGCTGAAGGACGGCCAAAAAGAGCCATCAGCCCCGGGAGCTGAGGTGGAAAGACCCTGACACATGATGGTGAAAAACCAGTGGGAAACAGAAGTCCCTGGGAGAAATCCCCATGGATATTGAAAAAGTATGTGATCCACATCTATAAAAAATGTGTATATTCTAATATAAACTGTAGTAAAGATATAAAAAGGAGTAGCTAATATACCTACGATACCTGCATGAGCAGTTGAGGTCCAAGGGTGCATAGTTATTACAGGGGTAGCAGCCCTAGGGACTGTCAGGATCAACTGGGGGGAGTATAAATACTTTGAGCATGGTCGTGGGTGTCCACCAACGACATGCTAGCTGAGGAGAAAGGCGCATTCAGCCAAGCAGTGACAATGCTCACCATTTGTGCCCAGATTCAGCATGTCTGCCAGTATTACTGGGTAATTATTTCCCTCGATATAGATAGAGCTTATTTACAACATGATTTCTACTTATAGCAATTTGAAAATTTTTATATAGACACCTACCCTACATCTGCTCCTGAAGAGTGTCAGAAGCCACAAAACACGTCAAGCTATTAGATGCCCTCCTGTGTTTACACCGCTAGATTTTTACCATTTTGCCCTTTATACTTATCTGGATTGTACCAATTTATTTACCTATGTTTATAATTTTGTGGAGACACGCAAAAATTTGTTTGGTTTTTACAATGTCTACAACATGAACCTGTATGTTACAATATTACTATGTTATTATATAAATTGTATGTAAAAAATTATACTGATTATATATTGTTGTTGTGCACTATGCCTTCATCTAATGCTCATGGTTCTAGCTCATTATGTACTTGCCAGACACATTTATGTTGTGTTACCTCCCTGGTTGCATACTTCTAGGGATGAGCTTGATGTTCAGGTCGAACATAAGTTCGACTTGAACATCGGATTTGTTTGCATGTTCGCCGAAACAGCGAACATTATGGGGCGTTGGTAGAAAATTTGAGAGCCGCGGAATGTCCCATAATTCGCAGTGCATTGCTGTATGATGATTGGCCACAGCATGCACCTGACCTGCATGCTTTGGCCAATCACAGTGTGCTCTGCTAAGAGAGCCATAATTGGCCAAAGACCCCCTGCCTTTATTCCATCATGGATCAGGGGGACCAAGTCCACGCCCCACACTATATAAGGCTGCTTACACGGCGGCTGTGTGCAGTGTTGTTGGTGTGGACAGAGAGATAGCTTGATTTAGATTAAACAGGCAGGTTATTCAGTTAGTGGCGCATTCAGCCAAGCAGTGACAATGCTCACCATTTGTGCCCATTTGTGCCCAGATTCAGCATGTCTGCCAGTATTACTGGGTAATTATTTCCCTCGATATAGATAGAGCTTATTTACAACATGATTTCTACTTATAGCAATTTGAAAATTTTTATATAGACACCTACCCTACATCTGCTCCTGAAGAGTGTCAGAAGCCACAAAACACGTCAAGCTATTAGATGCCCTCCTGTGTTTACACCGCTAGATTTTTACCATTTTGCCCTTTATACTTATCTGGATTGTACCAATTTATTTACCTATGTTTATAATTTTGTGGAGACACGCAAAAATTTGTTTGGTTTTTACAATGTCTACAACATGAACCTGTATGTTACAATATTACTATGTTATTATATAAATTGTATGTAAAAAATGATACTGATTATATATTGTTGTTGTGCACTATGCCTTCATCTAATGCTCATGGTTCTAGCTCATTATGTACTTGCCAGACACATTTATGTTGTGTTACCTCCCTGATCGCATGCTTCTAGGGATGAGCTTGATGTTCAGGTCGAACATAAGTTCGACTTGAACATCGGATTTGTTTGCATGTTCACCGAAACAGCGAACATTATGGGGCATTCGTAGAAAATTTGAGCGCCGCAGAATGTCCCATAATTCGCAGTGCATTGCTGTATGATGATTGGCCACAGCATGCACCTGACCTGCATGCTTTGGCCAATCACAGTGTGCTCTGCTAAGAGAGCCATAATTGGCCAAAGACCCCCTGCCTTTATTCCATCATGGATCAGGGGGACCAAGTCCACGCCCCACACTATATAAGGCTGCTTACACGGCGGCTGTGTGCAGTGTTGTTGGTGTGGACAGAGAGATAGCTTGATTTAGATTAAACAGGCAGGTTATTCAGTTAGTGGCAGTGTATTTGATATATATATATATATATATATATATATATATATATATATATATATATAGTCAGTCTAGCATATATATATATATATATATATATATATATATATATATATATATATATATATATATACTGTGCATAAATAAATATTTACTCTGCATCTATATATACAATGCATTCCGTGGTATACTGTATCTAATGCACTTCAGGTGGTGTACACAGTATCTAATACAGTGTGTACAGTTTCTACTACACTTCTGGTGGTAACAAAACAAAACAAACAAACAGTGTGTATTTCCAGACAAAATCAATACCACAACCTTATCCATGATGAGGGGCTGGAACTAATTTTATAGGGAAACCCTTTGCAAAAGTACTGCCGACCTGCTCTCGATCATTGCTCTCAGCTGATAGCATGTTCTGGTGGGGGGCCATCCCTCTGTCAGAACAGAATAGAACAGCAGGGGATATCAGCTGTACTAACATTCGAGTAGTTAGTACAGCGGCTCCGACCTGGGCTGTCAGTTTTTCTTCTGTGAGCTTCTAGGAAAAACATGATGGTTTCATTAAAAAATTGTTATGTTTTGTCTTATCTGGGCAGAGTTGAGGAGATATGAGGGAATGTTATGGGATTTGGATGTACACAGCCATGTCCTACATTCTAATGTAGGACTGTTGTTAATTATGTAAGATGATTTCTAAATCATGGCATTTTGTAACATGTATGCCATTAAGTTAAATAAATTAGAAGCATACAACTGAATCATTTTAATGTGAAGTTTCTGTGTGGTCTTGGGCTATCACCAACATGGGCAAAGGAGTTTGCGTTTATAACATACTTCTTTACAGTTACTAGACATGTGGATTAACTAAAGAAAAGTACAAAGTAATATCTAATCTTCCAGTACAAGATCAGTCAAGCTAAAGAACAGAGAAAGCATCACTTAGAGATCAGAAAGGTCAAGTACTTTACTTTTCAACCTAGTGTAAATAATTTAGCAGAATAGAACAGGTAAGGAAGTTTTGGTTGGGTCCCAAAGGAAATTGGGACTGCAGAATGAACATGGTTCTATGAAGACATCATTGTTGTCCTGCACTGAATAACATCAATTTTCTATTTAGATATAAACATATTAAATTGCTAAAAGAATAATATTCTGACAGAGAGAAATAAATAATAAATAATATATATATATATATATATATATATATATATATATATATATATATATATATATATATATATATATATATATACAATATATATTTCAGTAATTCAATTAAAAGAAGTAAGACTGTATATTTTATATAGATGCATTACACACAGAGTGATATATTTCAAGCATTTCTTTTTTTTTCTTCATTATTATGACTAGTGAAAACCCAAAATTCAGTATCCCAGGAAATGTGAATATTACATAAGACCAATAAAAAAAAGGATTTTTTTTTTTTTTTTTTAATTCTTTATTTAAAGTTTTAAAATGCATACAAAATTATAACATCCGGAACAGCTGCCGAAAAATAACAAGAAAAAATATAAAGGCATTTGTCGTTTTCTCCCCTCCCCCGGTCCCTGTCCTGCGAAATACGCTTATATGGGTGAGGCCCCTGGTTATGGGTGTTTCAAAACTCTCGGCCCTACTTCATGATTTCATCAGCAAATCTCCATGAATCTTTAAAGATTTCCCAAGTCTCCCATTTCCCCCCTCCCTCTTCCACTCTATCTCTTCCTATCCCTTGCACTTCGGGGGTTTCTATTTTTTGCTGTTGATTTATTCTGATTATCCATTCTCCTATGCGCGGGCTCTCTAGGTCACGCCAGTGCCCTGCGATAAGGTTTTTTGCTTCATTTAGGAGTATCGGGATTACTGAGGACTTGTACTGTCTCATGGGTATATCAGTCCCATGGAACAGCACAGTCCAAGGGTCCTCTGGTATAGTTATCCCTGTGATTGTTTTAATTAAGTCCAGGATTTGTCGCCAGTATTTTTTAATCTTGGGACATTCCCACCAAATGTGGGCCATCGTTCCTATGCTCCCACAACCTCGCCAGCATTCCGCGATTTTCTCTTTTTGGAACCTACTGAGCTTCACGGGGGTTAGATACCAACCTGAGATGCATTTGTAATTGACTTCGAGTGTTTTAGTGTTCCACCCTGAACGATGCATTAAGTGATAAATTCTATTGATTCTGTCTTTACTACAAGTGATTCCCACTTCCCCTTCCCATCTCTTGACGCCTGGAGGGACCCAGTCAGTATCATCTTGAGTCAGCATCCTGTAGATACGTGTTATATTGTTTCTGGTTGAGGTTCGCAAGCAAATTTTCTCAAGAACTGTATAATCCTCACCGTATCGGATTGGCTGTGGGAGACTGTCTACAAAATGCTTAAGCTGCGAGTACCTCCATGCGTCAATCGTCATGAGATCTCTATTATTTTTTAAATCGTGAAACGTGTCTATCTTGCCTTGCTTTATAATATCCCGTAGCTGTGCCTCACCATTTTTAATCCAATTACCCCATATTTTACTTCTACCCGGTGTGAAAAAAATGTTGTCTTTTAAATATATTAGGGGTGAGTTGTAAGCCCATTTATTTTTCCTGTGTACTCTGTCCCATTCTCTTAGTGTAACCCGTGTGATTTCATGTGCTCCAACCCCCAATTCCCTGTATTTTGGGGGATTCCAGATAATGTGACCCAGTTGCGTGTTACTTAGTGCGTTCTCTATGTTTACCCATCTCTTGTTGCTACCCCCTTTTAACCAATCCATTGCTCTAGAGATAACTATGGCGCTGAAATAATTCTCGAAGTCAGGGCTGGCTAGGATTTTTAATACAGAAATGTTGGCTTTCTGAAAAGCATGTCCATGTACAGTATAGTATGCACTCAATACCGTATTTATCGGTGTATAACACGCGCCGGCGTATAACACGCACCCCAAGTTTAGGAGGGAATATTAAGGAAAAAAACTTTAAGGAAGGAAGTTTAAGGAAAAAAAACTTACATTTAAATGCCCATCATTGCAGCCTTGTCCAGTGTCCATCTGCAGCCTTGTCCATCCTTGCAGCTTTGCCCAGTGCAGCCTTGTCCATCCTTGCAGCCTTGCCCAGTGCAGCCCTGTCCATCCTTGCAGCCTTGCCCAGTGCAGCCTTGCCCAGTGCCTTTGCAGCCTTGCCCAGTGAAGCCTTGTCCAGTGCTATTGCAGCCTTGCCCAGTGCAGCCTTGCCCAGTGCAGCCTTGCCCAGTGCTTGCCCAGTACATTTGCAGCGTTGCCAAGTACATTTGCAGCGTTGCCCATTTAAAATTGGCGCCGAGTGGGGAGGACGAGCGCCGCGTGACATATCGAAAGCCGCGTGTATTTTCGGCTATTTTCGGCTCCTCTCGCAGTCCCGCCTACCTCCACTGATTGCAAGAGGAGCCGAGCGCTGACAACATACAGAAATCCGAGTTCGGCTAGTCTCGGCTCTGCTCGCAGACAGGGGCGGGACTGCGAGAGGAGCCGAAAATAGCCGAACTCGTATTTCTTTATGTTGTCGGCGCTCGGCTCCTCTCGCAATCAGTGGAGGTGGGCGGGACTGTGAGAGGAGCCGAAAATAGCCGAAAATACACGCGGCTTTCGGAATATCGGCTCCGCTCGCTCCCCTAAAGAAAAAATCAGCGAGAGATCGGCGGGTATCGGCGTATAACACGCACCCACGATTTTCCCCTGCTTTTAAGGGGAAAAAAGTGCGTGTTATACGCCGATAAATACGGTACTTGGTTGGGGCTCCTTTTGCATGAATTACTGCATCAATGCGGAGTGGCATGGATGCGATCAGCCCGTAGCACTGGTGAGGTGTTATGAAAGCCTAGGTTGCTTTGATAGCGGCCTTCAGCTCGTCTGCATTGTTGGGTCTGGTGTTTCTCTTTACAATACCCCACAGATTCTCTATGGTTTTTAGGTCAGGTGAGTTTGGTGGCCAATCAAGCACAGTGATACCATGATCATTTAACTAGGTATTGGTACTTTTGTCAGTGTGGGCAGGTGCCCTGTTGGAAAATGAAATCAGCATCTCCATAAAGCTGGTCAGCAGAGGGAAGCATGGAGTGCTCTAGAATTTCCTGATAGATGGCTGCACTGACTTTGGACTTGATAAAACACAGTGGACCAACACCAGCAGATGACACGGCTCCCCAAATCATCACGGATAATTTTTCATTTCATTTGGAAATCAAGGTCTCAGAGTCTGAAGGAAGAGTTGAGAGGCACAGAACCCAAGTTGCATGAGGTCCAGTGTGCAGTTTTCACAGTCAGTCACACCAGGAATATCAACCTTATTACACCCCCCCCCCCCCCACAGCTCTGCTCTCTTCATAGACTATGTATAACATATTGATGATGTCATCACTACTTTTGCAAGGTGCTATCTGGGTTTGCAAAGGTATTTGTTGCCCACAAAATGGATTTACAGCCTTTGGGGTAATTTTACTAATGTTTATAACACGATCACGTGACTCATTTCCATAAATGATCGCATGCGGTAAATAAAGTCCAGTTTACAAAAAAATGTACGATTATGTGATATTTACCGCAACATTTTAAATGTGTTGGTAAATATCATCCAAAAACCATGCAGTAAGATCTAAAGTTCAATTCACAAAAGGAACAGAGAGTAAAAAAACATGCAATATTTATCACTAGGGTTTTGCTGGCAGTATTACATGTTTTACTTGTCAGAAACAGCGTGCCCCCCCCCTCCCGAATAGCTGGTTGCTAAGGAACGGCTGCGTCCTTAACAATGGATGCCGCTTCCTTAACAAAGGATGATTTATTAGCTGTCAACGGGTTTCCTGCTGACAGCTGAAAGTAAAAAAAAAACATGCCAGCAATTAAAAATTATGAAAAAAAAAAAACAGCGTGCCCCACCCCAATGCATACCAGGCCCAAGGGCCTGGTATGGATTTTAAGAGGAACCCCAAGCCAAATTTTGGAGTGGTCTGGTCTATACCAGACCCTTATCTGAGAATGCAGCCCCGCATGTCTCCCCTCCTGAACCATACCAGGCCACATGACCTCAACATAGGGAGGTGCTTTGGGGGGGCCTCTTCCCCACAACCCTGGGCTGTGGTTGTGGGGGTCTGCAGGCGGGGGCTTATCGGGACCTGGAAGCCCCCTTTAACAAGGGTGCTTCCAGATCCTGGCCTCCCCCTATGTGAATGATTATGGGGTACATAGTACCCCTACCCATTCATCACAAAAGTGTAAAAGTGAATAAAGACAGTACAAAAGTTTTTGACAAATCCTTTATTAAAAAATTAAGAAAATTGTCCCCTGATATAAATCTATTATCAATCACGTCAAAAAAAGAGAAAAAATCTCCCCTTGCAATGAATGCTCCAGCAGTCTGCCTGCTCCGCCAATTGACATTTCTTAAATAGGTAAGAGCAGGCTGCCTGGTGATGTCACCCAGTGGCCCCCCCTTTTGACGTCACAGCCCAGGGTTGTGAGGAGGAGGCCCTTGTCCCCATCAACATGGAGACTAGGTGCTTTGAGGGGGCAGAGACCTCACAATGTTTTTTTCTTAATTTTGGCGTGGGGCTCCCCTTAAAATCCATACCAGACCCGAAGGGCCTGGTATGCATTGGGAGGGACCCCATGCTGTTTTTTTTTTCATAATTTTTAATTGCCAGCATGTTTTTTTTACATTCAGCTGCCAGCGGGGAACCTGCTGACAAATGATGAGTCATCCATTGTTAAGGACGCGATGGCCGGCTTCCCGGCCCACTCCTTAGCAACCAGCATTAATGCGATAAATTACTGCATGAAAAAATTACCGCTCAATCAAACAAACACCACATTAGTTATTTAATGCAAAATTCTTAGTGAATTGCACTTTCAAAACTGTGCTATAGCAAGCGCTATTTTAAGGCATTTACTTATTTAACTCTTAGTGAATCTTAGTACAGGAATCCCTTGTGTATAGATAAAAGAAAACCATAGGGGGGCGTGGCTTGGGCATGACCGAGTGAGGCAGCATAGCTCCAAGGCTCCTCCCAGAACGCTGCTTCACAAGCATCTACTGGGGCTTACACAGCCGCTTTTAGGCACACAGAGGGATGTCTCAACGCCCCAAGGCATACTCGCAGCCGTGGATCACAGCAAAGGCCATCCAAGGCTCCATAAATTCCTTCTTCACCAACAGAGGACAGCCGCGTGGTGGGGTCTTCAAGATGGCGCCAGGCCGTGGCAGAGGTAAAGATGCTCCTCCCGCGGCCCACTCCTCTCTGCAGCCAGCTGTCTCCCATATCACATCACTGAGCATGGTGAGCGATACATCCCCTCCAGAGTCCCCTGGCTCCTCCACCTCCCAAGACCAGTGCAGATATTTCAGAGCTGCATGGGGACAGGGATCTGAGGCAACATATATGGTCTCTCTCTGGACCTGGAGCGATTTGCCTGTAGGGTAGAGAAGGCCCTGACACAGGAAATTGAACAACTTGAGACAGATACCACGCAACTGGGTAATAGAATAGAGACACTGGAACAAAGATTTGAGGATTCCCTTCCTACTATTACCCAGCTCAGTGTATGATGCAGGATCAACAGATTGAGACTCTGGTGTGCCAGCAAGACGACTATGAAAATTGTAGTCGCCGCTCTAATTTCCGCATCCGTGGGCTGCTCGAGGCAACTGCTGCCAAGGACATTATCCCTACACTACAAAATATATTCAGGGAGAGCCTGGATTTTCCCCCCACTATACCTACTGAAATTTCACCTCCAAGCTACGAAAGATGGAAAGTCCACAACATTACGCACTAAGGATGACCTCCCCTGGGGGCGTGGTCAAGCTGGAAACCTGAGCGGACACGTGTAATTGGAGCTGCGTTCCTACCGGATTATTTTATCCAATTAACATGAGATTTACAATTAAATATCCACTGCCAGCACTACCCAGTGATCTCCGTGTATGAGAAGGGGCAAAACCGGTTATGGACGGAAGAGTTGCTCCGCTCCTAAGGCATTTCCACAGTAGAGGAAGCAGACCCATCCCGCCAACATGCACATGGAGACCCAGACTCCATCGTCAGATCCTGCGATGGTATAGGAGGATCACTTCCAGGCTCTATTGCAGGCCATCTCCGGCTGTAAAAATACTCTGATGGCCAAGATTGACTTGTTGCCGACTGACTTTGGGCTGATGCAAAGGGACATGGAAAAATTCTGTGACCGGCTTGGGGAGGCCAAGCGGCGCATGGGTGACTCTGAGGATTCCATTAGGGATCACCGTGCCTCCCTTCACCCTCTTCAGGTGAGAATGAAGGCTCTTGAGTCCCAGGCGGAGGATAGCGAAAACAGGAGCCGCCAGAACAACTTGCGGGTGGTGGGCCTTCCAGCGTGAGCTGAGAGCCATGATCCCGTGGCCTTTATGGAACTCATGCTCTGCACCCTCCTGCCTGGAGTAGCGTTCTCACCACACTATGCGGTCGAGAGGGCCCACAGGACGCCTCCTGTGCGGGGACAGCCAGGAGCCCCCCCACGCACCTTTATATTCTGCTTACTAAACTTTTGGGACCGGGACCTGATGCTCCGTGAGGCGCGAAAGGTGGCCGAGCTCCGCTACGAGAATGCAAAGATTATGCTTTTTCCAGACTATTGACACCCAGAGGCTCTGCAGAACCTTTGATCACGTTAAAGCTCAACTCCGAACCAAAGGCCTGAAGTACAGCATGTTGTTTCCTGCTTGCCTGCGTGCAGTGGATGGTGAATATACCCGCTACTTCACTTCTCCTGAGGAAGCTTCCCAATGGCTGGATACCTTACCCAGATCCCGGTAACTTTACCTTAGTGCTTCTATTCTGTTGTCACCATGTTTATCAGCTAGTCTCCCTTCTTCTCCCCTGGTCAGATATGGCGGTGGCTTCCCGCCACTGGGTGCATTATGATGTTCATGCTGCCTGCTGACTCCCACCCACCCCGCTTTGGCTGCCCCCTGGCTTAGTTAACTTGTGGGAAGTTAATCCAGGGTTGTGAATTTATGCCCCTACATTACTGTCAGATATGATCCTAACTCCCCTTGCTGCTGGGGCTCCCTTGTGGAAGTGACACTCTCCTGTTTCTTGGCGGCTCCCCCTTTAACCGTGTGTTAATGTGGCATTTCCTGTCTTACTTGGCTGCCCGGTACCGCTGTTGCCTATCAGGATTACCAACTGTCCGCACACCCTATACCACATGGCAATGTTCCTTTTGGTACTGGCCTTTCTCTTTGAGCGAATGGATCTAATGTTCCAGATTATTGGCCCTCTTGGGCCCTGCAGGACCTTTCTAATGGTATTGCAACAACCCAGAGAACTTCACCCAATCAGGGGAAGCGGGAGCTATACAGGGAGTCTTTCCTTCTGGAGCTACGCTGGTTCTGGTTATACGTTGTTAGTTAATAATACCTATCAAGTATGTGCCCTTAGCCTATGCTAAGTGTGATTGCATTGATCTCTGTCACTCTCATTATATGTCACTAATATTCAGGTTTTGGGGCGGCTGCCTGAGGTATGAACTGACCAAACGGACCCGCCTCAGTGCTTGATGGTCGCTGCCTTTTCTCCTTGCCACCATAGGAGAATTACCTAGAGTGTTTGGGATTTGTTAGGGTATGGTTACGGGATTGCTCACTCTGAGTTCCCCAACGGACATGCGGGGTGGGGGGAGTTTGGGCTATGGGATTCCTGTTGTGTTTTTTTTCACGTTGATTTGTGTTTATTGCAGTGGTGTTCTCTGGTGGTCTAGCCTTGTCCTAGCCTGGCTTAAATATTGGGTGTCTAATGATTCCACTACAGATGTCTATGTGCTGAATGATGCGTGCCTCTCTCCGGGTCCACTATGTCTCTGTTCCCTTGGCAATTATACTTTGATATTTCTTCTATGGCCTCTATAAAATTCCTTTCCCAGAATGTCAGGGGACTTAATGACAAGGTGAAGCGCTCCCTAGTTCTGGCCTACATTAAAAAATATACCACCCATGTGTGCATACTGCAAGAAACCCACCTGGTAGGGAGTAAGGTTCTTGGCTTAAAAAAACCCTGGGTGGGGCACTACTATCATGCCATGTACTTTGGATATGCCCGGGGAGTTAGCGTCTTAATCCATAAATCACTAACCTATGAACTGCTGGATGTTAAAATTGACCTGTAGGTTAGGTACGTATTGCTACATGTGGTTATTGATACAATTGAAATGATGATCCTTGGCGTATATATATATCGCCACCTGCTACGATTGCTCTCCTAAAATATCTGACTCCTCTCCTCCCTGTATCCCCTACCTACAATCTTATTATCGCTGGTGATTTCAATATGACTCCGAACCAGTCTCTGGATAGGCTGTCTCAGGGGGCTGGTGTGGACTCTCTTCTGTCTCAGTGGGCATCTCTATATGGCCTGACGGATGTCTGGCGGTGAAGGCATCTGAAGGATGGGGTCTATACCTGTCACTCTACGTCCTACCGTGCTATGTCTCAATTTGGTTTGGTTTATGTCAGTGGTGGGTTGCTCTGCCGGGTCTGTGAGGTTAGTATACTCCCAAGGGGCATATCAGACCATGATCCTGTGCTCTGTAGGTTACAGACTAAGACACGGCCATTGGAGAGACTGTGGCAACTGTCTCGCTACTGGATCTCAGATGCCACAATAGAGGTTGAGATCTCCAGACACATAACCAAATTCTGGTTGACAAACATCGGGTCTACTTCCATGGGCAATGTCTGGGATGTCTTTAAGGCCTATGTTAGGGGATGCTACCAGTCCTCCATCTCTCGAGCCTGAAAAAATGCTGCTATCACCATTGAAGAGGCTGAGGCTAAAGCACAGACTCTGGAATCTCAATATGACCTATCCAAAAACCTGATAACCTACCTTGATATGCAAGCCGCATACTGGGAAGTGATGATTTTCTGGGTGACAAAAGCTAAGAAACAACAATTGGCACAGTCGCAGAGCATTTTTGAACAGGGGGAAAAAACGGACGGCTCCTGGCCTGGTTGGCTAGAGAGCAGCAACCAATATCCTCCATTGCTCATATACGTGATGCCAACGGTGTCTCTGTGGTTGACCCGATGACCATCAATGCCCGTTTTGCTTCCTACTACAGTGACCTATACTCCTCTAAAGTCGACTACTCTGAGGAGGAACTGAACTCTTGACTTGACCAGATCACTTTTCCCACTCTTACCGTCATGGCTCGTGAATGTCTCGATAGTACAATTACTCTGGAAGAGGTTCAACAAGCTCTGGGTGACCTGCAGGCAGGGAAGACTCTGGGAGTGGACGGCATCCCTCCGGAATTTTACAAACAATACGGAGAGCAGTTGACACCTAAACTACATGAGATGATAGTTAAGACTTTAAAAGAAGGGGCCCCGCTAAAGATCCGGAGCTGTGTACTTCCTATTGCCCTATCTCCTTGCTTAACGCTGATGCTAAGATTCTTACTAAGATCCTAGCTAGGAGACTTAATGAGGTTATTCTCACCCTGATACATGATCAAACCGGATTTATGCTGGGCAAGGTCACGGATATAAACCTCCAAAGGTTGTACACAGTCCTGGGCTCTAAAGAACATCTCACCCAATCCGATGCAGTGACCTCCCTAGATGCTAAAAAAGCGTTTGATTCGGTAGAATGGATTTACCTGTGGGAGGTACTGCTTCACTTTGGCGTCGGCCCCAAATTTATCTCATGGGTGATGGCCCTGTTTAAGTCCCCACAGGCTAAAGTACGCACTGGCTCGATCCTCTCAACCCCCTTCTGTCTCCATTGGGATACTAGGCAAGGGTGTTCACCCTCCCCAGTGCTTTTTGCGCTAGCTATGGAGCCAATGGCGATCCTTTTGCGCTCCTCCTTGGCGTTTTGTGGTATATCAATAGGTCCTGTAGAAGAAAAAATATCCCTCTATGCCGATGATACCCTCCTGTATCTTAGTAATACTACATCCTCATATCGCTTATTAACACCTTTGGTAGGTACTCTGGCATATGTGTCAATTTGGAAAAGTCTGTCTTCTTTGCACTACACTCCTCGGAAAACACGCTGCCAGTAGATACTCCATTGCAGTGGGCCTCACAGTTCAAATACTTGGGTGTTGTTTTACATAGAGATGTTTCACAATTTATCCCTCTTAATTTAACTCCGGTGCTTTCCCTCCTGATTCAATGATGTGCCGCCCGGAAAATGTTACTCCTCACCCCAGTTGGTAGGGTTAACCTTGTTAAAATGTCTGTGCTGCCTAAATTTTTTGAAAAACCCCGGTCCCCATCCCAAACACGTTCTTTCGAAAACTGGATAGTTTATTTATCTCCTTTGTGTGGAAAGGTGGCATCCCCAGAATAGCAAAAACGAATCTGCAACTGCCGGTTACCTTAGGAGGTCTGGCATTGTCCTGCTTTGTCAAATACTATTGGGCAGTGGTCTTGGTTACAGTCAGATGGTGGCTGTCCAAGGAGCCGGCCAATTCCGCATCCACGCATCTACATTGCTTGGATCCTACTCTAACTCCGGAACGTGATACATAGGGGACCCCGATCCAACCCTAATATTACTCCCTAATATTACTCCCTCGATGTGTGTCACGCTTTGGGTCTGGGAGACGGTAGGGGCCAAGGTGGAGAAATCCAACAGCTGGTCCCCAAACACTCCGCAATGGAGGAACCCGAGACTGACGCATTTCTGGTCCAACCCGGACCCTGTGATACGGGCCCGATATGGCATCAAAACGCTGGCAGATATTATCTTTCCGGATGGCTTACGCACGTTTGATGCTCTAAAAAGAGAACGTAACATGCCTAACCATATGTTCTTCAGATACTTACAACTTCGACATGCCTATCGGACCCAATTCCCCCATTCTATAATATTGGAGGTTAGCGGTATTAAACGCACGTTGGGTCTGTCAGGCGAACTCAAACCTCTATCGGCTCTCTTTTTCGAATTCACCGGACTAGACACCTCTAAGGTCTCCCAGCTGTTTTCGGTGTGGCAGGTGGACATACCTACGCTCGTCGAGGATGATTGGGAAGAGGGTATCCAACAATACCTTCCCCTCATGGTCTTTGCGAGAGATAGATTCACCCAACTTAAGTTTATAACCTGGGCATACTACTCCCCAGATCGGTTAGCCAGAATATACCCTGACAGGAGTTCAATCTGCCCTAAATGCAGCCTCTGAGATGGGCTCCTTCTTTCATGTTGTATGGTCCTGCCAGCAACTGCAAGTTTTTTGGAGAGGGGTGCTTAATGACATAAATTCCATAGATAAATTACGTGTCCTGTGTGATCCGATACCACTTATACTGGGTATTGTTGACACACTGGAGGCCCCCAAATCCCCAAAATTGTTGGTATTATGCCAGGAAAGCGTTCCTAAAATGGAACGAGCCCTCCCCTCCCCTCACAGCAATGGAGAACCTTGGTGAATGCGGCTTTGCCCCTGTATAAACATACAGCAGCTGACTATGGAATAGGGTTTGGAGCCGAGACCTGATTAACATAGGATTTGGTTAAAGTGACCTCTAACTGTGCCACCCTCACCTTCCCCCAGTCTTCCTTTTATTCTGTATGGAATGGAGTAAACACTGATTTTATTAAGGACCTTGATTCCCCTCTTAGCTTTTTAGCTTTACTTGCATGCATTGGTTTATGCCCATCCTTCCCTATGTGACCCCTGTGAAGTATACCCAATCTGTAATGCATATACCGCTAACCTTAACTATGGCTTCTTCTTTATGTATTTGCCCATTTATGCTACCTTTGTGGACTGTCGAGAATGTACCAATCTTTTTTGTCCTTTGTTTCAAAATAAATAAACTTTATGTAAAAAAAAAAGGATGCCTGTGGATTTCCCAGATTGGCGCCACTCCATGGATGTACCTCCCCCACTGGTAGCACAAACCTGGCTCCAGGCATGACCTAAACGATGCTCCAGAGGCCGTAAGCATTCTTCACAAGGTACCTCACAGGCTGCTGCCGTTTGAAAGGTCTCTGGATTCCAGACTGAAGAAATGTGCTCCCCTTGAATTCTCTTGCATTTCCCAGTGTCTTTACAGCCATAACAGACCCCTTGTCCACCTTCTCCACATGTACTTCCGAAAAGTGCCTGCTTTTAATCAGCTGCAGCCAACAAGATGTCTGGCTTTCCTTCTCTGACCACTGGGCTGGTAAGGCCCCTACATACCAGCACCTACTGCCCTTAGCATCATAATGGTTTATTGTTTTTCTTCTATCATACTACCCCTCCCTGTGTAGTTACAGCCAAACACTCTGTGAGGAACTGGCACAACTTGGACTGGGCATGTCTGATCACATTTCCCCCATAGGAATACCTTTCCTAGGTACTAGCCCTGTTAGGGGCATCATGCCTCACCTAGGTTGCCTCCTCCAGCTGGAGCGGCCTCCAGGGTCAGGTATGCAGTTCATTTTAGACCGAAAGATGACCCTTGTTGCTCTGGTTAGGTCTATCTATTTGTTGATTGTATCTTTCTATGTTTTGACCTGTTTATTTTTTCTACATGTCTTTTTACTACGTGTATTTAGGAATTGGATCCGCTGTTGTTCACGCCTGGTTTGACTCTTCAAGGGTTTTGCTTGAATACCCTGCCTCTGATTCGCCATGGCTACGTTTAAGATAGTGTCATACAATGTTCGTGGTCTCTGTTCTCCAAATAAGTGTAATAGGTTATGGCTCGAACTGAGGCGACTTAAGGTGCAGGTGCTATTTCTGCAGGAGACACACTTTACAAATGATTCGACTCCAAAATTGCCTACCCACCTTTTTCCACAGTGGTACCTTAGCAATTCTCCAAAACCTGGGGCACAGCTATCGCTACCCATAAGAACTGTCCATTTCAACCCCAAAGTACACTATACAGACTCTTAAGGGCATTATGTATTCTTGAAAGGGACCATTATGGGACAGGTATACATAGGTCATTGCGGGTCAAAACCTGGCGTACGCTCCCTGGTTTCCAAAGGAGGCTAGGGGCCTTTCGGAGTGGGTATCACTGCTGACTGCCCACACCCTGAAGGCTTGGGATAGAACGAACAAGGCCTTTGCCCTGGCCTTCCCAACCTCGCCATTGGCCCCGGTGGGTGGCTTTCCCTGGTTCCCCAGGTGAGCAGCTATCCTGTCTTGGTACTTGGTACTTGAGGGATGGCATCTACAGCTTAACGCGCCTTGTGCAGGGACACCCTTTGGTTCTGCTTACCACCCTTAGAGAATGCTATGGCAGTTTCCGCTTTGATTTTTGGAGACACCGTCAGCTTGCTAACTTTGTCACTTTGCAGCATCATGAGTTGCAGATTAGAACTACCCTTACAGATTTTGAAAGCCTATGGGCCGAGCAGGAACCTCTGCTACACATGATCTCTGCCCTTTACAAATTACTAGAAGTGGCCAAGCCTAGCCCTAAACCAATCTACATTAGAAAATGGGAAAGAGACTTCCAGTGTGAGTTTATTAATGAACAATTGAACCACCTATATTGCCTAACACATTCAAGCTTACTGGAGTCAAAGACTCAGGAGAATAATTATAAAATACTTTCACTGTGGTATCGGGTGCCTGTTACCTTGGCCAGGATCTATCCTTCTGCCTTGGATTTGTGCTGGAGGGGTTGCAGACAGAGAGGAATGCTTCTCCACATATGGTGGGAATGTCCTGTACTGAAACCCTTTGGTCTATGGTCCATAAGCATATTTCTGATGGTATCGGTGTGGATATCCCTGACTTACTGAGGCACTTCCTTCTTCACATTCTCCCCATGCCTCTATCACAATATAAACATAGTGCTCTCCCCCACCTTCTCAATGCGGCTAGGCAGCTAATTCCAATTTATTGGAAAAGTTTGCGCATACTGAGTGAGGCAGAATAGGTTGGGAAGGTGGGGGAGATCATGGAAGCTGAGGGGTGGATGCCCACCTGTAGGGGTACCCAGAAAAGATTTGACTCCACTTCGGCACATTGGAAAGACCACATTTCTGGGATGTTCTCAGTCTCATCCAGCTTGGACATGGCCTTGCTAGCATTGGCTGACCCCAAATTTAAACAATTAGCCCTGGCGAGCCGTAACCCTTCGGGTGATGGCCCTTTGGTTACAAAGTCTAATCGGCCATCGAACCAGGTGTGCGCATAGTGAACAAAGTGTTCACATTTAGTGAATAATAAGCTGGTTCCTTATTCTTTCCGGTCATCAGCATTACAAGTTTAACTAATATGTAGTGAGTTCTGTTTCAATTGGCCCTCCTCCTGTCAACGGGGCCCTCCTGCCACTTCCCTTTTGGAGAAGGGGGACGTCCATAGGGATCGATTGTCCAGGACAAGGAGGACCCTTATTGTTTTATTGAGTCGATATTGCTCACTAGTTAACGATATTGTCTTTTAAGGATGCGGAAGATGATGACTACTTTAGTTATGTTTTATTTCTTCTTCTTTGTTAATTTCTAATCTTTTTTTTTTGTATAACACCTTAACCACTTGCCGACCGCCCGCCTTTGACTATCTAAATCGACAACAACAAAATGACCATCTGGGCTGTGAGAGGGGCCAAAGATACTAAATGATAGTTGTCCTTTTGGCCTAAGAAATCTGCATTATCCTTTGGCAAAGACTAAAGATACTGCAAGATACTACTGAAGAAATTTTGGCTGCGGTTTTGGTATATACTGTACTCCTTACTCTTTTTTCCCTGGACAATTTAAATTTTGTAAAATATTGACAGAGTGGAAATCTGTCCATCACCACTGTTGTGTGAGTGGATTTCTGGGTGCAGATATATGGCAAAACACCAGCTGGAAGGCTAGGCGGGCCCATAAATTCAGGAGATCCTTCAAGGGGCTTATCACACTCCAAAAAAAAAAATCAAAGGTAGATTTCTGGTAAGGGGTTACTAGAATCATAGGAACCATGTAATTTTACATGGCAAGGAACCTTATGTGACAATGGCATGCCTTTATAGAACATATATGTATAATAGAAGAAAACATAAGTAAGATCTGTTCTTTGATGTTTAAACCCTTGGCATGCATAGTATAATACAGCAACTAGTCAAAAAAAAAAAGGAAGTTTTTGCATTGAGTTTGCTCCAAACAACTCAAAGCCCTTTCATGAGCACCCCATATTAAAAGCTAGACATATACTGATTGGAGTTGTTGCCATTTTTGTGTAGATAACACTAGGGGTCTGTGCTGTGCTGATCTTCTGGTGTGTTTCTGCTTTCATTTTATTCATTGCTTTAAATATTCCAAGAGGATTAGTCTCATAGACTAGTTAGTTATTAATTAGTTAGAGACTGGAGATTAGCTTGGGTTCAGGTTGTGGTCAGTTATGTCACAAGCACCTCGTTGCTTTGTGTATGTGCAATTGGGTGGTGAGGAATGCCCCAGCCGCAGCTGAATGGGCCAGCATTTCGTTCATTGTGGGTTTGGTCAAACACTGATCCAAGCTCATCCTTAAAAAGTACCACATTTCACAGAAGGACTTTGATCAGGAAGCGTGGCTTGCACATTAATTTGCAAATGTGTGGAACTAAAACCTATATTTTTTAATGCAAACTATTAAACAGTGTATATTTTATTTTGAATTTTTTTATTTTTTACACTAGTATGTAGGGATGGGCAGAACACCCCTCCGGTTTGGTTCACACCAGAACACCTCGAACAGGCAAAAGTTCTTGCAAACATGCAAAGAACATTTTAATTTTTTGTGAAGTATCACCAACAAGTGGGACACAATTGTGAAGTGGAACGAAATCTATTGGATTTGTGAAACTTTTTTAACGAATAAAAAAATGAAAAGTGGGGCTTGCAAAATTATTCGGCCCCCATGCGTTAATACTTTGTAGAGCCACCTTTTGCTACGATTACAGCTGCAAGTCACTTGGGGTATGTCTCTATCATCTTCCCTGTCCCTGCTGAAGAAAAGCAGGCCCAAACCATGATCCTGCCACCACCATGCTTGACAGTGGGGATGGTGTGTTGGGGTGATGAGCTGTGTTGCTTTTACGCCAAACGTATCGTTTTGCATTGTGGCCAAAAAGTTTGATTTTGGTTTCATCGGACCAGAGCACCTTCTTCCACATGTTTGGTTTGTCTCCCAGGTGGCTTGTGGCAAACTTTAGACGAGACTTTTTATGGATATCTTTTGAGAAATGGCTTTCTTCGTGCCACTCTTCCATAAAGGTCAGATTTGTGCAGTGTACGACAGATTGTTGTCCTATGGACAGTCTCTCCCACCTCAGCTGCAGTTCTCTTCAGTTCATCCAGAGTGATCATGGGCCCTTGGCTGCATCTCTGATCAGTCTTCTCCATGTCTGAGCTGAAAGTTTAGAGGGACAGCCAGGTCTTGGTAGATTTTCAGTGGTCTGATACTCCTTCCATTTCAAAATTCGCAAGGCACTGTATATGCAAGTTAGTACCATAAAAACTGTACAGGGACCCGGGTACTGCCCTGGGGGACATGTATCAATGCAAAAACAAACAATATTTTTTTCAGGAGTAGTGATTTTAATGATGCTTAAAGTGAAACAATAAAAATGAAATATTCCTTTAAATATCATGACTGGGGGGTCCCCTTAGTCTGATTGTAAAGTGGGGCATCTGTGGGATGTCTAGAACATGCCGCAGCAATAATGACATTTCGAAAGGAAAAAATGTAATTCGCCCGGGCATGCCCTGGGGGACATGTATCAATGTAAAAACAAACAATATTTTTTTCAGGAAAGGATTTTAATGATGCTTAAAGTGAAACAATAAAAATGCAATATTCCTTTAAATATCATGCCATGGGGACAAGGACCTCTTCCCGACAACCCTGGCCGGTGGTTGTCAGGGTCTGTGATCAGGGGGCTTATCGAAATCTGGAAGCCCCCTTGAACAAGGGGGCCCCTCGATCCCACCCTCCCTATGTAGAAAATGTATTTCCGGCTCCTGCTGTCTCTTTGCTTTGACAGCTGTTATATAGGCAAGGGCGGGCCACCCGATGATGTAACAGGATGACCCCACCCCCTCTGATGTCACATGACGTCAGAAGGGGCGGGTCACACGGTTACATCACCTGGTGGCCCCACCCTTGCCTATATTAGAGCTGCCAAAGCGAAGAGACAGCAGTTGCCGGAGCTTTTTGGTTTTTTCTATTTTTCGGGTCCGTCGGGCGGCGTGATTGAAGATGGATGTACATTGTGGGACAGTTTTTTTTTCTTTTTTAATAGAGGAATTGTCAAAAACTGTCTCTTGTGGGGTTAAAGGGGGCTTCCAGATTCCAAAAAGGTCCCCGCCCGCAAAACCCAAAAACTACCGGACAGGGTTGTTGGGAAGAGGTCCTTGTTCCCATCAACATGGGAACAAAGTGCTTTGGGGGGCACCCAAAAGCACCCTCCCCTTGTTGAGGGCATGTGGTCTGGTATGCTTCAGAAGGGGGGAGGCGCTCGCTCGTCCCCCCCCCTTTCCTGCATGCTCGTATAAGGGTCTGTTATGGATTTCAGGGGGGGGACCCCACACCATTTAAAAAAAAAGTGGTGTGGAGTTCCCCTTAAAATCTATTCCAGACCCAAAGGGCCTGGTATGGATTTTGGGGGGGGGGGGGGGGGGGATGATTTTTTTTTTTTTTAATTTTGGTGTGGAGTTTTCCTTAAAATCTATACCAGACCCAAACAGCCTGGTATGGATTTTGGGGGGGACCCCACACCGTTTTTTTCCCTTATTCTGTAATAGGGTTCCCCTTAACCACTTCAATACAATGTATTATATACTCTGCACTGCACTATATACCCTCCACTGTATTATATATACTACACTGACTGCACTATATACACTGAACTGTATTATATATACTACACTGACTGCAATATATACTCTGAACTGTATTATATATACTTCACTGACTGCACTATATACTCTGAACTGTATTATATATACTACACTGACTGTACGATATACTCTGAACTGTATTATATATACTACACTGATTGCACTATATACTCTCCACTGTATTATATATACTACACTGACTGCACTATGTACTCTGAACTGTATTATATTTACTACACTGTCTGCACTATATACGCTGCACTGTATTATATATACTACACTGACTGACTGCACACTACACTAACTACCTGCCCAATCTCCATTCATTCACTATATATGGCTGCCGTGTAAGTAGCAACCTTATTTAGTGTGTTGTGTGGTGTGGTCTTAGTCCCTGAGCCATGATTGGCTAAAGGCACCCTGCCTTTGGCCAATCATGGCTCTCACAGCACATCATGCTGTGATTGGCCAAATCATACAGGTCAGGTGCATGCTTTGGCTGCTGTCAATGCACTGTGATCTCACAGTGCATTATGAGGCACATTGCAGTGAGCAAACTTCCCGCGAACGCCCCATATGTTGGTTTGTTCTATGAACAAACGAACACCCAATGTTCAAGTTGAACTTACGTTGGACTCGAACATCGGGACCACCCCTACTGTATGCGGGGAGATTTTGGAATTGTGTTTGTTTTCTGAAAAGCCCTTCCATGTGCACCTTACTTTAAAAAGCTAGTTATTATTCAATAATTAATAGCATTGAATATGTGAAAAAAATAAAACAATGCCCTCTGGGTGATCTTTGTACATTGCAAGGGCTACCAAACTTTGTTGCAGATTCCTACCTGTTTCTACTCTGAAAAAAAAAGCTGTTTGTTCTTCAATGTCTTTTGAATCCTGATTCTGAATAGGAGTGGCCTTTTCATTATTATTCAGCTAATGCACTTGCAGGGCTCTAATGAGGAAAGCAGCATGATCTGCATCCCTTTAGAAGTGATTAACCCTTTAGAAGCGTCTCACCAAAAATAACATTTTTGTTGCAGAGGATATCTAAAATCTGACAAGCAGACTGTAGGGAAAATCAGTGAGCCATCACACAAGCATTTCTTGGAACCGTTCCTTACAACAATTGTACAAAACACCTCCAGGTAGCCATATTGCATTGAATTTTACATAAAATGACAGAGCTGTGGATTTAAAATGGAAGGTAATGGTTTAATAACATTAATTTACAATATGATTTGTGTATCAACTGTATATGTTATATTATTATAACAGGTGTGAACACAGCCGTCCCTATGCTCACATTAGCTACACGCTAAAACAATTGCTTTGAGCATGCAATGGCTTTGAGCTTGTGGTTGGTGTCTGTGTTGAGGAGTGATCGCTTGCATTTTTCAGCATTACAGGGCAATGCACATCACACTAGTGTTGTGGGGGTAAGGGGACAAATCGAAAACTCTGTATTCTTCAAGTGTGTGTTTTTTAAATGAAGAAAAACTCAGGTTTCTACAGAAATGAGAACAAGCCCTAAATTGAGTTGATTTACTGAAGGCAAATAGACTGCTTCACAACAAGTGATGTTAAACTTTGCAAGGGAATGTTCTCCAGTCTTTAGTGAAAAAGGAGAATATCTGCTGAATTCAATCCTCCAATCAAATACAAGCAAAAAATTAGTTTTTTTTTTCCTTGTATGTGATTGGGTTTTCTTTACAAAGTGAAATTGCACCACATTCACTAAGCTATAGGGAATTTTCCCTTGAAAAAAGCAACTTCCCTTGCAAATAGAACCACCTATTTACCTTTAATAAATGAACCCATTGTGTCTAGGCACTACTGTTCTAAAACGGCTGAATATCTGCAGTGTGAAATTTAGGGCACTGTGCACCTGACTGCTAGTCTCAGGAGATTTGGAGTGAGATTTGGTAATGTCACTACTGTTCTGCTCACTTTTTTTCCTGCTAGAGGAATCTGCACCTGAGGAATTGCAGTGCAAGGATTACCATGCTCTTCATTCATTCAGTGGTTTAGTCTGCATTTTCTGAACCTAACCTGCTTCTTTATGAACAATGACCCACCAGTCATGTGATGAAGGTGGCACATTCATGTGGGGCATCAAAGCCATGTATCTCTACCAAGGCCACCACCTCCATCAAAGCCACGATGCAGAACAAACATGGTAAGTCAGTAATGGGGAAATGATTAGCTGAAGGGAGACCACAGGCAACACTTGTGACTAGTCCTTCTGCTTGCCTTGTTTGGGTATAGATTCCAAAGTACAGGCTCCCCTTTAGAATCCAAATCTAAGGCATTATCATAGCTCTAACCTCCATAAAAGAAGACAACTTATTACTGTACATACATTTTAAAAACATATACAAAAAATAATGTTTTTTTAATGCAAAGAAGCAAAGAAAAAAAAAAATCACCTACCCTACTATAAATTCCACAAGGTTACACGACGCAACAGATTTACTGGGCGCCTCTAAGGCAAATTACACACACATACACATACCGTATTTCAAAACAGGAAATCACCACCTTATGTAAATCAGAGGGTAATAAAAAATGATTTATTTTAAAGTTAAAATATCACTGTGGGGTCATAATAAAATAGAATTCCTTCTGTGTTAGGTTAAAGAGGAATTTCTGCTGTTAATTCTAAATATTTAAAAAAAAAAAAAAGTATATATACTGATATTAAAGAGGAGTTCCACCCCAAAAAAATGTATTAATGTGCTTAAAAAAAATAAAAATAAAAACATTTGGAGTAATTATTATTTTTTTTACTCACCTCTAAATGCCTGTTGCTAGGGGGTCCCTCGTAGTCTGACTCCTTCAGCGCCTGGGCTCCTGACATCATTTCCCTTGTCGCAGGAAGAAGATCGCCTCTCCTTCCTCCCTCTTGTGAATCATCTGGGACACGTGACAGGTCCCAGATGATTGCGTGGCCAGTCACGGCATATGGCAATGCTCGCGCATGCGCAGTGGATGCCCGGCTGGGAAGCCACAGCCGGGCGCCCACCGTTAAAGTGCCAGCGCCGCCGAGAGGAGGGGGAGATGAGCGGGGGTTCGATCCCCTGCATCGCTGGACCCTGGGACAGGTAAGTGTCTGATTATTAAAAGTCAGCAGCTGCAATATTTGTAGCTGCTGACTTTTATTTTTTTTTTTTTTTAAGTGGGAACCCCGCTTTAAAGTAAATCTGCCATGTGATAAATATAGGAGTTGCCACTGATGTCCACTTCCTGAAAATTCTAGTTGACTAGCTGTAATGTTCACCCACTAATCTCATTGCTGTCTGGGTTTCTGACTCAGGAAATAGAAATGGCAATCAGGAAATTTAGATGAAAGTCAGAATATTTACTTGTTGAAGGTTTGTAGGTTTCATTAGTCTCTAGCACATGTCCTGATCTTTCAATTTTGTGTCCTAGGTGGACACCATATGGTCTAATATGTTTGAATCTCCTAAATATATGCACCTCCACCCCTCTACTTCTCGCATAGCAAGCCTGGACACATGCACCTGCAGGAAAGCATTTTGGAGCTAAGTCATCAGAATCTCTCCAAGTGCCACCACCATAAGTACCTATTCACGTTGCCTGTTGGAAGCAATTGATTATAAGATACCATCTCACTTTCATTACCTACGCATTACCTACACTAAATAGAGAAAGTGCAGCACATGGAGCTAGCCCACTCTAGTGGTTGAGAAGTCAAGGGGGATTTTGGCTAAAAGACTGGGTCTTAGTGGAATAGGGGAGTCTCAGTAATAAGAGCATTACCGGGGTAAATAAGGGGGCCTTGTTAATGAAGTATGCTACTTTTGCTACTGTCCTTACATAAGGAAGCCTGGCTGTGGAATGGGGGAGTCTCAGTAATAAGTGTACCACAGGTAAATAAGAGGGCATTGTTAATAAAAGATGCTATTGGCCATGAATAAGGGGACCTGGCTGTGGAATGTGTCTGATTAATACAACATATATGTGTGTTGCTAGGGGTTAATGAGTGGATCTGATTAATAAGGGGTTCTGATTGTTTTATATGAAGACAGGATTTGGCAGGAAACGCGTTGGGTTGAGCTTACTCTGTCTTGCACTGGATTTCAGGTGGGTTCCTGGTATTACGTTAAATACCTTAAATCTCTTGTGAGTATGTTTACAGCGCAAATAAACGTCTTGTTTTGAAGGTATTATACCATGGAGTTTGTTTTGTTGTTTTCTTTCTCTGAGCTGTACTAATCAGCTGGGTTTGTGAAGCAACTGAGCCTTCTGGATATCATTGGAGCCATCTAGTGGTATAGGGTGGTATAGGGTGAGGGTTATACAACCCAAGCTGTTGCTGCTGAGATTGTTGGTTTACTCTATTCATGCTGTAATGACCTCCTATAGTATAGAGTTGTTCTCTCATCTCTGGTAAGGATTTGTGCACTTGGATGTGGTGGAGCACACATGAGTGGCAGTGATTTCACAGCACCAGTCTTGGGATAATTTTTGGACTTTGAATATTTGATTGGACTTTTTATTCACAGTTATTTATTTTTTGTTAACCGCACTCATGCACTTTATTTAGCTTAAAACATATATGTGAACACCTTTCTTTTTGAAATGTTTATGTGATTGTTCATTTTGGTATGAATTGGTTTTTCACATATTTATAGATTTTGATTTACTAGATACAGTGCCTTAAAAAAGTATTCATACCTCTTGAAAGTTTCCACATTTTGTCACGTTACAACCAAAAACTTAAATATATTTTATTGGGATTTAATGTGATAGACCAACACAAAGTGGCAGATAATTATGAAGTGGAAGGAAAATGATAAATGGTTTTCAACATTTTTTACAAATAAATATCTGAAAAGTGTGGCGTGTATTTGTATTCAGCCCCCCTGAGTCAATACTTTGTAGAGCCACCTTTCGCTGCAATTACAGGTGCAAGTCTTTTTGGGGATGTCTCTACCAGCTTTGCACATCTAGAGAGTGAAATTTTTGCTCATTATTATTTGCAAAATAGCTCAAGCTGTCAGATTGCATGTAGAGCATCTGTGAACAGCAATTTGTAAGTCTTGTCACAGATTCTCATTTGGATTTAGGTCTGGACTTTGACTGGGCCATTCTAACACACGAATATGTTTTGATCTAAACCATTCCATTGTAGCTCTGGCTGTCTGTTTAGGGTGCTTGTCCTGTCCTGCTGGAAGGTGAACCCTAGTCTCAAGTCTTTTGCAGGTTTTCTTCTAAGATTGCCCTGTATTTGTCTCCATCTTCCCATCAACTCTGACCAGCTTCCCTGTCCCTGCTGAAGAAAAGCATCCCTACAACAGGATGCTGCCACCACCATGTTTCACGGTAGGGATGGTGTGTTCAGGGTGATGTTCAGTGTTAGTTTTCCGCCACACATGGAATTTTGCTTTTAGGCCAAAAAGTTACATTTTGGTATCATCTGACCAGAGCACCTTCTTCCACATGTTTGCTGTGTCCCCCATATGGCTTCTAGCAAATTGCAAACAGGACTTCTTATAGCTTTCTTTCAACAATGGCTTTCTTCTTGCCACTCTTCCATAAAGGCCATATTTGTGGAGATCATGACTAATAGTTGGCCTGTGGACAGATTCTCCCTCCTGAGCTGTGGATCTTTCCAGAATTACCATGGGCCTCTTGGCTACTTCTCTGGTTAAGGCTCTCCTTGCCCGGCCTGTCAGTTTAGGTGGACGGCCATGTCTTGGTAGGTTTGCAGTTGTGCCATACTCTTTCCATTTTTGGATGATGATGAGATGTTCAAAGCTTGGGATATTTTTTATAACCTAACCCTTCTTTAAACTTCTCCACAACATTATTTCTGACCTGTCTGTGTGTTCCTTGGCCTCCACGATGCTGTTTATACACTAAAGTTCTCTAACAAACCTTTGAGGCCTTTACAGAACAGCTGTATCTATACTAAGATTAAATTACACACAGGTGGACTCTGTCTACTAATTAGGTGACTTCTGGGGGCAATTGGTTCCACTAGATTTTAGTTAGGGGTATCAGAATAAAGGGGCTGAATAAAAATGCACGCCACACTTTTCAGATATTTATTTGTAAAAAATGTAAACTGAAAACCATTTATAATTTTCCTTCCACTTCTCAATTGTGGGCCACATTGTGTTGGTCTATCACATAAAATCCCAATAAAATAAATTTACATTTTTGGTTGTAACATGATAAAATGTGGAAAATTTCAAGGGGTATGAAAACTTTTTCAAGGCACTGTATATTGATCTTATTATATGTGATTTATCTGACAGCATGTAAAGGGACTGCATATCTATGTTGTACTATCATTTTTGTAGAAGGGTGTTGAGCTGTGGATTGGGAAAGATGGCAAGACAATTTATAGTACTGCCGACAATAGAAACTATTGAGAATACATGTTTTATTTTCAGGCCTAGATTGCAGAAAAAAAAAAACAGTTAAAAAAAATCACTTTTCTGCAACAGTACATTGTATTGCTAGTTCATATTCAAAAGTGTATCCGAGATCAATTACAGTATTAGAGATGACCTTATCTGGGTTCAAAAGTATTAAAGCAAGAGTGTCAGGGTACCAATATAGGAGGAAGGGGGGGGGATTATCGTGCTGTGAAAGAAGAAAAGGTATATATATATATATATATATATATATATATATATATATATATATATATATATATACAGCAGCCAGTACGGCCGGAGACAACAGCAAAATGCTAAATCATGTAATAAAATGCAGCGCTTATATATATATATTAAAAAGGACAATATATAATAATGACAATATATGCTGTGATCAGTAAAACACACAATTGTGGCAAGCAATATGTTGGTTGTACTATATGATCTTTTGCTACCACAGTGACTGAACATATCAACAAAATCAAACAGGGTAACACCAAACATACTGTTCCTCTGCATTATCGTCAGTTCCATAATCAAGACGCAAAGGGCACTGAATTTCTTATTATCGATAGGTTCATTGAAACCTGGAGAGGGAGGGGGGTGCTATTACTAGACGTGTATCCAGACTCGAAATGTACTGGATTTTTGAATTGCAATCCCATTTTCCCCTCACGATTAATGTGGCATTAGCTATTAGTGCTTTTATTAATAAAACATGATATCATTTTTATCTGAATTTCAAATTATCTATGGAGTTTATAGTGATGGGTTAGGGCTAATCATTTAATTGTCTTTTAATTGCAATTTTACATTTTGTTCCCAATTTTTACCTAATTTTTATCGACTTTTATAAGATGGTCTTATAACATATGATTAATGTACATTTATACATACGTTTTTCTCATTTCTGATGTGCCTTCACTTAAAAATGTTAGTACATTTTAGTGGTTAAATATAATTTTCCAGAAAGCTGTTAATCATTAACATGTATTTCCGTGTTTGTCTATTATAGCTGGCTATGTGTTCCATCTATAATGATGCTTGGTATGTATTCACTTCCTGGTTTGCTGAGAACAAAGTGATGTAGTAAATTGCTGACTAGTTAATATCAAAACGAGGATTGACATGCATACAACCTCTGTTTTAATCAACAGGAAGTGATGTTGGCAGCCATACTCCATAGCGAGGTCTGGTTTGTCACCTCACTTCCTGTTGAGCTTGATATATACTGCCGGATGTTGGCAGCCATACTCCAGATCGATGCTTGGTTTGTCATTTTACTTCCGGCTGAGTATAACACATGTCACTGAGCGCCGGATGTTATGCGGACTATCGTTCCCTTATTCACATAAGCCCTTATGTTTTTTCCTAAATTTTGGAGGCATATCCATATATATTAGAAAGTTAAGATCTCTTTTGTTCCAATTTGGATTCCGATTAAACCAGAAGTGACCAAACTGGAAGTGACCAAACCGGAAGTGACTAAACCGGAAACGACCAAACCGGAAATGACCAAACCGGAAGTGATGTACTTCCCTTTTTCAATTGTTCTAATTTGGGGCCACACAGCCTATTTAAACGTGCAGTTGCGGGCAATAGGTCATACCCCAGATGACATCTAAGTAGGCGAAACGCGTTGGGTCGACCTCTGCCAACATTACAGCGCCTCTTCATGTCCTTCTATGAGCTTTATATGTACTTCTTAAACGTGAGTGTTCCATTGTAACTTTTTTTAAATAAATGCAATTTTTAGCCGCTTAAGGACTGCCTCCAGCACATTTACGTCAGCAGAATGGCACAGCTGGGCAGATCAACGTACAGGTACGTTGCCCTTTAAGAGCCCAGCCGTGGGTCGTGCGCGCGCCGCCGGTGGCGCGCTCGCGACCCAGTCCTGAGCTCCAAGACCGCGGCCGCGGGACCAGCGGACCCGATCGCCGCTGGTGTCCCGCGATTGGGTCACAGAGCTGAAGAACGGGGAGAGGTCTGTGTAAACAAACCTCTCCCCGTGCTTCCTACACTGCCTGCCACTGATCGGCTGTTCCCTGTCATCGGGAAAGCCGATCAGTGACGTCAGACGTAAAGCCACGCCCCCCTAGTGTTAAAAAAACACACACACACTGACGTAACCCCTCCCCGCCCCCTAGTGGTTAACTCCTTCACTGCCATTGTCATTTACATAGGAATCAGTGCATTTAAATAGCACTGATTTCTGTATAAATGACAATGGTCCCAAAAATGTGTCAAAAATGTCCGATGTGTCCGCCATAATGTCGCAGTCACAATAAAAATCGCTGATCGCCTCCATTACTAGTAAAAAAAAAATATTAATAAAAATGCTATAAAACTATCCCCTATTTTGTAAACGCTATAACTTTTGCGCAAACCAGTCAATAATCGCTAATTGCGATTTTCTTTTACCAAAAATATGTAGAAGAATACGAATCGGCCTAAACTGAGGAAAAAATGTTTTTTATATATTTTTATATATTTTTTGGGGATATTTATTATAGCAAAAAGTCTATTTTTGTTTATAGCGCAAAAAAATAAAAACCGCATAGGCGATCAAATACCACCAAAAGAAAGCTCTATTTGTGGGAATAAAAGGACGCCAATTTTGTTTGGGAGCCACATCGCACGACCGCGCAATTGTCAGTTAAAGCGACGCAGTGCCGAAACGCAAAAAGGGGCCTGGTCCTTTGGCTGCAAATTGGTCCGGGGCTTAAGTGGTTAAATGATATCACACTATGTGGATTCTTTGATTTTTGGATCCAAAGTGTCAGCAAAGAATATCCTCTGGCTTTCCCTCCTTCCATTTTGAGCCTCATGTGCCTGTATGCTGTGGCTTTGATGTTAATCAACACTATTCAAAGATCTGTCCAGGAGTTCTAATGGTTTTCCCTATACAGTGTTTATAGCCATAAGTCTGTTTGACTTAAGAGGTATAAGCCCTTTAAGTCCCTTACTTCCGGTAAGCCTTCATGGAATTGGTGGTGGTGTCTTCTACAAGCTTCTCCTCACAGTCTCTTCACATTTGATGTCACTTACCTTATCGCTGCTTTTTTAGACATTTATTTTTCTGATATTATTCACCGATACCAGGACTGTTTGAATTTTATTATTCATGATTATTCATCATTTTTTCACTTGGTGGCTATCATTTTACATTTATATTCACACTATTTTTTCACTTGGTGGACTATTTTTATATTTCAGTGTGTGTTTTACTGATCACAGCATATATTGTAACAACATATATTATATTATTATATATTGTCACCAGTGATGTAAGTAACTGAGTTAAAATAAACTGAGTTACAAACTGAGTTAACTGAGTTATAAACTGAGTTACCTAACGCAGTTACTTTAGAGGGTAACTAGTAATCTAACTGATTACTTTTCCCCTCATGGTAACTCAGCTCCCATTACTTCGGTTTAGTTACCCCAATTACATCTACCGCCACTAGATGGCAGTAGTGTAATTCCGGTGTCCTGCCGAAAAAGTTCCCCCGCCGGATAAGGACCCCCTGTACTGCGCAGGCGCATCGCTTGCGCAGTACGAAGGAGCTTCTGAAAATTGCCGAACCTAAACAGCTCTGAGTGAACTCTACACCGCGCAGGTGCAGTTAACATGTAATTGTACGAGGCGATGCCGCACGCTCCCGATGCTTGTGCTACTCTGCAAGGGGCGTCTATCGTGTAAGTAAGGGGCGGGTCTAGTATTACTGTAACCAAGGGGCGCATTTATTATTATTGTTATATATCGAGCTCTGCCCATTAATTTAACATTCGCCCTCTTCTGTAGCCATCCACCCCTTACACGATATAATAATAATAGACCCGCCCCTTACACAATATAATAATAATAGACCCGCCACTTGCTTACACGCTATAACAGATCTACCCCTTGGTTAGAGTAATAATAGAGCAGCCCCTTGGTTACACGATGTATAACAATAATAATAAATGTGCCCCTTGGTTACAGTAATACTAGACCTGCCCCTTAGTTACACGTATAGAATATTTAAAAAAGAAGTCAGTTACTTTGCTGCGTAACTAATTACTTTTCCAATTTAGTAACTGAGTTACTAACGCAATTACTTTTTGGGAGAAGTAATTTGTAACTTAACTAATTACTTTTTTAAAGTAAGATGACCAACACTGATTGTCACCAATAGCAGGACCGAGCATCTGTCAGGGCAGGAGAAGGGCTCTAGGACCCAGCATCTCCGCTAGCACATCACATGGGCATTTATAAGGAAGCCAGCCCTTGGCTGAAGTGCTGTTTGATTTTCAGCTGTTACCAAGGTTCCCGTGTTTCCTGTGATTCTTGATCACAGATCGGGCTTGTTCCAGACCTGTCTCTTGCCTGCCTCCTGACCTTGACCTCGGCTTGTTTAATGGATCTCCTCTGCCTGCTACCTGTCTTGACCTCGGCTTCCACCTGACCTTGTCTCCTCTGCTTCCCACCTGGCACAGAACCTTGGCTTGTACCAACTACCCTCTGTCTCAGTGACTCTACCTGCTACATCTCACATCTGCCACCTGCCTCCAGCAGATCAGCGGTGTTCCTGAGACTTTTCTGCAAGCAACTCTGCAGGTGACCTGTGCTACTTTGGGCATGACACCTCCTGTCTCACCTCCAGGGGAGTCTGGAACTTGGATACAAGGGAAGCCCTCTCTCCATTGGCCTCCAGCACTTTGGTACCTAATAAAGAGGATGAGCGTTATAGCCAAGACACTAGAATTTTCATGAGAGATTAGTAACGGTAGCCTACATTTTTGTCTTGCAACAGCTTGCTTCCAAGACAGTGATGGTGAACCTTGGCACCCCAGATGTTTTGGAACTACATTTCCCATGATGCTCAACTACACTGCAGAGTGCATGAGCATCATGGGAAATGTAGTTCCAAAACATCTTGGGTGCCAAGGTTCGCCATCACTGCACTAAGAACACCCTCCTCCCACCTTCCATATAGCTTTAGTTTCTGCTTGGCAAGTCGTTATTACAAATATTCCCTGCAGCACCACCTGCTGGTGAAATTTAATATGCTCTGCAATTAAAAAATGATTGACACAAAGCACACAAACATCACTTATTAAATATATACTGGTAACAAATGTTATCGCCAAAGCATTATTTTAGAAGGCAGAGACAGACAAGCAACAGTGAGATTATAGAATCAAAGTCAAAATACTTTAAATGCATTTGCAATCCACAGAGAGAGGCATTGCACCCTTCAAACTTCATTTCCATTCCGATCCACAGCTCTAATTCCCATCATTTATGTTTTAACAGAATGACAAATAAGTTAGAACTGATGGCTGAAGTCTTGTTCCTATCAGATATTCTGTCAAGACTGTAAAACTCCTGACTGAGTTACAACAAGAAAACAACTTGTCATTGTAGTGCCTGGAGCAGGAGTTTTCATATCATAGAGTTGCCGGTTAAATTTATATTGCAGCATTTACTGGATGAGTATCTGTAAGAAGACATTATGCAAGGATCATATGGAAACTAAGCTCACTATGCATTTAATAAGGAATGGCACAATTGCACAATGTATTTAATAAGGAAGGGCACAATTCAGAAACTCATAACGATGAGTGTACAGTTATGAATTAAACTGGAATCTTATTGGGTAATAGGTGTTGCAACATTTTGAATGCCGTTGTTTGTTTTTTAACTGCCTACTAAAATATTTCCGAAAATCAAAGAAACTTTTACTGAGAGAGACATGGAGGCTGACCCTGGCACTCCTCATGCTGCAAATGTTAGTTGAAGAGACAGAACCATACCAAGATATAGGGTATAGTTCAAGATACCACATAATGGAGCCAAAGGGAAATAGTATCACAACAATACAAAACTATTAATCAAATTTACAAATATTTATTATAGAAAATGTACAAAATATCACAAAAAATCATAAATGAAAAGATCCCTCCACCTTCCACCACTAAAAGACGTTGTCTATGCAAATGTTAGTTTCCTGGCCTTCATATTTATCCTTTGATTTCACTGCTTTGAGTCCCTTAAAGAGGAAGTAAACTTTCATGGATTGTTTGTATCTATAGCTAAGCCTATAATAAGGAGTTACCTATAGGTACTGTAAATATTTCCTAAAAAAGTGCACCATTTAGGAGATATTTATTGTATTTACTGTATGCACTCTGAAGGAATGGTCACTCGTACAGTTTCTTCAGGGCCCTGTGCCATGACCGGTGGCTCCCATGCACATTGGCGGAAGTGACGTCACATGGCTCCGGCCAGTCACACAGCCGGAGTCCAATGTCCGATGACCCGGAAGGAAGACGGGTGAAGATGGATGCGGCCTCCAACGAGGTTTCGTTTTCAGGTAGGTTTCACATAATGTGCTAGAATGCGATGCATACTTAAGCCCCATACACACGGTCAGATTTTCCCACGGATTCTGTCCTATCGGACAATGTTGTCGGAAAATCCGACCGTGTGTAGGCACCATCGGACAGTGTACGTCGGATTGTCTGACGGACAAAGTCCTATCTCCTGCTGGATAGATTTTTCGGCAACAAAGTCCGATCACACCAAATCCAATCGTGTGTATCGAATTCCGACGGACAAAGTGCTACGCATGCTCAGATCACATTACAAGACCAAATCTATTGGCTACTAGCCTCTACGTAGTCCCGTCGTAGGCAACAAACGTCACCACGTTCAGAATGATCAGATTTTCCGACAACTTTGTCCGACCGTGTGTACGCAACACCAACATCGGACAAAGTACGACGGACAGGATCCGACGGACCTGGTCCTCGGATAATCCGCGCGTGTGTATGGGGCTTAACACATTATGCCTTTACTTTGCAGGTCAGGAAAAAGAAAAAAAAAAGATTCAGCTTTTACTTTCTCTTTAACTGGGACAATTATGCAAATAAGTATGTCTGACTTTATAGATATCCTTATGATTTCAGATCAGTGACTCAAAGCTTATTAACCTCGGTTGGTTAGCGTACTAGCCAGACAACTGGCATATTCAGAAGGACATTGGCAATTAAATACCGTGTGTATCTCTCAGTATAGGTTTAATTTAAAGGCCTACTTAAATTTTTTCTTATGTCTAGGCGGGTAGAGATAAGGAAGGGATACTTACCTTACTCCTCGCTCCAGTAGGATCCCATGATCCATGTCATGGCTGCTGCAAGGCCTCTTCCTTAGACGTGGTTGCATGCCTGCCTCCACCACATACAATATAAGGCTATTAACCCAATGATGCCAAGGAACTTTGTACAGCACTGGAGAGGAGGACAGCACCAGAGCCTTCTGGAGCAGGAGTTAAAGTGGAGCTAAACCCATTGATTTAATAGTCTCAAAAATCAGTTACATTCCTGGCATGTAAGGAATGCTAAGTGTCACAATTGCTTTTGCTTTCAACCAAACTGCCAAACCATCAAATGGCTGGTGTCATAGCTGATCATATTTGCAGCACCATGGCAGTTTCAAATCAAGCAGAGGCTAAGATGGCAGCCTCTTTGGCTGTAAAGGATAGGAGGGTGTAGTTCCGCTTTAAAGTAAGTATTACATCCTTTTCAGCTTCCCCTAGACCATGAACATTTAAACCAGTTAGAGGAGAACCCATTCTTTTTTTTTCTTTATCAAGGACTTGGATTTTACCAGTAATTTATGTTTTTACGATAGCAGACAACATTTTACTTTTTATAGAAGGCGCCATACGCAGGTTTAACGAAGCTTCCCAAGACTGTCCTTCCATTTTGTTTTTCGCTGCCTGGACCCAGATATCTGTGCAGTTTTTTTTTCAAAAGTCAAGCCCTGCACTGGGCCCAGTGAGTGACTCCCAATCCCAATTTGACAGCACTGGAAACTGGCTATTCAGGCATCAGGAGCAACTTTTAGATAATGCAGGGAATGTCATGTTTCCACATGGAACTACTGAATCTTGGCATCAGGAGTGCATTATGAAAGGTTAGTATGCCTGCTTAGAGGATGCTTTCCAAGGGGGGACCACACGTTACAAGGTAGCCTCCAATTTTAAAAGGCATTGGGGGCTGCATGATTGCTGCCCACCTTTCCTGACCACCCAGGCTGTGTAGTTGCATAATGATCAGGTTTGAATATTAAGGGGAACAGCACACCATTTTTTAAAAAAATTACTACTTAACCCCCATAACCCCCATTACCCCAATACTGTATATGAAAAATGACTGCATTACCCATATAATAATGCACACTTCTTGTTCAGTGCATTTGAACATTGCAGATATTTGGTTTTCAGAACTGAATCTGCAATGTTCATTTGATCCCTGAACATGGACAGCAACCACAGATTTCAGCTCCCACTTGTCCAATTCCTAGGACACTTCTCACCTGCTCCGCCTTTTTCAATACTCTCCTGCTCAGGTAGCAACTCTATAATGTGGCAAATTCCATCCTTTTTAATTTCTTCAGGGTGGGAAAACGGCAGGGATGTGCTGTGTTGTTTGACTGAATAAAATAGCTTGTGATAAGTACAACTAATAAATATTAATTCCTGTCCATCAACGCTGTAAAGTTCCCACTTTGCCTGTTGAGTCCTCTGTAATATGAACATAATAAAAATTCAACAGAAAGCATGGGTTTTCCTTGTATTAGCTAAGCAGATGTGTTTTAAATTGTATGTACATTTTGTCCCTTTTGGTGGAAAGTTTTACAAGTGCAAGAAACATTGTAGATCATGTCGCAAATCTTATCAGCCTATAACTTCCTGTGCTTTCTATCTATGCTACTAAAATTTTCATTATTCCCAGCTCTCTCTGAGGATTACAGAACACCTTCCCTCTATTTCATGTATTAAAAGGAAGGGGCAGACTTAGTAGTCCAAATGTTGTTATTTGCTAAATTACTGGGAATGGTAAGCTGCAATATAAAACATTTTTGTTCTTAGGCTTGGATACAATTTAAGTAAAAGTGGATCTCTAGCCAAAACCTTTTCTAATGATTTTCTAGTTTTGAATAAGTAAAGAACAAGTAGACCTCTGCCAGGTTTTTATTGTAGTCTGTAGCCTCACTGGGGGGATATTCACCCTCTCAATTTGTCCTGGTTACCACTCAAACTGGGTCAGAAAGTTATGGTTCAAGATTTGATGGTTCTTACCAGAACAGGGGGTGAGAGAAAATCCTCCAATAGGGACACCCACCCCAGTGACAACTGTCTAAAGGGGGTTCATCCTGCCTATTCTATCCAAAATGGAAGAAAAAAGTCATAGAAAGAGATACACTTTAAGTGTTCTATTTATAAATGTTTTCACACAAGGTTTACACATTTTTCAATTTAGATTCTGTTGGGAAAATGCATGAATCTTGGGTGAAAAGATTTGAAAGTATCTTAATGCTCAAACCAAAATCTGAAACACTAGTTTCAAAGAGAATCAACCTTAAAAAGGTTTCATTTTTTGCAGTGAACAAGATTATATTGATGGTTCTAGCTACTGCTCAATGGTTTTATGTTTTTTTTTTCACCTGTCTTAATAATGCACGTACCTGTTATAAAATATTACATTCCTTTTGGCAAGGTTTCCAATGTACAAACACCAGTATACAAGTTATGCCCTCTAGATTTGAGTGTAACATCAATCCCATTTTATCCCTTTTACAACAATAGTGAAGCTTAAGTGTATGAGTAACAGCATATTCTACAGATAAAGAAAATGTAATGTAATTTAAGAACTTTTATTGCAGATGGTTCTTTACGGGTGTCAAATTTAATGGCTGTGCATTTTCTCATTTCATGCCTTGAGCATGTTTGCTCTGTTCTCATCTTAATCTCCCTTTTGCAGTCACTCCAGTAAATAAATCGTTTTTAGTACTTTCCATCAACCTGACGTGAAGCCTAAAGCTATAGATACTGTTCAACATTTTTTCCACTACTGGTGTCTTTCCAGTCAATCTTGATCAACCGAAAGCAGAACGTACTGAGACATCATTGTTCAGCTCATCACAAGAAGCATCAGGGTTACTGTCAACATAAAGGGAAGGTAAACACAATTATCACCAAGTAGGTGAATTGGATAGCCTGGCTTATGGAACTTTTTGTACCTTTCCGCTGTTAAGCATATGTAAACCCACAATGAACTTCTCTTAGTTTGGTCTCCTAAATACTGTATATTATTCAAAAAATTTTTAGTTTTTTTTATATTGTTTCATACGTGCAAGTATACCTGTTGATCTTGCCAGAACCCCACTAAGCTTTAAAACTTCGGAAAGGTTACCATAATAGTGATCCACTATGAGGCATGCTTAGTGACAATATCAGTCAGGTGGACACTGCAAATTGTAATAGACCAGGCACTGAGGGCACAGCAGGATCAGGAAGAGGAGAACTTCCTGCTGTCTTAGGGCCAGCAGGATCCCTTGACTTCTACCTCCATTTCTGAGAGGCAAATACAGCAGGAGGCAGAGAAGGAATACAAGCAGGAGGAGAAGGCTTAAATTGGCGATAATGAGGAGGCAAAGAAGGAAATGAGGTAGGCTTCCAAGGGTACATTGCACTCCTCCCAAACATGGATGGGGTGAGATGGTTAAAGGATGCTTTTGTTTTAAATGACACAGACAATTCAGGATCCCCTGTTTCAGGTAATTTGTGGAAAATGTGCTTTTCAGGCTTGTGCAAGGACCACAGGATTCAGGCCATGAAGGAGAGAAATCATTGCTGGTTTGTCACCCTTGGGGAAAATAACAGATTTGAAGAAGCACAGCAGCAGAACCTATTGGCTGCATTTCCAGGAAGTGTCAGGATTCCCATTTATGTGACTCTTATGCCGCGTACACACCGACAGAAAAAGTCTGACGGGAGCTTTTCATCGTATATTCCGACCATGTGTATGCCCCATTGGACTTTTTACATCGAAAATTCTGATGGACCTAGAAAGGGAACATGTTCTATATTTTTCAGACGGAACCAATCCCTTTCGGGAAAACTGCTCGTCTGTATGCTGTTCCGGGGTACCAAAAACGTTGCATTCTCTGAAGCAAGTACGAGACGGAAGCTATTGGCTACTGGCTATTGAACTTCCGTTTTCTAGTCCCGTCGTACGTGTTGTACATCACTGCGTTCTTGACGGTTGGACTTTGGTGTGACCGTGTGTATGCAAGACAGCTTGAGCGGAATTCCGTCAGAACTCCATCGAAAAAACCTTTAGAGTTTATTCCAACGGCAAAACCGGTCTTGTGTACGCGGCATTATCCTCAGATCTCTAAAATAAGAAGAAGCAGCCGTGGTGGCTGCCTCAATGATGCTTTTAAGTTGTTTTTCCTAACACATCAGACAGACCTGGCTGCAGGCAGCAGTTACAAGCAGTGTCTAAGCCATATGAACTCTAACTACATGAGATTCAGGGCAGAAACAGACATTGACTTTAGTCTGAGGACCCCATGGACTTTTGGATGCTCAGGTTGGACCACTGACCACAAGCACTGGCCAGAGCTTGCACAATAGTACACAATAGAACGTTTGGCTTATCCTGCAGCCAGTGTTGTGCTATCTAAGAGGGCGTTTAGTGGAGCAGAGAGTTATGGGACAGAGGGACAAATCTGCCTGTCCTCTGGCACAGCTGTCAGCTTACCTTTATAAAAACCAGTCTTGGATCAGCAATGATTAGAAAACCTCTGCAGCTAATGCTACCATCTACAATTTTGAAAAATTGTAGACGGCCACTCACATTGGCTTGTCTGGCTCCGCGCTTAGGATAATTCAAAAAAGGTCTATACTAATATTATTACTATAAACCCAGTACAGCTGCTCCCTATGAAATCTAGATGATTTAATTGATAGTTTAATTAAATGAGGGGCGCTAGTACCAACATGAGATACTAAATTAATTAATAGGTTAATTAATTGTATATTCTGAACTGTATAGTAGAGACTAAGAGCTTATTGAAAAAAGGTGTGCAGACACAATATAGATCTACCATGAACTAAGCTAATTAATAACTATTTAAAGTGACAATAGTGAACCACATTTGGTTACTCATACATTACAACCATTATAATGTGAATAATTAAAATTAAAAATTGGTTAAAGTGTGTTTATACAAACAATAATAACACCAGACACCTAGCGTGACTCAGTGAGGTATAAGTTAATTGTTACCCCAGAGATAATTAGCACACAAAATAGAGCTAACCGAGCTCTATTTAAATTATATAATATAAATATAACAAACCCTGTACCTTGTATCACAATGTGTACAACGAAAGTTAATGATCAAGCACTTGTGCCCAATCTAATATATAAAAAGTGCAAACCAACAAAATTGGCAAATAATCCCAATATCTTGGGTACATCCAAAAAACGTGAAAAATATTATATAAATTAGACAGTGTTAATTGATATAACGCAAAGTTCATATAGTAGTCCTTGCTGTAAAACGCCACAATCACTCCTGTAGATATAGCTTGTGCACCGTCACCAGACAAATTCTCGATCCACCCAATGTGAGAACCAGCAGTATTAAATGGCCTCTTACCAAATGGAGTTGATTACTTTGTTTAGAAGCAATCAAATGCGCTTTCACAGGATTGTGCCTGTACACTGAGTGACACACCCTCACTCAAGGGCTCTCTTCCCTCTATCAGACCAGCTCAGATGGAATGGATTGGAAACATATATGGGAATATAAAGAGAGGCGCACCTCATAGCGTAATAACGTTTTTATTTAAAAAATAGCATAAAAAAACACAGCAGCCAATTGCTCACTTACATTTTCCAGTGCCTACCCGGCACTGAGGCTACTTGCGATATGTTAAAAGATTCGATGGAGCAGCGGATCCTTCCCTCGTGGCGTGCGTCTCTAGCGTGCGTTCCACTCACCAGACAACCAGAGCCAATATCACAGGAAGTCCAGCAATAGTGCATCCAAAGATACAAAGTGATCAGGTACCGCCTACCGACGTACGTTTCGTGTTTGTCACGTCTTCAGGGTGGCGGCTCACTCGGCCCCGCCCCCGGCATGCCATGTCATTGATTTGATTGACAGCAGCGGGTGCCAATGGCTGCGCTGCTATCAATCATCCAATGAATGAGCCGAGAAGAGCCGAGAAGTCCGGTCGAGAAGCTAGCGCGTTCACGATGCAGGACTTTCGAGGGCCCAGGTAAGTAAACGGGGGGCTGGGGGCCGCTAATCGGCGGATGTTTTTTCACCATGAAAAAACATGTACCTTTACAAACCCTTTAATGAGAAAACCTGCCTAGTCTCTCCCTCTTACATTGCAGCACAATTAAGCTGCTTACATTCTCTTCAGCCTCTGCAATATTGCACTCTAATTTTCATTTCTGGATTAAAACTGCATCATCCCTGGAATGTGGGGTTGTGTTTTTGAAGTGGTTTTGTGCAAAATGATGCAACCACCATTCTTTAGGGCTGGTAAGTTTAAATATATTTTATTTTTGTTCTTGGGTTTAGATACAGTCATCTATGTTCAGGAAAATAAATTGGCCATTAAATAGCAAGGCCATCCAAAAGTGATAAAATAACACTGGGTTTACCAGTAATTCTTGTTTTGTTCAATACCAAGCGGGATGTCACCTAAGCCATGCTGTGTTGTACTCCATCTGTCCATATGTACATAAGGATTGGTAGCAAAAGAGGGTATAAAAGATGGATTTTTTTGGTGCATACTACTTGATAACGCAAACAACTGTTAAAAATTTATACATTTTTATTTACAAATCCTAAAAAAATTGCTACAATAATTCAACCGTATATTGGTGTTCAATGAACAAGATAAATCTCTCATCATGCTTGTAGTTCTATATGTTTCACCAATCTGGCTTTTTTTTTGGAAAAATTGTGAATACTAATAAAAAAGAAAAAACAACAGAATGAATCAAAAAAATCAACATGCTGGAAAATATACAAATTATAATTTGAACGAGAGATAATGGACATGGTTTGTCTCATAGCACCACGTAAGCCCACTGCCAGGGATACCAAGATCAGATGCTGGACCTCCCGCAGAGGAGGGTAAGGGGCTAAAAAAGCTATAAAGTAAACATAAATCATATGTCTACAATAGTTATTTAAGAAAATCTGTAACAAAAAGTTGCACAAAAGCTACCAAAATATGATCATATTGCTTACTTAACCACTTCAATACCAGGCACTTTCGCCCCTTCCTGCCCAGGACAATTTTCAGCTTTCAGCGCTGTCACGGTTTGAATGACAATTGCACGGTCGTGCTATACTGTACCCAAACAAATTTTTTTTAATTTTCTTCCCACAAATAGAGCTTTCTTTTGGTGGTATTTGATCACCTATGGGGGGACTAGGGGACACAGGCTGGTTGCAAGGAAGGAACAGCAACAAGCTGTATCGGCTACACACAGTCTGATTGTCACAGGGGGGGCCTGTCTGCATGTCATGGGGGGGGCAGTCTGCATGTCATGGGGGGCAGTCTGGATGTCACAGGGGGTCCCCCTGTGACATCCAGACTGTCTGTAGCCGATACAGCTTGTTGCTGTTCCCTCCTCGCAGCCTCTGACAGAGGCTTCTTATCACGATCGAAGATGTGGGGTGTCAGAATGACACGCCGCGCTCGTGATCGCCGCGCGCGCCGGCATGTTATCCTGCTGGACATCATATGACGCCCAGTCAGGATAACAGAACCACTTCCTGGCCGTCATTCTGCATACGTCGGGCGGGAAGTGGTTAAAATTGGTATGCTGGTGATGTAGGGAGCCTAATTATCCTTTTAAATGGTGTAGTAGTGGCTGGAAGTGTGTCACATACTGTAAATGGAGATAAATGAATGCACATAAATCAAAAGAGACCCCAAATGCACCGAGTACTATCCAATTTTCCAAGCGGCTACACTCTAGGAAACCGATTTAACAAATACACACAATAGACTGAACATCAATAGATTCAAATCACCCCTTCAAGGACCCCCCCCCCCTCAAAAAAAAAAATGGAGCACCAGCCACCACTACTCAGAAGGTCTAAAAGTAACAAGTTTATGCTTATACTAGAGAAGCTGAAAGCAGGTATGCCACTGGGGGAAAACCAGCCCACCTCTAAGTGGTGTAGCTTTGATACACCCAACAGAACCTTAAAGTTTAGAAACTGTCATTGTTGTTGATTGATAATAACTATTTACCCTCCTCCCACCCATTCACAATAAGAATACACTTCTTTTAAGTTTTACTAAACTGAGTCCATTGTGACATGACCCACTGTGGCATTAATCTATTTTAGATATTAGTGATTCACCACTGTGGGAGAAGTCTGACAATCAGTCTTGTCACTGTTCTTCATGTTGTGAGGTCATCATGCTTCCCATGGAGTCTTCAGGCCCCTGTTACAAGCCCACCTGTGGACTCTTCCCACAGCCATTGGAAGCATCTACATCACCACAGAGTAATTGGGCTTATGAAAAAGGACCCTTCTCAACAACAGACATGAAATAGAAGACTTGGGATCTGGTATGCTATGTCTGCAGATTCTGATAATAATTTGGGGGATTGAGGTGGGTATTTTTTTTTTCTTAAATAAAAGCCAAAGCTTTGTTGCAGAGTGGAGGATGGCTTTTTTTTCATGGACTAGGCTTTTTTTTCAATTTCTTTTATATCAACCACTCATGAATGATGCTGAGCAGCTCACAGGACCTTCCACTTGCCCAAAGCTACTCATAAACTCACCAGGAGTGCTGGCATCTGCCAAAGTTACCAAGTTAGCATTCTAGACCTGCTGAATGTTCTTTTCAGTGTTGAAAACCTAATTGCTTACAATCCTTTAATATTGTTATTGTAGACTGGGTGCTATCAAATTATGCCATTTGTTCTGCCAGTGTCTTACACAAATGTCTAGACTACCATGATGATCCTGGAGCAATATAAATTCATTAATGAAACTAAATAATTTAGGTACAAGTAAAAAGCAACCGAATGGAAAGGTGTTCCCTCATGACTGTAGTTTACATAGATTTTTCAATAAAAGGCAAAACATAAATTAATAAAGGCCAAAACAATGGTAATGATAATCCTGGTGGCTGCCCTATGGCTATTAAGATACGACCCCATTACACAGTCTATTGATTTTTCAATTGAAAAATTTATTTGTTTAAGCTGCAGTTTTCAAGTATTGTCCATTACAGTCATAAGACGAGATATGTTTTATATTATAAATGTTGTGGTCTGTTGTAGAATCGAGCAAACTGACCCATGCAGTTGAAATCTGACATGGTCTGGGCTACATTTCTTTACTTTATTGGTATCTACATAGATTAAATTTTTTTTATGGAGGGCAAAGTGTCTACGTAAAGCTGACCACCTTACATTCACCTCTTCAGTGCCCCTTGTTGCTGCCATTACCAAAAAACCTAATGCTTCCAGGTATGGAGAAACATGCAACCTAGTCCCATAACGCAGTGCTTGGGCCTAGCAGCAAATTGCTAGGTCTCAATATTGTGAAGTTTTGAAGTGGATGTCACTATTCCCCAGGAGCTCTGACACCAGTAGCAGAAACAGGGACATCACCTTCTCATCATATGATGAGTCACGTGACAGTGTTACATCATGGGAGGTCACATGCATCCTTATACCTGGAAACACTTGGTATTCTACAGTGGGGAGTCACAAGGAAGAGAGCAGTGGTGTAGCACAAGAGGGGTGAGCAGTGCCGATCCTGACCTCCCTGGGGCCCTAAGCAAAATTCTGCTGAGGGGCCCTCTACCTGACCCGTGATCCCGTGAGCTATGTAAACCATTTGCCATTGCCACACATTCACACCTGACACTTCAGCGCTCCCAATACAATCCTCCCTCCTTTAAACAAAACAGTCAAAGAATAAGTACAACAAAATAGAACAGACATGTATACAATATATATATCTTTACATATCTGAGTGTGGATCCCCCACTTACATCAGGGTCCCCAGAGAGCCACCCCTTACATCAGGATCCCCAGAGAGCCCCCCTTACACCAGGGTCCCCAGAGAGCCTCCCCTTACACCAGGGTCCCCAGAGAGCCCCCCCCTTACACCAGGGTCCCCCCCTTTACACCAGGGTCCCCAGAGAGCCTCCCCTTACACCAGGGTCCCCAGAGAGCCTCCCCCTTACACCAGGGTCCCCAGAGAGCCTCCCCCTTACACCAGGGTCCCCAGAGAGCCTCCCCCTTACACCAGGGTCCACAGAGAGCCTCCCCCTTACACCAGGGTCCCCAGAGAGCCTCCCCCTTACACCAGGGTCCCCAGAGAGCCTCCCCCTTACCTCAGGGTCCCCAGAGAGCCTCCCCCTTACATCAGGGTCCCCAGAGAGCACCCCCCTTACATCAGGGTCCCCAGAGAGCACCCCCCTTACATCAGGGTCCCCAGAGAGCACCCCCCTTACATCAGGGTCCCCAGAGAGCACCCCCTTACATTAGGGTCCCCAGAGAGCACCCCCCTTACATCAGGGTCCCAAGAGAGCCTCCCCTTACACCAGGGTCTCCAGAGAGCCTCCCCTTACACCAGGGTCCCCAGAGAGCCTCCCCTTACACCAGGGTCCCCAGAGAGCCTCCCCCTTACACCAGGGTCCCCAGAGAGCCTCCCCCTTACACCAGGGTCCCCAGAGAGCACCCCCCTTACACCAGGGTCCCCAGAGAGCACCCCCTTACATCAGGGTCCCCAGAGAGCACCCCCTTACATCAGGGTCCCCAGAGAGCACCCCCTTACATCAGGGTCCCCAGAGAGCACCCCCCTTACATCAGGGTCCCCAGAGAGCACCCCCCTTACATTAGGGTCCCCAGAGAGCACCCCCCTTACATCAGGGTCCCCAGAGAGCATCCCTATAAAGCCCCTCATTACATCGGGGTCATTGCCCTTTACATCAGAGTTCCCCCTTGCACTGTAAGGTGGAATCCTGCATACTATGATGTAAAGGGGAACTCTGGGACTGTGGGGAGGACTCTGGTGACCAGAGAAAGAAAACACTAAGATAAGGGGGTTTACTGATAAGGGGGAAACCTTTATATCAGTGCCCCCTTACAATATTGTATTGACCCCCCCTAGACTGGCCTGGCGGTGCTGTCACTGACCTCCTCTCAGGTGCATCATGCAGGGCTCAGTCAGTCGGCTCCAGCTTGGTGGCTCTGGTTTTATCCCATAGTTTCCTCTCCACAGTCCATACATGTCTGACTTCTCCCATGACCCCCATCCTGGCTGCGCTCCCTCTCTTGACTCAGGGGAGGTCAGAGGCTGCGGATGGGACAGGGGAGGTCAGAGGCTGTGGGGGGAGGGCAACAGGAGAGGTCAGAGGCTGGGGGGAGGGCAACAGGAGAGGTCAGAGGCTGCGGGGGGGCAACAGGAGAGGTCAGAGGCTGCGGGGGGCAACAGGAGAGGTCAGAGGCTGTGGGAGGCTGTGGGGGGCAACAGGAGAGGTCAGAGGCTGCGAAGGGGGGGGGGGGGACAGGAGGTCAGAGGCTGCGAAGGGGGGGACAGGAGGTCAGAGGCTGCGAAGGGGGGGGGGGACAGGAGGTCAGAGGCTGCGAAGGGGGGGGGGGGCAGGAGGTCAGAGGCTGCAAGGGGGGGACTGGAGGTCAGAGGCTGCAAGGGGGGGGACAGGAGGTCAGACGCTGCAAGGGGGGGGACAGGAGGTCAGACGCTGCAAGGGGGGGACAGGAGGTCAGACGCTGCAAGGGGGGGGACAGGAGGTCAGACGCTGCAAGGGGGGGGACAGGAGGTCAGAGGCTGCAAAGGGGGGGACAGGAGGTCCGAGGCTGCGAGGGGGGGGCAGGAGGTCAGAGGCTGCGAAGGGGGGGGGACAGGAGGTCAGAGGCTGCAGGGGGGGGACAGGAGGTCCGAGGCTGCGAAGGGGGGGGGGACAGGAGGTCAGAGGCTGCGAAGGGGGGGACAGGGGGACAGGAGGTCAGAGGCTGCAGGGGGGGGGGGGACAGGAGGTCCGAGGCTGCGAGGGGGGGCAGGAGGTCAGAGGCTGCGAGGGGGGGGGCAGGAGGTCAGAGGCTGCGAGGGGGGCAGGAGGTCAGAGGCTGAGGAAGGGGGGGGGCAGGAGGTCAGAGGCTTTGAGGGGGGAGGGGGGACAGGAGGTCAGAGGCTGCGAGGGGGAGGGGGCCCAGGAGGTAAGAGGCTGCGAGGGGGAGGGGGCCCAGGAGGTAAGAGGCTGCGGAGGGGACGTTTTATTTTTAAAAATGGCGCCACTTGGCGCCATCGTGTCACTGGTGCCGCTGCCGCCACTGTGAGGGCAGCGGCGCCTGAAAAAAAGATCGCCGCGGGGCCGACATGCAACTGCGCATGCGCCCGCCTTTCCGAAAATTGCCGAGCAGCGGCAACAGCGCTGGCGCATGCGCAGTTGCATGTCGGGCTACTGCGCATGCGCCAGCGCTGTTGCCGCTGCTCGGCAATTTTCGGAAAGGCGGGCGCATGCGCAGTTGCATGTCGGCCCCGCGGCCATCTTTTTTCAGGCGCCGCTGCCCTCACAGTGGCGGCAGCGGCCCCAGGGGCCCCCGAGCAGAGCCGATCCGCCGCGGGGCCCTACGCAGCTTGCGTAGTCCGCGTATAGGGCGGATCGGCTCTGGATGTTGGTTTCTAATATTTAGTTTTTGTGGCATTATTTTTTTTTTTGTCATTGAACTTGATGAACGCATGCCATTTTGAAACCTAATCACTAACAACAAATATAACATATCACGAGCAGTGAGCAATACTGAGGCTATTTTCCCCACTCCATATTATCACTCTATTGGTTAATAAGGTATTCCCATGGTAATAGAATATAAAAGCATCTGTTAACAAATTGCTTGGGATATGCTTAAAACGTCTCCCGCTAACCTTACTTCCTTCTGTAAGATAGTCTCCTACTTACTGCATCTAAGCCATAGAGCTTAGTCGCTGCTCCACATTCAGCCTGTTGATTGGAAAAAGGAGCACCAACAAAGTAATGATGTTGCCTTCGTGTTTTTCGCTGGTCACAATCTCTAAGCTTTATGTTTATAACATTGTTCAATGCCGCAGAAACTTACTAGCTGGCAGTACTGCTCCCCCTCCCTCCTTCTGTGAAGCTAACACAAAGATAGATCCATGTACATATATTAGCTGTATCTAATATTACATTATAGAAGGTTCTCATTAAAAAAATGATTAAATCATTGAAAAAATATAACTAGATTCAATTGTGATCTTTATGCTTGCCATGAGTTTGGTATCAGAGACGTAGCTAAGGGGGGTTATGGGGTTGATCCCCCCCCCCAGAGCCTCAGTGCAGAAGTAGTAACGTCATGTGTACTTCAACTACATTGCCGCACTCGGCAGGCACTGACACACACGCTGTTGTTGTGTGCTGCCTGAGCCTGCTGTTACACCGTCCGACCACCGGGGTGTGCAGTCACGGGATGTTGGGCTGAGGGAGGCTCTGTCAGCAGGAAGGGGCGGGGTCTGGGAGCTCCTTTGATGCTCTGACTTCAGGTCTGACTTAGAAGACATCAGTGCGGCTTCATGCACAGATGTCTATGCAAGTCGTACCTGAAATCACCATAAGTAGTGCAGGAACTACTTTTTCAAATCAGTGCAGCATTTGAACATGGTCATTGCCAGCAATAGGGTGTGACTTGTCATGCGATTTGACAGGTCAAATTGCACAAGTTAGGCCATTCTTATACCCAATCTGGTCATGCCCACTACTCTCTGTGGCATGCTCAACAGAATTCGTTTTTCAACTGTGTCCCAGGAGGGCTGGTATTTTGTCACACTGCTGTCATCTCTAGCAACCAATCAGTGAGCAGTAATGATGTGCAGTAACCTCTAGCACCTAATCAGTGAGCCATAACGGGTGCTGTAACCTCTAGAAGCCAGTCAGTGAGCAGTAATGATACACTGTAACCTCTGGCAACCAATTACAATCGCTGCCTAATCTGCAGTAAACTGATTTTGAAAATGTTTGTCCAGGGTCCATTTCATTTTAAAGAGGGTCCTGGCTCTCGCTGCTCTGTCTCCGCACCTCTGTGCCTCCAGGCTCCTTTATATGAGATCATGTCTTCTTGACTTGTCCAGCCGCAGCCACCAGGACAGGAGGAAGCACTGAAAACAGTGGGAGTGGCCAGCGCCTACCCACCCACTGGTCCTCTCTATTTCCATTGGCTCCGCCTCCTTGCAGTGCTTCCCACCTTTGACTGCCACTTGCATGAGGAGCTGGACCCTCAAGGGTGCTGTTAGCCACCAGCCTGCCAGGTGGACTTAGATGTGGATGATGTTCTGAAGTGCTGCTGGCTGCTGCTGCTGCTGTCCGTTGACCCAGTCCACCCCGGGTTACTAGGTGTGTCCCTATTTCTCTTGTGTCAGGCTAGCTTAGAACTGCAGTGCTGCAGAATTTCTTCCTATCATTCTACTGGTATCTGAGATTGTGGCAACTGCTGGCAAAGCTGGTGATTGAGGTGCTGGACTCAGTCTTTCATAATTGCTGTTGTGTTAGCCTTTTAGGGACATGTAGCGATTTGGGATCGTGGGCAGAATATTGCTGTGATTCTGCCCGCCACCGTGCCTCGATTCCAGTATCTGAGAAAATAGACTTAAGGATGTGATTGCTTACTGTGAGCAACACAGTTCTTCCTTTTTCCAGTCTTTATGAATTTGGCGCAATTTGTTTTGTTTAAAAATACTTTTACTTAGTACCTGCTGTTGAACCCTCCAAAAAAAAAAATTATCTAAGGCCCTGTTCGGCATTAACCCGTGCTTTGCTCATGCAGGGTCATTTAGGTGCTCCCTTCACATACAATCATATTTCTTCAATCTCCTGCTGCTTTGTTCAGCAGCTTGGAGCAAAAATATTTGCATTTCTGACTCAATACCCTCCCTCTCACAATTTCAACTAACAAAGTGGAAATAGCCTGCCTACTGGGTGGAGTTTAATTGATTGACATTTCTCTTAAGCATTCTGCTGACCCTTTACCTTTCAGTGGTCTTCTAAATGGAAACAAATGCTGATCAGGATGCTGCATGGTTCTTCACCGTCTTTACCGCTCCTATTCATTAGTGTGAAAACAGGTAATTTTTAAAGTACATAATATAGGACGTTATAGGAAGCATATGTAGAACCCTCCTAGTTTAGAGTAGGCTGCTAGGTATATTTAGTTAGCTACTCTGTAATCAGTGGAGCAGGGGTTAATTGATTTGGGATGTTCAGTGTGTCACAGGCTGCTGTCCTGCTACTTCTCCCTGTCTTTTGGAGAACTCTAGAAATATAGTGGAAGGGAGAGCAGAACAATCAGCCTGAATATTTATGGGTCTCTGGCCAATCCCCGGAGAGGTGTGTCTAGCAGGTGGCCAGGGAGCCTATGAAGATTCTGAGGCCTGGCAGCCAGGGTGTAGAGTTCCAGGGTCTAGCCTGCTGGAGGTGACACTTGTGCTGAGGGCTCTACCCCTGGGGAAGAGAGACAGACGAGAAGCCGCAGGAGTCCTTATTTTTGGAAGACATCATGGTCCCAGATAGGCTTAGCTGGGAGCCTTAGCAGAGAGAGAAAGAGATAGCCTGGGTCAGAGTCTGGATAAGAGCCAGGAAAACAAAAGCGAGGAAGCTTCACTATTCTGTGAGTGAGTGCTTGATCCTGCTACTCAGAGGAAAAGTGACTGTGGGGTGATTTCCCTTAGGAGCCAGTGCAGTGCCTCCCAAAGCTGTGTACTACAGCCAGGAGTTCTGCATTACCACCTAAGTGTGTCTAATCCAGCCAGGAGCTGTGCAATACAGCCAGGAATTGTGCAAGTCAGCAAAAAGACAGTAAAGTGTAGCCTAAGGTTGTTCAATACAGCCTGCATTTTTTTGTATAGAACATCTAGAAGCTTAGCAAGTCCTTAAGTTCTACAGTTCTACAGTTGGGGTATCTCATGCTGCATTTCCCTATCCAAGTTCTTGTTCATTAAAAACCCTAAAAATAATCCCCTAAACTGATTCTTAAACCAGATGAAGAATGGTGAAAATGCTGTGTGCCTGACTGTGTCAGTGGGGGGAAATAGGCCCAATAACCAGCAGCTCCTGCGGGGGTAGCGCTGCACATAGGTGTGTGTAGCCTTTTGCATTAGGGTGTACACCTCAAAGCTCAAACACACATACATGTGTGTTTTTATATATATATATATATATATATATATATATATATATATATATATGGCAGTAGAGCAGTGGACAATGTCAGTAGGGCAGAGGTTGGTGTCAGTAGAGCAGTGGATGTGTCAGTAGTTAACATTTATAATTTTTTTATTATAACTTTATTATAACTTTTTTACAATTTTATCATTTTTTACAAAAATTTTTTACAAAAATTTTTTATCATTATTTTGCAATGTTTTAGGAGCCCCATTGGGGGCTTTGGTGAAATATCAGGGGTTTAAACAGACCCCTGATGTCCCAATTTTGAGACAGATTAGGCACGCTCTGCTGTCCTGTGCAGATCCCCCCTGCTAGTTGGCTGCAGAGAAAGGGACTGAGGAATCTCTGTTCTCAGTCCCTTTCTTTGCAGCCAACTAGCAGGGGGGATCTGCACAGCACAGCGTGTCTCATATAACTTCCCAGGCACACCCGGCACACCCTGTGCGCACGCCTATGGCACTACACATACATAATATAGGAAGTTATATGAAGCAAGGTGGTGTGCAGTATTCTCACACTGAATGAGCGCAAGCTTTCTCAGCTTAGAATTGTCTGACAAGAGGATACAATAGTATCTACAATAAACATGAGGAACGTTAAATAGACTTTTCATTCATCCCAGGAGTCAGTGCGGACAGCCGACTATAAATCTCGCGTGATTTCACGGACGCCACCCGTTGTTATGGCAACATAGACGTTTACGCCGCTCGGCACTGTTGCCAGTGAGCATGCGCGGGAACCAGCAAGGCATGCTGGTAGTTCTAACAAAATGGAACAAGGAAGTGATTGCTTGTGGGCTTCAAATGCCCACAAGCAAAATGAAAACTCAGCTTTTTAAAAGTGCAGATTTAAACAAAAAATGGACCTGGATACCGGAAAGACATCTAAAAAGTGAGTTTAATGTTCGACTGCTAATAATTGTAACATGAGAAAAAAAAAAAAAATAGAGTGTGCAGGACCGCTTTAAATCGTAGACACAAATATAAGGGGAATTTCCAACGATATATTGTATAGTGGTCATAGAGTTGCCAAATATCAAGTGTCAGTAGAAAAAAAAAGAAAAATAGAAAGAATTATTTTGCATTGCAACATTTTAGAACAGAATCTGTTTTTCGCCAGCTCACAGGTGTGAACAAATGGATCACTTGCCAATACTCTGTCAGTCTTTGTTGCATTTAGTAATCTTTTGTGAGTATATGACTGTTTTTCAGTGTTAAGTTACAGGTTAAGGCCATGTCTTTGTGTATCAAATACCCAGCAGTCATTGTGAAGGGTAGTGTAAAACAGGTAAAGGTCTCCTAGACAGCAATTTATTGGTTCACCTTGATGCACTTGAGTAGGTTGACTGGTCAAGATCAAATCGGTTTGACCTATCACATGCTAACATAGTGGTAAATCCAAATCATGCAGATGCAAAGCTTTTAAAGAGCAACTTTGGAGGAAAAAAAAAACTCATTAAGATATTTTAATCATGATCTCATCACCTTTTCAAGACAAAATAATATTATCCTTCATCCCTAGAGCAGTTTATTGATGTATGCTTCAGTTACACCAACTATAAAAAGAGCTATGATGGCCTACTGGCGGCTCTATGTGTAAGATAGAGAGTTTTTGTTGGCAAGAACTCAAGATGAAATAGCATCCTAGTTTCTAACAGTATTATATGACAGATGGGTCAGATAGAGATAATTCCACACAATACGTCTTCAGTTATCCTTTCGCAAACAGATAGACAGGTCCTTTTCAACCTGCAATTGTAGGCACATTTTGTTCCATTTTAAAAGAATGCAAGAAATATTTTCCTGATTTTTATCTGCCTTTAATTAAATTTTCTACAACAAAGACAGCATTTGTTCGATTATGACACAGAATTGGTTTGATCCCAGTGCCGATGTTTCCATGTATTAAAGTGGTGGGGATAGAAGGAAGTTCAGGCACTTAGCAATGAAAGTCAGCTCAAGTAGAAGGCTTGGCAGATCTAGAATGTTGTTCAGCTCACTGCTGTGTGTCAGTGGACATCTATCCATTGTGCTGCTTGTTGCAAGGCCAGGAAGTTTTGCAGTATAACCAATGCTTACACTTAAAGGTTTATGTTTCTAATAAGGCTGTAAATTAGTAATCGATGGAGCCAGGTGGGCAGAATAAGCTCCTTTCTTTTTCTATCTCTTGGATACGTAAGAACTCATGCCCTGTACACACGGTCGGAATTTCCGATAGAAAAACTCAGACTGGAGCTTTTCATCGTATATTCCGACCGTGTGTATGCCTCATCAGACTTTTTCCGTCGAAAATTCCGATGGACTTAGATAGAGAACATGTTCTATATTTTTACAACTGAAAAAAATTCCTATTGGAAAATCCGCTTGCCTGTATGCTTTTCCGACGCACCAAAAACCATGCATGCTCGGAATCAAGTCGACGCATGCTCGGAAGCATTGAAATTAATTTGTCATGGCTCGTCGTAGTGTTGTACGTCACCACGTTCTTGACGGTCAGAATTTGGTGTGACCGTGTGTATGCAAGACAGCTTGAGCGGAGTTTATTTCGACAGGAAAAACGGTCATGTGTACAGGGCATTAGATCTCCCTAGATCTTCCTGCCATAATTCCTGGGTGCTCCTGCCCTTGCATGGGTTTTTTTTTCTTTTTCCCAAAAAGATTTTATTAGAGTTTTCCATGAAATATACAGCTAAATACGTCAAACTGGGATACAGGTTCTATACATGATATGCCCAACAGTGGCTAACAGGTTGATGACATCAAAATTGTCTAGAAGATAAGCTAGAGCTATAAAAAACACTATAACTTCACAAACCATATGCAAGGTCCGAGAGTGTCATGGCTTCTCTCGTTATTCATGTGTCTCAGCTCAAATTAGCCTACTAACACTCTCGGAGACCATCCAAACCACTTGGGGGGCCCCTTCTGAGCATTCCTGTATTACCCAATTTTGACTTCTTGGAACAGCAACCTGGAGGTCAGGACCGGCCCAAACAGTCAGCACCAACCTCCAGATCCTTGATCCTAAGGGGTTCAGAAAACAAAGAAGAGAGCAGAAAAAAACTAAGAGGGGGAAGAGGGAGGGGTAGAAAAAGTGGGGACTGACAGATGGGGGGTGGGGTCCCACCTGCTACCCCCTCCGTCCACTGTTTGCTGTCTACATTAGCAAGGTTCTCCGGGATACCGGGATGAACTGTCTGAGATCATCTTGTGTATAGACACTAAATTACATGACATGTTTTAGAAAATCCTGGTATGATTGGGAGTTTTTGAATGTGAGCCACGTCTCCCACGTTGCTGAAAAGTTCAAGATCTTGTCTTGTGAAGCAAATATCAACTCCTCCATTGTCACTATGTGGTCAGCATGTGCCACCCACTCTTTCATGGAGGGCGACCGTGTGGACCTCCAATGTACCGGAATGCACACTTGCATGGGTTTTTGGTGATTCTGTCCACTAGTGCTGGAATAAAGTCCTATGGCTCCAATGGTGAAGATTCCAAATGTACCCCCTCCTCCCACCCCGTGCACATCCGTACATGCAGTGGCAGGAGCGGCAATAATGACAGTCAATCTAAAGTACTGCCCCTATGAATACCGCCTTTTGGTTCATGGAAAATGAAATGGATGGGGGATGGAGAGGTGTTGCAACCCAGTTAAACAAGTGTGATTTAGTTATAATGAGCATACAGAACCAGAACCAGGGTTTTATTAAACTGTATGTACACACTAACAATTAACTTCTCTCATTGCATCCTTTTTGGTCTGGATAAATATACAAGTGAAAGCGTTTTGTTATATCTGTGTGATGAGTGAAAAAAAGAAAACTGTTGATCATATCAGAAATTCAGAGCTGTGCTGTGTCCTCTGCACAATTCTGCTGTTATCACTGCTGTGAATTACTCACCCTAGTTCTTTTCTTCGACTACAGAATGATTGGACTTGTAAGTTGTGAAGATGGAAGAGTGGGTGAGCCGGAGTACTTTAGCAAAAGAAAACAGAGAAGGCTGGCATCACTAAGCCAATAAAAAAACGTGGTGTTGTCATCCGACTAAGGCCTCATGTACACTGCTGCTGGTAAACGGACGTTCAGAGGCAGTTGGCTGCTTTTTTCAGCTGCCCCTGAACTTATCCAATGTTATCTTTTGTGTAGATTTACACAGGTTAGTTTAATGTCATTTTTAGGCAGTTGCCTTTAGAGGCTTTTCTTTAAAGGCAAAAACAATGAGTTCAGACGCTGAATTTTCAAACGTTTAAGACGCTAAACGCGGTACCGGCATTTAGCCGCATTTCATTTATAGGCGTTTTTCATTTTTGGCTATTCAAAAAAAAAAAAAATTCTAAAGGACTTAGAAGCTGAGTACAATTCTTGCAGATCAAAGGGTATTTTCTGTACTTGCAGGGTCTTATAAAATGGAAATTAAAACAAATACTGTACATGGTGATCCCACACAGGGCCACTGATAAGCCAGTACAACCCGCCATGTTGTACCAGGCCCGGCGTACTCTGCAGGGGGAGCCCAAGCAGCCGCACAGTCAGTGCAGAATTTTAACAACCTCCCGACCGCCGCATGCCGATATACGTCAGCATAATGGCATGGGTGGGCAAATGGGCTTACCCGTACCTCCCTCCTTCAAATCCGGATAGCGGGCATGCGCACTCGATTTCCACCGGTGGCCCACGATCGCAGCAAGGAGAGGCAGAATGGGGAAATGTAAACAAGGCATTTCCCTGTTCTGTCTAGTGACGTGACAGGGATCTTCTGTTCCCTGTCATTGGGAACAGTGATCTCCGTCATGTTCTTGTGAGCCCATCTCCCCTAGAGTTAGAACATACCCAGGGAACACATAGTTAACCCTCTGAGCGCCCCCTAGTGTTAACCCCTTCCCTGCTAGTGACATTTATACAGTAATCAGTGACTATTTTTAACTCTGATCGCTGTATAAATGTCAATGGTCCCAAAAAAGTGTCAAAGAAAGCTCTATTTGTGGGGAAAAAAAATTTGTTTGGGTACAACTTTGCACGACCGTGCAATTGTCAGTGAAAGCGACGCAATTGTCAGTTAAAGCGACACAGTGTTGAATCGCAAAAAATGCTCTGGTCATTAAGGGGGCAAATTCTTTTGGGGCTAAAGTGGTTAAAAAAATGTTTTTTTTTAAATGACACCCCCGCTCAGCTGCTACCTCTAGCTTAGGGGGTGTAGCATTCCTGTTGCTATTTCCTTGGCCCCTCTCTGATGATCTGTGCTGGTGAGAGTGGAGGGACTTTTTTTTAATCTTCGGGCGCATGCGCAGTGTATTCTACGCCCGCTCCATATGTTCCACTTAAAGTCCCAGCCGTCAGCCACTGCAGCTGCCCATTTTCATACCCTGGTGGAGTCCATCACTCAGCTCTCCACTCAGTAGTCAGACTCGGACTGAGAGAGATGGAGGGCGAGATGGCAGGAGGAGAGGGGAGGCTGGAACTCATCATGGCTACTGCAGCACAGGGGTGCCTGGGGGTGGGTAAAAGATATACTGCACTGGACATTACTATATTGTCACCATCTATAACACACAGTCAGCAGGTTCTCTGTCACAGTGTGTTACATATAAAGAAAAAACCTCAGAAAGTGGGATTATACCGGCAACAAGATAAACCATATAGGCTACATAAGATAATTTTATAGATTTATTGTCAAAATACAAAAACATAAAAATTAAAAGAACAGAGCGAAAAATATTATTCCCCACCCCAATGTAACAATTGTGTAAAAGAACAGAGCGAAAAATATTATTCCCCACCCCAATGTAACATGGGGTAGAGAATCATACATTGCATGTGAGTATGAACAAATATTCAATATACATCCATAGTAAATATTGAAAAACATACACTTACATAGTCAAATATTGCATATATAGCATTGCCTCCCATTCACTCTCCGAGAAAAAAAGGACGTCCAAGAGTTGGCAAGAAATAATGGCCGCATTCCCATACTCTCTACAAGACGGTACAGGTAAAAGGATTCCATATATCTAATGGCGCAAAAACCTAAAAACCACCCATGGAGAGAAAGGAATAGTATCTTAGAGCCTGGATATGAGATTGAAAAGAGAAAAAAGTGTGGTAATTTTGGGGAGATTCTCCCCAAAATACCTGAATATTTATCTCATATATGGATTGCTTACCCTAGAATCCATGGTCCAAGGGTTCAAACAGGAAGAGACGTTCCAGAAGAAGGTCCTGTCTGCCGGCATCTGCAGATGCTACAGTATGTAGGAGCAGATTGACCATTAGCTTGTTCAGAGTATACAATTTCGAGATCCTTTTTATACAGGCATTTTTCTCAAACCCCCTTCTTTCTTCCCCACTTTTGTTTCTAGGAAGCAATACGCAGCCCAGGGTCTCAACCATATGGCCTCCCTAGCCGCCAAAGTGCTCTTTCAGTGGCTATACTTGCAAATAGGAGGGACTTCCTGGTCAGCCTCCATATTTTGAATAGCAGACTGCTGCATCTGTAAAAAAATGTAACAATGACCCAGGCCCCCTTCAGTTAAATGAGAACCTCCAGAGCCATGAGTTGTCAACATCCCTCCACATAGAGTGGGTTGTAAGGCATAGTAGGTGCAGAGCATGTCTTTGGATTGTGTTGAGAAACCCACACAGGGAAAAGAAATAAATATCAAAACAAGTATTAGCATGTTGGGGAATTGAACCAGCAACCCCAGTGCTACTAGACAGAATTGTCACCCACTTAGCCAGCAGGCAGCCTCTGCAAAGTAGATTCATGGGCACCAGACACCTGTGCCACCTGTCCAGGATTCACCTGGACAGTTCGGATTTTGAATCATGCGTCAGGGTTTCAGTCCACCTGAGACCCGGACATATTACCCAGACCTGGCTGTGGCTCCCCAAGTAACCGAGATAGTCATATACAAAACTGTTGCTGTTGTAGGTGGCTGTTTGGCCTCACTGAAAGGTGATGATGTCAGCAAGGGCAATTTGGCCAAACCCACTAGAGCGCTCTGTGCATTACTTTACTACTCTCCTTGGGGCACCCAAATGTGTCTGTGCAATGCCAACCTGGCAGACTCCCAGACTACTACAGGACAGCCATGCGGGGAAAAGCATCCAGCAAGATGCCACATCTGCACGTGAACAAGTACGCTGTCTCCTATGGCAACAGTCTCCAATACAAGTGTAACAGTTGCTCCGGGTAATTAAGGCAAGTCCAAAACAGAATCTTGTGCCATTCTTATCAATAATAAAGACATTTTGGCATTACCTGTTAGCTGCATACTTCTCCAGGCAGTGTCTACTCACCAGCCTTCCAGGCATAGATACTGCGCCACAGGCCCTGCAGACATCTTGCTGGGGCGCTGGCTCTGGGGAAGAGGAGCAAAGACGAGCTCTTCTCCTGAGTGGGAGTGCCATCCGGGCTATGCTCCTCTGAAGAACGTCCGCCTTGCCTTGGCCCGGCCATCTTGAGAGCGTGGGCGTGCGGGGCTGAAGCAAATCAAAGCCAATCAGCATGAGAGGGCACTCTTTTTCCTGAAAAATTACCAATATGGTGGTCCCCACCCTAGTTGTTGAGGGTCTTTATATGAGTGGTAACGGACTTTTTATCTGTGGAGAAATGGGACGGCCAGCTGAGGTGAGGATAGCTGAAAAGTGTAAATATAGGAGAAAGGATTCCACTTTCCTTTTTTTGTTTTTTTATTTATCTACATATACTTACCTATGTACACATATACAAACATACCCATACACACACATATAATGCAGAGGGTCAGTCTGGGGCAGGTTAGGAAAGGGTTAATTAAAGAGGGTAGGAACCTTCAGCCCTGATTACTGTCAGCTGAGCTGAAGATGTCAGAGGAGTTGTGTGTTTGGAGAGAGAGAGACACACAGCAGTCAATGTAAGGATTCATTTGCTGGGGTAAGTAAAACCATATAAAAAAAAAACTGTATCTCAAACTAGAGCCATGTACTTTGTCTATATATCAGCCTGTTGGTTAAAGAGACTGAACCTTTCCTATCTCTGCACCTGTGTGACAAGACAAGCCTGTCTTTTTCTTCTGTTTGTTTTGCTGAATAAAGCCATTTTTATTTTTACTGAACTGGCCTTTCACCCCTCTGATCCCCTACAATGCATACATGTATTTACATACACCCCACACATATGCATACCCACACATCCACATACAAGTTTATTTTATTTTATATATTTTTTTTAAACGTGTATATACATATACACACACCCATATCACATATATATACATACATACCTATACACACACATGCAACACCTGCAGAGGACAGCAGGGAATGGGAAAGGTAATGAAGGACATGAAGGAGACATAAGGGGCTAAGAGAGAGATAAAGCATAGCTGGCCCCCCATATTCCACAAGTGCTGCAGTTATTTTAAAAGCAGATTTCGTTCCTAAAGAGTTCCTAAAGAGGAAACACTGCAGGGGCCCCAATAAGATCAGAAGGGATTCCCAGGCTTTTTAAGCGCATGTTAGCAGCCTGAGCGCTTGGACTTCGCACTGGGAGAGGCTTGAACCAAGCTGGATGCTGCACAGAGGCAGAGGGGGGGACATAGTACTGCTTACTCTTCACTGATGCCTTGAGGTATGAGGAAAAAAAGAAGAATGGGGTGGGGCCTAACTAGGCCTTATATTTATGCTATTCACTGGTCCTGAGGGAGTGGTCAAGAGGCGGAGCTCTATCACTAGTATGCTGCCATGTTGGCGTCAGGAAATAACAATTTTGTGAGAAAAAAAAGAAAATCTTGATTTTGCAAAGAATTGTGGGAAAAAATTACAACTTCAAAAAACTCACCATGCCTCTTACTAAATACCTTGGAATGTCTACTTTCCAAAAAGGGGTCATATTTGTACTTCCCTGGCTTGAGATAGGCTGTCAGTACTTCAGGTGTGATCAGTGATCAATTTTCAGAGATTGGCACCATAGCTTGTGGACTCTATAACTTTCACAAAGACCAAATAATATACACCGATTTGGGTTATTTTTACCAAAGATATGTAGTGGTATAAATTTTGGCCAAAATATGTGAAGAAAAATTACAAAATTTGCTAAATTTTATAACAAACGAAGAAAAATGCTTTTTTTTTTTACAGAATTTTCAGTCTTTTTTTATTTTATAGCGCAAAATTAAAAAACCCAGCTGTGATTAAATACCACCAAATAGGTACAGTGTTGCATGACTGAGTAATTGTCATTCAAAATGTGAGAGCACTGAAAGCTGAAAATTGGTCTGGTTATTAAGGGGGTTTAAGTGCCCAGTGTTCAAGTGGTTAAGCTTTGACAAAAAAAAATGTAAGATGATTGGTCTCTGTGCAGAGCAGCACCAGATGTTGCACTTTTAGTAAATTAACCCCATAGCGTATGGCCATCTTTAGACAATGTTTTCTCTATAAAAGTGCAGATCTTCACTTTTTTGAGTTCAGGTCCATTTTAGTAGGGTAATTAAAATGGAAAACTTTTGGCAACTCATTACAAGCAGTTATAGGCAAATTATGTTTTTTTTTTTGTTTTTTTGTTTTTTTGCACTGCCTTAATAAATAAGTGCATTTGGGACTAATCTGTTATTAACACATGCACAGTACAATGTGCATTATAACAATTTTCCACAAGATGGTACCATTGGCCTAGAAGTTGATTGCGATTGTTCTTCCACAAGATGTCACTCTTTCTAAAACATTTGAGCCTTTTTTGTATAAATAGTAAGCTACACACATGATTTAATATTATCTGTAACCGCTGCATCTGTTCCCTATTCCTTTTCTGTTTGTAGAGCTGTCTTAAATGAAAAACCTATGTTTAAAAAAATAGGTTACTAATTATTGTAAGCTAGTTTTTAAAAGTTAAAACTATTTATGTGATCTGGATAACATGAAAGGCTGAATGGTGGATAACTAATCACATAATTCAGAAGCCCAGCAAAAGTGCAAAAAGTTGCATTTATACAGAGCCAAGGTATGTTTTTATTCTACTGGCAAAAAAAAAGGCTCAAAAAGGCGTCAGCTGTAATATTTTTGACAAATTTGGCTGCTTGGCTCCTCTTATTTCCCAGAAAAAATGTAGAATATATTTTGTGTACTGTTTTTTTTTAATCAGAAAATTACATTACAACATTGCATAAAATCAATCTAAAATATAATTTTTTTTCTTAAAGTCCTGTAATATACAAGGGCTGATTTACATTGTGGCTTCATACATCTCTAGAGAGCTATGGCTCTCACTGTTGCCACTTCATGCTCCCCCTCCCCCAACAAAGTCCCATTACTTTGCCTTATTTTTTGTGAAATAATCATAAATGAAAAATTTAGCGGGGAGGCTGATACCATATCATAATAGCCGCCGGTACTTTTGTGGACTTGGAAATGCAGCTGCAGAAACTTTGCTGGTGGTGTAATAAATCATTTAGCTTTTACTCTGCACTGAAACTGAAATATTGGTTATAGATGAGCTGTTAAAGCTGAAGTCCAGGCACCCCAAATTAAACTGCAGCAAATACACCTTGGGTAATGGGCAGGCCTTTGCTATCCTCTTGCGCAATATAGGGCTGTTGGTCCTGCATTGCACGTTTTTTCCTTTTTTTTTGTATTATTATTATTTTTTTTAGCCTACGGTGGGCAAAAATTAAACACCAAAGTGAACCAAAAAAATGCATTCGGTGTGTCATATGGTCCCCTTCTGAAAAGGAAGGACCCTTCCCTAATCACCTGGGGTGCAAGATTACTGATGACAGCAAAGCACTCTGGTCCACCTAGCCAAAAAGTCTGGCAGACCCTTCCCTCCTAATCAGCCAAAGCTGACCACCAAATACAATTTTTCTAATTTTTGATTAGAGACCCCCCGAAGCCAGAGGAAGAAGGAATAATTTCCCACATCCCTGTATATTGTGTTCACTAAGATGTACTTCCACTTCCTGCTGGCAACACCAATTGTGGAAGAGATTTCCACATCCTTACCGCCCTAACAGTGAAAAACCCCCTGCATAGCTTAAGGTTGAACCACTTCTCCTCCAGTTTTAATGAGTGGCCCTGTGTCTTTCTATACTACCCGAGACTAAATAGTTTTCTTCCTATGCTGGGATCACCCTTGAGATATTTGTATATTGCTATCATATCTCCTCTCGAGCGTCACTTCTCCAGGGAGAATAAGGATCCATTCACACCTATGCATGTTGCTTTTGAGCATTTATGCAGTGCTTTTTGCTGTGATTTCCGCGTTTTCGGAAATGCATTATTGATGCGTTGTTTTATGTCTTTTTTCCTTTTTAATTGCCCAATTTGTTGTTGGGCAGATTAAATAATGAAAAACGCGCTAAAAATGCACTACATGCTTTTATACAGCGTCTCCATTGAATCCTATTGAACCAAAAAAGCAGTGTTTTGCATTTTAAAAAGTCCATGACCCTTTCCAAAAATACAGAGGCACAAAAATGCATTGATGTGAACATATAAAGTATCCCATAGGAACCCACGTTAAAAAATATGTCCTGCATTTTTACAAAAAGCATGAAAAAACACATTGGTGTGAATGGAGCCTAAAGCCCCATACACACGGTCGGACAATCCGCGGACCAGGTCCGTCGGATCATGTCCGTCGTACTTTGTCCGATGTTGGTTTTGCATACACACGGTCGGACAAAGTTGTCGGAAAATCCGATCATTCTGAACGTGGTGACGTTTGTTGCGTACGACGGGACTACGTAGAGGCTAGTAGCCAATAGCTTTGGTCTTGTAATGTGATCTGAGCATGCGTAGCACTTTGTCCGGTCGGACAACCGTACACACGATCGGGTTTGGTGTGATCGGACCGGGTTGACGGCAAATCTTTCCAGCAGGAGATAAGACTTTGTCCGTCGGACAAACCGACCAACACTGTCCGATGGTGCATACACAGGGTCTGATTTTTCAACAACATTGTCCGATCGGACAGAATCCATGAAAAAGTCCGACCGTGTGTATGGGGCTTAAGTTTAGTGCTTGTAGTTGTTCCTCGTAATTGAGGTCCTCCAGTCCCCTTATTAATTTTCTTGCCCTTCTCTGGACTCATTCCTGAAGATTGGTGACCAGAACTGGACGGAATACTCCAGATGTAGTCATATAAAGTGTCAGGATTATAGTTTTATCTCTGGAGTAAATTCCCTTTTTAATGCATGCTAATAATTTGCTTGCCTTGCTTGTCATTGCATGCTATGGCCCAGTCTGTGTTCAACTAGGACCCTCAGGTTACATTTTGCTCCTAATATAAATACGCTTTACCTTGTTCCAAAAAGCTCACTCTTGTGGAATGTGTTTTTTACCCTTATAGGTAGCACCAGAGACAAAAGCTGTCATGAAATGGATGAGGAACATCCCATTTGTCTTATCTGGCAGTCTTCATGGTGGTGACTTGGTAGTCAGCTATCCTTATGACTTTTCAAAACACCCTTTGGAAGAAAAGATGTTTTCTCCTACTCCCGATGAAAAGGTAAGTGGACATTACATACAAGAGAAGTGTGCTAAGTTGTTTTTTGAGTGGTCAGGTCATGGTGGAGATGTTGTGTGCTGGGTCTGTATATAGTGTAACAGAATTGTAATATAATCCATGTCCAATGGTCAGGTCATGACGGAGGTGTTGTATACTGGGTTCTGTATATAGTGTGAGGGCAAGGTCTATCTACGCCTGTGCATGTGGGGTAACAACTTGCCCAAAGGCATGCTCCCCAATGCCCAGGACCAGGTGAAGGCTGCGGTCATGTAAAGAATAAAACATTAAGGCAGCCCCCGATTCAAAGATGAGCCACTTGTGTGCAGCAATAATGTACAGAGTTTCTTCCATAGATGTTCCATCCCAAGTTACTACACACTTGTAACTGATGTATGCGTTGCATTCAGAGGGACATGCAGAGCCCTTGCCTATTCCACCAGACCATGTGTACTTCCATTATCTCACTCCCAGTAATGGAATGAAACACTGGTCTCATATGTGTCCTAAGTTAACTGTTTCCTTCCCAGTACCTAGTGATCAGGATTAGATCTCTAACACTGGACTGCTTCGGTGTCTGGAGGAGACAGACACCTAGGGAGGGAGTCAGAACACCAAACCCCTCGCTACCGAAGGACCTGTCACCTTGCCAGGTACCATGTAAATGACTGATTGCTGTAGCTGTTCTTCCTTTTGGTTACCCATGAACCTTTTGCTGTGGTGTGGCACATACCCCATGGTGCTTTAGGAATACGCCAAGACTCAACATGCACCCCTAAATGACTTCAGATCAGGCTCAAAGCAGTTGAAATATTTTTTACTGAGAATTCAGCAGAACATGTATAACATGAATAAACGTCCTATTCCTAACTATCTCTAGTTGTGGCTCCCCCAGTGTACCTGCAAAGTTGAAGTCCTTTTGGGCAAAGTCCATGATTGGAAGAACTCGGATAGAGGTGTCTATGGTTCTGGGGATCCGGATGAGTTGGCACTCCGATGGTGGACCACAAGGTCCCAGCAAACATTAGCAAGGTTCCCGTTCTCATGCCCCCTGGGACCCAAACCTCCTCCCTTTTATATTAGATGGGATTGAGGCTGGACCCCTGAAAAAGCCTGCAAACATGATCAGGGAAGGTGGCAAGAAACATCAACCCCTTTCCCCCTGACCTGGCCAGCCAAGTAGCTAACTAAAACATACAATATAGTAAGCAACCTGCGTACAAGTGTAATCGAATTGTATTATATTCATGCCCAGTGGTCAGGTTATTATGGAGGTGTTGTGTACTGGGACTGTATATAGTGTGTAAAATGTAATAGAAATGTATTAAAATCATGCTCAGTGGTCAGTTCATGATGAAGGTGTTGCGTACTGGGCCTGTATATAGTGCAATAGAAATGCATTAAATTCATGCCCAGTGGTCAGGTCATGATGGAGGGTTTTAGTACTGGGTCTGTATATAGTGTAAAAGTATTGTATCATAATCATGACCAGTGTTTAGGTCGTGATGGAGTTGTTGTGTTCTGGGCCTGTATATAGTGTAATAGAATTGTATTATAATCATAACCAGTGATCAGGTCGTGATGTAGGTGTTGTGTGCTAGGCCTGTCTGTAGAGTAATAAAATTGTATTATAATCATGCATAGTGGTCAGTTCATGATGGGAGGTGTAGTGTACTGGGCCTGAATATAGTGTAAATTAATTGTATTATAATCATGACCAATGGTCAGGTCGTGATGTAGGTGTTGTGTGCTGGGCCTGTATATAGTGTAATAGATTTGTATTATAATCATGCATACTGGTCAGTTCATGATGGAGGTGTTGTGTACTGGGCCTGTATATAGTGTAATAGAATTGTATTATAATAATTTTCAGTGGTCAGGTTGTGATGGTGGTGTTGGTTACTGGGCACGTGGATAGTGTAATAGATTTGCAATATAATCATGTCCAGTGGTCAGGTTGTGATGGTGGTGTACTGTTCTGTGTCTGTATGTAGTGTAGTGTAATAGAATTGTATTATAATCATGCCCAATGGTTATGTCATGATGGAGGTGTGGTACTATTCTGGAGGTGTGATACATGATGGAGGTGTTGTGTACTGGGTCTGTATATAATGTAATATAATTTTATTATAATCCTGCCCAGTGATACTGCATATTTAAAGAATGTAAATAAAATTAGTAGTGCGATCATGTGCAGTGGTCAGATCACAATGGTTAATGTAGTCTACTGTCGCTTTATGTACCCTCACTTTACGTATACTCGCGAGTACGGACACATTGGCGTCTATAGGAAATCTTGGTCAGCTTGACATGGCACTGCTCCCAGTTTTTAACATTTAACATTGGCGTCTAGGGGAAATCTTGGTCAGCTTGACATGATACTGCTCCCGAACCAAACAGGGACCCCAAACCTGGGGAGCACTGAGAGGGGACCCAGGACTAAAACATATCTGATTTTGGGGTCGGCCAGCTTGCCTAGGTAAACATTTATGCCTGTAAATGTCTATTGCAATGGAGGACATGCATTGAGAAGTGAAAAAAGGTATTGCTTCACTTTAAGTACATTTTCTTTTTACATACATGCTCTGGTCCAATTGTGTACTTAAAAGTAGAGTATGCCTGTACAACCTAATAGAAGTGTTTCTAAGGCCGCGTACACACGAAGGGACAATCCCGCGGGATTATCCTCTGGACTGAAGTCCAGAGGATAATCCCCTCGTGTGTGGGCGCCGGCGGACTTTTTGGCGCCAAAGTACGGCGGACTAAAGTTTCAGGTTTTGTTCTCAAATTATCCGCTGGACTTGGAAGTCCAGCGGACAATCCCGCCGTTAGTGGGCAAGTCCGCGGGACTTTTGAAATGAACGGACTTGCCGCTCATCGGCAAGTCCGTTCATTTAGCACGTGACTTCAGGTTACGTAGCTAGCGTAGGCAGTTACTGCCGCCGCGCTAGCTCCGTGACCTGGCATGGATTTAAAGGGAATCCCCACGCCGAAAAAACGGCGTGGGGGTTCCCCCCAAATCCATGTCAGACCCTCATCCGAGCACGCAGCCTGGCAGGCCAGGAAAGGGGTGGGGACGAACGAGCGCCCCCCCCCTCCTGAGCCGTACCAGGCCGCGTGCCCTCAACATGGGGGGTGCCCTGGGGAAAGGGGGGCCGTGCGGCCCCCCCACCCCAAAGCACCTTGTCCCCATGTTGATGAGGACAAGGGCCTCTTCCCGACAACCCTGGCCGTTGGTTGTCGGGGTCTGCGGGCGGGGGCTTATCGGAATCTGGGAGCCCCCTTTAATAAGGGGGCCCCCAGATACCGGCCCCCCACCCTATGTGAATGAGTATGGGGTACGATGTACCCCTACCCATTCACCTAAGGTGTAAAATGTAAAGTAAAAAAAAAAACACCCACACTTTTGAAAAAATACTTTATTGCACTGCTCCGGGGGTCTTCTTCCGTCTTGGGGGTCTTCTCGCCGGACTCCCCCGCCATTTACCAAGCTCTTTACCGAGCGAGGGGAGTCCGGCTACCTTCTTCGTCGTCGCCGCCGTCTGGGGGTCTCGATCCGCCTTCGGGGGTCTTCTTCCGTCTTGGGGGTCTTCTCGCCGGACTCCTCCCCTCTCTTCTGCTCTTTTACCTAGCTCTTTCACGAGGGGAGGTGTCCGGCTACCTTCTTCGTCGTCGCCGCCGTCGTCTGGGGGTCTCGATCCGCCTTCGGGGGTCTTCCGGGGGTCTCTTCTGTTCTTGCGGCGGTCGTCGTCTTCCGCGCCGCCGGCGCCTTGTCCTTCTTCTTCTTGTCCTTCTTGTTCTTCTTCTTCTTCCGATGTTGACCCGTCGCTGTCTCTGCCCGGAATGCCTGTGCCGATCTGCGCTCGGACTTATATAGGGACATGGGGGACAGGGTCACATGTTCATGTCACATGGTGACCCCGCCCCCTTGTGTTGTCACAGTCCCGGAGGATGCTGGGACTGTGACATCGCAAGGGGGCGGGGTCACCATGTGACATGAACATGTGACCCTGTCCCCCATGTCCCTATATAAGTCCGAGCGCAGATCGGCACAGGCATTCCGGGCAGAGACAGCGACGGGTCAACATCGGAAGAAGAAGAAGAACAAGAAGGACAAGAAGAAGAAGGACAAGGCGCCGGCGGCGCGGAAGACGACGACCGCCGCAAGAACAGAAGAGACCCCCGGAAGACCCCCGAAGGCGGATCGAGACCCCCAGACGACGGCGGCGACGACGAAGAAGGTAGCCGGACACCTCCCCTCGTGAAAGAGCTAGGTAAAAGAGCAGAAGAGAGGGGAGGAGTCCGGCGAGAAGACCCCCAAGACGGAAGAAGACCCCCGAAGGCGGATCGAGACCCCCAGACGGCGGCGACGACGAAGAAGGTAGCCGGACTCCCCTCGCTCGGTAAAAGAGCTTGGTAAATGGCGGGGGAGTCCGGCGAGAAGACCCCCAAGACGGAAGAAGACCCCCGGAGCAGTGCAATAAAGTATTTTTTTTTTTTTTTTTTTTTTTTTTTTTTTTTTTTTTTTTTTTTTTTTTTTTTTTTTTTTTTTTTTTTTTTTTTTCAAAAGTGTGGGTGTTTTTTTTTACTTTACATTTTACACCTTAGGTGAATGGGTAGGGGTACATCGTACCCCATACTCATTCACATAGGGTGGGGGGCCGGTATCTGGGGGCCCCCTTATTAAAGGGGGCTCCCAGATTCCGATAAGCCCCCGCCCGCAGACCCCGACAACCAACGGCCAGGGTTGTCGGGAAGAGGCCCTTGTCCTCATCAACATGGGGACAAGGTGCTTTGGGGGGTGGGGGGCCGCACGGCCCCCCTTTCCCCAGGGCACCCCCCATGTTGAGGGCACGCGGCCTGGTACGGCTCAGGAGGGGGGGGGGCGCTCGTTCGTCCCCACCCCTTTCCTGGCCTGCCAGGCTGCGTGCTCGGATGAGGGTCTGACATGGATTTGGGGGGAACCCCCACGCCGTTTTTTCGGCGTGGGGATTCCCTTTAAATCCATGCCAGCTTGCGGAGCTAGCGCGGCGGCATTTACTGCCTACGCTAGCTACGTAACCTGAAGTTACGTTCAAAATGAACGGACTGCTCCGTGTGTGGGCAAGTCCGTTCATTTTCAAAAGTCCCGCGGACTTTTGGCCGGCGGATTATCCGCTGGACAAGTCCGTGCGTGTGTGGGCAAGTCCACACCCTCGGAAAGTCCAGCGGACCTAGCCGGAAAGTCCAGCGGATTGTCCGCTGGACTTAGGTCCGCCGGCAAAAGTCCGTACGTGTGTACGAGGCATAAGAGATACATAAGCTCCCTATGTCAATCTTTTTCACAAAAAAAAGCTAGTTGCCTGGCTGTTATACTGATGCTCTGGTTTCTGTACTCCACCTGAGTTACAGTGTACTCCTTATGGACACATATACCATATACTCTGCACCCTATTCCATCAGTACCACATGGGGAACTACCCTCACTTGTAGGTGGAAACCAGGTAAAAGGGCATCAATAGAAAATTGCAGGTGAACATTCCCTCTGCTGAAAGCCCACACAACATTCAGTGATGAATGATGATGTGCCCCTTGCATGGACCAAAAAACAGCTCTAATTCCAGTCTCAGCATCCAATTCTAGCTCTATTTCAGGCTCCCAGCAAGTGGCCTATTTGACTAAAACATTTTCCCTGACAAATTATGGCCTTAATACAGACATCTTCCTCCAGGGCCCAAAATTCCTCTTCTCCTACTCTCGTTTCTCAACCAATGTCAGATCTTGATATGCCAATCTTAGGTGATGAAGACACAGAAGCAAATGAAGAGAATATTGGGGTAGTATTGGAGAAAGCTGCAGAAGATTTTTCTCCTCCAGATTGTCACTATATTGAAGAGAAAGCTTCACACAACATGCTTTTTAACATTGCAAAGCTTATTGCGTCTGTACTCAAAATCTAAGTTCAGCCCTTCTTTTCAGTGTAAGGCTTGGCACACATAGGCCACCAATCCTTCCCCAAAGCCCTCTTCACAATGAAGGGGTGCCCTCGCTGCTAAGTATGCGGTTGATGTCTGTTACAGTTTGCCTCTCTCTGGATCACAGACCTGTGGGTTCAATTGGTTGTTTTAAAGGAGTACAAAATGGAGTTCAAAATTCTACCTCCCTCACTGCTTTCTATTTTCAAATCTACCAAAAACTGCCTAAGGTCAGTTAGATTTGAAAAATTCCCTGAACCACCTCTCATCAAAGGAAGTAGTTGTGCCAGAACTCCCACGAGAGAGGTTCAAGGATTTTTACTCAAACCTGTTCATGGTACCAAATCCCATTGGTGGTATTTGTCCTATTCTGGATTTAAAATCCCCCAACAAATGTCAACATTTCGTTTAGAATCCACAAGGTTAGTGGTTGCCTCTCTTAGACAAAGGGAATACATGGCATCTGTGGACATACAAGACGCCTATCTACATGTTAGCATTTACCAACTCATCAGCGCTTTCACTTTGCATTGTCAGACAAACTCTTCCAGTTTGCATTGACCTTTGACTTATCCTCTGCTCCCAGAGTGCTTACAAAGGTCTTAGCACATCTGCTTGCCTTGCTTAGAACTCAGGACATCCAAGTCACAGGCTATTTAGATAACCTTCTTCTGAAGGACTCATCTCCCTTACAGCTATCAGAAAATGTCCACAAGACAATTTAGATAAACCAGGCCATCAGCTTGGTGATCAATTTCAACAGATTTGCTCTCTAGCCTTCCCTTCGTCTGGAATACTTGGGTTTGGTCCTTGACACATCCCAAGGAAAAGTCTTTGTACCAGAAAATAAATTTCTTTCTCTAAATGCACATGCCCCAAGAACTGAGCGCAAAAGAGACATTTCACATTAAGATTTTTCATGAGAGTTTTAGGCTTAATGATAAGCGTCCTTTTTGAAGCGGTACCATTCACCCAATTCCAATCATGAACTTACCAACAAAATATCTTTTTTGCCTGGAACAAGCAGGGTCCTTCCCCTGATTTGCTATTGCTCCTGTCCAGCCAAGCAGGGAACATCTTAGAGCTCAGAGCAGCCCTAAAGCACTGGAACCCCTTCTGAAAAGGCACTCAATCAGGGTGTAGTCAGACAATGCCATGACGGTGTCTTACACCAGCCATCAAGTGGGCACCAGAAGTCTGGCTGCCTTAAATAAAGCAAATCAGATCATCTATTGGATAGAAACTCACTGTCCATTGGTCTCTGCAATCTACATTGCAAAACTGGCTGCTGGAAATTGGATTTTCTCAGTGGGCATCACTTGCATCAAGGGGAATGGGCCCTTCCTCCCAATATATTCAATCCTGATATGCCACAAATGAGGGATTGGGGATGTGGGGATGTGGACATCCTAGCCTCCAGATTTAACAATAAACTACTTCTGTTGAACCAGGGATCTCTATCTCAAGACGCCTTGATAATCCCTTGGTCTCAGTTCAGGCTAATTAACACCTTCGCTCCAGTGCAAATCCTACCTTCTCTGCTCAAGAAAATTGAGCAAGAGATGACAACGGTGATTCTAATTACACCAAACTGGCCCAAAAGAACTTGGTACACAAGCATGCTCAATCTTTGAGTAAACAACCATGGCCTCTTCCCAACAGACCAGGTCTGCTATCTGAAGGCCCTCAATTCCAGTCTCAGGCTGAAACCCAAGTGTTTCTGTATCTGTGATTCCCATGTTGCTCAAGGAAGATACACTGATCATTAGCCATAACATAATGACCATTGACAGTTAAAGTGAAAAAGATTGATTATCTCATTACAATGGCATCTGAAAGTGGGTGGGATATATTAGGCAGCAATCAAACATGTTGTCCTTGAAGTTGATGTGTGCAAAGCAGAAATAAGGAGAAAGTGGATTTCTGTGACTTTTACCAGGCCAAATTGTAATGGCTAGATGACTGGGTCAGAGCAACTCCAAAACTGCACTTCTTGTGGGATGTTCCCAGTCTGCAGTGGTCAGGACCTACCAAAAAAAGTCCAAGAAAGGAAAACCAGTGAACCAGTGACAGGGTCATGGGTGGTCAAGGCTCATTGATGCATAAGGAGAGCGAAGGCTGGCACGTGTAGTTTGATCCAATAAAGGAGCTACTGTAGCTGAAATTGTAAGAACACACAGCATATTAGTTTTTTTTGTGTATAGGGCTGCATAGTTGCTGACCGGTCAGAGTGCCCATGCTGACCCGTGCCCACAGCCAAAAGTGCCTACAATGGGCATGTTAGCATCAGAGCAAGACCATAAGAGCAATAGAAGGAAGTGGCCTGGTCTGATGAATTCAAGATGGTTTCAGAAACACAGCAACAAGTTTGAGGTGTTGACTTTGCCTCCAAATTCTCCAGATCTCAATCTAATGAAGAATCTGCAGGATGTCCGATCCATGGAGACCACATCCTTCAACTTACAGGACTAAAGGATGTGCTACTGATGGCTTGGTGCCATATACCACAGTACCTTCAGTTTTCTAGTGAAGTCCATGCCTCAACAAATTTTGGGGATTGGTCATAATTAGGGTTGAGCGAACCCGAACTGTAAAGTTCGGGTCCGTACCGGACTTTTGGCTGTAAGTTCGGGTTCGGGTCCGGTGTTAGGCGATGTATTGGCGCCTTTTTAAGAGCTGCAGGGCAGCCAATCGATGCTAGTTTCACTAGTGTGCCCTTAGAAGCCATCACAGCCATGCCTACTAATGGCATGGCTGTGATTGGGCAGTGCAGCATGTGACCCTGCCTCTATATATAGTCCAGACACACAGCACACAGCGTCATTCTGCTATAGACAGGTTCCTGTGCTGCTAAGAGAGAGGATTTTAGGAGTTAGTGTGATAAAGTCAGTCAGTCAGTCAGTCCACATTCCTTTAATTTTCTTCAAATTAGTTAGATCAGTGAGCGATCTAGATAGCTAGAGTAGAGTAGGGAGTTCCTTTATTAAGGAAAAGAAAGAGGCAGAGAGAATTATTGAAGAGATTCCTAAATCAATTGTACCCTGGCTGGGGTGCAGTGCACAGTCTTTTAACAGTGCCATGAGGCCAGTGCCAGACAAAATATAAAAGTTTTACCTGCAAGCTCAGTGCACCATTACTGCACTGCATATAGTAAGAGATAACCCATAGGCCCCTTTCACACTGGGGCGGTTTTCAGGCGGTACAGCGCTAAAAATAGCGCCTGTACACCGCCTGAAAAAAACCGGCCCCATTCACTCCAGTGTGAAAGCCGGCGGGCTTTCACACTGGAGCGGTGCGCTAGCAGGACGGTAAAAAAAGTCCTGCTAGCTGCATCTTTGGAGCGGTGTAGGAGCGGTGTATTTACCGCTCCTATACCGCTCGTTCCCATTGAAATCAATGGGAAACCGCGGGGATACCGCCCGCAAACCGCCGCTGCAGCGGCGGTTTGCGGAGGTTTTTAACCCTTTTGCGGCCGCTAGCGGGGGTTAAAACCACCCCGCTAGCGGCCGCATACCGCGGGTAAAACGAAGGTAAAGCAGCGCTAAATATAGCGCTGCTTTACCGTCGCCGCCCCGCACCGCCCCAGTGTGAAAGGGGCCATAGTCTGTGTGTATTCTGCTATTGGAAAAACATTGCAAAAAAAATTAATTTTGCTGTGTTTTTTTTTTTCCCCCAATAGCATTTTCTGCGTGTTCATACACGCTTTAGATACTGTCCGTGTATTCTGATATTGGAAAAACATTGCAAAAAAATTTAATTTTGCAGTGTTTTTTTTTCCCCCCAATAGCATTTTCTGCGTTTTCATAAACGCTTTAGACACTATCCGTGTATTCTGATATTGACAAAAACACCCATTTAGGGCGAGATCTTAAATTTTAAAAATATGAGATCATCAAAAAGGGGACGTGACCCGGGTCGTGGTGCTGCTGGTGGCGCTCCTGTTGCAGGGAGAGGACGTGGTCGATCTGTGCCAGCTACACGCACTAGTGAAACACCTTCCTCAGGTGCGAGTAGGCGACAGAGCCTGCAGCGGTATTTTGGCACGCCTAATGAGGCTGTACGAATGTTGAGGCCAGGACAAGTACAGGCGATAGTAGATTGGGTTGCTGACAGTGCCTCCGGTTCCTTCACATTGTCTCCCACCCAGTCTCCTGATGAAAGTTCAGAGTTGGCACCTGCAGCCGATGTCCATCAGTCTTTCACCTCACCCCCTTTCAAATCAGCCAATCAGTCTGAGCCCCAAATCATGCAGCAGTCTCTTCTGCTTTTTGATGACTCTGTTAGCAGGGTTTCCCAGGGCCGTCCACCTAGCCCTGCCCCAGAAGTGGAAGAGATTGTGTGCACCGATGCCCAACCACTTATGTTTCATGATGAGTACATGGGAGGACCATCGCAGCACGTCTCGGATGATGACGAAACACAGGTGCCAACTGCTGCTGCTTTCGCCATTGTGCAGACCGACAAGGAGGGCAGGGGTGAAGACTGGGTGGAAGATAATGTGGAGGACGATGAGGTCCTTGACCCCACATGAAATCAACGTCATGCAGGTGACCAGTGTAGTTCAGAGGAAGAGGCGGTGGTCGCACAGAGCCACCAGCACAGCAGAAGAGGGATCAGGGTGCAAAATCGGAGCGTTCGTCCCCTAGACAGTACGTCTGCTACTGCCCAACGCAGCAAGGGACCAAGCACACCAAAGCCAGGTCCAAGGAGTTCCCTAGCGTGGCAGTTCTTCAGACAATGTGCTGATGACAAGACACGAGTGGTTTGCACGCTGTGCAATCAGAGCTTGAAGCGAGGCATAAACGTTCTCAACCTGAGCACAACCTGCATGACCAGGCATCTAAGTGCAAAGCACGAGATGCAGTGGAGTAGACACCGCAAAAACCAAGAAAGGTCTCTGGCTCCTCCTGCTTCCTCTTCTGCTGCAGTCTCGGCTTCTTCATCCACCTCTGTAGTGACAGTGACACCTGCCAACCCGCAAACAGAGGATCTGCCAGCAACACTACCACCTGGGTCACCAACCATCTCCACAATGTCCCATGGAAGCGTTCATCTCTCTATTTCCCAAACACTGGAGCGGAAGAGGAAGTACCCCCCTAGCCACCCACGATCCCTGGCCCTGAATGCCAGCATTTCAAAATTCCTCGCCTTTGAAATGCTGTCATTCCGTCTGGTGGAGACGCAGAGTTTTAAAAGGCTGATGTCATTGGCTGTCCCACAGTACGTCGTGCCCAGCCGCCACTACTTTTCCAGACGAGCTATCCCTTCCCTGCACAACCAAGTGGGGGACAAAATCAGGTGTGCACTGCGCAACGCCATCTGTGGCAAGGTCCACCTAACTACGGATGCGTGGACCAGTAAGCACGGTCAGGGACGTCATATCTCCCTAACAGCACACTGGGTAAATGTAGTGGCGGCTGGGCCTGAGGTGGATAGCAGTTTGGCGCATGTCCTTCCACCACCGAGGATTGCAGGGCACTTCAGTTTGCCTCCTGTTGCTAACTCCTCCTACTCCGCCTCCTCATCCTCTACCGCCTCCTCATCCGGTCAGCGTAACACCTTCACCACCAACTTCAGCACAGCCAGGGCTAAACGACAGCAGGCAGTTTTAAAACTTTCCTGTTTGGGGGAAAAAACCCACACCGCGCAGGAGTTGTGGAGGGACATGGAACAACAGACCGATGAGTGGTTGGTGGCAGTGAGCCTCAAGCCCGGCCTGGTGGTGTGCGATAATGGGTGAAATCTCGTAGCGGCTCTGGGCCTTGCCGGTTTGACGCACATCCCTTGCCTGGCGCATGTGCTGAACTTGGTGGTCCAGAGGTTCCTTAAGAATTACCCCGATATGCCAGAGCTGCTGCAGAAAGTGCGGGCCGTCTGTGCGCACTTTCGGCGTTCTCACCCTGCTGCTGCTCGCCTGTCAGCGCTGCAGCGTAACTTCGGCCTTCCCGCTCACCGTCTCATATGTGACATGCCCACAAGGTGGAACTCCACCTTGCACATGCTTGCCAGACTGTGCGAGCAGCAGCAGGCGATAGTGGAGTTTCAGCTGCAGCACGCACGCGTGAGTCGCTCTGCGGAACAGCACCACTTCACCGCCAATAACTGGGCCTCCATGCGAGACCTGTGTGCCTTGTTGCGCTGTTTCAAGTACTGCACCAACATGGCCAGTGCCGATGACGCCGTTCTCAGTGTTACTATCCCAGTTCTATGCCTCCTTGAAAAAACGCTTCAGGCGATGATGGAAGAGGATGTGGCACAGGAGGAGGAGGAGGAGGAGGAAGAGGGTTAATTTCCAAGGCTTTCAGGGCAGTCATTTACAAGTGGCTACGAGGGTGGGTTCCTGCACCAACAAGCGCCAAGTACACAAATGTCTGGCAGCAAGGGCACAGTTCTGGAGGATGAGGAGGAGATGGAGGAGGAGGAGGAACCATGTTCACAGCAGGGTGGCACCCAGACCAGCTCATGTCCATCACTGGTGCGTGGCTGGGGGGATACAGAGGACACAGACGATACACCTCCCACAGAGGACAGCTTTTCCTTGCCTCTGGGCAGCCTGGCACACATGAGCGATTACATGCTGCAGTGTCTCCGCAACGACCGCCGAGTTGCCCACATTTTAACTGGTGCTGATTATAGGGTGGCCACCCTGCTGGATCCCCGTTACAAGGACAACGTGCCGTCCTTAATTACCTCACTGGAGCGTGATCGTAAGATGCGCGAGTACAAGCGCACGCTGGTAGACACGCTGCTGGTGGCATTCCCACTTGGAAGCGGGGGTACGGTGGAAGCACAAGGCGAAGGCAGAGGAGGAGGAAGAGGTCGCCAACGCAGCCGGGGCACCGCCAGCACCTCGGAAGGCAGGGTTAGCATGGCCGGAATGTAGAAAAGCTTTGTCAGCACGCTACAACAACCAGCACCACCAGCTGAGATGGAACGTCTTAGCAGGAGGCAGCATTTCACCAACATGGTGGAGCAGTATGTGTGCACACGCCTAAACGTACTGCATGACGGGTCTGCCCCCTTCAACTTCTGGGTCTCCAAATTGGGTACATGGCCTGAGCTTGCCCTTTACGCCTTGGAGGTGCTGGCCTGCCCTGCCGCCAGTGTATTATCTGAACGTGTATTTAGCAAGGCAGGGGGCGTTATCACAGACAAGCGCAGCCGCCTGTCCAGAGCCAATGTGGACAAGCTCACAATCATTAAAATGAACTAGGCATGGATCCCACAGGACTTGGCCATACCTTGTGCAGAATAGACACATATACCGGTGTTTTGACGAAAACTGTCTTGCTATTGGATAGTGCCCGGCCACTTACTGCGCAGGTGCAGTGCTTGCGCAGTACGGAGGACAAGGAGATTCACGAAATCTCCAAAGATGAACGTCGCCTGCGCAGTGAGTGCAGGTTCAAGCCCCACCATCCAAGTGGACATACGGTAGCACATAGTAACAGGGCCCCTCACGGGCTCGCTTGGCTAGGCTTCGACCTCGGATGATGTGGCTTGAACCTGGAGTCACTGCGCATCGTCTTCGGAGAGTTTTGAAATCCCCTTGTCCTACGTACTGAGCAAGCGCAGTACAGGGCGGACACTATGCGACGGGGGACAGAATTCGACACATCATTCACCACTAGCCTTACCCAGCCATTGTTGTATTTTTGAACCAGTGTTGGCTACCTCGTCCTCCTCCACCGCCGCTTCCACCTACACGCCACATCCACCGCCACCTCAACCTCCTACTCCATTTGAATTTCGTCCTCCTAGGTCAAGATTATAATTTTTTCGATTTTTTTTAATTTCCAAGTATTTTATTTTCTCACTATCTTATCCATTAAATTTAATAATTTTTTCCAGAAAGTGCGTATTCTTGGGTATTCCCACCATATGTGCGGCATCGTGCCGTTGAGTTTCTGAGGTTCTTAATGACTTCCTGTACCTCTTCTGCTGAGAAGGGGGCCTCCAGCATTTTATTAACATTTTTTATTTTTTTATGTTATTTTAAGTTATTTCCCTATCCACATTTGTTTGCAGATCACTTGCCATGCTCTTAACAATGGGGGTCAAGTTCGGTCCCGAACCCACCGAACCCGAACATCCAGGTGTCCGCTCAACTCTAGTCATAATGTTATGACTGATCGGTGTATATTTATGCACCTGGAAATCTTTTTTTGCCTGGTGTGGACACAGACACCGCAGTCCCAGTAATGACTCTGTACCTCACATCCTGTCCTTCCTTCGATCAGGTCTTGACCAGAAATTGGCCTCAGCTTTATCCATTCTTTTTCAAATGCCTCTGGCTTCGCTTTCTTCAGGTCTATTAGGCCCCCCCTTGCAGCACCTTGTGCTTCCTTGGGATCTCAACTTGGTCCTTTCTGCCTTGCAGAAACCACCAGTTGAACCTATCGGGGATATACCCCTAGAAGATCTCTCATGCAAAGTAGCCCTTTTCATTGCTATCATGTCTGCCAGATGTGTTTCTGAACTGGCAGCCCTTTGCTGTAAAGAGCAGTTTCTCAAATTTCACAATGACAAGGCTCAAATCCCTTCTTCGAGAGTGATCTTAGCATTTTACCTCAATGAGGAAAACTTCAACAATTGTCCAAAGAAATACAAAGTACAATAGAGTGTTGTCTAAAGCAATTTCTGCACCAAGTATTTCTTCCCAGGTGCCTGAGTAGGGTACATCAAAAAGTGCTCCTGCCACCACATCTAGGAACGTATTAGGCAAACAAGGCTCATGTCAGGTACAGTACTTAGACTGTTAGCCACCACTTCACAAATGCCTCAGATGGATATATAAAAAAAAAGCACCAGAGAACTCCAATGGTGTTATAACTTCTGGATAATTTTATTAAAGACACAAAAAAAAACTACTCAGACTGCAATTAAACAAGCACATTGAAGCAAGATTTCCTGTGGAGAGCATATGCAGCAGCAGGATGCAGCAATCAGCCAGACAGCGGCTCAAATCCTCGGACTACTCACAACCCTTCCACTTCTTAGGAGAAATAGATCCAAAGCTCTTCCCAGCATTAGTGATTTGAAAAATGGACCTCTGCGCTACTAATATAAAATTATAGTGGAACGAAATGCTGCTGAGTCTAATGACGATCACAAATTAAAATAAAAGAATGTAAATGTGTACTATGTGTACATAACTCTGCGCATATCACAAAACTCTAGGGTGCTGGTAGGATAATATATGCTTAGGTGAATGTCAAAAATAAAGTGCTAAATTACAGTGCTACATTCAATACTGTGCATGAAATAACAACACAATACCTGCAATAAAACAATAAAACAAAGTGCTTCCAATAAAGTGCTCCCAATAAAGTGCTCCTAATGCTGTAAAATACAGTGAAATTATGTATCCAGTGGATCAATTATATACAGATCAGTGCTGTATATTAAAATGTCCAGTGTGGTGTGCCGGTGCACAAATAATATAGTTCACTCAAAAATAAGACATAGAAATGTTCAAATCCTTCCGCCAGATGTATTATTCCACCATAGAACCGAAGCCTTAGTGCTTGTAGGTTTCTTTCCGTGAACAAGGGTAACTTAGATATCCTTCATAGTGCTCACAGAGCTCTTACCTTAGGGTAAATATAAATCGCTTCAGTGCTCTAGTAGATGGTCCGTTCCTGCTTGTAGTAGAATCCTATGGGGGTACTGTGTGGCGGCTCACAATGGTATATGCAAAAGAATAGGGCTCAGATAGTGTGTTACCCAATAAAAAGATAAATTGAATAAAACAAATGGGCTGCTTACATTCATTAAAATAAGAATCACTTTAAAATTGGCCACAAGTTATGTACAGTTGAGGCATGACATCGAATAGCATTGAATGCTGTTAATGCACAGTATTGAATGTAGCACTGTAATTTAGCACTTTATTTTTGACATTCACCTAAGCATATATTATCCTACCAGCACCCTAGAGTTTTGTGATATGCGCAGAGTCATGTACACATAGTACACATTTACATTCTTCCCAGAATTAGACTCCACTCTCAACATTTTGTCTGTAAAGACTTTTTCGAAGAAGGATGACTGGTGCTGGAAAAGCTGCTTCTGAGTCCCAATCCCTGCCGGGATGGATCATTCAATTGGCATCCATGAAAAGATTCTAAGTGGGATTTTGAGCTGTCACTGCAATATAATGTAACTTTAAATGTTACAAGCAACGCCGTAAAATACAAATGCATCAGATGCATCTTGAGGTAAAATAAACAAACTACTTAAGTGCCCATCAATCACAAAAATGAATTAAATAACACCAATCACATGTACAAAATGCTGATATTAAATATGAAATAAATCATGCTATGAAATATATATTAACTAATAATTTGCCTGTTTATTACAGAAATTAGTAAAATTCCAACGAAAAATACCCGTATTAATTAATAAAATGTACAATACATCAAATTCTAAAAAATCATAATCAGTTTAATCCAATTATAAAATCACCTAATGTTTATCCTAGAATAAATTGACCCCATATATCCCCTAAAAACAATTAAATAAATATCAAAACAATTGTATCACTATCAAATTCCAAACATATGTACTGAGGATATGTACGGTAATAAAGATCATTAACAAAGAAAGGGATAAAGAGGGCAATCATAAATCTACTAATAATCAAGGAAAAACATGTATTAGTAAAAATATATTAGTGAAAATAAAATCATGGGGAAGAATATTAAGATAAAGATGATAAAATAGAATAGTACAAAAAACAGGTACAAAAAGAGGGGGTTATTTGTTTTCAGCACTGAATTTTGTATAAATATGGGAACACATGACAGCAGAGAACAGCAACACATATATTTTTTTTTTTTTTCAAGAAAAAGTTTATTGTAAACAAAAAGTACAACAGGTATAGAAATGCAGTAGGTTGTTACATCGTGTACCAGAGAGCACGAAAACATCAACTAGGTGAGACGATGTGGACAGCTGGTAACAAACAATATCCCTGAAAATCCAACATATGTCGGGAATGCTGTCTCCTTAGTTAAGTGCAAACATATAGAACTGATAAACCATAGGTAGAGGAGGGGCAACGGCCCCAGAATCATGTGGTTCAAAGAGAAAACCGAACCAACATCTTGGAAAGTAGAAGTACTACCTAGCACACGTGTGAGGAAGGGGGGGGGGGCACCACCACCTCGTTGACCGTAATTAGGAGGGTTAATTCCGGGAATGCGGTCGCGGACCACTGGCATCCCTGGACGTAGCGTTATGGCGAGGCGTGGGCATGTGAGTAATGGGGTAAATAGGGGCAGTGGGGAGAGGTGTGCGGGTGGGTCAGGATGGAGAGAGGTAGTGGAAGCATAGCGGTGTAACCGTACCCTATGCATCTAAATATAGAGAAATGGGTAATAGTAAACATCATGTGATTATCGGAGTCAGGTGGAACAAGGCTGATTGAGTGTGGATCCCTAACTTGGGTCTAGGGTGGCCTGGGATCTGTTTCCGTTCGGGGAAAGTAGGTCTATGTATTCATTCGTCGTGGTGAAATGCTGCCAACAGGACCACACAGTTCTGAATTTTGTGGGTGGCAACACATATATATTATACTAATAAATATATATATATAAAATTTATTTTGGTTGGCGCAGGTTTTTTCCTGTTTAGTATACTGTATTTTATATATTTGTTCCTTCCTATTTATTGCTTAGGAACATCCCATGGTGTATGAATACTCTGCCTGTGTCATGTACGGTACGATTAGGATAAGGGGGATTTTGATTTACCTGTACTTTCCAGGTCTTGGAGTGCAATACAGAACACAGGCCACCCTCCCTTAATTTCTTTGGTTTTCCTTTTCTTGCTACAAAACTGAGGATTCACAGAGTGGGGTAGGGTTGTAGGGGAGGCACTCAGAGAGTGTATCCTCTAAAGCTTTGCCATCATGCAATAACCTGAAGGTACACACCCATAACCCATGGTGTATAAATATTCTACCTGTGTCCTGTGCTGTACTCCCAAGATATGGAATTTATGGGAAAGTCAAAATTTCTCTTCTTAGAAAGTTATCAAAGGAAGCCTAAATATTTGTCTTTTGACAAGGTCCCTATAGGTTTTGTGTCAAATGGTCAGAACCTGTGAGGTTGTAAAAAATGTGCTTGCATTAGTGATTTGTGTTATGAACATCCATGGTCAGGTCATGTTGTGTTATGTTCCTTGTCTATATGAGATGTAAAATAATTAATATTATAATGCAAAGTAGTCAGGTGTAGTTGATTTGTTATAGTTCCTTATATTGATTGTAATCGTTATATTATAATCATGTCAAATAGTCAGTTAATGAAGTATATTTGTACTGTTTCACATTTCTGTGAGTTGGTTATCTGTAGTGTAATGTCTATCTTGTATTGTGACCATGGTCTGTAGTCATGTCATGTTTGTATCTGTGTTGTACTAAGTCTGTATTGGGTGTAATAGAATTATATATGACCATAGTCTGTTGTCATGTCATGTTAAAAGTGTGTAGTGTCCTATGTCTATATAGAGTGTAATAGAATTGTATTGTAATCATGGCCTGTAGTCGTGTCATGTTTGGTATTTGTAGTGTCATATGTCTATATAGAATTGTATATAACCTAGACTTTAGTGTCCTTAGTCTAGATACTGTATGATAAAATTGTATTGTGACCATGGTCTGTATTTATGTCCCGTTTGGTGTATGTATTGTCCTAAGTCTATATAGAGTGTAATATAATTGTGTTGTTACAATAGCCTATAGTCATGTCATGGTGGGAAATAGGAGTGTAAAATACCTGTTTTGTCATAATGTATAGTGGTCAGAGAGCATTAGGTAGTTACGATGCTTTAACACTGTGGCTAGTGTTTTAGGTGCATCTATTCAGTATTAGATAGATACGAAATTAATGTCAGTATTCATTCAACAAAGTATTGGAAATGTTCCTTAGGGATTTTGGTCTATGCTGACTTGATAGCATCAAATAGTTCTTGGTGTATGTATTTACTGTATACAGCAAATATCTCGTGCCTCCTCTTCCCAAAGCATTAATTTATTGTAGGCTAAATTTTCACAATATGAGATTTCCACATTTGGGCAAACTACAACTCGACCATTTCTGCATATTTTCATGTATGAAGTTGCAGCCACATAAATCTATTGCATAATTATTTGCATTACCAAGCTGTTGGACCTAAAGTGGACCTAAAGTGTTTGTTAACCCAAAAAAAAAAAAGAATTCAGATCCTGGTCCCTTAAAGCAGATTAAACAGCACAGTGCTTGTGCTGTGTAATCTGCCCCCCTCTAAACTGTAAAAAAAAAAACTCTCTGAACCTGCCACTTCCTGTATCCCCTCTCAGTACTGACCATGAAAATCAGGGCTGCTGAGCCATGACCACCGTGTTCAGAGTGCGTCCCTCCATCATACGCATCTGCTCTCCTCTCTCCCCCTCCTTCCCTCCTCCCTGCCTGTCAGCTCCCTCTCTGTGTCTCTGTCTCCACCGCTATTGTTAAAAATTAAAACCCTAAAATGGTCATTGCCAGCCCCTCTATTAGTGCCTGGCATACAACACTATGAAAGTAATTTCTAAAAACAGGCATTGCAAATACCTCTTTAGAGCTATCTTCAGGCCAGTCACGTGACTCGCGGCCACTTTTGAGCTCCGAGACAGGGCTTCTGCGAGAGGCCATGTGATCTCCCCAGCTGACTTCAGAGGGAGATCTCGCCCCCTCCCGCAGAAGCCATGTATTGTATTGATAAGCTTCCATGAGTCACTTTACCGGCCTGAAGATAGCACTAAAGAGGTATTTACAACGTTCATTTTTATAAATGACTTTCATAGTGTGGTATGCCAGGCTCTAATAGAGGGTCTGGCAGTAATTTATCATTTAGACTTTACAAACACTTTAAGGGATAAGTTCACCTTTTGTAACATGTTACATGTTACACCCATATTCAGGGTGTAACATGTAACATGTTACAGATGCACTGGCCCCCCACTCCCCCAGAACCCCTGATATTCTCTCTCACACTAGCTGTCACAATCTGTAAAAAACACAGCCATGTGAGGCATCCGCCTGCCCAGCTATGTCATCCATTCACAGTGTTCTGTGAATCAGAAATCGACAAGCTTTTGCGGCTGTCAGCTCGTAGTTCTTAATGAACTACCGGAGAGCTGTTGAGCCCTGTGGTAGTTCATTAAGTCTTCTTGTCAGGTTGTAACTGCCCGGCCGTATTGGAGGTACAGACTGACAGATACACAGACAAGCTGCAGGACTGTGGCATTACACCCATGATCTTCTGATTGTGGGTGCAATGCTTTATAGGTCCATAAATAAATAAAATAATAAATGCATATTTTTTTACCTGCAAAACCTGCGCTTATTATTGTTTTTGTAAAGATGGACTCACCCTTTAATAACGTGGCCACCGATTGCAGGCCTGTATACAGAGAAACAATTTGCATTAAACATAGTTCATTTTGAGTCACTGTTTTCTTATGTTAAAGTGCTCTGTTTACCGATTCCAAATCAAAATATATTTAGTATTGTTCAGGCATGGAGGGTTTAACTTTCTATAGAGAGGATTGGATAGTACCTGAATGAAAGCATATGTTGTAATTTGATTCCTTTACACATAACTCCCAATGTTTCTTCACATTCAGGTATTTACGATGCTTGCAAAGACGTATGTTGCTTCACATCCCAAAATGTCAGACCAAGCAACGGAAAGATGTGGTGGAAATTTTGTAAGAAAAGGGGGCATCATTAATGGTGCTGAGTGGTACAGCTTTAGTGGAGGTAGGTCTGTTTTCTTCACAAAAATCCATATGTGCTTAAATGTTAAAGCTGAAGTTTAGCTTAAAAAATCCCAATAGCTTTAGTCACATCCATTACTTGATAGGAGTATGCCCAACAATTTGTTCGGATGCAAGAAACAACTTTGTTAAAGTTGTCCTGTGCTCTAAGACTTAGGTCTGCCTCCCTACCATTTATGTGACAATATTTGGGCCAGGTCACTTGGGTATTAAGGGCTGTTGTGGGGAAGTTGGGGGTGAAGCGTGGGTTCATTGATTTCAGACTGCACTGCTACAGGTTTTTATGCTAACAAAGCATGGGATTGCAAACCCTATCAGCCCCCCTTAAAAAAAATAATAAACCTTGTGAAATAAAAGGATTAGGTAAATAAAACAACAAAAACAAAATATCTTTGGAAAATATATGTGTAGCGCTGGTAGGCCTGATGAGTACGCGCTATGTCTCTAAATTTAGTTTTTGCCCAGAACTGCAGTTGAGTTTTGGGGTTAATTGTTCTAAATTATGCTTTGGCATCAGTTTGGCTGGGCTGTATTGAGGTTCTGCCTGGTCATAGGTGGAGTTTGCACCTGTGAGAGGTCTTAGAACACAGTCTGGTTGGACGCATTGGGTACCAATCTCTTCTCGGAGCCAATCAGTGGGCGTGTTTGTGTATTCCGGGAGAGGGTACTTAAGGTGCTGAAGTCATGTGGTTCGGGGTTCCAGTCCAGAAGTTGTTGCTGACTCCGTGGTCCTGGTCCTCCTGACCAGCACCCAGAGGCGCTCATGGCCTGGGGTGCGAATCCATCAGTTTCCGCGCCTCGAAACTCTAATTCTAAGGTGTTCCGGTGCCGTCTCGGGTTTGGAGAGGCCCAGCAACTCTACATGCAACCAGGGGAGGACTCTTCAGAAGAGGGCCACGCACGAGGCTGGCTGCTCGGTAAGAGCCTGGAAGCTGAGCTGCCATGGACATTGATTGAATCCACAATTTCTTACTGTATCGCCGGACCGGCTGAAAGATTCTGGTACAGTAAGAAAAGTTCCTACCTTTACCTTACGGTTACAACTAAGTTTTTCAACCAAGTCTGTGTGAGAGACTTTGCAAAGCTAGAATTATTGGCTGCTAGATCCAAGCTCAAGGATTTATCCAGCAGTTAAAGAATCCAGTTGCGAGTGGCTATTCCCTGGATTATGTACAGAGAGAGACTTTTATTAAAGTCAGCAGTTCCAAGCACCTGAGCTAAACTTCATCCTTGTACCCTCTGTTCCCAACTTAGAGACTGAGTTTGTTCAACTGTTTTAAGCAAAATAAAAATCCTAAAAAGGAATTCAGGTGTCGGTCTCTACAGTTACTGGGTCATCAACCCTGGGAACCCCTAGACAAGGACTACGAGCTGGTGGAGGTAATTGGTAAGCCCAGAAAAATTCAGCCTCTCCTTCGGGGGTCATTGCTACATATGTGTTTTTTTTTTATTTAACAAAAATCAAGCCAAGAATATTTGAAATAAATAACAAACACCAAAGCTCAGTCACCAAGGCTTGAACTGAACATAACAGTCCATTAAAGTCCTGAATCACACTGTCCACCTGCAAAAGTGAGAGAAAATAGGTACCCCCGACAAAGGATAACCGCAACTAAGGTAAGGGCAGGTGGGACAGTAGGTCTTGATTGAAGATCTCATATCAGGAGGCAGATAATTGAAGGTAGGTGAGAGCCCCAATTGGTTGCAGGTTTTCCCTCCAGAAGTCCCGACCCAATCCGAGAGTGATGAGCAAATAGCTGATCTGCTTAGTGACCGCTGATAGCTGGGAATCGGCCTGGATACAGTAAAGGGGGAACCTGAAACAGACAAAAGTGAGATCCAAGAAACTGCCCAGTACCAAAAAACACTAGCAACAACTAAACGGACTTTAATTTAGCTTTAACAAGGGGTGCCAGGGCTTGAAATCCCATGGGGCCACCTCATGATGTTTGTGGCCCTGAAAAGAACATTGCTTTACCTTATGGTGCTTACTTTTCAACACCTTACTTGATACTGTTTATTCTAGTACAAGTTTCTCATCTGTCAGTGTTTGCTGACTGTTCTCACCCTAAATACACAGTGATGACGCCGATCATCCCAAGTATCGTCTCAAAGTATAAAACGTTCTTTTTAGTTTTGGATAGATTGGAAAGGGATTAAAACACCTGTCAGGTTTTTATTGCTCTCCCTGTTAGGGAGATGCATCCTCTGTTTGTCCTGCTGACCGTTATCACTAAAAGTGAAAGAAAGTCCCAAATCTTGAGTGGTCACCAGAGCGAGAATTCTAGTTCCGGTGACTACCGGGGACTTCCCTCACTTTGAAGAGATTTCTTCTCACATCCTGTTGTGGCTATGGTACAGGATGAGCTAAAATCCCCAATGGGACCCAGATGACAAGAGGTTTTAACCCTCCTATACTCTATCCAAAATGAAAAAAAGGTTTGGCTTCAGTTTTACATTAAATGTCCCACTCTTGACAATAGTCAGTTCTATGCTTGAACACCTTTTTTAACTCTAGTTTTAAATAAACAAATGGTCAGCTATTTTTTCTCTTATTTTATTTCATATAGTATGTGATATGTCAGCACTGGCTTCATATAATCGTATTCTCTTCCAGGAATGTCAGACTTCAGCTATCTCCACACAAATTGTTTTGAACTTACCCTGGAGCTGGGATGTGAGAAGTTCCCAACTGTGGATGAACTGTATACGGCCTGGAAAGACAATAAAGAATCTTTGCTGAGCTTCATTGAAATGGTACAGTGCACAGGTTTTTAGCATGCAGAGTTATGACACAATATTTCATCTCTATGTCAGTTTGAAGTTAGTCTCTGTGAATGAGGCTGGGGTAGGGAGGATGGCGTAGAAGGCAGAGGGGGGCTTTTCAAGGCCGAGGAGGAAGTGCTCAATTGTTGCATTCATTAACCGTCCTTCTTATTGATATTTGACGTATGGGCCAGTGTACTGGGCAGTGGATCAGGAGGGGAGGAGAGGTGGGGATCGAGTAACTCAAACCGGTATAAAACAAAAAAAAGAACCATTTAAGGGAAACAAATTCCAGATATAACCTATGTCATTATTCTTTTCCTCAGCTTGCAGACTGCCAATCTTGCATTCCTCCACACCATCAGGGATTCTTTTTCATCTTTCTCCAAATAGCATCACTTGTCAGAAAGGCCCTTCTTTGCAGTGAAAGCTAGAGAATATTTCCACTTCAAAATCCTGTAACATACTAACTTATTTAACTGGCCAAGTCCTAAAGTGATGATCTAATAGAATGCATTGTGTGAGGTTCTCAAACTCTAACTTAACCACTTTACACCCAGGCCAATTCTGACACTTTTCTCATACATGTAAAAATCATATTTTTTTGGCAAAAAAATTACTTAGAACCCCCAAAGATTTTATATATATATATATATAATTTTTGCAGAGGCCCTAGAGAATTAAATGGTATTTGTGCGGTGGTATTTCAAGCACAATTCATTTGGATTTAATACACTTTAACTTCCCTGGTAGTAATCCCGAGTGTGGCTCGGGGTTAAATTTCAGTACCGTTAGCGGTAACCCCAAGCTACACTCGGGATAGCATCTCAGGATCCTGGTCCAGGTTGATTACCTTGTCCTCAGGATCCTGCGATGTCCCCCCGCTGTGTCTGCGGGCTGTGCTCTGTGTGCCAGGCTCCGTTTCTTGCAAGCATCGCTAAATGCATGGGCAATTTCAAAAAGTACAAAAAACATAACACCTACAGTACACTGTAATCTTACAGATAACATTACTGTATCAAATCATTTCACCTCCCTTTTGTCTCTAGTGCTTTGTCCAATGCCCTGCATGCAATTTTATATTATATATATGCTGTTCTTTCTGCCTGGGAACTTGAGATTGTCCATGGCAACCAAAAAGTGTCCCTTTACGTCAAAAGCGGTATTAGATCAGCTAGAAAACAGCGATAGTAAATTAGAACACTTGCCGAATTGAGCGATAGTGAATCGTGGGGAAATTAATTGTATTATTATTATTATATTATAATTATTTATATTATTTATAGTTATTTATTATATTATAATTTATGATTTCATGTTTCAAGCTTTATGATACCCGGGATGTCTACTAGACTCTTGTTTGGACAGATTTAAGTGTGTTATTACTAAGAATTACAGGCCTACAATATAAAACGCCAAATTTCTATGCAAAACAATGTACAACTTTGAGATTAAAAAATCTTACATAATCACATCACCAGGGAGGTTAATGAATACTAGTGAACACAAACATGATATAATACCAATTTTTTGGGTAAAATATAAAAGATGATGTCACGCTGTGTAAAGATACCTAACATATCATGCTTTAAAATTGCGTATGCCCATGAAAAAGATAGGTACCAAACTATGGTACCTAAAAGATCTCCATAGACGACGCTTTAAAATCCTTTACAGATTACCAGTTTAGAGCTACACAGTACGTTTTATGTGAGAATTATTGTTCTCATTCTGACGTTCATGGCGATACCCCACATGTGTGGTGTGATCATGGTTTACATATGTGAGCGGGACCTACATGCGCAATCGTATTGGCACATGAACACAGGGGGTTGGACCCTTTAAAATGTTTTTAATTTTATTATTTATTTTATTTAAATGTTTTTTGTTTTTAACACTGTACCTTTTTTAGCAACTTTATTGCTATATTAGAAGGGATGAGCAACATCTCTGGTGATAGCATGGGCTGTGACATGTCCTCTTTATGGAGAGATCTGGAGTCTATTATACCCCAGATCTCTCCTCTGGCCTCCACAGCATCTGATCAAACCGAGATCTGCTGTCAATAAACAAACTGTAACCGGACAAAATCCATATTGCTTCCCGTTTTTGACATCACAGAAGAGGGGCGGGAACTTCCATTTCTTCCACTCTTCCTAGGGATTGCGACTGAAGTGTTCGCATCATTATCAGGCTCCTCAAACTGGTGGGAGAGCCTGGTAAAAGTGGCGACTGGAATGGGGGGCCCCTTTTCCACCGCCCGTAGAAGTCAGTGAGTGGCTTTATGGTTGGTGTAGTGGATATTTCGCCACACTCTTGCGCTAATAAGCGCCTTTCAATCTTATGATATAATGCAAACCGTCTAAACTGCTTTCAATGACAACGAACGATATAAAACTATGGCTCCGTGGGCCACAATATTTATACCGTTATGCTAAAGTTCCAGTGTACACAGGGATGTTTGCTTGAAGCTATCAATGCCGTCACTGGGAAGTGGCCAGTCTCCCGGTGAGGCACGAATGAACTTCCTTAAACCAGCAAACACATCTGTAGTGTCCATAGGAAGGTTTACGCAGCCAATGGTCTTCCGCCAACGTCTTTATGTGCGAATGCTCACAGATGAGCGCATTACAGCAAAATCGACACTGGGGGGCATCTGACAACATACATTAATAAAGTTTTCCATGACAGTCCCTCGTTTTTGTCATATCCTCCCATGTGTCTCTTGATGAATTTCGATCTTCTTACACCTGGCCTTACAGTCCATAAAAAGGAGAACACGGCTTGACATGGATACTCTGTTCTTCAGTAGAGATGACATGGTGAGCTGTTGTAGTCGCTGGTCGGTCTGGGATCCTCTGTGTCTTGTTTGCAGGTCGGGCATCTTGTTGAGAAAAATGTGGTCATCTGCTCGGGCTCTGGTCACGCGTCCAAATCAGGCAGCAGGAGCACTTCATCACGATATATATAAGGAATAGAAACAAACACAACATGAGTAAATATACCCCTACTTCCTTCAACTATGATCCGCTGCAAAAATAAAAATTAAATCACCACAGATTCCCAGACTTTTTAGAGAATTCCACCCTTCACTAGCTACAGCTCTGGCTTTGCCTCTCAGGGATCCAAGCCCCATCCATATGGGCCTGACTTATGAATTCCCAGGACCCCCCTTGGATTGTGGGAACTTCCTTGTAGACCAAAGCTGGTGAGAACCAGAGCTATTGTCAAAATTATAATTAATTTTACCCTCTAGAAATGTATCGATAAATTCTATTTAGAAATGTCTGTTTGGAGTCTTTACTAGTTTGTCACAACTCCTCACACCAATATGCCTATATATCATACACCGCTGTCATCACTGGGGCACTAGAGCTCCGTGGAGACTCAGAGTAGACCCAACCATGTGTCCTGTTCACTTTCTTAGCTAGTTGGAAAATACACTTTAAAAATAAAAATAAAGATACTTCTCTTCCTTGTTGTCTTGTTCATCAATCTTCTCTGCAACGTCCGAGTCACCTGTCACCTGTCACCTGTCACAAACTTGGCTAGAATTAGAGTGGTTAGTATCATTAGTTTGAAAAATTGTCACTCAGCCCTCTCTTCTTCCCCCCTTTTCCTCATCTTTACAAAGTGGAGGAAAACATACAGGATTTAGAATGGTGCAGAGCCTCAGAAACTCCTTGGACCTGAAAAGATACTTATACACACAAGTTATTAATGTGTCATTCATAAACAATACAACATTCGTAAATTGTCAATGACATTCCTCATAACCGATAATACTTTTTTTTTCTAAAATACAACACCCACAACACGACTGTCGCGGTAGGTTTCAGACTTATTCTTGTTACCACATAGAACATGACACAACTAAAACTTTAGACAAACATTTTGATACAAATGTGGGGGAGATATTTCATAGTTCCTAAATCAAAAATTAAAATTAAAACCAACCAGATGGAATTCTGCCTTCACTCTTAGCAAAAAAAACTACATACAATGGGACAGACATGAGAACATCTCAGAATATTGTATGGACCAGCCACACAAATTTCTGGAATGGGCCTCTGGATTTTAAGCACAGTTCCTCCTCTGAGAATCACAAAAGCATGTACTACACATCCATCAACGCACTCACCATTACAGATTTCTAAAGCCACAACTGAACTACTTCCAAAATATTTTTTTATTCTGGGGTCTCGTACCACCAGACATCAAAAATACCTTCCAAAGGAATACACCTTACTGTACCCTCTGACCATATATGTCACACTTTAAGGGGTCTCATGTCCGGAGCCCCAAACCCAGATCTCATGTGTAAGGCAGCTGTCTGACTGGTGTGGAGCCTTATTTTTTTATCTCCAACGCATGGATGGCCAACATTACCCATGACGATTCGAATCGCTTATGAAGTGTCCCTGCGTCCAGGGCACCTTGCACTAATTTTCGGATCAGTACTGCTTAGCGCCTCATTTTTACAGTACTGGCACCCAGCGTTTTCCGATTATTATACACGGCCTCCTGGTGTGCTAGCGTACTAATCCTCACATTTACATGCTCTACTACCGGTTATCGGCAGCCCCATAAATGTGTTGTCAGACAAACTACAAAACACCATGAAATCCTCCACTATTCAAAACAAATATTATGGCTTCTCTCTGTACCTTGATATTACAATAACTTTAATGCCTCCCCAAAACTGTATTACAATATAAACCTTAATTTACTTTAAAAATCAAAAAGATTTTGTCCTAATTCAAAAGACCCCAGGCCCCTCCCATCAACTTCCTGTTGCACACCTGAACAGGAAGAGGGAGGGGGAGGGGGAGTCTTGAATAGCATCATATTTTGTCTATCAAGACATTAGAAAAATCTATGGCTAGCATCAGCAAATAAAAAAACCTTTTTTCCTGGAGTGGGTGGAATTAACCCCCATGTTGAAATCCCCCTTGACTCATATATCCCCTGGGAAATCAAACCACAAGTTTTGAGACCAGAATACCACACAACAGTGCAATCAAAGCCTTCCCCTTCCATTGCAGGCCACAAACAATCAAAAGCCCCTCCCCTCCTGTGGATACATCAAAACTCATCAAACTGGTTAATTTAAATATCAATGAAGAGGAAAGAGGGAGGGAGGCTAGATTTTCAAGTGCAGGCTTAAACAATACAAGCCTAAAAAGAACAATGAATAACCATCTGAGACACTCCCATACACTTGCAAAGCTAGTTTTACTATACACAAACCCAGTCTAGATTCAAATGGAAATCAAAATTCAATACAGAAAACGCAAAAGCTTTACTTAAAAATATGTAAAAAGTACAAAAAAATAGAATTCACTTAAAAAGGAAAATCTGCACCAAAGGCTGAACACAGCAGATACAACAAGATGGCCGATGAAAAAAAAACATAGCACATGGTAGCAATCAACAAAGGCCAGACTTCAGCAAGATGGAGTTTTTTCCCGCCTAAACAAAAACAGCTTGTCTATAATAGCTTACATTAAATAATGCCTAGAAACAAGCATGACAAGGGCTAGGCTACAACATGAGGGATTTTTTCCCGCCGAAACTAGCACATGGTTTCACACACAAAGGAATGATGTTTGCCCCTTCCCCTATAGGAAGGCCCAGCACAACTTAAAACATACACTTTAGGAACAGTTCCACTAAAAAGTATGTAATCTCACCGCACAATTGAGAATGCACACTTAGTAACATATGCTATCCAATGAAACAACAACAGAAGGAAATGGCAGATGAAAGCCAGGGTACAAAATGGCGTCGTTAACGCATGCAAAGCAGTTGTTCCTGCCAAAACTAGCACAAGCTTCCCTACTAGCCAACCCTTCTCCCCACACAATCGGACACAAATGGGACATCACATAAAACATACACTTCTTGTTAAACACCTAAAGTTACTCACTGTGGCATCAACTTCCATAACAAGCCAATCCTTCTCCCCACACATACACACGATCACACACATACACACGATCACACACACACACACACACACATACATTCACACACACACACACGATCACACACACACACAGACATACATACATACATACATACACACACAGACATACATACACACACACACATACGATCAAAATTCCAGCATTATACTGAAAGACAAAACATTAGTTCTTTTTGCAAAGCGAAGTTTTCCCAACGCATCAGGCAGAGAAAACGCACCCCATTTGTCTCAGGACAACATGTATGAATGTATGTGTGTGTGTGTGTGTGATCGTGTGTATGTGTGTGATCGTGTGTATGTGTGGGGAGAAGGATTGGCTTGTTATGGAAGTTGATGCCACAGTGAGTAACTTTAGGTGTTTAACAAGAAGTGTATGTTTTATGTGATGTCCCATTTGTGTCCGATTGTGTGGGGAGAAGGGTTGGCTAGTACAAACAAACGTGTCTTGGACTGTGCTCTGTTCTCTCCCCCTCTCTGCCTGTGTAGAGGGAAAGCCCTGTTTGCCCTTAAACACCTGACTCGCCATCTTAACTGTAGTGGATATTTCGCCACACTCTTGCGCTAATAAGCGCCTTTCAATCTTATGATATAATGCACCCTCTGATCGTATGCCTCCCTGGATCCCCAGCTCCCAAAAACAGACATTACCAGCAGCTTCACGTCATCCTCTCATCATCAGCATCCAAACCTCACCAGCCAAGCATTCCATCTATCACCACCTCAGTCTGGCTGCTTTCCATCTAAGCCCCTGGCTTCCCATTGCCCAGTAAACAGCCATCAACAGCAAGTATTCTTACATGTTCATCTCAGCCTCGGTCAGCATCATTGCCCTGTCCCAGCTCAGTGAACTCCTTTATTTAGAAAACATTCCAAGCCACACCCTCAGAGGTTTGCCTCCAACAGCTAAACCCCTCCCACAGGAAGAGGGGATATGCATGTAGAGCAGCTGCATACAACCTTGCAGCTGCAGAAGCTGAGACCTGGATGGCCACCATAGGAGAAGTATAGTGGATAGCTATGCTCCCGTCACACAGTAAAAATTTAAATTGTAAATTAAAGAGCTAAATCGACGAGGTGGCATGCACATCGTTGGAACTAACCCATGGTAATACAAAACATTTTAGAAAGTGGCTGAATTCCTGGAGTTCTACTTTAAGGACTGGTAAGCTGCAAATATTTTACATTTTTGTAAAGAAATTAACAAAACAAGGTGTCAAAAATGTGCATGTATGTATATATAGTCGTTTTGGGAGAATTTCACTGCAGATATATTGGTATCAAATGGTGGAAGAGTGAGAAGTGGTATTTTAAAACAATAGGTGGACACGCGACCTGAGGAAGGGGTTAATCCCCGAAAACATAGTCTCTGCACGGTTCAAGACCCCGTCATCACTCCTTGAAACATTCCCCACCCTCTGACCTTCTGGTTGTGGGGACATTGTGGAAGTCCCCTTGTTCACCATTACAGCTGTGCCTGTGTTGTCTTTTTTCCCTCAGTGGAGTATTGAGACGTATATGCTGGCCCCCTTGTTCCACCTCTGGCGGTTGTGCTGCAAGGCTTGAGATTGGTGGACAGCCCCTTGCCCCTGACACTTCTCCAGTCTCCACACAGTGCAACCCTAGGCTCCTCTACACCTCCAGTGTTTTTGTTCCATCTTTGGAGGCAGGATAGTCTCCTTCCATCCCCTCTGAACCCTGAACGTCTCTGCAGTCATTGTGAGTTATGTGAATGTTATAGCAAGCCTTCTTTTTCGAAATATGTTTATTGGTATTTCAACTTTTTATTGATTGGAATCATAACACATTCTGTGGCAGTCCGCTATCCTTGTTACTTTGCCAATAAAAACTTTTCAGTATATTTGGGACTTCCATCATTTTTTATTTGTTTACCCTTTGGATCAGCGCTTCCCCATTTGTTTTTTTATATGGTTCCCCTCTTCTGGTCTGTTGAGTTGGGGAGCTGCGACCTCTGTTTGATAATCATTATCCTTATGTTTTCTTTTTTTTTTCTTAATGTTTTATTTAGTCAAAGGGCATGGTTCAAGGACATACAACACCATATGAACAGTTTTTGTATACCATACATCATAACAGATATGCATTACATAAAATGACACGCTGTAAACCCAGGATGGCATTCTGTCCATTGGCCAACCGAGGTGTCTTGTATATGCCAGGTTAAAGGCGAGGGGGATAGAACCTCAGAGCCGGGTATGATTAAGGTACTTCATAGCCAAAACTCCAGTATCTTCCGGTAGGACGAGGCCTCGGAACCAGCCCTTATCAATTTTCTATTCTATATAGAAAAGGAGTAGCATGGAGCCACATAGACACTGGTCCATAAAGAAGAAACGGTATAGCATAAGAGAAAAACACAAACAAAACAAAAAAAAAGTTGGCTGAGAGCGTGTGGGGGAACACTCTAGGATCCGAGCAGTATTCCTCGAAAGTTGTGAGGGGTCTACTAAAGTTGTTCAGGGATGGGAGGGATCGAAGAAAATGAGTGAGTTGAAGAGCCCTCCAAAATCCCAAACAGAAGGCACCAGCAGGACTGGCAAGAGCCGAGACTGACGGCCAGCTCCCCCCCAATCAAGAAGTGAGAGGCTTGTGAGCGTCCTGTCCCCATCAAGTTCCAAAAAGTTGGATCCCGAAATCCCGGGTTGAAAAGTGGGTTCCCCAATATTGGGTAAATAAACAGAAGTGTAGCGCTGAATGAACCAAAAATGGAACACCATATATATATATATATATATATATATATATATATAATATATATATATATATATATATATATATATATATATATATATATATAGTAGGCCAAAGGTATATAAATGGATACAAATGGTGAATGCAAGTGCTAAAACAGAAAATAAGAATAATATAATATTCAAAAACCTCATAAAGGTGAGGAGAAAATAATAATGTGTTATGACAATAACATGAAAAAGTTGTTTGAATATTTTGGATATGTTGGGAGGGATAAGCTTGCCCAGGTATGTCAGTGCCATGCTGTTCCATTTTAATTTAAAGTTGCTCTGGAGTTGTAAGAGAGTCTGCTGCGGGAGATTGATTCCCATCGCCCCAGACTTGGAGAAATTAATTTGGAGATTGGAGAGGGCTCCATATCTCTCAAATTCTTTCATCAGGTTCGGGAGTGACATCAGAAGATTCATGAGGGAGAATAACATGTTGTCAGCGTAGGCCAATATTTGTGTTGGGTATCTCCAACCACCGTTATGTCACTTACATCCGGGTTTAGACGTATGGAGCATAAAAAGGGTTCGACTATCCCCGCCTGGTTGTGACCCTGACCTTTGGCGTGTTCTATGTTTATCCCTGTCTTCTAGTCGCTCCGACCTTGATAAGCACACCGCGAATGACCGATTTGTGTGCCTCCCAAACAATACCGGGATCACAGTCTGGTGTGTCGGTGGTCTTGAAGTAGAATTCAAGTTCCTTAGTGACATCCGCAAGCACCTCATGGTCCTGCAGAAGGCTTTCATTTAACCTCCAGCTTTTGGACCTGGATGTCATGGAGTCAGTGAAAGCATAGGACAGGAAAACTGGGGAATGGAGCCTATGGTGGAAGCACGTACTGCATGTAATTGAGCGTGAGGTATCAAAAAGTAGTCAGTGCACGAATATACCTTGTGGGGCACGGAATAGAAAGTGAAATCTCTTTCTGAGGGATGTAAAATGCGCCACACGTTAATTAGTTGGCTCTTATGTAAAGAATGGGTTTAAGGGGACGTTCAGGTCTCCCCCCACAATCAAATGCCCTTCGGCAAAATCCGTCAAGCGGGTTAGCGCCTTACTCAAGAGGACATCTCGGTGGTCCTTAGGTACGTAGAGATTTGCCAGGGTAACTTTGACACCACCAATCATGCCTTTCAAAAACAGCAAGTGACCTCCAGGGTCTGTAATGGACTCTATGCAGGGCCATGGCACTCTGTTGGAAAAAAGAATAGAAACCCCCCGTGACTTTGCCATCGGATTGGTGGAATGGTAAACCATCGGGAAGGACCTATTCTTGAGTATGGGTAGTTTGTTGTCCCTAAAATGGGTCTCCTGTACAAAAAATATATCCGATATATAAGACAGTGTAAGTCTAGCAGAAGCATCCGTCTCTTCTCGGGAACATTAAGTCCCTTAGCATTGAGTGAAATCACATTGATAACCTCCATAGGTAGGGATGGAACGGAGTAAGAAGAGGGGGGGGGGGGGGGGTAGGTAGGGTAGAAAAGGCTAGAAAAGAAGATTAGTAGTAGTTGAGTAGAAGAAGATAATATATCACTAAATTGAAAGCAAACTATTGCTATTACGCTCACCAGTCCAGGACCGGAGACTGAGCGTTGGCCTTTGTAGGGATGTGGATAGACACAACCGGGAATGGAGCCCGGCCGCCTCCACCCACCCCGACCTTGAAAGTCAATGAAAATAGTGGAGCCATAACTCTAATGTGTATAAATCAACATGCATTAACAATATGCGACAGCAGTACGAAGAACAGCAAATGCACATCTAGTAACTTAAACTGTAATTTTAACCCTAATAAGCGGTACGGTTATCCCCGTCATGTAAGCCAATGTACACAGGGATTGAGGGCATACCACATCTCCAAGAGTCTGCATGAGAGTTCCGCCTTCCACGAAAGGGAGAGAAAAAACTCCATATACCCCCGGGCAATGATGTCCAGCTCACCCCAATCGCAGCAGAGGAATAACAGCATCCTAGAAGTGTTCACAAGGGTTCAGCATAAGTTTGAGGCTTCCATGGGGATGGGGAGGAGGGGAAATGGTAAGGGGGGGTGGGGGATGGGAAAGTGAGGAGGGAAAGGAAGGGGAAGAAAAGGATGGTTACGGGGGAAAGACAAGGGGGGTGGGGAAGAAGCCTTGAGAAGGTAGGACCCTAGCCACTGGCACCCGTTTCTCATATCAGGGGAAGGGTTATACGTCAGTCTCAGGGCACAAGGATGGTGGGGTGTAAACCCCAATGGGCAGCAGACTGAACATGCTACATAGGACTACTAGGCAACACTGATGGCTGACACATAACTCACCCCGCAAGATGGGCTGCACACACCTTCACAGTCTATTAGTGCAAAAGAGCTCCATCCCCTTATCAGGAGGCCCATAAAAGAAGACCAGCATGGCGATACCAGGCAGGGAATTGGTAAGCATTAAGGCAGGCAATTTAGGTATGTACATGTAACATCTTTCCCACTCTGGTGCAGCACACAGTAAACAATATACATTCCTGGTTAGGCCAATGTAACCACGATGCAATAGGAAATATTAGCCAGAGGTAGGGGAGGACTGGAGGGCATCTCAACCATGTAGAGAAACAGTCGTGTCCTGTAGCAGGGAAACATTAAGGCTCTAAGACCTTGTTTAAGTATCTGGTAGGAAGTCACTGAATGTACGATTAGATGGGATTCCTGTAACAGCGGAAAAAATTGAGGCACAAAGACCTCGCAGACATTTCAGGCCAGGTAACACATCCTGTGAGCTGTATATACGTACACACCTGTAGAGCTTCAAGGAGAGACAGAGGTCTTCTGAAGTGCAAGTAGGGGAGAGAGCCAGCCACCCCAGCTGTATATGAGTGGCGGGGACTGCTAGGAATGTCCGCCATTAGTCATGTACCTCACAGGAGCTGGAGTAGAACAAGTGCCATTTTAGGATTCCCAAGACTGTTCTCTGGAAGGGGCACGGGATCTCCTCCAGAATCTTTGCTGGCGTGCTTGAGGGAAACTCTGGGGACCCGGGAGGCCAGGCAACCTCTCGTATGTGGAATAATCTGGAGCCAGTTCAGGATCTGGATGGGTTCCACATCAAGAAAGGTAAATAATTTGGGTAAATCCACAGGGATAGAGAGAGTATAAGAAGAGGTGGCTCTCCGAAATGTGACCGCCAGCGGGTAGCCCCATCTGTAGGTGCATCCCCAGTCTCTAGCTAGGTCAAGGACCGTGCGTAAGCCGGCCCTGTGCTGTAGTGTTGCCCTCGACAGGTCTGGAAGAATTGTGATGTGGGCACCGTCAAATTCGATCTCGCTGGCTTCCCAGGCTGAAGGAAGAATCAGTTCTTTTTGTGGGTAACATCTCGGGGCCTGTCGAAATCCTTAGATCTGGGGCCCAGGGCCCTATGGACCCTGTCCAGTTCCACAGTGAGCTGAGGGGATTTGAGGACTTTTTGAAAGATGACACACTCACCGTGGCTGCAAGGTCTTTGGTGCCTGTGGCCTCTGGCAATCCCTGTAACCGCAAGTTGTTTCTGCGGCTCCTATCTTCCAGGTCTTCCAGGTGGAGTTAAAGGTTGACCGCCGTGTCTGCTTGGGATATGCGGGAGCATTCTAGGGCTGCCAAACTATGCTCCAGGCAGGATATTGATGCCTTCCCTGTATCCACCCTATCCACGAGTGAGTGGACGTCCGCTCTCACCACCTGGATGACCTGGTGGGGCGTCTCCTCCACTCGGAGGATCAAGGCCTCAATGTCCTGCCTCGGATGTCTCTGTCTAACCATCTTGTGTCTCCCCTTAGTGGGGAGTTAGCCATCTCCGATGGGTCTGGACGGAAGAGTGCAGGGGTCTCCGGTAGAGAGCATGAAATGGAGGAGGTCGGAGATGTAGTCAGTTCCAGCATGGTCTGGGTGCTCTGGCCTGAGCCATAGGGTGCCGCCACTATTGCGCCCGAAGAGATGTGGTGTGCTTGCTGGAAATACTGTTGTATATTGCCCTGGGAGGTGCTGGAACGTGCTGCTCGGGCTGACGATCTTGTTCTGTAGTTTCTCGTTGTTAGCATGCTGGTGTAATAGGTGGTGGATGTCGGGATAGGCAGGGGAGGCCTGGAGCCCACAGAAGACACATCTTCACACTGCCATGTCCAGGCCACGCCCCCTACCCTTATGTTTTCAATAAGACTTCCTGGTTAGCTCTGCCTGCCAGGCAGTACAGTGAGATCTTTGACCTCCATTTCATTCATAAACAATTATGAGTTTTGTACAGGCAGCTATACCCAAACACTTGCCACTCCTGGATGCCCCCCAGCCACATAAACTCGTGGCTTTTCACACTCATTGGGCTCTTTGCTTTCACTGGCATCAACACTGTATTTTTTGTTTTTCTGAGTTATTTCTCCACTTCTTGCAATAGAGTGACAACATTGTGCATTCTGCAATTGCACAGCAGTGATGTTACCCTATGCACATTTAGTTTTTATATGAATTTTAACTAAAAGACAAACTTATTAAAGCCCAACTCCAGCTAGCACTTTTAACCATTTGACGACCATATAATTTACATATACGGTATCAAGGTGGCGCTACTGCATCAGATCACATACCTAGTATGTAATCCGACACTTCCGGGTAGGGGGTGCGCATGCGTGCCGTCCCCGGCCTGCTCCCACTGTGATTTTATTTAGCAGGAGCTGATCTGCAGGCACCACGAACTGGATGTCCGCTGGTACAAGCTGATCATTCGGTACAGAGGCACAATGGCAGTCTGCCTACAGTATGTAAACAAGGCAGATTTCCGTTCTGTCAGTAGGGAAGGTATGAATCCGGTGTTCCTGCAAAGCAGGGTCAAGGATCAATGTCTTCCCCTAGTAAAAGCACTTTGCACACTGTGCAGAAACACAGGCTAGGCACACAGTTAATCCTTGTAACCCTAATATTCTATATTATATTATATTCTTTTATTTCAAAATTGTCTGAGTTTTATTTGTTTATAGCACAAAAAATAAAAACCACAGAGGTGATCTAATACCACCAAAAGAAAGCTCTATTTGTGGTGAAAAAAATACCAAATTTTATTTGGGTACAGGGTTGCATGACCACGCAATTGTCAGTTAAAGTAATGCAGTGCGGGTAAATCTTTCGAAGCTCATGTGGTTAAGCAGTTAGAACAACAGATTTTATTTGTTTGGAAAAATGTTTAAACTAAATGAATAAAACAAAATATTGATATCCACGGCCCCTCATCACCAAACAGTTTGACAGCTCACGTGGAGCCTATGTTTTCTCTAAACTTGACCTAAGAGGGGCCTACAACCTAATCTGACTATAAGACAGACATGAAGAAAAGATCATATTTAACACCCAAGATGGAAATGATGAATATCCTGTAATGCCCTTTGGCTCATGTAATCGCCCGCAGTTGTCCAATACTTTGTAAATATATTTTTGACCACTTTTCTGTATCGGTGAAGTACCTTGACGATATCCCCATCTATTCCGTAAATCCCCATGAACAATCTCACAACATCTACAGAACAGCTTATATGCCAAGGTGAATAAGTGCCCTTTGAACAGCTAGAAGTGACATTTCTCGTGGACATTGTTTCCAAGGACTGCCATTGAATGGATATCCTAATAAGTCGTGAGCCATTTCAAATTGTCCACATCCCGCTAGCCTTAAAGCCAATCAACAATTTCTAAGTTTCACACACTATTACCCCCAGTTCATAAATTGTTACTCCTCTGTGGTGGAACCTATCATTGCCTTCACCCACATGGGAACAGATCCCAAAAACTGGCCCTCAAAACCATTTAAGCTCTTGATGCCTTAAAACAGGCTTTTCTAACAGGATCCGATGTATATCAGCCTGATAAAACTAAACCCGTCTAATTAGTAATAAAGGTCTGCACACCACTATTATCTACACCACTTAGCAACCAGCAATGGATTATTTTTTAGGGTGCTTAAATCCCTCCACAGTGTATCAGTCTGTAAGTACAATAATTTTAAATATGTACAGTAAGCACTCCGCAAAACAAAAATGCTTTAGCAATAAAGTTATATTAGGCATATACTGTACATACAATTATACAAAAGGTACTGTGCGATTTGGGTAATTAAACTCAAGCAATAGGTACATCTGCAATAAATTGCGCCAGTCCAAAACTGTATTGTAAGGCATGGCAGCCCACTTTTATTCAATAAACAGAAAGTTCACATGTAAATCAGTTGCCCATGCAGTGGTTTCGTTCACCCAGTGTGCACAAACAAAAAATACTAAGCCACTTGGCTCACTTGTTAGCAGAACTGCTGCTCCTCTTACCGGTCTCTTTGACTGTGTTGTCCAGCTCTCCTAGAACAATAGACTCTCTAGCCTTTAGTTGCAGCACCCTGGTGCTCGGCCCACCTCTGACCTATGGATTGGGGTTCTCCTAAAACCCCCAATAGGAGCTGACCTGACTCCTGGAACTGAGACCTGCTGTCTCCTGGCTTCTGGCTGGGCCCTCTGAACCCTTGATGAGACCTCTGTTTTGTGGCTTCTGGCTGGGGCCTCTAACCCCAGGTAAGACCTTCTGTCTTCAAACTGGGATCGGTCTCCAAACTGGACCTGTCTCCAAACTGGGAGCTCTGAGCTATCCTCAGTGCTGAATATGTAATAACTGATACCGATAACTGGCAATTCTGTCAGTACATTGTTTACACTGATAATCAGAGCCCCATCAGTGCAGCTTATCAGTGCTGCCTATCAGTGCCCATTGGTGCGGCTTATCAGTGCCACCTCATCAGTACAGCCTCATCAGTGCAGCTTATCAGTACCCATCAGTGACGCTTCATTAGTCCAGCCTCATCAGTGCAGCCTGTCAGTGCCCATCAGTGCAGCCTCATGAGCGCACATCAGTGAAGAAGAAACGTTTTTTTATTGCAAAATTTTTTAACAGAAACTAAGAAAAAACTTTTTTTTTTTAATTCATTTTTTTGTTTGTTTCGCAAAAAGTAATAAGCCCAGTGGTAATTAAATATCACTAAAAGAAAGCTATATCTGTATTTTAAAAAAGAATAACATTTTCATATGGGTACAATGTGACATGACAGCGCAATTGTCATTCAAATTGCGACAGCAATAAAATCTGAGAATTGGCCTGGGCAGGAAGGGGGTGAAAATGCCCAGTATTGAAGTGGTTACGTGATGCTCATTGTACTGTGTGTGTGTGTATATGTGTGTGTGTATATATATATATATATATATATATATGTTATATGACATACTTGGATATTTGTACCTATTGTATAATCCTATGTATATGCCTAATACAACTTTATTGCTAAATAATTTTTCTTATGTGGTGTGCTTGCTGTATATATTTAAAATGAAACTCTTCTTCCTGGAAGTTGATGCATCTACTCTGCGGGTTAGGATGATACTCCTAAAGATTGTCCGAGGCAGGAAGCATCCTTGTGCATTCTCCACTAAGAAATTTTCTTCTGCAGAATGGAATTACAGCATCATGGATTGTGAGTTTTTGGCCAATAAGTTTTCACTAGAGCAGTGGTGACCTCTTCTTAAAGGTTCTCCTCATTGGCTCAACTCCTCCAGTTTGCACAACAACTCAATCCAAGATAAGCATGCTTGTCCAGTTTCTTTTCCCTTTTTAATTTGTCACTACATGCAAAACTGCTTCTGGCAACAACAGAGCTGACATCACATTTCGGTCCTCTTTCGGTACTCTGACTCTCATGGTTATAAAACAACCTTCAGCCCGGAGCCCATAATTCCCTCCAGTCAGATTCTGACAGCAACTTTCTTTACAAAAACCCTCAGCCCTCCAGGCAAAGCTCTAGTTTCACTGAATCTCGTGACTAAAACTCTCTGTTGGGCCCAGAGCTTCAACTGGCTGGCCTGGAGTCCACAGGACATTCACTTTTCTCAACCATTGATACTAATGGCCAGGGGTTAAGTGGGACATGAAGGGCTTTGTAGCAGCTTGTACTACCTGTGCCAAGGCCAAGGTTCTGTCTTGTGCCCCAGTGGGTTCATTGATGCCTCTTCCTGTTCCCCCTGGGAGTACTTTTCCATGAACTTTATTACATATCTTTCCACCATATGATGGTTGTACACTCATTTGGGTTGTGGTTGATAGGTTATCATTTTGTTCCTTGCCGAACGGCTCATAACAAGAATGCCAATTCCATTTCTAGGAGTCACCATTCTTTTTAGTTTTTGGTAAACATTCTTGACCTCCCCTTCCATCGTCCAATGATGTTACTGCTCTGGCCCCAAACCATCAGGGCAATCTGTTTCCAGGTACAACAATGTCTTCTTAACTCAGCCTCCAGGTACAAAAAGTTTGCAAACCACCATTGCTCCAAGTCCCCTGATTATCAGTCCAGGAACTGAGTGGTCACGAGGAATCATCTTAAGATGCCCTTAAGTAAGTTTGTTCCATGTAACATTGGGCCACTTGAAATTTCTGCCAGTCAATTCAGTACCTTTCAAGCATTGTCTGCCTACTTAGGTGTACTCCTTGATGCTTAACATGTTCCATATCTCTCTGTTGAAGCTCTTGGTTCTCAACAGGTTCTCTTGCCCAACTCCAGTTGCTCTTCTGCCAACAGTTGTCACTAGGGAATAGAGGTCCAGCAAATTTTGAATCCTAAAATCTCCATGGCAAGTGCTATCTGTTGGATTGGAAAAGTTACGGCCCTGAAAAGCGTTCTGGGACCTTGCTATCTGATGTGTTTGGCTCTCCAGTGCCCGCTACTTGTCCTTCTCTCATGGCCACAGAGCGTGTGCGTTCAGGGACATACAGTTGCCCTGCATAATGGTCAAATTGGGACCATGTAGCCACTGCATCCCAATAGACCCAAATTGGACTGCTTGTACACAAATGCACAGAACACCTGTGCATCCAGTGTGAGAAAACACAGCCTGTCACACAGATGTACACCCGTGTAAATGATATCCTAAAGTATAAAAAAATATATAGCTAAACAAGTAACATAGGTTATTTACAGGAAAATTGTATTTTAAAGACATTTAAAATCCTAAAAAAAGCAGAAAAAATAAGAATAATATATGAATTATTAATACTTCAATTAAGCCAGCCTTGTTCAACCAAGGTGTCCAGGCACCCTGGGGTGCCTTCGGGCTTCTTTAGGGGAGCCTTGGCAAAATGCCTTAAAATTGCCCAACAATTCAATACAGGCCAACTGGTGGCTCGTGCCTCCCCTTTATTTACACAAAGCCACAGGTTATCATTGTGCAACATGACAACCTTCTAGCCACCGGCGTCATAACAACCAATTATGTTATTTGTTGATAAGGAGGACGTTGGCTGCCTGCACAGCGTTCTTGTTTGCCCCTTTTCCTGCCCCTCTATATCAGCACTGGGGTCACATTAGCTGGGAGAGGGCGAAAAACTGAGGGAGAAGAGACACATTGAAGTACTAGTCAGTACCAGTGTGCAATAGTGTGTTTGTTTTAGAAAAATAAATTGCCTCTAAAGTTGGGTGTCCTATGTGTGTGGATGTTGCCACATTCTTTAAAACTATTTATAAGGGGTGCCTTGACTGAAAAAAAGTGAAAAAATGTCAGCACACCGTGGATTCCTCAAAGGGGTCCAAAGCTTTATTTTTGAGGTCACATGATAAACATACAGCAACGTTTCAGAGACATGCAGGGCGTTCTTCAGGCAAGGGACGAAGGGGCCCTTCGTGGCTTCGAAACGTTACCATATGTTTATCGTGTAACCACGAAAATAAAGCTTTGGGCCCTTTTGAGGAATCCACGGTGTGCTGATTACATTTCTTCACTTTGATCATCCATGATTTCCTATGGTCATTACAGAACCCAGCACTACTGAACAGCCAGTTTCTTGGACATGTGCATGGGGAATATTGCGTTTGGACTTGACTGAAAAAAGGTTGAGAAACACTGAATTACACATTGTAAAAATAAGCGTATTCCTCTTTAAAAACTGTAGGAAACAGTATACACTTGAAAACATTCAGTTATTATCATGGTTTGTGTACTCAATGTCATAGCACAGGAAGGGTGTTTGCATTTGAGCTTTAGCTTTTGATAAATCAGTCTCCCCAACACCCATCAAGCAAGCTAGGTCAGTTTGTGTGAAATTTCTCCAAGTACTCTGGCTTCCTCCCTCAAAACATTTAAATTGGTCTCAACCACAACTGAAAGACATGTAGTTTGCTAAAGCACTGTGTATAATAAACAACTGCCATTTTTTTTAAATAAAATACTTGGGGGAGAGATTCCACCCCATAACAGCAAGTGCCTGAACAAAGGTCCTCTTGGCTTAATCACTGAATTTTGTTTTTAATTAAAGCTGCAGATGATAAGCAACTTTTAAAATGTCATCAACATGTTAAAGCATATATGATATTTTAATTACCGTATATACTCGAGTAAAGGCCGACCCGAATATAAGCCGAGGCACCTAATTTTACCACAAAAAACTGGGAAAACTTATCGACTCGAGTATAAGCCTAGGGTGAGAAATGCACAGCTACTGTAAGTGTAAAAGAGGGTCAACAATGCTCATTTGCATGCCTCACTGTGCCCATTTGCATGCCTCACTGTGCCATTTGCAGCCATAGGTCCCCCTATTTGCAGCCAAAGGGTCCCGAAATGACATTGCTGCAGATGGACACGGTTGACCAACTTTGGGGCCCTGTATCTCGGGGCCACTTGCTGCTAGGAACCCCACATTTGGATATGTTGTAGTGCTAGTTCCACTGGGTTTGGGGTTCCTAGCACCAGGGGGCCCCAAAGTCGGGTCGGAAAATGTCAAGCCCTTTTCTTCAGCAGAGAATGACATTTTCCGATCCGACTTTGGGGCCTCGTATCTTAGGGCCACTTGCTGCTAGGAACCCCAAATTTGGATGTTTTGTAGTGCTAGTTCCACAGGGTTTGCACACCAAATTTCCTAGCACCAAGTGGCCGAGATACGAGGCCCCAAAGTCGGGTCGGAAAATGTCATTCTCTGCTGCAGAAAAGTGCTTGACTCGAGTATAAGCCGAGGGGGGCACTTTCAGCACAAAAAAATGTGCTGAAAAACTCGGCTTATACTTGAGTATATACGGTATTGGTTTAAAAAATCAGGAAGAACTCCGGACAGCCACACACCAGGAGAAGATAAAAATTCAATGAATTTATTTAAAAAGCAGGAATCACATCAATCCATAACACGGCATATATACGGTATTGGGTTTGGATCTACTTTAAGATGTAAAACAAAACCTGGAGAATTTAACAGTAGATGAAAAATGCATAGGCAAAGGTTTCCTTAATTGAAAACCACACGTCAAAACAATTAGTAGATGAAGAAATATAGGTAACTGAATTTTTATGAAAATGTTGACATGTCGTATAAAAGACAAGATTAGTCCTACCATCCAGACTGCTTTATTGTTCTTTTAATTTGATGGATGGCATTAAAGGGATCAATAGGAAGGTACAGGAGGAGGCTAGGCAAGGCTTGATTTTTACAGGAAAAGTTGTGATTTGCTTAGAACTTCACCTGTCTATGTATCTGCACCTACGTTTGCTTTTAATGTCTAGTTTTTTAGGAAGTCAAAATATTGGGGTGTATATGTAAATTTAGATCCATTGTTTCCTGGGGTACTATCATCCCTGATGGTTATACCACTGTGTATTGTACGGAATGGGACTTACAGTACTCCAGGAACACAATAATAAAACCCCAAAAAGAAAGACATCTTTTATACAAAAAAAATTTTTTATTCTTTATTTATATATGCAAATAAGTAACATATTGTCATATAAAGCATTTTGTAAAAAAAATGCGTTTTGCTGATACATCTCAAACCAGCTTTAGTAATCTTAGTTAATGTCACCATTGGCAATTTAACTAACGTGATTACCCCAAACATTATTTGGAGAAATAGAGTTATCAATTGTCAATGGTGACTTTTTTTTTTTTTTGTAACAATACATTTTTATTTGGGGTCTCCAAACTTTATAAACAAAGGGCCAGTTTACTGTCCTTCAAACTGTAGGGGGGCCGGACTGTGGCCAGCGAAGTAGATAATGTCCCGGTGTCACTGGAAGTAAACAGTGTCCCCTCTTTGGTATTAGAGGGGGTCACTGAAGTTCCCTCTTTGGTATTATGGCAGTCACTGGGAGGAATAGTGCCCCATCATTGGTGTCAGTGGGAGGAATAGTGCCCCCGTTATTGGTGTCAGTGGGAGAAATAGTGCCCCCATTATTGGTGTTAGTGGGAGGAATTGTGCCCCCGTTATTGGTGTCAGTGGAAGGAATTGTGCCCTCGTTATTGGTGTCAGTGGGAGGAATAGTGCCCTATGGTTGATGTCAGTGGCAGGAACTATGCCCCAAGTGCCAGATAAAAGCAAGAAAAGAGCCACATCTGGCCCCTGGGCAGCAGTTTGGAGACCACTGGTATTAAGCATCAAAATATTAGGTACAAGCAATGGTTACTTTAACACTTTTAAACATGGTCTGAGATGTGCCAAACATTTTTTAATGAAATGCTGAAAATATGTAACTTCTTTGCATATATAAATAAATGTTGTATGTTTTTATATAAAGGATTTTTTTTTTTGTGGTTTTGTTAATGTGTCCCATTCTACAAAATACACAACAGTTTTCTCAGAAAATAACCTGTACTTATGTATTTTTTCATGATATATTCAATATATTTTTCCCAAGTTTGTAATGGGCTGTAGCCTCCCTGGCAGTATGATTATGTCAGATTTTTGCGGTACAATTATTTGGCATTTTATATTGAAATTTGGCATTTTATATTGTAGGCCTGTAATTCTTAGTAATAACACACTTAAATCTGTCCAAACAAAAGTCTAGTAGATATCGCGGGTATGATAAAGTTTGAAACACAAAATCATAAATAATAATAATAAAATGAATTTCCCTATGATTTACTATTGCTCAATTCTGCAAGTGTTCAAATTTACTATCGCTGTTTTCTAGCTGGTCTAAAACCACTTTTGACGTAAAGGGACACTTTTTGGTTGCTATGGACAATCTCCAGTTTCCAGGCAGGAACAACAGTATATATAATATAAAAAAACTGCATGCAGGGCATTGGACAAAGCACTAGGGACAAAGGAGATGTGAAATAATTTCATACAGTAATGTAATCTGTAAGATTACAGTGTACTGTATGTATTATGATTTTTCAAATTTTTGTATTTGCCGCTGGGCTCCGCCCCCGTGCGTCACGGCGCTCGCAGGGAACGGAGCCCGGCACACAGGACATCGGGGCCGAGGACACAGACCACGGACACAGACCACGGACACAGCGGGGGGACATCGCAAGATCCTGGGGACAAGGTAAGTATACCGCACCAGGATCCTGCAATGCAATCCCGAGTGTGGCTCAGGGTTACCGCTAATGGTACTGAAATTTAACCCCCGAGCCACACTCGGGTAAACCACCAGGGAGGTTAACCAAACTTTTGGTTGGAGCTTGTTACACAACCTACTCGGATTGCTGATTTAGATGCTGTCTGTTTTGATTTAATCACGTTTTTATTGTATTTCTTTGACTTGCACCTAGAAGCTGTTATTAGCATTTTTTTCTGCTCCTAGAAGCTAAATATTGTTATCCTATGTGTCCATGCACACTAATTTAGGCTATTAGCGTTTTTTGAGCGTCAGCATCTAGGAGCAGAAGAGAAAATAGTTTTTATAGAGTCTCTTGCAGCGTTTTTTCCAGCAGAAATGCTCCTAAACACTACTAATAGCGTTTTTTTTAACTTTTTGTTTCCTTTTACTGCAAAAAAACGCTAATAAAACGCTAAAGCTCCTAAATGCTCCTAAGTGCTCTTAAACGCTGCTAAAATGCTACTACAAAAAGCTATTACCAGCATTTATTCCACAGTTTTTTTAGCTTAAAAAAAACCCGCTAGTGTGCATGGAGCCTTACATTTTTTTTCAAGTGCACAAATATTATCTTGGGTTTTGTAATGGTTTTACTGGTTTTAAATTATCTGAAAGGTTGTAGGTTTCTGTATGACAGACATGTATTTAATAGGTTCCAAGTACTCTTACTGCCTATTCCATTGGCACTAAACAATTACAGGGGAAAAAAACACAGATTTTTTTTTTTTTATTATTTTTTTTTGCAAGCCCCCCCAACAAAAAAAACAACACAAAAATGTCTTTGAGAATGGTACACAATAACAAGTTATTGTTCTTTTACAGCTAGCCTAAAACTAATGTAAACACCTTATTGAAGTCTAATCGCATGCAGACATGCCCTTGGATTGAGTTACTTCTCTGGGTTCTGTTTTTTTTTTTTTTTTTTTATTCATCCCTTTCGCTGCCTCCATAAAGTCTAGACATGGTTTGAGGTTTTATGATTATGACCGACCATTGTCCCAGATTCACCAACCATATTTAATTCTGTAATTATTAACTGCTACTGGCGATGTTCTATCTATTATGACTCTTGTGTTAGGGTGCTAAAGGTTAAGTGATGTTTCATATTATTGTAACTGGAGTTGTAACTCCAGGGGAACCATTTTGGAAAATCTGCACAGCACATGGCGTATAGATCACGGCTGGTCACGAGTAAGATGTCAGCGTTGCTGGATCGATTTGCATTTCCCCTTGCTTGCATATTTTAGTTAGTAAAATGGTGCACACAACCAGGTTAAGCACAGAGAATATTAGCTTACTAGGCCAAAAGGGAGCTTAGTGATTTCCTTTAGAGAGGAAAAGAGGATGGATGTACTAAGGAAACATGTTGGACAGCGGAGAATTTAAAGCTTTCACCTGAAGGCATTTGTAATTGATAGCTTTTATATGGAGAAACGTTCCAACAACAGCAAATAGTGAGTAATAACAGGCATATGAGTTTTCTTGTTTAAAAAACCCTATGTATTCATGCTGTGCTATCCACATTTATTTTTGATTGCATTTTTTTATATTGCATGAGTAGTACAGTTTATGTTTGATTATCAATACATCCTGTATATGAATTCTAAGTGTATCCAAATTCAAACTTTTTTTTTTTTCAACTTTGAAACTTTTTTTTTGTCAACTTGACCGTATTTATTTTTTATTTCTGTCTGTGTTCCCACTAAGAAGATTTATCCTCTCTTCCTTGTCCTGTTTATGGTGAGTCATTGGGGTCGATTTACTAAAGGTTGTTCACTTTGCAAGGGAAGTTTGAACAGGAACTTTCCAAGGGAATCTGCCCCTTAACCACAATACCAGGCACTTTTACCCCCTTCCTGCCCAGACTAATTTTCAGCTTTCACGCTGTCGCACTATGAATGAAATTGCGTAGTCATGCAACACTGTACCCATATGAAATTTCTATAATTTTTTTCACACAAATAGAGCTTTCCTTTGATGGCATTTAATCACCACTGTGTTCTTTGTTTTTTGCTAAATAAACAGAAAAAGGCCAAACGTGAAAAAAAAATATATTAGTTTCTATTATAACATTTTGCAAATAAATAATGTTTCTTAATAAATTTAGGTCAAATTGTTTTCTGCTACATTTCTTTGGTGAAAATAACCTAAATCAGAGTATAGTATTTAGTCTGTAGAACATTTCCACAAACTATGGTATATACAGCAAAATTATAAACCCAACACTTTTGTGTTTGCCCCTATTTTTCATGAGCTGAACTAATAAGATCTACGACTTGAACTATGAACACAAAAGGCCTATTTCTCTCAAATATTGTTCACAAATCTGTCTAAATCTGTGTTAGTGAGCACTTCTCCTTCGCCGAGATAATCCATCCATCTCATAGGTGTGGCATATCAAGATGCTGATTAGACAGCATGATTATTGCGCTTCTAACATTATCGTTAGCTTGACGAATGGGGACAAATCCTGTTTGGTCGCGATGGATTAATTGTCCTATGATGGTATTTAAACATGTTGCCATGATTTTGGCTAATAGCTTGACGTTGAGATTCAAGAGGGAACTGGGGCAATAGTTAGCCCAGGAGGAAGTGTCAGATTGTGGTTTGGGTAACATGGTGTTTATGGATATTAGCGTCTCGGATCTAAATGAGTGTCCCCATAGCACAGAGTTAAAGGCACTTGTTAACATGGGTGTCAAAATGTGTGAGAATTGTCTATAATAAATCACTAAAAAAACGGTCTCTTATGTGGTTTTAGAGCTTTGATGGTTAGTGCCACTTCATCATCTGTGATAGGACACTTACCATATTTATCGGCGTATAACACGTGCCAGCGTATAACACACACCCCAAGTTTAGGAGGGAATTTTAAGGAAAAAACGTTTTAGGAGGGAAGTTTAAGGAAAAAAAACTTACATTTAAATGCCCATCAATGCAGCCTTATCAGTGTCCATATGCAGCCTTGTCAGTGTCATTTTCAGCCACGTCAGTGTCATTTGCAGCCTTGTCAGTGTGGTTGCAGCCTTGCATTGCAGCCTTGTCAGTGTCATTTGCAGCCTTGCATTGCAGCCTTGTCAGTGTCATTTGCAGCCTTGCATTACAGCCTTGTCAGTGTCATTTGCAGGCTTGCATTGCAGCCTTGTCAGTGTTATTTGCAGCCTTGTCGGTGTCATTGCAGGCTTGCATTGCAGCCTTGTCAGTGTCATTTTCAGCCTTGTCAGTGTCATTTGCAGCCTTGCATTGCAGCCTTGTCAGTGTCATTTGCAGCCTTGTCAGTGTCATTTGCAGCCTTGCATTGCAGCCTTGTCAGTGTCATTTTCAGCCTTGCATTGCAGCCTTGTCAGTGTCATTTGCAGCCTGGCATTGCAGCCTTGTCAGTGTCGTTGCAGCCTGGCATTGCAGCCTTGTCAGTGTAATTTTCAGCCTTGTCAGTGTCATTTGCAGCCTTGTCAATGTCGTTGCAGGCTTGCATTGCAGCCTTGTCAGTGTCATTGCAGGCTTGCAGTGCAGCCTTGCCGTTTAAAAATGGCGCTGCTGATATACAGAGGGGATGTCCTGTGTATCTCGGCGGCGCTCGGTAGCTCTCGGTTGTTCTCGTCGGCTTTCGGCTGTTCTCGGCAGCTAAGCAGGCATGTCTGTCTCGCTCAGAGTCTGCGCATGCACCGATGAGATTGTAACTTATGATCATAACTGATCGACCACATCTCTATTTGCACCATGTAATCTCGTAATCTGATCATAACACAATTAAATTCATGAACATAGTTTCTCACTGTTACAGACTTACAAAACTATTGATAATATTCTGTCCTGAACAATCAACTTAGTTTGAATTAAATGTTTGTTAAAATTGTGTCTAAATCGATGGCTATATGGTTGTTTGGAGATTTGATCATTTTGACTGAAGCACACATTGATCAAATAATAAAATTGAAGCATGTGTGCCCACCATAAGAAAGGACTTCCCTCCGGTTTGAAGAGATTTTATTTTACTTTCTGCCAGACAGGAAGTGATCGGAAACATTCCCTCCGATGCACAGGTGACAAAAAAGACCTGACAGGGATTTATCCATTCCCTGCTGTATCCAATGCTTAAAAAATAGCTTTAGTTCTGCTTCAAAGAACAACTCCAGGAACACATGGTCAAATCATTGAACTTCTAGCCCCAATAACACAATACATATGCACATTATCATTAATGCTTGTTGCACATTCTGGCATGTTTTACGTTACCATTGAACTCCAATAAATGCATGTTTTGCTGGAAACCGCATTAAAGATGCTGCAGCCAGAATTTTTAGAACAAAGCAGCCTCAACGCACCTAAAACAGATGTGAACAAGGCATTAAGAAATACCCTATAAAATTGTCATAATGTATAATTTATATAAGGCATTCTGTAACTTATTGTTTTTAAAAAGTACCTTTCCCTTCCAGCCTATAACCAGCTATAATTTTCTAAACATGACAGAAGTTCAGATGTAGTTTTGTTGCAACTATGAGAACCTTGGGGGTGTTTTGTGTTACAGAATGTCTTCATATATCTCTGATGTGATTGGTGCACTACTTTTCCCAGCAGCTTTTTTACTGCAATACTGGGACAGATTATGTGGTTATAACAGACAGCTCCTCCTCCTTATGCTTAAAGTAGAAAAAAAGGAAAGTTGTAACCCTTGTCACCCTTGTCAGTTTTTTTTTTTTTTTTTCAAAGAATTTTTATTTTGATTAACAGTGTAAACAGAAATACAAAGGATAATACAAAGAGTCATATAAATTGTGAAAGTGCGGACGCAGCCGCAACACATTGCATCAAAAGAATGAGCACAGGTAAGCTTTAGTTGCATATTTAAACAAGGAGTAGTACTGAGGTGTTGTAACAGCGTAAGTAAACATGGTAAAGTTCAATATAAAATAAACAGATCAATGAACCGCAGAGATAGTGCATTTGAGAGCATGGAAGTTGTCTATTGAGTGAAGTGATTCGTACTGATATCAGGTGGAAGTAAGTGAATAGGAGTGAGTCGGTAGGAGTCGAATGAAGTACTGTAAGTGTCTTGTTAGGAAACATACATATCTGAGTGTAGGTTACTAGCTAAAAAAGACAAGAACTTTTATGTCCTAGAAGAGACATCTAACTGTGAGGGAATCTATTGTGTCAAAGGAAAAGGGGGAGTGGACATTGTCTGTCGGCCAACACCGCACCCGGTTATTGTAAGTTACATGAGTCTTTGGTATTCAGCAGTCGTGAGAAAGTGATGCCAGCATGCCCAGGTGTTGGTGAATTTGGTCGGTGTGTCTCGTGCTTGGTGTATCAGATTTTCTAATTCCGCTGTTTTGCCTATTCTGCGAAACCAGTCAGCAATTGTAGGGGGGTCTGGGGAGCGCCATTTCGCTGGGATACACATTTTCGCTGCATTCACCATGTGCATGGAGAGGGAACGAAAGTATGTCTTCCTAGAGATCGAGGGAAGGTTGAGCAGGAATTGCGTCGGTGTGAAAGCTAACTCATAGGTGGTTACGTGTCTGATCAATCTGTGGACCTCCAGCCAAAACGGTTGTAGTTTGGGACAAGTCCACCAAATGTGGATGAATGTACCGAGGTCTGCATTACATCTCCAGCATTGCGGGGGGGAATCGGGGAACATGTGGTGTAGCTTTAAAGGGGTCCTATACCATCTGGTAATTATTTTGTATGCATTTTCCTGAACTGTAGTGTTGATGGACCCTTTGTGTATGAAAGTATAAATTGATTCCCATTCAGATTGAGTGAGGGTCGTGGAGGTATCCCTTTCCCATTCAAGCTTGCTCCAATCTAGAGCGGGATCTGTCGTCGAGAATAATAGAGTGTACGTATATGAGATATGTACTCCTTTAATATTTGGGTTCGTTCTAATACAATTGAGTAGAGGTTCTAATGTGAGAATAAAGATCAGAGGGGACAGGGGGCACCCCTGGGCGGGTGCCGTACGAGATGGAGAAGGCGTCTGGTGGCAAGCACGTTGGTATTTTTGTAGATCCGGTAGACCTAGGCCTCCTTTAAGTTTAGGGTTGGTAAGTTTTGAATAACTCAATCTAGGTCTGGATTTGTTCCAGATGAACTCTGTGCAGGCCTTACGGTATGAGGTAAAAAATGCAGGTGGTATTTTGATGGGGACGGTCTGCAGGACATATAAAATTCGGGGGAGGATGTTCATTTTAATGATGGCCACCCTCCTTGTTTCTTGTTGTTTGTCAGCCAATGATGAATTTGCCAGGGATGAATCCTACCTGGTCTAAGTTAATCCTATCTCTATTGTCACCTATATGTACTCCTTTAATATTTGGGTTCGTTCTAATACAATTGAGTAGAGGTTCTAATGTGAGAATAAAGATCAGAGGGGACAGGGGGCACCCCTGGTGCCGTACGAGATGGAGAAGGCGTCTGACAAATGTCCATTGACTCTAACCCTTGCCGTGGGCGAGGCATAAAGTGTGTGTTAATGAAGAAAAAGTCCAGGCATCAAAAGTTGAGATGAAGTTGGGAAGCAAGATATCTGTAAATGCCTTATAGTAGCTAGTCGTCAGTCCATCAGGACCCGGGCTTTTGCCTGGTTTCATCTGCTTCAAGGCTAGAATAGCCTCTTCTGTAGTCAGCGGTTTGTCAAGGTCAAGGTAGTCTGATTCCGAAATGGGAGTGGGGCTGTGTTGTGATAAAAAATCCGTGATCAGTTGTTTCCTATTTGTGTCAGAGAGGTTTAAGTCTGGTGGGGGTAGGTTGTATAAATGGGAATAGTAACGGACAAATTGGGAAGCAATGTCAGGGGTCGAGTTGAGCTTTCGGCCTGATGTGTCAGAGATGGAGTGGATTGTCAAGTCTGCCTTTTTCTGTTGTAGTGCCCTAGCAAGGCCTTTACTGGCCTTGTTACCGTATTCATAGAAGAACTTCTGCGAGAGGATGTATTTACGTCGAATCTGTTTACCCAACAGCTCGAGCATTTCGTTTCTAGCTTGAGTTAGTTCGTTTAGGGTAGACAAAGCTTGGGTATGTTTGTGGGCTTTTTCCAATGTGTGAATGCGACTAGTGAGGTCATTACAAGATTTCTGATTCTCCTTTTTACGGGCAGCCATAGCTGCTATAAATGTACCCCTTATTACACATTTGTGTGCTTCCCAGTTAAGTAAAGGGGAGGTATCAGATGATTTATTTTCTTCAAAATATTGTGTTAGACGCAGTCTGACTTTTTCGGTAACGGACGGGTCTGTGAGTAAAGACGGGTCTAGTCTCCAGATTTGTGTGCGGTTGGTTATGTTAGGGAGTGAGATACTAAGTGAGATGGGATGATGGTCAGATAAAAACATAGGGTCAATAGAAGTGCGTAGAAGGAAAGGAAGATCTGGTTGGGTGATAAAGAAGTAATCTATTCTTGAATATTTATTGTGTGGGTGGGAGAAAAACGTGAAGTCTTTGCCAGTAGGGTTTAAGGTTCGCCAGGTGTCGTGGAGAAGAAGGGTGTGGAGTTGGGTTTTGATGGACCGTAGTGCGGCATATGGAAGGGACGAATTGCCATTAGATGTGTCTATAAGAGGATTGAGGGGGACGTTAAAATCCCCCCCTAGAATCAATGTGCCTTCAGAAAAGTTGGTTAATGAGTCAATGATATTACGAAAGAAGGTAACCTGTCCGGAGTTCGGAGCGTAAATGTTTGCTAGCGTGAATTTCTTTCCCATTAGAGACCCTTTAATGAAGAGGAACCTACCCAGTTCATCAGCTAATGTATCGAGTAATTGGAACGGGCATCGTTTAGCAAAGACAATAGAGGACGAGGTAGCCATTGGTATTTTTATAAGAAAAGGCGTAGGTAGTGTCTAAGGTTGTAGGAGTGTTGAGAGCGGTGATGGCCGACAGACAATGAGGTGTATCAAGTGAGAGCTTGTCAGTTTTTTTTCTTTAGCCGTCTGTGTCCCATTGGGGAGATTGCCATTCACTTCCCATTCTATATCCAAAGCAGGTGAGAAAAAATTCCTCCAAAGTGAGGGAATCTTTGGTTGTCACCAGGGTCACCAGAACTAGTATCCCATTGGAAGATTTCCCCTCTATTCCCATTCTGGTGAAAACCCAAAATGATGGATTTTTCTTTCACTTCCACTCTGAGTGATAACCATAAACAGGACAAAGCTGTGGCCAGTCAACATGGCTTCTCCTTTCTGACTGGCCTATTTGAATACATTGCAGCTTATAGGTTGCTGCCTAAGCAATGTTTTGCAAGCTAGCTGCCAAGCCTCTTTCTGGTAGGTTCTTCCTTCTTCCTTGCCTGTGCCCTGTACTGAATGTCTACTAATCTGTTATGGTTATCTGTATGTGCTGCCTGCTCTGACCTCTGCCATGTTTTCTGGCTCTCTGTATTTGCCAATTTCCCTGATCTGTGGCCTGTCTTCTGGTTATCCTTGCCTTTAAATCCGGCCCGTTTCTTGGTTATCCATGTCTACTCCCTGCCCTGATTTCTGGCTTGGATCCTGGTTCTCCTCTGCTTCCTGCCCTGACCTGCAACTTGTAATCTGGTTATCCATGTTCACTGCTTGTCCTGATCTCTGGCCTGCATTCAGTTGTCCTCTACAATCTTGTGTTCCTCTATCCATGATCTTGGTGGTCCATGGTTCCTAAAGCAGGATAAACTCAGTGGTCTCGACCTAGATTCAGCACACAGCTGCTTTCAAACTCCCATTACATGGTCCCTGGTAAAAAGCATCTGCTCTTAGACTCCATGCCTACGGGGATCTTGTGTAGTCTGGTCTCCTTTAGGACAACCTTCTAGCATCTTGAGGAGAGTTTGGTCCAGGAAGGGTTGTATTACAAGACCCTGCTACCAGTTCCTCTCCATTTTATGCTATTTCGATCTTCTGAGTACCTGCTGCAGGTCTTAACCTCTGGATTACATTTACCATTGGGTGTCCCATACTGTGTAGTAGGGTTCACATCAGTGAAGGCACCACCAGACAGTTTGCTCGGACCATGGACCCTTCCAGCTTTCCAATGCCTTCTAACAATTGGATCCAGGCTCCATACCAGGGACTTTAAATCAGGAGTCCAATCAGGGCCACGTCATTCAGTTCCTGCAAGAACTGGCTACTTGCCTTGACCAGCTACAGGATTCACTTCTGCCAGTTCAACAGCTGGCACCTGCTCCTGTTCCTCCACCTTGCACTTGACTGCTCTGCCACACTTTTCTGGGAATCCTAGGCCAGCAGAAGCATCATCAGTCAGTGCATAACCCAATACAATCTAAAGCCTCATTCAGTTTTCCTTCGGATTGGGCCAAGGTGGCCTATATCATCTCCCTGTTGGCTGGGGAAGCCTTGGCATCAGAAATTCCATTGCGGAAGAATAATGACCTGTGATTTCCAAATTCTTGAACCTCTTTATTTTTTCCAACATGGATCACCATGACAGACAGATGGGTCAAAGTTTGATTAATGGTGCACTAAAACAGATCCATTGTGGCGTGTTGGGGTTGGAAGCTAAACAGTGGGGACCTTGAGTGGAGAGTGAACAAGTCTTGCTTTTTTGCCTGCTGGTGATTGCTGGGTTGCATTTTTAGGTTCTTTTTGGGGCTTTTCCTTGTAGGTTTTTAAACACCTTTTTTCTGACACTTTTTAAACACCTTTTCTTTTCTTTGCCTCCTTCAGCCTACTAATTAAGGGGAGTGGTTAATTGGTCACAGGTGCTTGAGGCCTATATAACCTTGTGTAGAACTCATTGTGAGCCTGCTCATCTTTAAGCTTGATGGAATTTAGATCAAGTGGAACTGGACTAAGTGGTAAGTTTAAAACCAGAGTTAGTGGAACTGGACTAAGTGGTGAGTTAAAAACCAGAGTTAGTGGAACTGGACTAAGTAGTGAGTTAAAAACCAGAGTTTAAAACAGGAGGTTATAACAGGGGTCATAGTACCTGAGTGTTGTCTGAGTAGTGTGTGTGGATCGTTACTACTTGTGTATTGTGTACTGTGTACTTGTGTATTGTGAGTGAACGTAGGTCTTCGGGCGCACGTAGGTCTGCGAGTGCACTTAGGGTGGGTGCACGTAGGTCTGCGAGTGCACATAGGTCTGCGAGTGCACATAGGTCTGCGAGTGCCTGTGTATTGTCTTGTTGAATACCTGTGTATTGTCTTGTTGAGTACCTGTGTATTGTCTTGTTGCGTACCTGTGTATTGTCTGGTTGCGTACCTGTGTATTGTCTTGTTGAGTATTAGTGTCAGGTAGCTAGTTGTTAGGTAATTTGGACAGAGTATAATCCCAAATCCTCATTAAATTGAATAGGTACGATGCCCTGCGGGTGTGGAGAGGCGACTCGTACATCTTGCGGCATGTATGCGTTCCTTTATCATCCGATCGAGGGTGAATACTGCTGTGCAAAATGTAAGCACATTGTTTTCCTGGAAGCCCAGGTTCTGAATCTGGGGAAGCAACTGTCAGCACTGAGAAATCCCTCCATACTAAAGGATAACCAGGAACGTACACAGCAGGGGCCAGCACAGAGGCGGGTGGAGACAAAGAGGTGCAGGCACTGAGAAAGAGTAGATGGGGGACAGTCAGGAAGGGTAGAGGGGGAAGTGCCAGGGAGGACGATCCAGGGCTGGAGCATCCCAATAAGTACGCTCCATTGAGTGACATTGGTGAAACCAGTCAAGGACCAGCACTGCTGAAGCTGAGGGACTCTCCTAGCTGCCAGGGGAAGAACTCCTCCAGTGAGAGGGGGGGGGGGAGCAAAGGGACAATGCAAAGGGACACTGTGGTTACTGTGCATTGCAATAAAGCTTGGTAAAGTGCATGTTACTGCAATGCAAACGTATGTATCTGGTGGTTGCCATTTTTTTTGTATCTTTTTCAATATATGGCTGTAGGGCTTCCCTGGAGAAATGCAGATACCTGCAATACTGATTTGGTTGGATTTGACTATTTAAATGAGACCCAAGCATATTTCTATTTAAAGAACTTGTGTTAGCTTTAACGTTTCTGCATTTCCTTAACTAACAGTGAAGACATTGACAGAGTTGGCGGCCTCGCCGGAATATTGAAAGCTCTCAGTGCAGAACATTAATGTTGCTTGTGGTAAGCTTTATAAGAACATAAGTACTGCAGTTCAGACCACCAAGTCCATTCCATTTTACAGGTCTCTGGTGGAAATTGTACTTGGTGAGCACAATAAAGCCAAATAAAATCCATACACATTACACATTAAAGCTTTCAAGATTAAAGATTGGCCATGGAGACATTGTGGAAGTCTAGCCTTTCTAAAATGTGGAGCAAAAGCAGAAGGCTGATAAAATATGGAGATAAAGTTTAGTGAATTACTTGAGATGCTACTCAAATTTGCCAAGTCCAATCAAGGATTATTACAAGCTGATGCACACCAGATCCATTTACAGGGATTAGAAGTACCTGCAGCATTGATTATCTGAAAGTTGGATGAAACAGTTTCACATAATCATTTTACATCCTTATAAAAAGGTTGTTTAGGCAAGTGAAGTACTTAAATAAAGTGTCTGAGATGACATTTCAGAAATCAATAGAAACAGGGTACAAGGCTCAGCAAATGGAAATGAAAGTTTTATCTTCCAGGCAGAAGAGTCTAATAAGGCAACCATTATTAGACTGTGTCACACTAACTTGAGTTGTGTTAAATTTGATATTTGATAAACTCTGGAGTGTGTTCATACCCAGCTGACTTAAAGAGCCACTGAACAAATTGGAAGATTGATCCTATAAAAGACCTTTAAATAATATTTTTGTTATATACAGTATTTAGGTATGGGAACAGATGTGGTGCCTTGCTATAGCTGCAGTATTCAGTTTAACTTTGCTGTATTTTAGTTTGTTTAATATTAGTTGGGGAATAGTTAACGAAAACCAGGAAAATGTGAAACAAAAGGCAACCCTAAGGAGTTAATTAAATACGAATTAAAAATTCCAGAAGTGAGGTTGTAGTTTTCTATTTTACAGTATGAATGAAGAAAATAACATTGTTCTGTAACACTGTAAAAATATGAGTGGGAGTGAAGTTCCGTGAAACAGGTGCAGAAAAATTGGTCTTTGGGTATCGTTAGTGCCTTCCCACCGTGACCCTATAGAGGTACTCTTGATGAAAGCCAGAATTGGCATTGCTGTAAAAAATTGCAATGATATGCACCTGTCAAACAGGTGCAGACAAATTGGTCTTTGGGTGTTGGTGGCGCCTTCCCATCGTAACCCTATAGAGGTACTCTTGATGAAAGCAATAATTGGCCTTGCTGTAAAGATTTGACGTCCAGCAGGATAACAGCCGCCACGCGCCCGTGGGGGCACGCATCACAGCGATCAGTGGTGCGGTGTGTCAGTCAGACACACTGCTACACTGATCTTGGTAAAAAGCATCCGACGGAGGCTCTTTACCACGTGGTCAGTCGTGTCCAATCACGGCTGATCACGATGTAAACAGGAAGAGCCGTTGATCGGCTTTTCCTCACTCGCGTCTGACAGACACGAGTAGAGGAGAGTCGATCGGCGGCTCTCCTGACTGGGGGGGTCTGTGCTGATTGTTTATCAGCCCCCCCTTCCACAGATGCCCACCCTGGACTACCAGGGACGCCTCCAGGACCACCAGCGAAGCCCCCAGCATGTGGTTGGCCAGGTATGTACCCCATGGCCATCCACATATTAAAAAATATGCCCAATACATGCCAATCAGTGCCCACAAATGGGCACTGACTTGCAACATTATGGATCAGTACAGACAAGTGATGCCCAGCAATGCCACCCATCGGTGCCCATCCGTGCCACCCATAAGTACCCATCAGTGCCACCAATAAGTGCCCATCAGTGCCGCCTATGAGTGCCCATCAGTGCTGCTTATCAGTGCCCATCAGTGCCTCCTATCAGTGCCCATCAGTGCCACCTCATTGGTGCCCATCAGTGTCGCCTTATCAGTGCCTATCAGTGCAGCCATATCAGTGCCGGCATTGAAGAAGAAAACATATTTTTACAAAAAAATTAACAGAAACAAAGAAAAACATTTTTTTTCAAAATTTTCGGTCTTTTTTTATTTGTTGCGCAAAAAATGAAAATCGCAGAGGTGATCAATACCACCAAAAGAAAGCTCTATTTGTGGGAACAAATACAGTGTTGCATGACAGCGCAATTGTCATTCAAATTGCGACAACGCTGAAAGCTGAAAATTGGCTTGGGCGGGAAAGTGTATGTTATTAAAGTGGTTAAGCATGTGGTACTCAAATGGCAGGTGTTTTTGCCAGGTTTGATGTGCCTGAGACACAGTTTGCAGATAGCAACAGTGCAATCTGCTGCAGATGTGCTAAAAAGGCCCAGAAAGCTGAGCTTTGGAGAGTGGGCCAGGAGATAACAGCTGCAGAATGTGATGGAATAGGGTGGCCGCTCTCTACTCTTTCTGGATGTCGGCCTCCTTGGGGTTGTGACCCCCTCACCTGCAGTTTCCTCCTCTGCTCTATCTGGCACCCAAGTCGCATCAGTGACCTCATCATCATCATCTCCATCTCCTCTATCATCATCATTATTACTGGAAACAACTTGGCAATACTCTGTGGCTGGGGGAACATGAATGCCTGCTTGTCTACCAGTGTTCTCCCCTCTCTCTAGGCTCATGTCCCTGTCATCCTCAATCTCAGAACAAATGTCTGAATCCAGTAATGGCTGGGCATCATCAAGGGGCAAGTGGCTTACGCTGTGGTCAAATAACTCAGCTGACTCCTCCATGGCTGATGTTGGGGCTATGGCAGGAATAGATGTGGACAAGGAGGCAGGTTTATCCACTCTGGCAACTGCAGGGGACTGCACACTTGTCTCTGCTTGCGTGACAGAGGATGAGGAGGATGAAGAAGGTTTAGTAATCCAGTCCACCACCTCCTCTGCATGCTGTGGCTCGATGGCACAGGCAAACTCACTAAACAGAGGAAATGTTGCCCTGCCTGAGGACTGACCACATTCACCTTTGCCTGTGGACACATTTGTTGCTGGCCCCCCTACAGTGCTAAGGGAATGTCTGCCTCTCTCTGTTGTCCTCCCAGACATTATTTGGAGGGAGGGGGCGGTGCTCTTTAAGCAGATGTAAAGAAGAAGTGGAAATCTGTACATAGATGCACTTTAAATAATGTAAAGTGGTGTTTGGTGCACTTTAAGTACTCACACTACACAGACACACTCCACGGATACAATATAATATACTGCAATATAATTCACTGAACATACAGAGACGCGCAGAACTACATGGCATTAAACGTGCATAATGCACACAAAATTATATGGTGTTAAACTGGCAGTAACGTACACAGAACTATATGGCGTTAAACTGGCAGTACTGCACACAAAACTATATGGCATTAAACTGGCAGTAACGCACACAGAACTATATGGCGTTAAACTGGCAGTACCGCACACAAAACTACATGGCTTTAAACTGGCAGTAACGCACACAGAGGTAAATTGCGTTAAACTGGAAGTAACGCACTCAGAAGTAAATGGCGTTAAACTTGCAGTAACACACAAAACTATATGGCATTAAACTGGCAGTAACACACACAGAACTATATGGTGTTAAGTTTGCAGTAACGCACACAGAACTATATGACGTTAAACTAGCAGTGACGCACACAAAACTATATGGCGTTAAACTGGCAATAACGCACACATAAGTAAATGGCATTAAACTGCAGTAACGCACACAAAACTATATGGCGTTAAACTGGCAGTAACGCAATCAAATAGACAGTGTTCAACCGTCACTACACTGACGCTATCTGAACTGTCTCTACTCTAGCTATACACTAATGTCAAGATTTACTGACACGGTCTCACTACAGTACACTGAAACTGTCTGAGCTGTCCCTACTCTACACTAATGTATGAATGAATGACACGGTCTCACTACACTACAGTGACACTATCCGAGCTGTCCCTACTCTAGCTGCACCCTATGCAAAGCTGAATAATGGTCCTCCTCACTACACTCACACTATCCCTAGACTGACACTAAACTTATATTCTACACTGACAATTGAAGCAAAATAGCACAGTATAGCACACTAACTAATAGCACTGAACAGAGCCCTGTTCTATCTCTATCTCTCTCCACGCCAAAATCAGACTGAAAATGGCTGCCATTGAAAGAATACTTTTATACTGTGGGGCGGGAATGAGCCATGATTGGATAAAGCCATGATGACAGTGTCCAATCATGACTCTGACAATGCTCTATGCCCTGATTGGCTGAAGCTTCACTGCTTCAGCCAATCAGGGCTTGCAATGCACTATTCAGCGCCGCAATGCATTGTGGTCGGTTCGGGGGGGGGGGGAGCGAACAAATGGTTGAACGACCCGTTGACCCGTTTGTTGAGCTGTTCGCTGAATGTCTGAACAACGAAAGTTTGGCCTAAACTTATGCTCAGGCTGAGCCGTACCTGAGGTTCTGACCCATATAACACATATTACAGTATTCCTAAACTAGCTTCTTCCATGTATTTTAAACATCTGATGAGAAAACTAATGAACTGTTAATTTCCTAAAAATTAAACTAATTATTTAATGTAAATATATTGCAATGCCAAATTAACAAGAATGAACATAACTCATCCCGGCAGAGGACATGTCCACCACCAATGCAAAAACATTATTAGACTAACAACATGAATGTAGGCATATAAAAAAACAATGTATAAAATATGTACTAGTACATTTTATGCTGTTTTTTATGGTATAAATAATTTTAAAGAGAATTTCCCTGGAAATATGTTGAACCTCTCATCATTTCGTTACTTACCCCAGTGGTTACAGAAAGAGACATCACATGGTGGCAAAAGTCCAACCGAACCTAATATCCATTCCATAGGCAGCATTCTAATGTAAGCAGGAATAGAAGCCAAACAATAAAAACATCAGAGTAATACTAGTCTTCAGCTTCAAATAGGCATTGGCTGAAGAGTTAACCGTTTTTTTTTAACACTGAATGACATTTCAGGCCATTTAATTAGCATTTTCAGTCTTGGACATAAAAATGTTTTAGCACTTTGACTGGCACTAGGATATCCTTTTCATTATACTACAAAACTAGTTGTGAGCTTGTTTTACCGGAAATAGCTAGCCACTTTGATTTCAATAGTAGTCAATTGACATGACATCATTTCCGGTTTACTTAGCTGCCAATGGCGCCGATTTAAAAAAATGTCAGTATTCAAATTGCAGATTTTTTTTTTTTTTTTTTAAAGGGACAGTGTTAAATAAGAAAAAATAGAATAAAATAAATAATAATAAAAAAGTAAGTCACACCCACAAATGTAAACAGTGTTCAAATCACACATGTGAGTTATCTCCGCGATTGTCAGAGCAAGAGCAATAATTCTAGCAAAAGACCTTCTCTGTAACTCTAAACTGGTAACTGTTAAAAATATTTAAGCTTCACCTATGGAGATTTTTTAGTACCGTAGTTTGTCACCGTTCCACGAGTGCGTGCAATTTTAAAGCTTAACGTTTTAGGTATCTCTTTACTTGGCATAACATCATCTTTCACAATATGAAAAAAAATCGGGCTAACTGTTTTCCCAAATAAATTGCGTTCGATTGCGCAAATACTGTGTGACATAAAATATTGCAATGACCGACATTTTATTCTCCAGAGTCTTTGCTAAAATTAAATATATAATGTTTGGGGTTCTAGCAAAAAAAAAACTGATTATAACTTGTAAATAACGTGTCAAAAATAGCCTTGGTCCAGAAGTGATGACTCTGTCTCTAGTGTTTAAAATTAAGCCTTGTTAAAATTAAGCCACCCTGTTAAAAAAGAGTTACTTAAATTTACCTGTCCAGCAAGTTGCAAGGCTTTTTTCAAAACCTACGGCTGCTTGTATCCAACAGTTTATGGTGTTTTAGATGCCACTTCCCTGGTGCATGTTGTGGTTCCTTCCACCGTCCAGCCTCTGTAACAATGCCTGGTCCATGCTCTTTTAAGTTTAGAAATACTTTTCATAGTTCAGTCTTTTCTTCTATGTATTTTTAGTGTAGTAGGTTATTTTGTGTTTGTGCAAATACCAAATTTTATGTATTTGGAGAAAATTCTAATTTGATTATTGTTTGCAAATTAATTATTACGAGGCACACAAAATAAAGAATATTTTTCTCTTTGGATCCATATATATAGTTTAGTGGTCAGTTAAGGAACTTTAAGTCTGAAATTTAAGAAATTGCATTGCAAAATGAAAGCTAGCCACTGGCAGCAAACAAGATAAAGGAATCAACTGTTCTCTTATTTTCTTTTATTATCAGGTACACAGAGGCATAAAAGGAGTAGTAAAGGATGAACATGGAAATTCCATTAAAAATGCCCGCATCTCAGTGAAAGGAATTCGCCATGACATCATGACAGGTACTTTTCCAACTTTTTCTGGACCTTTGTTATATTTATGGCAATGACACAGTAGAGTTAAAGAAAAAAAATCTGGAAAACAAACTAAAATGCACATGGGTTGATTTATTAAAGGTGAATCACTTATTCACTGAGCAGTTTTGCAAGGAAATTGGCCATCTCAATTTGTCCTTGTGACCATTGACACTGAGACAGACTCTGAGAAGAAATCCAAAACTTTATAGTTGTCACTAGAAGAGGAGAGCATAAATAATCCAATGGAAACACATTTTGCAGTGACAACTAAAGCTGGGTACACATGGGCAGTTTTATTTTTCCTTCAGTCAGTAGGTTGAAAAAAAAAAAACCTGACAGTTCCCTGCATCCACACAAGCGATTTGGATGCAGGGGATCTACCCCCGCCTCGCTATTGTATTCTGACAGCTGGGACTTAGAATTCACAGAACAGCGCTGCAGCCATTGGCTACAAGCACTAATGGAAAGCTGGTTTTCCAGCAGGACCAGTCAACGTAAGCTGGTCTAATGACTGCATGTTTTACATAATAACGCACGCTTTATTTTATGAATGTTTTTTCATGAATTGCAAACAATTTTCACAAAAATGCAATGTGTTATTTTACAGCTAATTATAAAGCAGTAATTACAGTTTAGTGAATTGCGCCCAGTGTCCTGTACTGTACAATTAGGAAATAAGGATGTTTTAATTGCCTGTAAAATCCTTTTCCTGAAATAGCATACAGGAAACAGGCCACCCTCCCCTCTGTCCTAGCATTTTTCTCAAATTGCTTGCTAAAAAAACGAGAATTGCTGGGAGCAGAAGGGATTTTTTGGGCTTTCGGAACAACTTTTGTTTGCCAGTGTCCTCACCTGAGAGTGATAATGTATACCTCATGTTCATGACTTAAAGGAGCCTGTGTCATGTACTGTACCGCAGCAAAATGATTTTGCAGGCAGGTCAAAAATCTCTATTTTTTATATTTAGCAAGTTTTCTTTTTTTTTTTGTTATTAAAATATACTGTATATACAACATCTAGAAGACTGACAAAAGTAAACCTTGTTTTCTCAAAAATAATCTAAGTGTAACCAAAGGCAAAAGTTTTCTTTTTTCATTTTGGATAGAATAATGGAGGGTTATAACCCCTGTAATTGTTTATACCATCTGTGTCCCATTGTGGAGATTTCCCTTTCTCTCCTATCCCATAGCCACAAAAGGAAGTGAGGGAATTCTGGTGTGTCAACAGAGCTAGTTTCCCTATTAGAAGATTTCCCCTCTATTACTGTTCTGGGGATAATCGAAAATGTGTGATTTTCTTATACTTTCATTGTCGATGATAACGCTATACAGGATAAATAGAGAGGGTGAATCTCCCTAACAGAGGAAAGACAGCAATACAAACTGACAGGTGTTTTAATCCCTCTCTGCTCTATCCAAAACAAAAAATAAAAAAATAAAAAAGTTTGGCTTTTAGTTACACTTTAAACAAAATGTTAAAATGACTTTAGAAATGTACTCATTAATTAAATGGGGCGTGTAGGAGCCATGGCTGGGGGTGCCAGTTTTGGCTCCATTTTGACTGGTCTATTTTAGACTATTACAGTGTGGTTAATGTTGTAGTGGAGTAGAAAGTTTACCATGCATATGATCGTGAGAAATTGCTGGTCTCTAAACGGTTAGTCCAGTTGATGGGGTTGGGCATACTGCTTCAAGTTGCAAAAAAGGTGGACAGTCATACATGTTTATAGGGCATGCTTTGGCTCCTATATTTAGTGGTAATAATGTTTTTCTATGTTTTATTACTTCAAAAGGACAGTTGAGATATTACCTGACTTTCATAATTTGAAACACTATCTTTGTACTGTATATTCACTTGTTGGACTAATACACAGCTACTGTAGGGTCGGAAGTCTACTTGTATAATGTGACAGTATGTGAATATCTTGTTGGTGTTCTGTGCATCTTTTTGTTTCTTTTTTTGCTGTGTTTTCTTTTCTCAATGTTTTGTTTTATAAAAGCAAAAACTTCAATAAAAATTATTGGAAAAAAAATTAAATGGGGTGTAAAAAATGTGGTAGATTACAGAATACTGTAGTTGTATGGGGTGGGTGGAAGGGTATATTAAATGACAAGGCCAAAGGACCAGAAAGTACAAATCTGGTTTACTCTGGTTGGTAATACAGTGCCCAACTGGTGTGAGACTGCAGTCAAAATTTTTTTCAATGGAACAACTGTCTTCACCTCTAGGCATAGCTCAAGGTTTCCATAAAATTTTATCCCAGTATTGAAATAATTATTCTGAACTTGATTGCATATTAGATGTTAAATTACTTGACACAGTAAAAAAAAAGCACAAATGTAATTGATTGCATCTTACTAGTACTTAAATGTGTTGGCTGCATTATTTTCCTTTTTCAGGCTTCTTACCCTTTATCTTTACTCAATGATCTGGCCAGTAGCACACTTCCTCTCATAGGGTGGTTCCACTCTGGATAGGGGAGCAACAGAGACACTTTTAGACAGCAGTAACATCAGTCTGGTGAGAGGGGAGTATTTAGAGGGTTTAGAGGGTCTTGACTAACGAATTAAAGCTGTATTTTTGTTTTTGAAGCTGTTGCAGCAACAGTTTTTTTCCTTTTGCGATAAAGGTTTTACATAAATAAATAAAAGCTGGGGGGGGGCGTGGCCTGGACGCTGATGGAGATGGCTGCCTAATCTCTCTGCTCTGATACTCTGAGGTTCATCTAATAGCCACTGAGGGAGAAGAAAGACACCAAAATGGGGAAACCTGAGCGCAATCACTCTGCCACCCGTTCCAGATCACTGCAGGACACAGACACACAAGTTAGCGGCAACGTACCCAAGATCTTTCAGTCCCGATCACGCGACACGGCCTCTTCTTCACAGGCCACAGGATTCTCCACGTCCATAAGTTATAGCCCCACGAGATCCCACAATACACAGCCTCCTGCCCTGCCTGCGCCAGCATCCAAGTCTCTCTGCATCGATGATCTCAAAGCTGTAGCTGCAGATATAAAAGACACATAATCTGCAGCCATATCTGACCTCCACCTAGATATGCAAGCTGTTGCAGCTCGCCTAGAAGAAGTAGAAGAGATCACTGGCCGCCATGACACTGCCATACATGAGGCCCAGCAGACTCTAAGTGCACACACTATGCAGCTAAGAGATCTGAACAGACATCTAAAAGGATCTGGATAACAGAGGTCCCCGCCACAACATCTGAATTAGAGGGCTCCCTGAAACGGTTGAGCAGAGTAAACAAGCCACCCTAGACATCTAGAGGTCTCCCTTTTAGGGAGACCTCTAGATACACCAATAGATTTGGAGCGTCTTTATTGGGCACTTCGCCCCAGAAGCAGAGACACAGAACCCCCCTCCCCCCGCAAGATATTATAGGCTGCCTTGAGAGAAGCCAGAAACATTTGAGAGAATACACCACCTCCTCCAAAATGGGCTATTACACTCATACGATAATATAAATACACTCTGAGCCGAACCACACTTAAACACTGAAATATTTGCAAATTAAGCACTTTGTAAACTCTGTACAATGCACAACTAACCTTTCCAAACCCCTGACTTCCTTCAAAACACTTAAAACTTAACTTTAAACCAAACGCCTCAACGACACATCATTTCAACTGTTCACAATATGTTGTGGGAAAATACTCAAGCTGACGAAGGAAAGGCCTGCAAAGCCTGGTCCCAAGATGTTAATATACAAAAATACAAGAAAGTGTCCATAGGTAAAAAATCTGTTAGATCATAAATGTGCATCAAAAAGTAGTGATGTGAATTGATAGGAGATCCATCACCAGAAGTACCAATCGCTTACCAGAGGGATTGAACTCAAATAGGTGTACACCCAATGAGTCAATCAAGCTTTGTGAAGTACCCGGGATGATTCAGGCTCACTGTATGGACACAACCTCCAGAGCAGTGTTTAGGACGGTGGATATCAGCAAATAAGACAAGAACGGGCAATCAGCCCAACCATTTGGATAAATAAAGAGAAGGAGGGCACATAGCGTAATTCCGTTAAGAATATATTAATATTTAATGTGTAAACAAAGGAAATACACTCACATTTCCATGGTATAAAATGTGCTTATAAGAGGACAGTAACAGTGGAATCAGCATAACAGACCAACGCGTTTCGCCTCATAAGGCATCATCACCCCAGTATATTTAGCCTTAGTTATTGTAAAACATTATTATAATTTTCTCTTGTATTTTTGGCAATAAAATTAGTTTGGAACAAAAAAAATAAAAAAAATTAAATGAATAAAAGCTGCCTATTTTAAGAACAATGTTTTTTCTCAACCCTCCAAGTGCTACTTTGTCTGGATAGCTTGATCTGTTAAAGGAAGTTGAAAAATAACAGACTTACTGGCTGGATCCCAAGGTGAAAATAAAGGACAAAAGGCCTACAAAAATAAGACTAATGGAGCCACCTCATTTAAGAATTGGTTTTGTATTTAATCCCGCTTTAACTACTTGCCGCCAAATCACGTACCTTTACGTCATTTGGCTTCAAGTGGATGTACCGCAGCTGCAGGCATCGCCCCGGTACTGTTTTTTATAGTCAACGGTCAGCTTTCCTGTAATGACAACCGATGCGGCTAAGAAGCCGATTGGCTATTATTACAAGCAGCGGGAGACCCAAGCCACCAGCCGGGAGACCCAAGCCACCAGCCTACACGTCCTCCGTCTGGTCCAGAAACCCAAACCAAGCCGGAATTGGCTTTGATCAGGTCTCGGATGTAGTAACCCAGAAGCGACGTCACAACGTCACTTCCGGTTTACTCAGCAGCCAACAGCGCCATTTAAAAAAAATACAAAGTTTTAAAAAATGCTGATCTTGAATACTTTCACGTACAGAGGAGGGGTTTGGGGTCTTTTAGACCCCAGATCCCTCCATAAAGAGTACCTGTCACTGCCTATTTCTGGCACAAGGGATGATTCCTTGTGACAGCATTAAAAGTGATCAGAATTTTTTTTTAAAAAGACTGTAAAAGAAAAAAAATAAGAAAAAAAAAATTCCAATGTCTAAAGGTATTGGTATACCTATTACAGTAGTAGTAAGTTACATTCCATTTGACAGTTAACATTACAGAACATGTGCCTTACTAATACTAGGTATACCTAATTCCTTGTTCAGCATTACCAAAAAGGCGAAAGTTATTTCCCATTACCTACAGTATATTGCTATTCACAGGGGATTTTGTACAATGTAAGTAAACCCTAACTGTAAACGTATATTAATCGGTTCCCTTTCCTGCTGCTAAATAAACTATTGAAGGTGTTTTGTTACACCTGTTAAAAAATGACACAAAATAATCTGTTGATCCTGCCAGAAATCTTGTGAGCTGATAACTTCCTGCGCTCTTTTCTTTTGCTAACTGTTATCGGTTACAATGTTTCCAGCTCTTTTTGTGGACTACTGAATGCCCTACTGTATGTAATGGAAAGGGGGAGGATTTTGTTTTCCTAAAACACTTCTTGTCCCAATGTGACAATGCTGTTCCTCGATAGATACAGATGCATTATTACTCTAGGACAGCAAGTGTGGTAGGTAAAACTAAAGGGGGGAAAAAAAACAAGAAAAAATAAAATTAAGGCAACCACCACACCTAAGGACTGGCAAGCTGCAGTATATTACATTTTTGTTATTGGGTTTAGCTTTGATATATTTGTGTATGATAGATTTGTAATTCTTTACATTTTTTAGCTATGTATATACTGTATTTGACTCATTTTTACAGGTGTTTCTGTCCCCGCCTATGCTTGTTGTTTTCTAAAACCTCCGATTTGTCTTCATTTGTGTCCATAGTGTGTGAACTGTGAATTTTCTGCCTACAGCTGTTATCTAACCTCCTCGGGGAGAACTTTTCTAGATGCCATTTCATCATTTATTTATAAGATGATTTTGAAAGTATTGATTATCCTCTTAGTTGACTGATTTTTTCTTTACTGTTTCTCTAGCTGAGGATGGAGATTATTGGAGACTCTTGATTCCTGGTGTCTACGTCATTTCTGCTGAGGCTTTTGGCTACTCAAAGGTCACCAAAAAAATTACCCTACCAGCAAAGATGACCAAGGCAGGACGGGTTGACTTTGTTTTGCAGAGGGTTGAAGTTAATAAACGTAGATATAATAAAGTTTTTCCACAAGACATTTATGATCGATTAGACCCATTGGACTCCTATGACCCACATGCTCGACAAGGACAAGAAGGGGAAGATGGTGAACAGTCACAAGACAGAGAAAAACCATGGTGGTGGTCTTATTTCAGTATACTTGGTCATAACAGACCTATGTGGCTACTTAAAAATAACTAACCCTATAATAATTATTTTGGCAACATCCTTAAGATATTTTTTTTCTTACAGTGTCAGGTTTGTTTTATATTACTGTAGTGTAATACCAAATGTTTTATCTGCTTTCATTTTAATTCCAGTTAATAAGTGATCAAGTTTTACAAAGTTAATGTTGTTTTTTATTATAGTGATTACAAAAGGCAGCAAATGTCATAGTACAGAGAATATGGCAAGGCATTTTTAATAAACATAATGTTACAAACAGATGTCATTCTGAAAGCTTAATTATGCGCAGGCCAAAACTATTTAGTCAAATCTTCCCGAAGCTTGTAAAGTAGGAAAATCCCATGGCATTGTTTGTTTGTTTGTTTGTTTTTTGTTTTTTTAATGCTTTTCTGATCTATACTCATGCCTATCTTCCCCAAGGCCTTCCTCACAATTTTCAGATGAATTCATAATCGTACAGCCACGTAATCCTTTACATTTCTATTCAACTCTTTCCTTTAGGGTTAGTGTTTAAGATTTTTTGCTAGCTTGTTGATGTCCAGCTTTGTCAGTTTTTGGTACCATGGTAGGTTGGTTGTATAATTCGTAGAGTTAGCCGGTTATTGAAACTTTCTTTCTTTTTTAATTCTCCACTTCCCTTTTAAAATGTCTGGTTTGGATCAAACCCTACTCTTCTTCACCCAGAAATAACACCCAGAAAAAGCTGGGGAGATGATATTGGTGCCAGCAAAGGAGCTTGTGGATTTCGCATTACTGGAGGGAAGGTAAATATTGAAGGGTTTAGTTCTGCTTTGAAACTGGTTGACTGCTGCTGTGGCTTCATTATAGCAGCCACCTTTCAAGGAAACTTTATATGGTTAGTACTTGAGTACTCCTGCAATTTAACCACTTTCAGACCGGACCATTTTGCTGCCTTAAGACCAGACCACTTTTTGCGATTCGGCACTGCGTCGCTTTAACTGATAATTGCGCGGTCTTGCGACGTGGCTCCCAAACAAAATTGACGTCCCTTTTTTCCACAAATAGAGCTTTCTTTTGGTGGTATTTGATGACCTCTGCGGTTTTTATTTTTTGCGCTATAATCAAAAAAAGAGCGACAATTTTGAAAAAAGCGCATTATTTTTTACAGTTTGCTATAATAAATATCCCCAAAAAATATCTAAAAAAAACATTTTTTTTCCTCAGTTTAGGCCGATACGTATTCTTCTACATATTTTTGGTAAAAAAAATCACAATAAGCGATTATTGATTGGTTTGCGCAAAAGTTATAGCGTTTAAAAATAGGGGATGGTTTTATGGCATTTTTATTAATATTTTTTTTTTTACTAGTAATGGCGGCGATCAGCGTTTTTTTTTTTTTTTTTTTTGTGACTGCGACATTATGGCAGACACATCGTACATTTTTGACACATTTTTGGGACCATTGTCACTTATACAGCAATCAGTGCTATACAAATGCACTGATTCCTGTGTAAATGACACTGGCAGTGAAGGGGTTAACCAGGAGTTGGCAGTGTATAGGTTACGTGTGTCCTAGGGGCATGTTGCTAACTGTGGGGGGCGTGGCTGTGTTGGGCACATCACTGATCTCTGCTCCAATCACAGGGAGCAGAGATCAGTGTCACTTGGCTAGGCAGAACGGGGAGATGCTGTTTACATCAACATCTCCCCGTTCTTCCTCCCTGTGAGACGATAGCGGGTATCCCCGCGATCTGACTCACGGAGGTCCCGACCGGCGTGCACGCGTGCTGCCGGCGGCGCGCATGCGATGGCACGGCGGCAATTTCAAAGGGACGTACCTGTACGCCCTTATGCCTGTCCGTGCCATTCTGCTGACGTACATCGTCACGCGCCGGTCGGGAACCGTTTAACCACTTCAGACCCGGAAGGATTTACCCACTTCCTGACCAGGACATTTTTTGCGATATGGCACTGTGTCTCTTTAACTCACAATTGCGCGGTCGTGCAACGCTGTACCCAAACAAAATTTACGTCCTTTTTTTCCCACAAATAGAGCTTTTTTTTTTTTTACTTTCTGCTATAATACATATCCAAAAAAAATATATAAAAAAACAAATGTATTCATTAGTTTAGGCCAAAATATATTCTACATATTTTTGGTAAAAAAAATCGCAATAGGCATATATTGATTGGTTTGTGCAAAAGTTATCACGTCTACAAAAAATGGGATAGATTTAGGGACTTTTATTTTTTTTTAAATTGTTGTTACTGATAATGGCGGCTATCTGCGATTATTACCTGGACTGCGACAAATCTGACCCCAAATTACACTTTTTGGGGAACAGTGACATTATTACATTGATCAGTGCTATAAAAATGCACTGATCAATGTATAAATGACACTGGCAGGGAAGGGGGTTAACACTAGGGGGTGATCAAGGGGTTAACTGTGTTCCCTGGGTGTGTTCTAACTGTGGAGGGATGGGCTGCCTAGAACACCACAGAGATCGCTGTTCCCGATGACTGGGAACAGCAAATCTCCATGTTGTCTCCTGTCAGAAAGGGGATCCGCCTTATTTATATAGGCAGATCCCCTTTCTGTCTCTGTATACCGCGATCGCGGGTCGCCAGCGGACATCGAGTTGCGTGCCTGCCCACTATATCACATGCACGGACCGACGTACACCTACGCGATTCACGCTATCCAGCCACCTTGCCACAGTATAACTGTGGTGGGTGGTCGCAAAGCAGTTAAAGTGAAATAGAACTCTAAACGCTGTTTCCAAAAATGACAGGTGGAAGAGAAATTACTATTCACCAGTGTTGCATGTGGTTTCCTTGCAGCTAATCATCCTTTCTTGCTGACTGACCAAATCTTGTTCTGCACTATGTCTCCATGTGGAGGTGGCCATCTTTGTAGAAGCGGGGTTTTGCTTTCTTGGTTTAGAGTCTCCAGAAAAGAAAACAGTGTGAAGAACAGCTGAACAACTCTGTTAGGACTAGCAATGAGAGGCCTTAGAACTCACACTGCATATACTGTATACAACTAATAGGCAAAAGGTCCAAGAGCGCCTAGGTACACAAGGTACTGCTCAAGCACTATTGACATTTCTAAATGTCTTCTATAACATAGAAAATATTCACTTTTTGAGTTCAATTCCAATTGAGGGCTGAACTCTGGGCACAAAAAATTTAATGTAAATATATATTTTTTCAACAGCCACAATTTATATTAATCCACATTGTGTACATGCCTTTGCAAACCCAGATAGTACCTTTTTTAACATTTACTTGCCAGCTTCCAATCGCTCAATATGCTATCTTCACTCTGCTGTGTTTTACCATTTGGGTTTACATGTGCTTTAAAGTGACTTTGTCATGAGAAAAGGATGGAGCCTTTCACTGCATTTCCTGACTATCGTGTTAAAACTTTGGCTGACCTGGAAAAAGTACAACAATAAAGCATTAAAAAATTGTATTAAACGCATTTACAGGGTGCTTGTTCAGGGTCTGTGACTCAAAAGTATTGAAGCCAGACACAGCCAGGCTGTCAAACACAAGAATGAACGGAGCACTGGATTCCGATTTTCAAGGGTCACTGAAACAGTCACTGAGCACACTGGCTTCAGTTGGGCAGCACTCCAAAAAACAGGAACTACCCTCAGGAACAAGGAAAGGATCCAGAGTTGAAAATTCACTGTGACAGAGGGAGGCCCTGTCACTGTGAGTATATAGGGAAAATGTGGCACAGGATTTGCATTTAGGGTAAACGTGACATCCCAGACTATTGTTTCTGGGCATAAAAAGCTGTGTATTTGGCTTTTTCCCGGGATTCTTTAGTTCTGGATTGGAACATTCAACCCTGTGTCTGGATTTTACCAGGTGTCTGCAGCCTGTTTAAGTACACAGGTGTGCATGGTCATTATGTACTCAGGTCTGAAGATAGCTCAGAGCTTCCAGTTTGGACCCGCTCCCAGTGTGGGAAATGGAAGTTCTCACCCAGGGGTCAGAGGGCCAAGCAGAAGCCAAGAGACAGAGGGTCTTGGAGACAGTAGGTCTCATTTCAGGAGTCAGGTTGGCTCTTATCGGGGTGTCAGGAGAACCCCAAACCATAGGCCAGAGTTGGGCCATGCAGCAGGGCACTGCGACTAAAGTTTAGAGAGTCGAGTATCCAGGAGAGCTGGACAACACATTCAGAGTGACTGAGAAGAGGTGCACCGTGGCACTACAACAGTTAAAGCCGAGTGAGCTTATGAGCCAGGTGGCTCATAAGTGTTTGTATTCTGCTGGAGAAGATCCCCTGCATGGGAAACTTTATATTGGATTGTTGCTTTGCTTTTTGTCATTTTAATAAAAGTGGACTACCAGGCCCTAACTATAGTCCCTGTCTGCTGTGAATTTGCTGTATAAATGCATCTACCATGAGAGCTAACCACCCCATGTCACACCACATACATATACTTCAATGAGAGTTCCAAACAAATGTCCAAGATCTTTATAATAAAATAAATTCATAGCAGAAGACAGGCAACATTTCGGAGGTCAAACACAATCCCCCTTCATCGGGACTTAGAAATTTTGACTGTGCCTAAATGGACCCAGGTAAGCAGATACCAAATAGACCTGCAATGTGATTTACTGCTTGGAAAAGTTTCAGGGGAGCAGGTTAAGCCAGTGTTAGTCACGACAGGAATATAGAACACCGTCCTTCATTCCAGCAAAATTAAATATTTGTGCTATGGCAAACTAAGTGTGCATGTTTGTGTAATCATTGTTTTAAAAATGAATAATTCATTGGCTTTATTGTGCCCCAACATTCAACTTTCTTTAAGGATCTGTGGTAAGTCGAGTTTGGGTCATATTATAAAAACAAATTTCAGCAAGTGCTAAAAAATGTTTACTACAGCCAAATATCCATTAAAATGGTAGTAATTGAGTAAGGGGTGCTTAAATAATCTTCCATACAAGAAAATGTATTTTGCTTTCTGTGAATCGTGATTATGGCAAACTTTGGAAGTACTTATTGATATATTCCTAGCAGGGTCACTATTTAATTGCAATACCTGGGAATGTCCTGCAGACCTCCTCTTCTTCATTTAACTTTACATTTTCTGGTTAGAGTTTGCTCCCTTTTTGAAGACCGCATTACCGGAAGCATCAAGGAAAGGTATAAGCCATGAGAACCAAAAACTGGATGTCTACATAGGGACTGTAAAATAAGGATAGTTTCCACAAAAAAAAAATTCAATAGAAAAAAACATGAACTATCCTTGGAGACAAAAATACAGAGTATATCATCTGACTCCATGTGCGATACTACGCCAGAAAAAGTAACCCCTTATAACTGCTTTAAAGAAGCTCAATGTTTTTGAATGTAATATAATGCATCTAGGAAAAATGTATTCCTTAAAGCGGAGGTCCGCCCACCACTGCAAAAATTAAAAGCCAGCAGCTGCACATACTGCATCTGCTGAATTTTAATAATCGGACACTTACCTGTCCTGGAGTCCAGCAATGTCGGCACTGCAGCTGATGGTTCCATCAGCTGTTGGGTGCACGCCGCCTCCATTGCGAGTAACGGAACCCGGCAGTGAAGCCTTACGGCTTCACGTTGGGAACCGTACTGCACATGCGCGAGGCTCCGCTCCTCTCTCCTACTGGTCTGGTGGCAAAGGGAGGAGGAGGGAGCCCGGGCGGTGATGTCAATACCCGCAGCTGAGGCTTCCAGAAGTGGAAACCGGATACCTGTAAAGGACAGGTAACCCGCCCCCACAACCCCCCCTGAAAGGGGCCAAATGTGGCACCTGAGGGGGGAAGGAGTACAACGAGCGGAATTTCCAATTTTGGGTGGTACTCCATTTTACCAGAGTACAACATTAGAGGTACAGTGTTAGCCATCACTACAGAGGAAGGAAATTTGGGGGTACTTATTTCAGATGATTGTAAAATGAGCAAACAATGGGGCCAGGCAGTGGGAAAAGTGGATAGAATTCTAGGATGCATCACCAGAGGGATCACCAGCCGGAGAAAGGAGGTCCTGATTCCCCTATATAGATCTTTAGTGAGACCTCATTTAAAATACTGTTATTGATAAGATAGAATGAGTCCAGAGACACAAAACTAGTGAATAGTCTGAGAATAAAACATATCAGGAGAGACTTCTGGAACCTGTTATGTACAGTTTAGAGGAAAGAAGGGAAAGGGGAGACATAATTGAAACATTTATGTACATCAAGAAAGATAATAGTTTCAAGAGGGCAAAATTTGCAATAAGAAACCAATAACACGGGGAGATTACCTCGACCTAACGAGTAAAGTTCAAAACTAATCTTAGAAAACATTATTCTCCTTATAGGGTAATTGATACTTGGAATATACCTCCAGCAGAGGTAGTGAATCAGTCAACAGTAAGTGGCTTCAAATAATGCTTGGGACTAACATAGATCTATACTCAAAATAAAAAAGTTAAAAAAACAAACAAAATACAAAAACGTAAAAAAAAAAACACGGACAGACTCGATTGACCACTTGTTTTTTTTTTTCTGCTGTCACTTTTCTATGTCTCTAAAATTCTTCAACAAGCCCGTTCGACAAAAGTCAGCCTAGCTTCCATTTAACAAGCATGGACACACATAGATCAAAATGTTGCTGGTCCCTCCTGAATCAGCCAAATTTTGATCCATCTACATCCTGTGCTTTTGTCCCAGGACTTGATGATCCATATCCACAGATCAAAGACACCTTAGGCCCCTTTCACACAAGGCGGACTCCGCTTCCACGGAGTCCGCCTCTGTCCGCCGGCTCAGCGAGAGATCTCTCCGTTGATCTCCGCTGAACCGGCGGATGACAAGTCCCTCTCTGCTCACTGAGCGGGGAGGGGCTTGCGAGCGCCGCTGGTCTCTATGGAGAGATCGGATGAAAACGGACAGGTGTGTCCGTTTTCATCAGATCTCACGCGATCCGATCCGCCAGCGACGGATCTGGACGTAGAGCCATACGTCTGCTTTTGGTGGATCGGACCGGGTCGGATGTCAGCGGAGATGTCTCCGCTGACATCCGACTCTCCATAGACTAACATGGAGCGCCCGTTCAGATCCGCCGTCAAAACTGACAGGCGGATCTGAACGGTCCGACCGTGTGAAAGGGGCCTTACTGTTCACTGTACTGGACTGCATGGTTACAGATGGAGATGAAGGTTTAGCTGTGGACTTTTGAAAAAACAAAATTACATATCAGCAATAGCTTTGTTTAGCCCACTTAGGCTGCGTGTTTTGGGAAAACAAGAAAGATATCTAAAACAACTGGTGGAATAGATTTTGGAGGTACCACTTGGGAAATGGAAAAATCTACTTAAAAAATAGTTTGCTCCTTTAGTTCCAGGAACTTACAGTCTACAAACTCAGCACAGTCTACAAACTTCGGTAATTTTTTCCATCTATTAAATATTCTGCCCTTGTTGTTTTAACTTTGGATAGTAAAACATTTTTTCTGACGGTAGTTACCTTATACAGCCAACTTTCTGTTTCTTGTCTGGCAACAAGCCTAGACTTATGACATCATACATAGCTCTCTCGTGAGAGTTTGTCAGGAAGGGAGGGGGGGTGAGTCATAAGATGGCCAATGAGGGCTGCAGAGCTGGAGGTGTGCCTTTGTGTGTCTGTGTAAATCCAGAAAGTGAACAGGCAGCAGCTTCAGCTGCCCACAGTTAAAATGGATGCAGCCAGACTTAGTGGAGGGAGATTTCTGTAGCATATTTGGCAAGTACAGAATAACAGTATATATAAAATAATATGCAAAGTGGTTGGAGGGAAGCTTCAGAATGGCAAAGATGTTTTTATTACAAATTATGTGAGCAGACTGCAGTTCCTCTTTAAAGTTCTTTTTGTAGAAAAAAATAGTTTTGCTTATGTTTTTTGAAGAACTTTCAATATGTTCCCTGTAGTTGGTGTAACAAATGATGCATTTTGTTTAACCACTTATATACTGCGGCAAGACGGCTCGGCTGTGCAACCCGACATACCTGTACCTTGGTCTGTGCATGTGGTGCTGCGAGAGCTCACCCACAGGTCTGGTGGACTTGATGTCCACCTGCTACCCGCGATCGCGGTGAAGAGAGAACGAGCAGGGATCTGCCAATGTAAACAAGGCAGATCCCCGTTCGTGGATCACCAAAAAGTGTCACTTAGGGTCAGATTTTCCGCCGCAATGTCGCAGTCCCACAAAAAAACGCAGATCGCCGCCATTACTAGTAAAAATTTTTTTAAAAAGTAGTCCCTAAATCTTTCCCCAATTTTGTAGACGCTATAACTTGTGTGCAAACCAATCAACATACACTTGAAAAAGTTTCAGGGGGCGACCTACTCTCCAGTTCCAGTTCCCGCAAACCTACTCCAGGAAGTCTCCTAGGTCTGTTTCTTAGTTGTATATAGTAGTCATATTGACTTATAGATACATGGCGAGAGTGCAACCACTGAAGAAAAATTTCACGTTTTACTCTTTCCCTCACAAATTCCTGTCTCTAGGATAGACCACATATTTATTCCCACATCTTCTTTCCCGATAGTGCAGAACTCCGTTATCTCCCCGATCCCTTGGTCCGACCATTGTGCAGTCATCACCACGATTTCCTCACTAGTCCCCCGACCCACAGGTAGATCCTGGTGTTTGAATGAATCACACCTTACTAACCAATCTATTGCTTCGATATTCAAATAGCCCTTAGAGAATACCTTCAACACAACTCCACCCCCGAAATCTCCCCGATTCTGCTCTGGGAGGCTCACAAGCCTGTCGTCAGGGCAAATGCATATCTGTAGCCGCCCACCTCAAAAGAGATAGAAGACTGAAACTACAACAACTAGAGCTGAGCCCTTCACCAACAATTTCTACAATTCCAGGCCTCCCCTACTGAAGAAAACAAACTATCTCTAGAAAAAACTAGACTCGAGTTTGACCTCCTACTTGCTGAATCCGCAGATAAAGCAATTCGTAGCTCCAACCACACGATCTATTCCAAAGCCAATAAACCTGACACATTTATGGCCCTACGGCTTCGGCGACCAGACAGGCTCCACAAACCAATCAGACTCAAAATAGCGAATGACGCTCATACCAGCAATCCGCTTAAAATTCTCACTGAATTCCGCAATAGACTTGCCAAGTTATATGAAAGCAACAACACATTCCCAGTACACCAAGCAGAAGCACTATTCCGCAACCTTCCAATACCCCAACTCTCAGACTCCAATAGGGAGTCCATGGATACCCAAATCACGATCGCCGAGGTCCTAGCGTCCATCAAAACTTTAAAACCTAATAAACGCCCTGGCCCGGAGGGGCTTACCTAGTAACTACTATAAAAATATTTTGCGGACATCCTGGCCCCTCTCCTTGTTTAAATCTTTTAACGCCCTTCTACACCAACAATCCTTTGGCAGAGACACCCTTACGGCCATTATTTCTATGATACCCAAGCCAATACAGACGACAACGCTTTTGTCCAACTACAGACCTATCTCTCTACTAAACGTAGATATAAAGATCCTGGCAAAAATCCTAGCACTTCGACTCAACCCGATTATAGGCAAACTGATCCACAAGGACCAAGTGGGGTTCATCCCCAGCGACAGGCCAGCGACAACATTAGACGTGTCATCCTCTTGCAACACCTAGCGAAATCACGTAACATACCCATGCATCTCCTGTCGCTCGATATTAGAAAAGCTTTTGACCGTTTCCTGGTCCTACCTGGACTTTTATCCTGAAGCGCTGGGGCTTTGGCCCCCACTTTCTCCAGTGGATCCAAGCTCTTTACACGAACCCCCAAGCTTTTGAAATACTCAGGGTTTTCCTCAGAAAGCTTCCCAATCCAGAGAGGGATTACCCCACTTCTCTCCTTCCTTGATCATCCCCAATTTTACCCAGCCTCTTCTGAACCGTCTTCTTTCCAAATCTGGAAGCATTTGGGCCTGAGTCGTATATGTGACTTAATAAAAGGGAACACCATAAAATCATTTGCCTCCTACAATCTACAGCACAACTCCCCAATAGGGAATGTTTCCGCTACCTCCAAGTGAGTCACTTCCTACAGTCATTCTAGGGTCTGGCTTTTCTTCGTACTAGGCCCCCCTTTCTATATTTGAGAAGGTGTGCGACACGGACCCACATGCTCCAGGTATTATATCTGACTTTTTACTCTTTCCTCACTTCTGCCCCATGTGCTCTCCCACCCTATGCCCAACAATGGTCCAATGACCTCTCCATAGATGTGCTCCAGATGAATGGTCCACCATTTGGTCCAATACCAAAATATCATCCCAAAATATTCTTGCACTCGAAAGCCAGCTACTAAAGTCCTGATGCGGTGGTATCTGGTCCCGGTCAGGATCGCCAAGTTCCTCCCATCATACTCCCCGAACTGTTTCAGAAACTGCGGTGAACGAGGCACTCATATCCATATAATGGTGGACATGTCCTGTAGTGAAGAGCTTCTGGGCAATAATATTTCAGATGATCTCTACATTAATCCAGGAGCACTCCCCCCAGACCCCTCCCTAGCCCTTCTCAATCTCCTCCCAAATCACCTTACTAAAGCGCAAACCCGCTCATCTAAGATTATTCTCCCTGCTAATGTGGGCTCTGGCCCGGTTCTGTTTACAATTTTTTGTAATTGTCTGTTCCCACATGTGCACTTATGCTCTCCCTGCCTGAGCACCTTGTACTGTACTTTTTTGTCATCCTTACGTACATTGTTGAAAACGCTGTATGCACTTACTTTAATAGCTAAACTGTTAATTTTTTATGTACCGTTCTTGTTTGTTACCAATAAAATTTTTGAAAAGAAAAATAGTTTTGCTTATGTTTTTTGAAGAACTTTCAATATGTTCCCTGTAGTTGGTGTAACAAATGATGCATTTTGTTTAACCACTTATATACTGCGGCAAGACGGCTCGGCTGTGCAAACCGACATACCTGTACCTTGGTCTGTGCATGTGGTGCTGCGAGAGCTCACCCACAGGTCTGGTGGACTTGATGTCCACCTGCACCCACAGGTCTGGTGGACTTGATGTCCACCTGCTACCCCGCGATCGCGGTGAAGAGAGAACGAGCAGGGATCTGCCAATGTAAACAAGGCAGATCCCCGTTTTTTTTTTTTTTTTACCAAAAATATGTAGCAGAATACATATTGGTCTAAACTGATGAATACATTTGTTTTTATATATATATATATATATATATATATATATATATATATATATATATATTTGGATATGTATTGGAGCAGAAAGTAAAAAATATTTATTTTTTTTCAAAATTTTCGCTCTTTTTTTGTTTATAGCACAAAAAATAAAAGACACAGAGGTGATCAAATACCACCAAAAGAAAGCTCTATTTGTGGTACAATGTCACACAACTGCGTAATTGTCAGTTAAAACGACGCAGTGCAGTATCGCAAAAAATGCTCTGGTCAGGAAGGGGGTAAATCCTTCCGGGGCTGAAGTGGTTAAACACCGGGAAATAAAATAAATATACTGTATGCAGATCTATAATAAGTTAAACCCCTAACTGCAGGCAAAGCTCTTTGGGAGGGGCTTCTGTTACCCTGCTGATATATGCTCTGTACAGTATGAGTCTGTGTCTGGCCAGCCCTGATTGGTGCTGTGCCAGTCACATGACTAGTTTCAGCAGAGTAATTCATATTAATTTCTAAATATCAAACAACTATTGTTTTACAGCTCCCTATACATTTTTATTGAACATCGAATGTGTAACTTTTGTACAATAATATGGTGTAGGAGGAGCCAGAGATGACTGACACTAGCTTTCACTTTGTTCAGACGGCATCTGCATCCAAGGATCTTTTTTACTTTACAGGTCTTAGCAATTACATTAGATATATTTAAAGTCTTTTTTTTTTTTTCTCTAAAAATAACAAACATGTTATACTTACCTGCTCTGTGAAGTGGTTTTGCACAGGACAGCCCAGATTCTCCTTGACTTAGACAAATTTGTAGAGAGAAATTTAAGGTTTTTATACACATGATTATGTAGGTATCACATTAATATTACAATTGTACATTTATGGTAACAAGGGGCGTATCATAGGCAGGCTAATTCTAATCAGGACTCGAAAAAATGTAAACATGTACTGAAAACATTATTAGTGCCGTGTGCACAGTGAGGGCAGTGTGCAATACATACAAAATAGAATACAATGATATACAGAACTTACAAATTTCCATTACATCCTCTTCTTGGGTCCCTCCCTGGCCACTCCCTCCTGTTGAGTGCCCCCACAGCAAGCAGCTTGCTATGGGGGCACTGATGCCGAGTCACAGCTCCCTGTGTCCATTCAGATACGGAGCCCTAGTTCTGCCCCGCCCCCACTTTCTCCTGATTGGTTAACTGACTTTAATTGACAGCAGCGGGAGCCAATGGTACCGCTACTGTGTCTCAGCCAATCAGTACAAAAGCTAAAAGTTATAAGGTACATGACTTTCAAAAGAAAAAAAAATGCACCAGAAAACTTGAGGATGAAAAAAAGTCTGGACTGGAGATCAAATGGTTAAATTGGTAGCTCAAGATAGAATCCAAATATCTTGCTTTCAGCTGTACCCCCCCCCCCCCCCAATAAAAAGAGTTCCATACCAAGTACAAAAATTAAAAAAAGACAGTGAAGTCAAATGTATTAAAAAATGAATCTTTTAAATTAAGTTTCTGCTTGATTTATATTTGTGTGTCTGTGTTTTTGTTTTATTTTTAATTTCTTTTCAAAAAGAGACCAAAGGCATCCCTCCAAAACATTACTCGGTGGCCTCATTCTTTGCTGTTTGTAAAAGAGGTCATAATTTGTGGAAGGAATAAAAATCTTTTAAAGCTTTACGCTCGAAATCCCTGGAGTGAATAGAATTCAACGTAGCATAGATAATTTGTTTGCTTTGCAATTATTTTCCGTCAGTGGAGACAAATTGATTCATACTATAAAACTGACTGTCACTGCAAGACAGCTGGCTCTTGAAACTGCAGAAGGATTTGACTAGTTAAAGTGAGTGTTGAAACTCTGATATATATGTCGCTTCACAATCTAGGTTGCGGGTAATTATAACATTTGATATAAGTGAGACACCATCCATGTTTTTATGGGTCAGCCATGCCAATTGGAGAATTACATGTGCTTGGATGGGCGCCTTATCTCTAAACGCTTTCCTTTTTTGAAATTAAAGTAATCTAAAGATGCTGAAGCTGCTCGTGTGCTGTCTTTGAAATGTGTTACATTGGCTATATAAATAGTACCTTTAATGCCTGCTTAATAATTCATGGAAATGACTTGGTTTAAGTGGGCCACATTTCACAGTCTCTTGCACTGTCATAGCTTATATGTGCAAGTGAAAAAAAAAAAACTTTATGATAAATCAGCATCACCATCTGGACTATCCTGGTTAGGGAGCAGCCTATAAATTTGCAGAAAATTCTTTGATATATTATACATGTAGTGATAAATGTAAAATGCAGTGTGTGATGTTCTGTAAATGTGTTCATTAACAGGAAGTTAAAGTGATACTAAACAGAGAAGTGTTAATTGCCATAATTCATTCACATGAATCATTAAACCTCACCGGCCACTTTATTAGGTACGCCTTGCTAGTAGGGAGCGGAAAAAACTCTGGATAGCCGCACTCTGAGAAGAATTCGTTTCTTGTGCTTTTTATTGCAAAAAATTAAAATCACATCATATAATTCACAGCAAAAAGTAATACAAAGATGCTGACGCATTTCACACTGGAATCAGTGCTCACTCACCTTGGTGGAGCGACCTGAAGCGGTGGCTCCTTCTCCCCGTACACCTTGCTAGTACCGGGTTGGACCCCCTTTTTCCTTCAGAACGGCCTTAAAGTGGTTGTAAACCTTTTACAACCATTTTTTGCTACAGGTAAGCCTGTAGTTATGCCGCGTACACACGAAGGGACAATCCCGCGGGATTATCCTCTGGACTGAAGTCCAGCGGATAATCCCCTCGTGTGTGGGCGCCGGCGGACTTTTTGGCGCCAAAGTACGGCGGACTAAAGTTTGAAGTTTTGTTTTCAAATTATCCGCTGGACTTGGAAGTCCAGCGGACAATCCCGCCGTTAGTGGGCAAGTCCGCGGGACTTTTGAAATGAAGGGACTTGCCGCTCATCGGCAAGTCTGTTCATTTAGCACGTGACTTCAGGTTACGTAGCTAGCGTAGGCAGTTACTGCCGCCGCGCTAGCTCCGTGACCTGGCATGGATTTAAAGGGACTCCCCACGCCGAAAAAACGGCGTGGGGGTTCCCCCCAAATCCATGTCAGACCCTCATCCGAGCACGCAGCCTGGCAGGCCAGGAAAGGGGTGGGGACGAACGAGCGCCCCCCCCCCCTCCTGAGCCGTACCAGGCCGCGTGCCCTCAACATGGGGGGTGCCCTGGGGAAAGGGGGGCCGTGCGGCGCCCCCACCCCAAAGCACCTTGTCCCCATGTTGATGAGGACAAGAGCCTCTTCCCGACAACCCTGGCCGTTGGTTGTCGGGGTCTGCGGGCGGGGGCTTATCGGAATCTGGGAACCCCCTTTAATAAGGGGGCCCCCAGATCCCGGCCCCCCACCCTATGTGAATGAGTATGGGGTACGATGTACCCCTACCCATTCACCTAAGGTGTAAAATGTAAAGTAAAAAAAAACACCCACACTTTTGAAAAAATAGTTTATTGCACTGCTCCGGGGGTCTTCTTCCGTCTTGGGGGTCTTCTCGCCGGACTCCCCCGCCATTTACCAAGCTCTTTTACCGAGCGGGGGAAGTCCGGCTACCTTCTTCGTCGTCGCCGCCGTCTGGGGGTCTCGATCCGCCTTCGGGGGTCTTCTTCCGTCTTGGGGGTCTTCTCGCCGGACTCCTCCGCTCTCTTCTGCTCTTTTACCTAGCTCTTTCACAAGGGGAGGAGTCCGGCTACCTTCTTCGTCGTCGCCGCCGTCGTCTGGGGGTCTCGATCCGCCTTCGGGGGTCTTCCGGGGGTCTCTTCTGTTCTTGCGGCGGTCGTCGTCTTCCGCGCCGCCGGCGCCTTCTTCTTCTTGTCCTTCTTCTTGTCCTTCTTCTTCTTCTTCCGATGTTGACCCGACGCTCTCTCTGCCCGGAATGCCTGTGCCGCTCTGCGCTCGGACTTATATAGGGACATGGGGGACAGGGTCACATGTTCATGTCACATGGTGACCCCGCCCCCTTGCGATGTCACAGTCCCAGCATCCTCCGGGACTGTGACAACACAAGGGGGCGGGGTCACCATGTGACATGTGCATGTGACCCTGTCCCCCATGTCCCTATATAAGTCCGAGCGCAGAGCGGCACAGGCATTCCGGGCAGAGAGAGCGTCGGGTCAACATCGGAAGAAGAAGAAGAACAAGAAGGACAAGAAGAAGGACAAGAAGAAGAAGGCGCCGGCGGCGCGGAAGACGACGACCGCCGCAAGAACAGAAGAGACCCCCGGAAGACCCCCGAAGGCGGATCGAGACCCCAGACGACGGCGGCGACGACGAAGAAGGTAGCCGGACTCCTCCCCTCGCGAAAGAGCTAGGTAAAAGAGCAGAAGAGAGCGGAGGAGTCCGGCGAGAAGACCCCCAAGACGGAAGAAGACCCCCGGAGCAGTGCAATAAAATATTTTTTCAAAAGTGTGTGTGTTTTTGTACTTTACATTTTACACCTTAGGTGAATGGGTAGGGGTACATCGTACCCCATACTCATTCACATAGGGTGGGGGTCCGGTATCTGGGGGCCCCCTTATTAAAGGGGGTTCCCAGATTCCGATAAGCCCCCGCCCGCAGACCCCGACAACCAACGGCCAGGGTTGTCGGGAAGAGGCCCTTGTCCTCATCAACATGGGGACAAGGTGCTTTGGGGTGGGGGGGCCGCACGGCCCCCCTTTCCCCAGGGCACCCCCTATGTTGAGGGCACGCGGCCTGGTACGGCTCAGGAGGGGGGGGGGGGGGGGCGCTCGTTCGTCCCCACCCCTTTCCTGGCCTGCCAGGCTGCGTGCTCGGATGAGGGTCTGACATGGATTTGGGGGGAACCCCCACGCCGTTTTTTCGGCGTGGGGATTCCCTTTAAATCCATGCCAGCTTGCGGAGCTAGCACGGCGGCATTTACTGCCTACGCTAGCTACGTAACCTGAAGTTACGTTCGAAATGAACGGACTGCTCCGTGTGTGGGCAAGTCCGTTCATTTTCAAAAGTCCCGCGGACTTTTGGCCGGCGGATTATCCGCTGGAGAAGTCCGTGCGTGTGTGGGCAAGTCCACACGCTCGGAAAGTCCAGCGGACCCAGCTGGAAAGTCCCGCGGGATTGTCCGCTGGACTAGGTCCGCCGGCAAAAGTCCGCACGTGTGTACGCGGCATTAGGCTTACCTGTACAGGGGGTCCCGACTTACGAACGGGCCTCAATGCTGGCTGCTTGTGCTCCCTCGATGGTCCTGGACACCTCTGAGCAGCTATCTTGCCACATTCCACAGATTCCACACTGCAGTGCTTCATGTACTGCATGGCTAGAAGAGCCTCAGAAGCTCCCGGAACATGCCACATTACTGCACAGGCGGAATCTGAACATCTCACATCCCTGCACAGGCGGAAGTTACACTTATGCAGCGTACACACGAAGGGACTATGCCGCGGGATTGTCCGCTGGACTCGAGTCCGCCGGACAATCCCCTCGTGTGTGGGCCTTCGACTGACTTTTTTTCCCCAAAGTTTTTTGTTTTAAAATTATCCGCTGGACTTGGCAGTCCGGCGGACAATACGGTCATCTGTAGTATGGTCCGGCGGACCAAAAAGGACGCATGCTCAGTAGCAAGTATTTTTCTAGTATTTTTCTTTTTCTAGTCCCGTCGTACGTGCTGTACGTCATCGCGTGAACCGCCGGACTTTTAGCGTGATCGTGTGTGGTCAAGTCCGTCATCGTGTGAACCGCCGGACTTTTAGCGTGATCGTGTGTGGTCAAGTCTGTTCGCTTTCAAGTCCGCCGAAGCCCAGCTGGAAAGTCCGGCGGATTGTCCGCTGGACTAGGTCCGGCGGACAAAGTCCCTTCGTGTGTACGCGGCATTTCAAGCAGTGTTCCGACTTACGAACAGATTTCACTTACGAACAAACCTACAGTCCTTATTGTGCTCGGAAGTTGGGGACTCCCTGTAGTTACACTGGATATCTCCTAAACCTGCACGGTTTAGAAAATGTCCTCTGTATTTGCATGTGCCGATGTCATCGGCACACTGAAGCAAGGGCATTATGTGCCGTTGGTTCAGTTAGACTGTGCCGTTACCGGCGGCTCCCACGCGCATGCGCAGGAGTGATGTCATCGCGTCTCCGGCCAGTCACAGCGCCGGTGCCGCGATACCCGGAAGTAACTTCGGGGAGAAAGGTCACCAGCCAGTGCTGTGTATGGATAAAACTCATTTATGTGTTTGAAAACTCATTTATTCAGGGAAGCCTATCCCACACCCACCTAACAACTGTCCCGAGCCACCCCCATCAAATCATTCATTCTCTGCAGCTATTACCTTTTCTACCACCACCCCATCCCTTTAGAATGTAAGCTCTACGAGCAGAGCCCTCTTGTACCTTTTGTATTGTACTGTAATTGTGTTGTCCCAACCCTATATACTTTGTAAAGCGCTGTGTAAACTGTTGGCGCTATATAAATCGTTCATAATAATAATAATGGGCACAGCAGCAGGGGCTTCAATCTCAGGTAAGTAATTCATAATGAGCTAGTTATGCTATGCATATTAGCTCATTATGCCTTTTTTTTCTAGGGTTTACAACCATTTTAATTCTTCGTGGTATAGATTCAATAAGGTGTTGAAAACATTCCTCAGAGATTTTGGTCCATATTCCACCACATCCCAAAGGTGCTCTATTGGATTGAGATCCGGTGACTGTGGAGGCCATTGGAGTACAGTGAACTCATTGTCATGTTCAAAAAAAAACTGTTTGAGTTGATACAAGGCAGGATTCATGCTTTCATTCTGACCCTACCATCTGAATATCGCAGCTGAAATCGAGACTCATCAGACCAGGCAACGTTTTTCCAATCTTCTATTGTCCAATTTTGGTGAGCCTGTGCGAATTGTAGCCTCAGTTTCCTGTTCTTTGTTGACAGGAGTGGCACCGGGTGTGGTCTTCTTCTGCTGTAGCCCAAGGTTCAATGTGTTGTGCATTCAGAGATGGTATTCAGCATGCCTTGGTTGTAAAAAATGGTTATTAGAGTTACTGTTGCCTTTCTATCATCTGGAATCAGCCTGCCCATCCTCCTCTGACATCAACAAGGCATTTTTGTCCACATAACTGCCGCTCACTGGATATTTTCTCTTTTTTGGACCACTCTACGTAAACCCTAGAGATGGTTGTGTGTGAAAATCCAGTAGATCAGCAGTTTTTTAAATACTCAGACCAGCCCCTCAGGCACCAACAACCATTCCACGTTCAAAGTCACTTAAATCCTTTTTCTTCCCCATTCTGATGCTTGGTTTGAACTTCATCAAGTACCACATCTAGATGCCTAAATGCATTCACTTGCTACCATGTGATTGGCTGAGTAGCAATTTGTATTACCAAGCAATTGAACAATAAAGTGTTACAACCAAAAACATAAATGTATTTTATTGGGATTTTATGTGATAGACCAACACAGAGTGGCACAAAATTGTGAAGTGGAAGGAAAATGATTGTTTTTCAAAATGTTATACAATTAAATATGTGAAAAATGGGGTGTGCATTTGTATTCAGCCCCACTGAGTCAATACTTTGTAGAATTTCACTGGAATTACAGCTGCAAGTCTTTTTCGGTATGTCTCTACCAGCTTTGCACATCTAAGGAGTGAAATTTTTGCCCATTTTTCTGTGAACAGCAATTTTCAAGTCTACAGATTCTCAATTGGATTTAGGGTGGGACTTTGACTGGGCTATTCTAATGCGGCGTACACACGGTCGGAATTTTCGATGGAAACAGTCCGATGGGAGCTTTTCATCGGATTTTCCGACCATGTGTATGCCAAACGGTCTTTTTCTGTTGGGATTTCCGACGGACTTTGAATTGAGAACCTGTTCTCAATTTTTCCGACGGAAAACCTTTCTATCGGATTTTCCAATCGTGTGTATGCAATTCCGACACGCAAAATTCCGATGCATGCTCGGAAACAATTCGGTGCATGCTCGGAAGCACTAAATTTCCCTTTTATAGTGCTGTTGAACGTGTTTTATGCCGCTGTGTTATTGACCGTCGGAATTTGGTGTGATCGTGTGTAGGCACCACACAGCTTAAGCGGAATTCCGTCGGAAAAACCGTCAGAGTTTTTTCCGACGAGAATTACGATCGTGTGTATGCGGCATAACACATGTTCTAAATTTTTCAGACGGAAAAAATTTTGAGCAGAAAAACCGCTCGTCTGTATGCTGTTCCGACGCACCAAAAATCACGCATGCTCTGAAACAAGTACGAGATGGAAGCTATTGGCTATGTCGGATGGTCGGAATTTGGTGTGACCGTGTGTAGGCAAGACAGCTTGAGCGGAATTCCGTCAGAATTCCGTCAAAAAAACCTTCAGAGTTTATTCCAACGGCAAAACCGGTCATGTGTACAGGGCATTAGAGTCTGCAAAAGACTTGAGACTGGGACAGAGATTCACAAACATGTATGCATTTCACAAACATGTATGCATTTCACAAACATGTATGCATTAGTGAGTATATATGCTCTATGAACTCTAAACTAATTACGACATTTTAAACCAATTTTTTTAGTATTTTTTATGGTTTACCATCATATTTCTGAGTTTTCTGGTCCAAAAAATTGGGTTCCTTTAAAAAGGCTTATAAACGCAAACGCGGCTAAACGCAGGTGCCTGCGTTTAGCCGCGTTTAGCTGCGTTTTGCGTCTGAAACGCGGAAAAGCAAAGTGTCTGAACGCATTTTTTTGCTTCTGGAAAAACGAGGTTAAACGCAACTGCATAAAAACGGGAAAAAAATAGACTGTGTACATGGACACATAGGATAACATTGCATGCGTTCAGGTGCAGTTGAAAAAAGTGTCCAACTGCCTCTGAACGCGCGTTTAACTGCGTCTCGTGTGCATGAGGCCTTAGAGGGGAAATCTTTTACCCACTTCCTGACCAGGCCATTTTTTGCGATTCTGCACTGTGCTAGTTTAACTAAAAATTACGCGGACGTGCAACGCTTCCCCCAAACAAAATTGATGTTCTTTTTTCCCCACAAATAGAGCTTTCTTTTGGTGGTATTTGATCACCTCTGCGTTTTTTTTATTTTTTTTTAACGCATTTGCTTATTTCTTTCTTTTATTGAATTGACTGGTTTTATACATTTTATGCAGTATTTGCTTAGCTATCTTACTTTTTGAAGTAAATACCACATAAAGGGTTTGTGTATTGACATTTTTATTATCGCATGCGATATTTGGGTAAAATGTGTCACGTGACCCAAATACCACATGCGATATGCTTTGTTGAATGGAGCCCAGTATCCCCAACGGGACACAAAAGACAAACATTAAACTGGTGGCATTTTTAACCTTTCCCTACGCTATCTAAAACAAAAAAGAAAAAAAAAAGTTTGGATTATACATCTCCTTCAAAGAATCCAAAGGGAGACAGACACCCCACTCAAAGTTTTGCTCCTTGTCGAAATCTGAGCTGTATAATTATAAGACAGGGCTCTCACTGTGGTAAGAGGATTTATGCCTGATAAAGAAAAGGAAGGATTTCACACAAAGATGAGTGACTGTTTGTTACTTTTCTTAGAATAATAAGTTTATGAGCTTATCCAAGGTTTGTGACAGTCTCATCAAACTTTGAGCCCTTTATAATGTATATGTGCCCCCTTTGCACCGGTGTTGTAAGTGAAGTATCCCCTTTGTATGTGTCCTTGACAGCAGTAAAAGCACTGTATGCTATCAGTCCCATCCTACACTCCATGAAGAGCCCCCTTTTGCATGAAGTTGTTCTTTCAACATGAAATATTCAATAAAAATGTAATTGACCAGATAGTAATTGCACACTGATATAACAAAATGAGACTAATACAGAGAGAGCAGGTCACGATCTAAAAGCGTGGAAAGAAGTAAACCTTTTTAAAACAAAGTCACATGTTTGATCGATCAGATAAGCAGGCGTCAGCCTGACCTAGCTGCTTAAACAAGGGTTACTTTTCATTTTCACCAGCTAGTCAAGTGAACTGGAGCAAAGGTTACCAATTACCTAGGGATGAAGGCAAAGTTGTAAAGATCAGCTATTAGCTGCCACCTTACATTAGAATCAACACACTTACAGGTAGGATGTCAAGTGTCATTTATTGATTGTATTGTATTGCCTGTCAATTGTCATTAGGTTTACAATTTGAAATCCTCAATGTGAAATAATGCAGTAGGTATGGAATCTTCTACTTGGAATGTACGTACCTTTTCTGTATATGTATACATAATCCATTATTTATTCTAATACTATACTCTGCATTATCATTGGCCAGAAGTACTATGTAAGCAATAATATTACAGTAAATGTAAATAAGGTCTAAATTACTTTAAAGCAAAAAGTAGTATATAGAAAATTTAAAGCGTTAACTACAACAGCTTATTTAACTAATGCCTTAGTTCTTCTGCTCATGTATATAAAAATCAAATTTCTATGCAAAGGCCATCTTTCATGTGTCCAAATGAAAGTGGGCCTCTCCATTGGAATGAATGACATTTTTCTTTGTATGGGCTGAAGGGGAATCAGAGTCTATAGTGGCAGCTGTATGTCTACCCATGGGCCACACAGTGTGGCTTGCCAGAAGTGCAACAGGTGAGTGTAAGACTTTAGGGTTGTGCTTTAGAAAAGGAGATCATTTAAATGGAAAACACAATTATCCTTTAAGTTTTCAGGGTTCATTTTAGCTATTAGGTTGTGCTAGGGTCAAATTAAACTTTAGGAGACAGAGCCAATTCATCTATAAGGAAACTTATGCAGTAGCCTAGGGCCAGCTGGATGCGCAAAGGGCCCAGCTATAACTAGCAAGCTCTCTCATTTAACCGTGGGGGTAGTGCAATGTTCAAAGTTGTACAGTTGCCAGTCTTTTTGCAAAAGACTTGTATGCAATCGAACATCTAATAGGGTGGGACATACATTTGAAGGGATGGGGTCCCAAGCTGCTACCTTGACTAGTGGCCTACTCTGTCTTAATATGTCTCTGTCTAGAGGTCACAGAGAGGCTCATGCACACCTTTATTTTCCTTACAATTTAGGTATTTAATCTCTGCACCAAAGACGACATTCGCTGGATGTCTGATCCTGAATTGTGGTGCACCAACAATTTTGTAACATACTGTCCAGCTAGTTTCAAGAAGCTTTCCAGCTCTGGTGTCAAAATAAGTAAAACAAATAATTACAAAGTTCGATTTGCTATTATTTCAATTGGATCAAACAAAACCTTACATTTTTTTATTATCCAAATAATTATGATAAATAATAAATTTAACAGTTTTTCTTATGATGTCCATAACTGGTTACATTCACAAAGGAAAAATGTCAATGAATAAAAACATACAAGGAAAGCAATTAAAGCGTATTTAAAACTCAAAGCTTTTTTTTTAGCATGTTTGGCATTGTACCTCACTGTATGCAGTTTTGTTAACCACTTCAGCCCCGGAGGATTTTACCCCCTTCCTTACCAGAGCTTTCTGCGTTTTTTCTTTTTTGCGCTATAAACAAAAGAGCGACAATTTTGAAAAAAACACTATTTTTTACTTTTTGATATAATAAATAGTAATTTTTGACTCAGTTTAGGCAGATCTGTATTCTTCTACATATTTTTGGTAAAAAAAAATTGCAATAAGCGTATATTGATTGGTTTGCACAAAAGTTATAGCGTCTCCAAAATAGGGGATAGATTTATTGCGGTTTTTTTTACTAGTAATGGCGGCGCTCTGCGTTTTTTTGTGACTGTGACATTGCGGTGGACACTTCGGACACTTTTGACACATTTTTGGGACCATTTACATTTACACAGGGATCGTTGCTATAAAATTGCACTGATTACTGTGTAAATGTGACTGTCAGGGAAGGCGTTAACACTAGGGGGCGCTGCAGGGGTTAATGTATGTTCCCTGGGAGTGATTCTAACTGTGGGGGAGGGGACTCACAAGGGGAGGAGACCGATTGGTGTTCCTCTGTACTAGGAACACACCTTCGGTCTCCTCTCTACTGACAGGATGTGGATCTGTGTGTTTACACACACAGATCCACGGTCCTGCTGTGTTCCCGGGCAATCGCGGGTGCCCGGCGGACATCGCGGCCACCGGGCACGCGCACCGGGTCCCGAGCGACGCCGCTGGTGTGTGTCCACACCCCCTAGATGGCCGGGAATGGAAGAACGTCATATGACGCCCACCCAGGATGGGAGATCCACCTTGTGGGCGTCATATGACAATGGGCGGGCATTGAAGTAAAAGTACTTTCTTTTGGATGCTGACAAAGTTAAGACATTACTTTGCAGCAGCAGCGCTGTCAACCAACCATTTACTCTACTTCATCTGGTCGTTGGGCTGCCTTTCAGTTTAAAACAAATTTAAAAGATGGATCTCAAACTACTGTTGATTTTTTGGGTGTAAAAAAAGAAACCAATTTGTCTAGTATAGACGGGTTACCTCCACAACTTGGGTAATTAGTTAAAAAAAAATTGAGAAAAGAAACGGGAAAGGGGCAAGTAGTTAAATGGCGGACCAAACCATGGTATTCATATGACATATAAACTTTATTAAAGCAAAAAATATAAAGATAGAAAAAATACCCTCTAAGCACTATAAAATTGTGTTTAAAAATATGTTAAAGAGACAACGTCGTCACTCTAAAATATTGGACAACCAAAACATAAACATGTAAATTAACCACATAATACTTGAAGCACGTATACAGTATTTCCATGTATCTGAGCCATGATGGTCTATAGGTGGATTTTATCCTGAACACAGAGCCATACTTGTCCCTTTCGGGCTGGTTGTATGCTACATGTGTCAAAGATTTCCACAGATGATGACCAATTGAAGGACTAATTGTCCAGGGCTTCCTGATACCTGAGGAAATAGTACAACGCTGATTTTAAACAGTAGCATAAGACTACAGCTGAATACCAATTCGTTATATATAGATTATCAAAAAGAAGTCATTAGGTATTAGTGCAAATAGCTCAGCAACTGTATTGCATGAAATGGGGATCTTGTTTAGAAAAATCCAGTTGAATAAAGTGTCATGGCTGTGAAATCAAGTGTGCCTTTCAGTTTAGCATGGTAGGCTGGCAATACTACTGCTAATTGCAGGGCAATGGCTTAACCTGCAACAGGAAGTGCAATTACTGGCAGGATCTCCAGGCAAGAAACAGTGCCATAAAAAAAATATTTTTAATTTTAAAAATGTTATACATTTAAGCATCTAAACCTAAAAGCAAAAATTGTAATATATTACAGATTACAAATCCTTAGATTGGTGGTGGTGACTGCATTCAATAATTTTAGGATTTTTCCCATGCTGCACCTACCAGTACGTCTGTTATTTTTCAAGGTCTTTTCACAGACCAAGCTGTCCAGCAAAAGTGGCAATTGAAGGGTTGAGACAAATAATTTATTACTGATAGGGGTCCTTACATTGATCAGCTATTATTCATTTAGCAAAAAAGGTAGCTGCGCTGGAAATTTACATATATTGAATGCCAATAGTGAAAATCGGTTCTACCTTGAACCAGTAACCTGTGTATGGATGCAATCTGATTGGCCCAAAAAGCCAATATTCAAATTACACCACCCAGACTTTTACACAATTGCAGTGCTTGTGAACATATGATCGTGAACAAGAACGCATGCAATAACTTCTAAGAATTATCTTTTAGATGCAGTGCAACAAAAAAAATTTTTAAATCATAATAATAAAGAAAGTTCGTAAATGAATAGCAATAAATTATTGTGCAGGAAAGTCCACACAGGGTATTATAATCCTGTTGTTAGAGTTCTCGTGATGTTCCTATATTCGACACCCTCGGAAAGGAGTGATTGAAAAGAAAAGAAGGATCCTCCACCAAACAAAAAGACTGCCGCTTACCAGCTGCTTTGATCCCTGTGTTAGAGAGATCAAAAAGGGCCTGTGGCATATCCCCCTGCCCGGGTCTCTATCCAGATTCTTCCAAGTATCTCTCACAGTGTGTGGATACACTTAAAGATCCTGTCAGGGTGATCCTTGCTCTCCTCCCCAAACGTTTACATGGAAAACAAACGAGTATCCATAGCGCAATACTGTTGCTTTAAAATTTATTTGTACATAAAAAACATATCGCACTTACATTAAGCATGTAGTCAATAGGCCAGTGTTTTAAAAACAATCTCGAGCCGGCCGGCTCTCTCTCTCTCGCAGCCCGTCACTTCCTGGATGGACGGGGAATGGAGGTGACGTCAGCACGCCGCTCACCCAACGTCGTTTCGTCACAGAATGACTTCTTCCTGGGGACTCCCCAGGAAGAAGTCATTCTGTGACGAAACGACGTTGGGTGAGCGGCGTGCTGACGTCACCTCCATTCCCCGTCCATCCAGGAAGTGACGGGCTGCGAGAGAGAGAGAGCCGGCCGGCTCGAGATTGTTTTTAAAACACTGGCCTATTGACTACATGCTTAATGTAAGTGCGATATGTTTTTTATGTACAAATAAATTTTAAAGCAACAGTATTGCGCTATGGATACTCGTTTGTTTTCCATGTAAACGTTTGGGGAGGAGAGCAAGGATCACCCTGACAGGATCTTTAAGTGTATCCACACACTGTGAGAGATACTTGGAAGAATCTGGATAGAGACCCGGGCAGGGGGATATGCCACAGGCCCTTTTTGATCTCTCTAACACAGGGATCAAAGCAGCTGGTAAGCGGCAGTCTTTTTGTTTGGTGGAGGATCCTTCTTTTCTTTTCAATCACTCCTTTCCGAGGGTGTCGAATATAGGAACATCACGAGAACTCTAACAACAGGATTATAATACCCTGTGTGGACTTTCCTGCACAATAATTTATTGCTATTCATTTACGAACTTTCTTTATTATTATGATTTAAAAAAATTTTTTGTTGCACTGCATCTAAAAGATAATTCTTAGAAGTTATTGCATGCGTTCTTGTTCACGATCATATGTTCACAAGCACTGCAATTGTGTAAAAGTCTGGGTGGTGTAATTTGAATATTGGCTTTTTGGGCCAATCAGATTGCATCCATACACAGGTTACTGGTTCAAGGTAGAACCGATTTTCACTATTGGCATTCAATATATGTAAATTTCCAGCGCAGCTACCTTTTTTGCATTTTGTACTTTGTGTGTGTATCTCACCTCAAGTTGCGGCAGGAAATTTAGTCTTTTTTATTTATTATTGATTTATTTCTTATCACATCCTTTATACAGGATTAGTTGTTTTTGTGCACATACACATCGATTGGGTAGCACATTTAGATTTATTTCATGAGCCAGACAGCGCTGTTACTCCAACAATTATTATTCATTTAGGTAAAAACTGTATCCTAAAAGGAAGAGCACAATGGGGTTGATCTACTAAAACTGGAAAGTTTTAGTAAATCAACCGCACTGTTTCTTTAACTGCTTAAAATGGGTTACCTAGTCCTAGGCTTAAATTTGTTAGTCACTTATGTAAAGTATATCTAAATTTACTAGTAAATCTAAGACCCTCTCAACAGGTTGAAATGTTGCTGTCGAAGGGTGGTCTTGTTGCTCCTCCATACAGTTTATATATATATATATAGTAGAGGAGTATGTATAGGCACTCTAAGCCCCCATACACACGGTCGGACATTCCGACCACAAAATCCGTCCGTTTTTTTTTTTTTCCGCCGGATTTTGGCCGAAACTTGCGTTGCATACACACAGTCGGACAATGTTGTCGGAAAATCCGATCGTTCCGAACGTGGTGACGTTCGTTGCGTACTACGGAACTAGGTAGAGGCTAGTAGCCAATAGACTTGGTCTCGTAATTTGATCTGAGCATGCGTGGCACTTTGTCTGTCGGAATTCCCTACACACGATCGAAAAAAAGTTTCATCGGATTTTGTTGTCGGAAAATTTGAGATCCTGCTCTCAAATTCCGATGGAAAAAGCCTGCTAGAGCCCACACACGATCGGATTTTCCGACAACATAATCGGATCAGACTTTTTCCATCAGAATATCCGACCGTGTGTATGGGGCATAAGACAAGAAGTATGTTACTGGCTGCATCACCAAGTGGAAAAAAAGAAAAAAAAGCTTAAAAAAAGCCCCAACTGTAAACGCTGAGGCTTGATATCAAACCTACTAAAAGTATTACACTTTTAGTATACATACACTTTAATTAAAGAATTGTGAAAAATATAATTTCTATGAATGTTAGCAATGGTTAATATTACACTACTTAGAATATGTAAACATTTCGTGAATACAGGTAATCTATAATAAAACCATAAGCCAATGGGCCCTGACTTTTTATTTATTTTTTATTCATCATATTTGTTGACATAAGTATTAGCATACTAATAATAATTAAAATCAAGACATGTGATCTACAATATTTAACCCCACAAATTTTGCAAAGTTGGTGAATAATTAATTAAAATGATATTGAAGTTTAAATGGGAAAAAAAAAAAACTTAAAAGCATATATGAGGATTTGATGAGACTTTCCCTCCAAGTTAAGTTTTTAGTTCCCATACTTTAGTTTCAATGAAGTCACCAGCATTGCCTTACACTCTAGCAGTCTACAACATAGAGCCTTTGTTTTCTTCTCTGTTCAGGAAGTCGTGTAAGAATAATCAAACAAGAGGACAAAAGTGCCCAGGGCATCGGTAATTCTTGATCTGATTTCATTTGGGGAAAATTCAGGAAGTCAACAGCATCGTAACAATTTGAAATGTCTTTCTCTCTGACAATGAAGGCATGGAGCTTGCATTGATACCTTACCTAACCCCTAAGCACTCCATAATTGTATCATACATGAGTTTATTTGACAAGAATCAGGTTATATTGTTCCAATATAAATAAAGCCTGCTTTTATTCTAAACTAAACTGTTGTTGCTAATAGAACTATATTTCAATACTTTGTATTTCAGGTGATTAAAGAAAGACTTCACACTAGCCATAGCCAGTAAAGAAAGAATGTTTTCAATTATTCCATTTTTTAATTCAGGGTATTGTAATCTAATCATAGTAACTGACTTATTTAAAGATGAACTCCAGATATAAAAATTAAAATGTAATAGTGAAGTAATAGTAAAAATGAAAAAGCAGCCTTTGCTTCAATATTTACATTCAATACAGAGCTGCCCCCACAGTATGCCCTTTTTATCACTAGATTTCAGTACAGGGTTGTGCCATTTTAGCCATGGGTAGTAGAAGGAAAGTAAAAATGTAGGTGATACCCAATTTCCTTCTAATGCCCCATACACACGGTCGGAAATTGCGACCACAAAATCCGTCAGATTTTTTCCGACGGATTTTGTCCGACACTGGTGTTGCATACACACGGTCGGACAAAGTTGCCGGAAAATCCGATCATTCTGAACGTGGTGACGTTCGTTGCGTACGACGGAACTACGTAGAGGCTAGTAGCCAATAGCTTTGGTCTTGTAATTTGATCTGAGCATGCGTGGCACTTTGTCCGTCGGAATTCGCTACACAGGATCGGAAAAAGTCCAATCGGACTTTGTTGTCGGAAAATTTGAGAGCAGGAGATAAAACGTTGTCCGTCGAAAAACCCGTTGTAAAAAGTCCGATGGAGCCTACACACGGTCGGAATTCCCGACTACATTGTCCGATAGGACATTTTCCGTCGGAAAATCTGACCGCGTGTACGGGGCATTAGGCATGATGAAATGATCCATGAAGAAAAGCTAAATGTCAATACTTTATATTTCAGGTGATAGAAGAAAGACTTTACACGAGCTATAGCCAGTAAAGAAAGAATGTTTGCAATTATAACATTTTAAAATTAGGGGTATTGTAATCTAAGCATAGTAACTGACTTATTTAAAGATGAACTCCAGCTAAAAATTACAATTTAAAAGTCAAGTAATAGTAAAAATAAAAAAGAATCCTTTACTGCAATATTCACTGCAGAGCTGCCATTCAATGCAGAGCTCCCCCCACAGTATGTCCTTTTTATCACTAGATTTCAGTACAGCGTTGTACCATTTTAGCCATGGGTAGTAAAAGGAAAGTAAAAATGTAGGTGATCCCTAATTTCCTTCTGAGGCATGGTGAAATGATCCATGAACTTAGGGGTTGATTTACTAAAGGCAAATAGACTGTGCACTTAGCAAGTGCAGTTACACTCTACAAAGTGTAGTTACTTCAGAGCTTAGTAAATATGGTAAAGCTCTGCTGACTTCCATCATCCAATCATGTGCAAGCAAAAATGCATTTTTTTTTTATCATTCTTGCATGTGATTGGGTGTGCTTTGCAAACTGAAGCTTTGCCTCATTTACTAAGCCCTGGACCAACTGTACTTTGAAGAGTGCAACTGCTTGCACAGACTATTTTCCTTTAGCAAAACAACCCCTACTCAAAGCTTGCCACTCAAAATATGTATATTCAGTTAGCCATAGTAAAAACATTCCCTATGTTTTCCTTCCCTACTATCACTAGATGTCCCCAGTCTTTTCGGTTCAATGACAGCCAACATTATTCAACCCACTTTATTTTGATCGTCTGTGCCTAAACTGTCATAGACCCACTCCTTGGGCAATGTGATTATGTGGCTCAGACATCATTATGTAAGTGCTTTTTGATGTAGCAGTAAGGACCCAGGGCTGCCATTGGGAAAAATAAAGAATCCATGGCTGCACTGTGCAGTCTTTCTACTTTATTATGTAAGCACCAGAGCAAGCCTGGAATGACAGCAGGCCTGGGAGGACAAGAACCATAGGACATACCTTCTCACCAGGCAGAGCCTGGGAGATAAGAGAGCTTTCCAAGATCACTCCCAAATATTTATACTTTTCCCAGATTATGGGCTAACATCCAAGCTTTTGCTTTTAGAAGGTCTATATTATCAGATTTTTTAATTATTATTATTATTATTGAAGTTGATAGTGGCATAACAATTTGAAATAATACATTTTAATAATTGAATATGTGTATTGTATATTCACTTTATTTACCTTTCAATTTTGTCTGCATCCATCCTCTGGATCTCCCTACCCCAATCTGTCTGACTATCTCCTACTCTGTCCACTTTGAGATGATCCCTAAAAAACATTCTCTTCAGAGAAGCCTATTCTGCCCCCACCTAACAACTGTACTTTTACAGTTATTACCTTTTGTATCACTTGACCCTCCCTCCTATATGATAAGCTCTAACGAGCATTGTATTGAATTGTAGTTGTATTGTACCTGTACTGTCTGCCCTCATGTTGCAAATCTCTGTGCACAATGTTGGTGCTATATAAATCCTGAATAATAATAATACTTATTATTATCATTATTATTTTTATTGCATTCCTTGTCTTTCTTTAAAGTGACTCGGATATGGCTGAAAATTGCCAAAGGTAACAACATCAAAAACAATAACAGCTGATAGGCCAAATGATACTGTTGTACATTGTATAACAGTTGTTTAGACTGGTATATTGCTTAGCTCTTGTTTTTATAGCTATAACCTAACCCCCACATGTTCTTCTCCCTTTCCCCCTACCTCCCTCCCTACCCTGTCATCTCCTGAGTTCATGTTTTTAGCGAAAGCTCATTATAGAACATGTACCCCCTTAGGTCCACTATCAAACCTTACTTAAGTACTGTATGAGTATTGTAAACTCACTTAATGTCCTTTATATAACTGTGAACTCGTCCCAATTACCCCGTTTTCTTGTTTCCTGCCTCTGTACTTGTTCAATACTTCTATAAAGACTACTTGAACATAAAAACAATAACAGCTTCAGTCTTACAACTTAGACCCTAATTTTTATTGGTGACAATGGGGTTGATTTACTAAAGTTAAATATACTCATCACTTTGCAAAGTAATTGAGTCAATTCAATTTGATTCAATTTATTTTGCCATTTTATTGTGAAGGGGAATGTAAAAAGTTTTTCACTTTTTAGCCCTGGTTATTGGATGGTTGTATGTAGCAGTAGTACATTCTGTTATAAGATGGACAAACAGGTAACTTCATTATCAAGGCCATGAATGTTGCAGATTGGATAAACAGATTGTTGTGTAGGACCTTGAAAAACACATTGGGGTTGATTTATTAAAGGCAAAAAGACTGTGCACTTTGCAAAGTGCAGTTTTCCTCTGAAAGGGCAGTTGCTCCAGAGCTTAGTAAATGAGGTAGGGCTTCAATTGCCAAAGAATACCCAATCATGTGCAAGGAAAAAAACAAAACAGCATTTTTGCTTGCACATGATTGGATGATGGAAGTCAGTAGCGCTTCTCCTCATTTACTAAGCTCTAGAGCAACTGCAAAGTGCACAGTCTTTTTGCCTTTAATAAATCAACCTCAATGTGTATTTCAAGGTCCTACCCAACAATATTTCTATCCAATGTGCAACATTCATGGTCTTGATAATGTATATACCTATTTGTCCATCGTATAACAGAATGTCCCATGGGCATGCAAGTGCCTCCTCCCCTGGAGCAAGGTATCCCCACAAACAGGCCTCAAATTTTCCACTCGCCTGGTCGCATTTGGCCAGTGGAAATTAGCAGAGGGCGAGTGTGGAGCAGCGGTGGACTGGGCTGACAGTTTCCTGGCTGATGGTGTGACCATCAGACTGGCCTGGCGGGGGTCTCCCTGCCTCCTTGCCCCGGCGGGCCACTCTCATGTCCTGTACAAAATGTGGCTTGTACACGAATAGCCGCTGCTGTCAAACAAATTCCCACCTCCTAGACCAGCTACTCTAATAGACAGCACACTGTTCCAATGCCGGTCTAGGAGGTGGCAATTTGTTTGACAGCAGCGGCTATTCATATACAAGACCTGTCTCATCGGGAGATCCCCACTCTGTGTCATCTGGCCGACAGATCCTCCTGATTCCTCCCTGATGCATTGCTGGGTACTGATGAAGCTACACGTAGGGGCAATGATAGGCTGCATTTAGGGGTACTGATATTCTGCATGTATGGGCAATGATATACTGCACTGATGGGCAATTATATGCTTCACTTATGGGCAAAGATATGCTGTATGTATGGGCAATGATCTGCTGCACTGATGGACAATGATGTGCTGCACTGATGGGCAATGATCCGCTGCACTGATGGGCAATGGTACGCTGCACTGATGGGCACTAATACTCTGCACTGATGGGGCTGCATTGATGGGCAATGCTTCACTGATGCGCAATGGTACGCTGCACTGATGGGCACTAATATGCTGCACTGATGGGCTGCATTGATGGGCAATGATATGCTGCACTGATAAGCAGAGATGCGCTGCACTGGTGGGCACTGATAGGCTGCACTGGTGGGCAATTAAGCGCTGCACTGATGGGCAATTATGCTCTGCACTGATGGGCAATGATACGCTGCACTAATGGGCAATTATATGCTGTACTGATGGGCACTGATACACTGCACTGATGGGCAATGGTAGGCTGCATGAATGGGCAATGGTAGGCTGCACTGATGGGCACTGATAGGCTTCACTGATGGCCACTGATATGCTGCACTAATGGCCACTGATATGCTGCACTAATGGCCACTGATATGCTGCACTAATAGGCTTCACTGATGAGGCGGCACTAATGGCCACTGATGAGGTGGAACTGATAAGCTGTACTGAGGAATAGCCTCCTCCTAGACTGGCATTGGACCAGTGTGCTGTTCATTAGAGTAGCCGGTCTAGGAGGCGGGACAGTGGCGGCTATTCATATACAAGCCAAGTCTCAGCGGGAGATCCCTGCTCTGTGTCATACGTCTGGCAGATCCTCCAGATTCCACCCTGATGCATTGCTGGGCACTGATGAGGCTGCACATATGGGCAATGATATGCTGCACCGATGGCCAATGATATGCTGCACGTATGGGCAATGATATGCTGCACTGATGGCCAATGCTACGATGCACTGATGGGCAATGATACGCTGCACTGATGGGCAATAATACGCTGCACTGATGGGCTGCATTGATGGGCAATGATATGCTGCACTGATGGCCAATGCTACGATGCAGTGATGGACAATGATATGCTGCACTGATGGGCAATGATACGCTGCACTGATAGGCAATGGTATGCTGCACTGATGGACACTGATACGCTGCACTGATGGACAATGATGGGCTGCACTGATGGGCAATGATGCACTGCACTGATGGGCACTAATATGATGCACTGATGGGCAATGATATGCTGCACATATGGGCACTGATAGGCTGCATTGGTGGCACTAATAGACTGCATTGGTGGCACTAATAGGCTGCACTGATAGGCTGCACTGATGGGCAATAATAGACTGAACTGATGGGCACTGATATGCTGCACTGATGGGCAATGGTAGGCTGCACTGATGGGCTGCACTGATGGTCAATGTTAGGCTGCACTGATGGCCACTGATAGGCTAAACTGATGGGCACCGATATTCTGTACTGAGTGGCAATGATAGGCTACACTGATGGGCAATTATAGACTGCACTGATAGCCACTGATATGCGGCACTAAAATGGTGCCCCTCCCTGGAAAAAGTTCTGCGGATACCCATGGAATGTCCATGGAATGTCCTACTTCTACATACAACCATCCAATAACCAGCGCTAAAAACTGTTTACACTTCCCTTCAAAATAAAATAGAAAAATAAATTGAATCAAATCAAATATATTAATTTGTAGTGTATCAATTTAAATAAATTCACATCACCACCAGTTACTCAAAAGCATTGATCAGTCATAGCTCTGAAATCACATAACTGAGCAGGTAAAGCAAAACCTTGTATCCTCACCATGAGTGGACTCTTGAGGTGCCCCAGAGAAAACCACAATACAAAAAAAAAATTAGTGGAGGATACACACCCCTTTGACATTTGTATTCATACAAAAAAAAAATCATACATATACAGTACATACATATAAAGGTCTATGCTCATATAAAAGAGAAACTGAATAGTCAACTTCCTTTCTATAGTCAAATGCTCTTCATCTCTACTGCTAATATAGAAATTTCAGAATGGGGTAATAAATCCCCTTGATCTCTATTTATCTATCATCCTTGTACAACATCATCCTTCATCAAAATTCTTCCTCAATGCGTTTTCCAGGAGTTAGTATCTGCATCATTTGGATGATACAGAGTAGAGAGGCCAGTCGCTATGCAGTATAACAATAACATTTGTTTGCACTGGGAATAACTGCATAAGGTAACATCCAGCCCCACCAGGCAGGGATCTCGGAGACCAGGACAGCCAGAAGGCAGGTATCCCCCATGTGTGGACGCAAGGAGCATATAAGAGCCCAACTACTAGGGATCCAGAAAAGATGATAAGCCATCCAATGTCATCCACATCCTCCAGAGGACTATCCATGGGGCCAAAGAGTAAATACCAAGCCTTCACCGATCATACATAAATGCAAGGAGAAGGCAGGAAAGAACGGGAAGTATGTCCTCCAAAAAAGCTGGAAATAAGTGTTCTCTCAGATGCCCCCGTGCTGCCTCTAACCATAAGTAAAGCACTCACCAGAAAGGACCCACTGGACTTGCGTAGGTCAATAACCCATTATATACAGAATCCAGCAATCACCTATAGGACTATATACGGTTTAGGCAGGTAGGGTTGTCACCAGAAAAATATGACCCATTAATAAATGCAGGTAAACTGCTACAACCTGTCTGAATTTGCTGCACTCTTCTGGTCATCATTTAATATAGAAGCTATCCTTCTGGGTATGGGTATTTTTAAGCAGCTATTATATATTGTAAGTGATTTATTTTAAAGATGCTATCAGCTTGTCTGTTTTAAAAAATTTCCTAGACCCTAATGGCCCATATAAACCTGTGCCCTTTGCCATGTATGGTATCATATGTAACATACAAGAATTATGTGTTTTACATTCTACATAAAAAAGAAGTCCCACCACCCCACCACTGCAATGTAATATAGATAAAACACAACACAACTTAAAATACACAATACATTACAGAGTTTTAACATCATTATAGGATTGGGCCTCATTCAAACTAAATACAAGTTCAGTATGATTTGTGATCCTTCTTTATCAAGTAACAATGTTTGTTCTACTTAATATAACTGACTGGATAAGTGTTTTCAGCTACTGCTTCCCTTGTAAGTCTTTTCCTGCTTTGTCAGAAATTCCAGGTAGATATATTGCAACACTTTGCCTGCACCAGCACAACAAAGACTAATATTCCTACAGCCCATTAAGATTTTGTGCAAAATCAATATTAAAGCAACCAAAGTCTAGACGCATAAGCATTGGACTATTTAGCAGGGAGACTAGATACAAACTATAATGTTGCTACATCAGGATATTGAGATAAAGATCCATAGATACATAGCATCAATTTAAAGGGGATGTCCATCAGTTTGAACATCATCCAAGCATCTAGCCCTTATATGAAATTGTTTCATATTAGTTAATGCATTGTTTTCAAAAATACTTATTTGCCACGGTATAGGTTTGGTTTTAATGACTATTTAGCCAAGGACTGCAGACAGTTTGCTTTATATTATATGTCCTCTTCTCCTTCTTACATTATTATTATTATTATTATACTTGATTTATATAGCGCCAACAGTTTGCGCAGCGCTTTACAATATGAGGGCAGACAGTACAATTACAATACAAATCAATACAGGAGGGATCAGAGGGCCCTGCTCGTTGGAGCTTACAATCTAGAAGGGAGGGTCAATTGGAACAAAAAGGTAATACTGTGGGGGGATGAGCTGATGGAGAAAATGAAAATACGGTTGTTATGTGTGGGTAGGATATGCTTCTCTGAAGAGAAGGGTTTTCAGGGATCGTCTAAAAGCTAATAGAGTTGGAGAAAGGCGGACAGATTGGGGTAAGGCATTCCATAGGATTGGAGAGGCTCTGGAAAAGTCCTGGAGGCGAGCATGGGAGGAAGTGATGAGGGAGCTAGCGAGCAGGCGGTCTTGAGAGGAACGAAGAGAACGAGTAGGTTGGTATTTAGAGACTAGGCTAGTGATGTAGCTGGGGGCGAAATTGTGGATGGCTTTGTAAGTAGTTGTTAGTATTTTGAATTTAATTCTTTGGCCGAGTGGAAGCCAGTGGAGGGATTGACAGAGAGGAGTAGCAGACACAGAGTGATTGGTAAGGTGGATGAGTCTGGCAGCAGCATTCATGATGGATTGAAGAGGTGATAGACTATGTAGAGGTAAGCCAATGAGAAGGGAGTTGCAGTAGTCGAGGCGAGAGATGACCAGGGAGTGTCATTGGTTAGAAAGGGGCGTATTTTGGCGATGTTGCGGAGATGGAGGCGGCAGGATTTGGACAGTGATTGGATGTGTTGCTTGAAGGAGAGTTCAGAGTCCAGGACTACACCTAGAACCTTGGCATGTGGGGATGGGCTGATAGTTGTGCCATCGATTTTGACAGAGAGATCAGGGGAATGGGAAGGGGCATATGTGGGTGGAAAAATTATAAGTTCGGTTTTGGGTAGATTGAGTTTGAGGAAGTGGTGTGACATCCAGACGGATAAATCTGATAGTAGATTAGTGATACGTGAGGAGACAGAGGGAGTGAGCTGAGGGGTAGAGAAATAGATTTGAGTGTCGTCAGCGTAGAGGTGGTATTGGAAGCCATGGGAGGCTATCAGTTGACCCAGGGAGGAGGCGTAGATTGAAAATAGAAGAGGTCCAAGAACAGAACCTTGGGGGACCCCAACAGAGAAAGGAAGAGGAGAGGAGGAAGTAGAGTTGTAAGAAACGCTAAAGGTGCGGTTGGATAAGTAGGAAGAGAACCAGCGAAGAGTACAGTCACGGAGACCAAAGGTGTGGAGTTTTTTGAGGAGGAGGGGGTGGTCAACCATATCAAAGGCAGCAGAGAGGTCCAGGAGTAGGAGTACAGAATAATGTCGATTGGTTTTGGCTGTTAGTAGATCATTTGTTAGTTTTAGGAGAGCAGTTTCTGTGGAGTGTTGAGGACGAAATCCAGACTGAAGGGGATCAAGAAGACCATTATCAGCAAGGTGGATGCTCAGTCGGTTGTAGACCAGACGTTCAAGGAGTTTGGATAAGAAGGGGAGCAAGGAGATGGGGCATAGGTTGTTAAGATTGGATGGGTCCAGTGAGGGCTTTTTAAGTATGGGTCTGACAAGTGCGTGTTTTAGAGAGTTGGGGAAGATGCCAGAAGAGAGGGAGAGATTGAAGATGTGGGTTAGAGAGTGTAGCATAGAGCCATATATCATTCTGTGCTCTTTACAGTAATTCATTTTGGGGATTAATTCAGATCTAGAAGTAACCTTTATTAGCTTTTTCTAGCCTGCATTGTAAAACTGTGCCTTTCTCTTGGCTTTTTACCTCTTCTACCCTCTACCCAAACCTAGCATCTTCTCCAAGTAAGGAAACAGAAATGCAACATCTATATTTCTTAAAGTGTCACCATATTACAGTATATTCTTTAAATGCTCCCATACACCCTTTTTAGGAGCCCCTGTCCTTTCTAAGTAGCATGCCCAAAGGGTTTTTCTAATTTAAGCCCAGTCCTCAAGTGAATGATGAAGATTTGCTTGATATACACTTCAACATTCAGTTTCCTTGAAATTCAAAGCTTCTGTTCAAGAAGATTACAGCTGACCAGAAGAGGGAAGGTAGCTGGGCTATCCCTATGAGCAGCATAAGCCACAGTGCTCCCCAATACATATTTATCCACCATGAGATAAGCACAGCTTGCTGCACACATGTCAGTACATACTCCCCCAAAGTGACTTAAAGTGTTTGTAATCTGAAATCTGAAATTTGCAAAAGTAATGCCACGTACACACGAGCGGACTTTTCAACAAACTAGGTCTGACGGTCTTTCCGACAGACTTTCGACGGAGTTCAGGCGAACTTTCCGAATGAACGGACTTGGCCACACACAATCACACTAAAGTCCGTCTGATTCGAACGTGATGACGTAAGACTGGACTAGAATAAGGAAGTTCATTGCCAGTAGCAAATAGCTGCCCTAGCGTCGTTGTTTGTCCGTTGGACTAACATACAGACGAGCAGATTTTTCAATAGGAACTGGGTCCGGCGGAGTGCCGGCGGAAAAATTTGAAGCATGTTCTATTTCTTTTTTTTTCTCTCTTTATTTATCATTTTCTCCGGGTGTTTTCTGTGATACTTTACGAGAGAGAGGTATCTGGAAAGTCAAGGTGGGTGAACCCTCTGTACTACCATGAGATCTCCCGGTCGCAGTTTATTGTTGGAGAATCAGAAGCTGATAATATCTGAAGGCTGGTGTTATATTGATGGTTGGGGAGTGTGCATTTTACACACACGGTTGGTGGAGCACTATAAGAAGGAGTTGATGGGTAGTGCACAAATATTTTCATCAAGGTGATTGGAATCTTTTAAAGAATTATTTTACTTAACCTCGTAGGCGGTAATCCTGAACCTGGCTCGGGTTCAGTTTTTTCTGCTAGGAGCGGTAACCCCGAGCCAGACTCGGGCTTGCGTTGCAGCATACAGGGGGGAAGTTACTTACCTTTTCCCCTGGATCCTGCGATGTCTCCCCGCTGTGTGAGCGAGCCGTCCGCTCGCTCGATTCACACAGTGCCGAATGCCACTGATCTCCGTTCCCTGCGACGTGACGACGCACGGGAGCGGAGATCGGCGCCAAATTTAAAAAAGTTTAAAAACCCACAACACATACAGTACTGTAATCTTACAGATTACAGTACTGTATACAAAAAATACACATCCCCTTTGTCCCTAGTGGTCTGCCCAGTGCCCTGCATGTCATTTTATATAATAAAAAGATTTTTTTTCTGCCTGGAAACTGGAGATTGTCCATAGCAACCAAAAAGTGTCCCTTTATGTCAAAAGTGGTTTTAGACCAGCTAGAAAACACAGATAAAAAATTAGAATCACAATTTATCATCAAACAATAAATTTAATGACAGCGACTATTCTGCAACTGAGCAAATTTCAGTGTTTTTGATTTGATTACATTATTGAATCATTTTTATATATATTTTTATTATATTATAATTTATGATTTTGTGTTTCAAACTTTATCATACCCGGGATGTATACTAGACTCTGGTTCGGACAGATTTAAGTGAGTTATTCATAAGAATTGCATGCCTACAATATAAAAACGCCAAATTTCCATGCAAAATAATTGTACCGCTTTCAGCACTAAATTCCGGACAGAATCATACCGCCAGGGAGGTTAATTTGATGGGACTTATTATTTTTTATTTTGTATTCTTCGTATTCTTTCACATTTTTTTGTATGGACTAATTTATGGTTTATCATTGAGCACACAGTAGCGCCTTACTTTTGCAAATTTCCCATTTTTGGGAGTGGTCATACCACTTAACTCCTTCCGGACCACCCACCGCACAAATACTGTGGCATGGTGGCCCGGCTGCACGAAACAACGTACCTGTACATTGTTGCTTCCGGGTCTGGGGCACGTCACTTAGTTTCAGATTTATCCGCCGCAATGTCTCAGTCCCACTAAAAATCCCTGCTCGCCGCCATTACTAGTAAAAAATATAAAAAAAAATGAAAAGTCCATAAATCTATGCCATAGTTTGTAGATGCGATAACTTTTGCGCAAACCGATAAGTATATGCTTATTGGGATTTTTTTATCAAACACATTTAGCAGAATACATATTGGCCTAAATTGATGAAGAAATTAGATTTTTTACATTTTTTTTATTGGATATGTTTTTATAACAGAAAGTAAAAAATATTGTCTTTTTCTGTTTTTAGCGCAAAAAATAAAAACCTGCAGAGGTGATCAAATACCACCAACAGAAAGCTCTATTTGTGGGAAAAAAGAGGACATCAATTTTATTTTGGTACAGCGACACATGACCGCACAATTGCCATTTAAAGCAACGCAGTGCCGTATCACAAAAAAGGAAGGGGGTAAAACCCACCGCGGCTGAAGTGGTTAAGTGGTAAAAGGGGAGCTGTATTTATTTTTTATTTTTTCATTTTTTAAATTATTATTTTTTGATGATTCAGCTCTTGAAGTGTTTGTAAACCTAAAAAATAATAAAATAAAATCACTCCATCTTTAATGTATTTTTACTTGATTTTTCATATTACTATTTTATTAGTATCTGCTGTTCTTCTCCATTACCTGGTTACTCCTGCCTGTGCAGGATAGTTTCTGATAGTAAACTGACCATGCTAAGCATGTTAACCAATCCATGCTAGCATGGTCAGCTTATGTTCTTTGTCATCCGACACGTAGATACAGGCACACTGTGCAATCACACAGCATGCCTGTACCTTCTGTGGTGAATGTAAAACACCCCACCACCCATCCCTCCGGTCTTGACTGCCAGTGGCTTCCCCTCCAGCCAAACTTCACCTCAGTGGAATAACGTTCTTACAGGATGTCTCCAATTTACAAGCAGACCTTAATGCACTGTCTAATTGGGCAACTAAGTGGAAAATGAGGTTTAATGTTGATAAATGTAAAGTTATACACTTGTGGGCTAATAATGTTCATGCATCATACATACTAGGGGGAGTACAACTAGTGGAGAAGGATCTGGGTGTTCTGGCAGATCATAAGCTCAATAATAGCATGCAATGCCAAGCAGTTTCCAAAGCGAGCAAAGTATTAAGAGAGGTATGGACTCCAAAGAGAGAGATATAATTTTGCCCCTGTACAAATCATTAGTAAGACCTCATCTGGAATATGCAGTTCAGCTTTTGGCACCAGTTCTCAAAAAGGATATTGGGGAACTGGAGAAAGTGCAGCGAAGGGCAACCAAACTGATAAGAGGCATGGAGGAGCTGAATTTATTCACTCTTGGGAAAAGGAGATTAAGGGGGGATATGATCAACAGGTATAAATACATAAGGGGTCCATGTAGTGATTTTGGTGTTGAGTTATTCACTTTAAGGTCATCACAGAGGACAACGGGCCACTCTTTACGCCTAGAGGAAAAGAGATTTCATCTCCAAATAAGGAAAGGTTTCTTCACAGTAAGATCTATGAAAATGTGGAATAGACTAAACATGTGTGACATCAATAAATTTGTTTTGTTTCATTCCGTTCCGTTTGGTATTAGCAGTTAATTCGTATTTCGTAATTCGTGTCCGAAATTCAATTTGGATCCCTCCGTTATAAAAGACCTGTCAGACGCAGCGAAGCCTCACACAGCGGGAGCCTCCCATTGCGCGGAGCGGCCCAGAAGAGACACCGATGCCATGGAAGAAGATGTCGGACGAGAAGACCAGAGCAAGAAGAAGCGGATCGCAGGAAGAAGATGATGGAAGAAGAAGATGGAAGAAGATGCCGGAAGGAGAAGATGAAGAAACCGAAGGATGAAGAAAGGAAGAAGGAAGACCAGAAGAAAAAAGATTTTAATAAAGGAATTGTCAAAGACCGTCTCCTGTCATTTTTACAATTTTTGACACTTTTTTGGTGAAATGATAGGGGTACTTTTGTACCCCCTTACCATTTCACACAGGGGGGGGCTGGGATCTGGGGGTCCTCTTGTTAAAGGGGGCTTCCAGATTCAGATAAGCCCCCGCCCGCAGACCCCCACAACCAATGGCCAGGGTTGTGGGGATGAGGCCCTTGTCCTCATCAACATGGGGACAAGGTGCTTTGGGGGGACCCCAAAGCACCCTCCCAATGTTGAGGGCATGTGGCCTGGTACGGTTCAGGAGGGGGGGGGACGAGAGCGGCCTGCCAGGTTGCGTGCTCGGATAAGGGTCTGGTATGGATTTTGAGGGGGACCCCACGCAATTTTTTTTTTGGGCCGGGGGTTCCCCTTAAAATCCATCCCAGACCTCAAGGGTCTGGGATGGATTTTGAGGGGGACCCCACACCATTTTTTTTGGCCGGGGTTCCCCTTAATACACATAGCAAACCTGAAGGGCCTGGTAATTGAATTTGGGTGGACCCCCACACTTTTTTTTTTTTTTTTTTTTATCAATGACTTTTTTTTATCAATGACTTTTTTTTATCAATGACTTTCAATGAATGACTGTTCTCTGTATTACGGGAGCCGACAATTCATTAGCCGCGAGTGCTTTAAATAGCTTTTTTCCTGCAAAAATTACACTTTGTGCAGGGACAGTTCTAAGCACAGGAAACATGCGCCCCTTCACAGGCATACTATAGACACCCCCCAGGTACGAAATTTAAAGGAATATAACACTTTTATTGTTTCACTTTAAGCATTATTAAAATCACTGCTCCTGAAAAAACGTCCGTTTTAAAAAAAAAATTTGCATTGATACATGTCCCCTGGGGCAGGACCCAGGTCCCCAAACACTTTTTATGACAATAACATGCTAATTAGCCTTTAAAATTAGCACTTTTGATTTTGAACGTTCGCATCCATTGTAACTAATAGGGTTCTTATGTTGGCACAGACTTTAGGTCCGTTCGCGGGTTCTGGTGCGAACCGAACCCGGGGGTGTTCGGCTCATCCCTAACCCTCACTCAGCAGCAGAAGAAAATCTCTGATTGGTCAACAAAACACCAGTCACGTTTCCATTGTAACGGAATTTGGATCCAATTTGGATTCGCACAAAATTCGGAATTGGATCAATTCGTATTTCGGATCCTCCCGAATGTACGAATTTACAGAAATTCATACGAATTTTCGATTCGTACGAAACTAATTGCACGTCTAGAATAGACTCTCTCCAGAGGTGGTTCTGGCAAGCTCAGTAGATTGCTTTAAAAAAGTTCTGGATACTTTCCTAAATGTACATAATATAACTGGGTACTGACATTTATAGGTAAAGTTAAAAAAAAAATGAAAAAAGTGCTACAAGTCACAGAGAAAAAGCTAAACTAACCCACATCCCAGAAATAGAAAATTGAAAAGCAAATTCCTCTATGGGGGGACTTTTAGATAGGGTAAGTAGCTAATGAAGTAGTAGGCAAGTATTAAAAAGATATGTCTTTTAATAATAACGTAGTATAAAAGGATAAGCACATACATAAAACGATCTTATACAAAAAATGTTTGAAGGAGGCTGGAGAACAAACAATACATGATAAACTGTACACTTAATATAAATCACACTCGTTCTGTTGTGCTAAGGAAACTGCAACCCGATCTCTATACCCGACGCGTTTCGAGATTTGCTTTTGTTGCTTTATCTTCACCAGGGGTGTATGCGATTTATCGCAGAACATTACAAACTTCATACAGATTGTGTGTGTTCCAGCATCCAAGTTAAAATATGTACACTGTGGTAATTGGCCCCTTTCTGGTCCCGAGCTCTACCGGGCAAATCAACACGCCATCCAGATGTGCCGGATTCCAAAGCAGAAAAATGGTCCCTCACAAGGGGCGTCCCAATATAGCCCTATGAGGATTAATCCTCTAGAGCCGGAGTGGATGCCAAATATGCTGCGTATGTCAGTGGTATAAGGCTGTTCACAGTCAAGTCCTCGCCATCCGCATCACACCATCACACGTGTGATGCGAATGGCGAGGACTGGACTGTGAACAGCCTTATACCACTGACATACGCAGCAGCTTGGGCAGCCTATTTGATTACCCCTAGCATTATGACACACTGCGTATGTATTAGTGGCGGCTGGTTACTGCTCCATAAACATCAGTATATCCTCCCAATATTTGGCACCCACTCCTGACGTGCCGAAATATAAATATATTTAATAATAGTTTCCCCCCACTGTAGCAAATTGGATCATGCTTTGCTGGGGTTTTTCACCTTCCTCTGGATCAACTGTGAAATAAGATTGGGTATATGGGATTGTATGATATTATTTTTTATTTATTTATTTATTTTTATGGTTGAACTAGATGGACTTGTGTATTTTTTCAACCTGACTAACTATGTAATTATCTAACCTCCCGAGCAATTTATAGACCTGCTGGAGGACAGAGTGGGCCAGACACATCTGACATCACAAAGGGGAGAGGAGAAGTGGCTGAAGGGGAAGCCACTGTCATCAAACTCTATACCTGCCCACCAGCAGGTCTGTGAATTGATCGGGAATCGATCACATGACCTGTACCAGAAGCCAACAAATGCATTAGAGACCTTTTTTTTTCAATTTAAAAATGGATTGATTAGTTATATATACCTATTCAAAAATGTTTTTTACTATCACTGACATTCACAACTATTTTAAACCACCCCGAAGTGATATGTTACTGCTACCCAACACAATCTGTTTTCCCAAATGCTTTTAACACCTGTACTATTTGCTGGGTAACCTGTGAGAACCTGCAGGGTACTACAGTAATGATTAAAATATTACTTTAACCCTGGAGGGATCAGTCTGCCCAATATAAAGTCTCCACCCTGCCAGTGTCTATAGATGCCTATAGATAATTTATATATTTTCATGTTTTAGCCCCCAGGAGGGTTAGCCCTGCTAGATTTGAATGACATGTGGCTTTCACGTGTTACTTAATCTTCTTGATGCATAGTTACAGTTTTCTCTAAAAAAATGTACAGACACTGACATCACTGTTCCTGGAAATAATTCAGAAACTAGTATAATTAAGCACCGCATACATGAAATGGGAGAGTGAGGGATCGTCTGTGCCACAGTCTATCTTTTTAGTAAATTGACCTTACACGATTGCGTTCATAGGATAAATCCTTAATTCATTTGTGTTTACCTTAAGCCAGCATTAAAACATTAAAGCGATTTGCTCTGTTGAAATTCAATGAGCAAATTATGTGACAATAACTCTCCTACAATTTGAAGCAATTTTGATGATCTTTAAAGATAGTGGATGGTATTCTGATAACAGCTCTAAGCGCCTTTATATCACAGCTGTGGTGAGGCTTAATGTGGCAGGAACTGTCAGACCCAATCAATACATGCTTCTCAGGATTCTTTGGTTCTATAATCCCAGCAAGTAGTGACCTCATGAGCAGCAAACAGTCCTGTTGTTCTTTTTCTGTTGTGTTAATTGAAAGTGGATGGACTCGGGGAAAAAAAAAAAAAAAAATCACAAAGATTGGCCAAAGCTTAATTATGAAAGAAAAACTGTTAAGTCAGGGGTGAGTCTGGGTCAGCTACTGTATGTTTAAAACTGGAACACAATTCCCCACCTTGAATGTATCAAGCTACTTATGGGTTTTTCCCACTGTTGTAGTTTGCCTGGTGCCTTGTTTGCAGATCAACATTTTGGTTTTTAGTTTATATCCGTGGCTTAGGGTTATTTTTTTCTGAACTAATTGCTTCCTAAAGTATATTTAAAGTCTAACCCCATGCTCAAGCTAACTATTTCCTTCGCTAACAGATGTGCCTGCTGGGCATGCTGTTTAATCTGCATGTAGTATCAGCTACATACAATTTACAGCGCTGTGTTCCAGCAATGGGATGGGAACTTCCCATCCTGCTCCTGGAATAGAGATGAGTTGGGATGAGCACTGCACTGCCATTCACAGGAAGCTTTGTATTCTATGTAGGAATTCAAAGTTTCTTCTGATTAATTAATTAATTCAGAGGGTTTCTGTAGGACACCCCATTTTGAGTGATGTTTCCTTCCTGGGCCTTGAGGTCACGCCCCCCCCCCCCCTGGATTGGGACTTGGGCATCCTGGCTTTAGCGACTTTTACTGGATGCAACATACTCTGAATGTTTATGCAATTTATACTGTCAGTGAAAAATTTAATGTTTTATGCTTGTCTAACATATTGGTACAATGCGTATATTTAGATCTTTACACCTTTTCTTTTATTAATTATAGACGTATTCACATCCTGTTGCACCCCCCACCCCCAAAGAAGAGAATCAATATTGCAAACTCAAAACGTTGGGTATTTCTGTTGTTTTCACTATTCCTCAACAGATCAATGGTGGCTATTAACAAATTGCTGTTAGAATTGCATTTGCATTTGAATTTGCATCCTGCATATTTTATGTGTTGCACATGAAATTTACCTCCCCCTTTTTTTAACCTTGAACAATTAAAACTTTATATTTTTGTACTCCCTTGTGACCTCTTAGTTACTCACCTCTCCCTTCAAAGCCCCATTTAGAGGAACTTTCTGGTTATTCAAGTTTCCTCTGATTGGCTGAGGGTGGAAGGCAGATTGGTGATGTCATGACTCCTTTCTCCGTCAATTAATGGAAGCTTTGTAACTAGATCCATAACTAGATCCTTCATGGCCCTGGTGAAAGAAACCATGAATGGCCCCCAGCCGGAGGGGGCTTTCCTCCTGAGCATTGGGCCCTCACCTCCGAGCCCAGTGGTGGAACACCTTTGCAACCCTGGTAGTTCCGCCAGTGGTGTCAGTAGTTTTTTATTTATTATTAATTTTTACCTTTTTTTTTATTTTTTTTACAATATTTTTTACAATTTTTCAGGAGCCTCCCTGGGGGACTTTGGTGAGATATCAGGGGACTAGACAGATCTCTTATGTTTAACCTTTGAGAGAGAAAGGAGATTGAGAACACAACCTTCACTCTCCTTTTCTGTAGCCTCAGCTGCACAGAATGAATGGCCAGGAAAAGCTCTGTACAGAGCTTCCCATTCATTCACAAACTGAAGCAAAGTAAACACAGTTTACTACACTTCAGTTATGAATGAGCAGTCAGTGATCAGCACCCCTTCCCCACTCTCCATCCTGACACATCCCCTTAGCAGCTGGTGGGAGAGGACAGGGGGGAACCTGGCAGACCTGGGGGGAAGGAGGGGGGCCAGGACATAGCACAGGGATCGGAGAAGGGGGGAGAGAGCATGGAACTGGGGAAAAGAGGAGGGAAGGGCAGGAGAGCACTGGACCAGAGAAGAGCCGGTGGGGGGGGGGGGAGTGCGAGAGAGAGCACAGAATTTGCCAGAGAAGATCATAGGGTGGGGGGCAATAGAGAGCAGAGGGGCTCATGGGCAGTGGAAGGAAGCTGGGCAGGAGGGCGGCTGCATATAGAGGAACCAATGGCTTCTATGTTCTTTCTGCTCAATACCTGCAGGAGGGAGAGGAGGAGAAGCGGGCATTCACTGGCTGCAGGAGGAACATTGGTTCTTCTATATGCAGCTGTCCCTTCTGTCCAGGTGTAGAGGGAAGCCCCTGCGACTCCTCTAGTTATGCCCCTGCGACTCCTCTAGTTATGCCCCTGCTTTGTATTCATTCATAGAATACAAAGTGAATGGCTGGGCAGTGATCAGGCTGATTCAATTTTGTTCCAGGAGCTGAACAGGAAGTCCCCATCTCACTGCTGAAATGCAGTGCTGCATAGTGTATGTAGCTGATGCTATATACAGTTTATACAGCACACCCAGCAGTTAGAGAAACAAATAATTTGGGCCAGCTTGGCCCACATAAACTATTTAAAGTCACAGTAAACATGGATTTATGTTTTAACCAAAGAAGAAGAATATAATATACAGCTTGCTAGTCCTTGGATGTGTTTGCAATAGTCTTCTTTTTTGAGGCTAAGTACATTTTCTGTAAGCATTGAAAAATTATTTTTATTCTGCTAGAAATTCAATGTCCTTGTAACTTCCTGTGCACATTACAGTGAATGATCATTGACACCCTAAAACAGAAAGCGTTACTGATGGAATCACCAGGTGAAAATAAAATTACATTTTTAAATACATGTTTTGTATTTAAATTTAAATAAATACACTTTGTTTTAGGGTTTGGATACACTTGGTGCATCTGGATACAACTTTATTGCTAGAGTAAAGAATAAAATTACCAGCTACCTTAAATATTACCTACCTTTTAAGCTGGCAAGGGGGGTTGATTTACTAAAACCGGAGAGTGCAAAATCAGGTGCAGCTGTGCATAGAAACCAATCAGCTTTTTTGTCAAAGTTTAATTGAACAAGCTGAAGTTAGAAGCTGATTGGCTACCATGCATAGCTGCACCAGATTTCACTCTCCAGTTTTAGTAAATCAACCTCAAAAAGAGCTATGGGTTCTGCTAGTATTCAACACTTTCAGACATTTTAGGTCCTTGGTCCCCCCTTTGGGCAATGTGGTTCCTCTTACTAGCCCTTAAGTCATTATTTGGGTTCTGTAGTGACATAATGACTGGTGAGAGGAACCATAGAAGGCTTGCATAACTATTTACTATGTATTACACAACTGGTTCAATGATTGCTTAAACTGTATATCTCCTTAATTCAGTTACAAATCAGTATTCATTCACCATATTTTAATTTCTGTCTTTACAATCCTTTATTTTTCTGTTGCACTTCTCCTCTTGGGTTGGTGTGGAATGACACCTTAAAGTGGTTGTATAGTCATTTTTTTTACTAACTTTTACCTACATGTAAGCCTATAATAAGGCTTACCTGTAGGTAAAAAGAATATCTCCTAAACCTGTACGGTTTAGGAGATATTCCCCTCGCAATGAGCCTCTGACTTCAGCAGCACATGCGCACCGGGGATTCTCGGCTGAAAGTCCGGCAGACGCCAGACCCTGCCGGGAAGAAAACTCCTGCGCACATGTGCGGGAGTGACGGCATCTCGGCTCCGGCCACTCACAGCCCCGGAGCCACGATACACGGAAGACACGACGAGGGAACATGTCAGCTCCCTCGGCGTGGACCGAGTGAGATGCCGGCGCCTCGTTCTAAGTTAAGTATTTCATAATGAGCTAGTATGCGTTGCATACTAGCTCATTATGCCTTTTCCTTTACAGGTGTAAAAAAAAAAAAAAGTCAGCAGGTTTACTCCCGCTTTAAAGGGGTTGTAAAGGCAGACTTTTTTTATATTAATGCATTCTATGCATTAAGATACAAAGCCGTCTGTGTGCAGCAGCCCCCCTAACACTTACCTGAGGTCCCTCTCTGTCCAGCAATGTCCAAGAGTGTCCCAGCCATCCAAAATTCTCTTTCCTGATTGGCTAAGACCCAGCAATGGCGCCATTGGCTCCCACCGCTGTCAATCAAAGTCAGCTAGCCAATCAGGGGAGAGATGGGTCTGGGAGGGCTGGGTCAGGACTCTGTGTCTGAATGAACACAGGGAGCTGTGACTCGGCTCAGGTGCCCCCCATTGCAAGCTGCTTGCTGTGGGGGCACTGAACAGGAGGGAGGGGCCAGGATCACAGAAGAGGGACTCGAGAAGAGGAGGATTGGGGCTGCTCTGTGCAAATCCACTGCAACAGAGCAGGTAAGTATAACATGTTTGTTATTTTTATAGGAAAAAACACGAGACTTTACAATCCATTTAAGTAGTGTGACAGGCTAACATTTCCATCTCATTGTTTAATTCTTGGAGTATCTTTTTATCCTTTATTGTTGAACTCAATTCTAGGAAAGAGGATTAAGGGGTGCAGAATACCAAAAAGTATTACAAAAGCAGGAGAGGTATTCTGAGTGTAGTAGTAGGCCTTTTATGAGTAGCCTGTTGGGTATTTGCTGGCCCTGTCAAAGCAGCCAGATATATCTATGACCCTGTAAAACAGTCATGGTTTTTCTTTTAAATTGTAGTGGATTTCTTTCTAATAAATATGGTTCTTGAGTCTTGACCCTTTTAGAGCAGTCAAATATTGGGTGATGAATCATCCTCCAGATATCCACATCAGTAGAGAGCCTAAGTTCTTGGGCCTCCATTACATATTCAAAGCTGAGGCAAGGCCCAAGTGGAGATCCCTCTAAACACATATCCTCTTCAGGAAAATGCCCTAGAAATGAAAAACACCATGAAATGGTGCCCCAAGTATCTATCATCCCCAACCCATACCTGAACAAGGACTTCATTGGTCATATACATATTCAGAACCCAGTGTTTGCCTTTCCCACACTGATTACAGGAACTTCCCTAACAGTAAAGTAACAGAGCTTTGGCTGATTGTAGCCTAGCAGCAAACCATACTAAACGTAATTAGGATAGCATATAGCATATATACTTGCCAACTGTCCTGTATTTTCTGGGACAGTCAAGCTTTTTAATTAAGCTGTCCACGATGGCCATGTTTTGGGCAGCATCCTGGAATCATAGCCGTGGGGACAGTAGCAGCCTGTCATTGCTGCTAAATATGTCATCCAGAGTGGAATCCCCCCCTCTACCTCCCCCCAGCAGTTTCTGGAGTTTTCATACAGTGCAGGCTGCAGGGATGCAGGAAGAACACTGAGGAAGTGAATTTTACTGCTAGCTGCTGCTGCTTATGTGGGTGGGATGGAATGTGTTGTTGAGCCGGCCTTTCATTGGCACACAGGATGGTCCTGGTGTAAGCTTTTTAGCAACTTTTGCAGCAGCTCCTGTTGTCTTTTCCCACTGTCAGGACCGACTCTCTCACTGACAACCTGCTTTGCAGATGAGGGAATTTTCTCCCGGGCTCTCCCAGTGATCTCCCTGCAGCTATTCCACTGATGTCTGCATACAGGATGATGGTTTCACAGATGTAAGTCTGCATGTTTTTCTACTAAATAAACTAGTATTTATTTTAATCACTCTCACACCCTTATCTTTCTTGTTTTCAGAGATCCCACCTGGAAGGGAGGATGAGCTGAGCTCTTGTTTTGAGGAGTGTGTGCAGATAGCAATTGGCAGGGTTTTTAGGGATTTTTACATCTATGCTAAGCTAAGTCTATACTGAGCTCCTGCAAGTTAGCATAATTAAAAGTGCTGTTAAAGCGGAGTTCCACCAAAAAGTGGAAATTCCGCTTTAAGCACTCCTCGCCCCCTTACATGCCACATTTGGCATGTCATTTTTTTGGGGGGAGTGGGTACCTGGTTTTGACAGGTACTTCCTGTCCTACTTCCTGCTTCCTTCGCCTTGTCGCCTAGGCGACTCCTCCTCTCCCCCTCCCTCTCTGCAATCTTCTGGGACACGTCACAGGTCCCACAAGATTGCCTGGCCACTAAGAGAGCGCAGCGTGACTCGCGCATGTGCAGTGCGCGCCCAGCTGTGATGCCGCAAACTGTTACAGCTGGGTGCCCATACTTGCCATGGTGAGCGCCACAGAGAAGAGGGGGAGAGGACTGAGGCTTCGGGCGGCCGTATCGCTGGACCGTGAGACAGATGAGTGTCTGTTTATTAAAAGTCACCAGCTACACTTTTTGTAGCTGCTGACTTTTAATAAACTTACAAACGAGTGGAACTTTGCTTTAACAGAGAAGTATGACCAAAGCCCACCCCTAATTAAATTACATTCTCAGCCTACAATGGCTTGCTTGACACACACAGCAAAAATTTGTCCCTGGAAGCTTTTTTGAAATGTTGGCAACTATGAGCATAGGTCAGGGTTCCTACATTTATTTTACTTCTATCAATCTTATTAATCATAATTATACTTGTTTTTTTTAGACTAATTTGATGCGCGATTGATACATTTTAGTGTCAATTTCACGCTTAAAGTACTAAACTAATTGTTGGCCTGCTCACTTTTTTCCTCTCTCTTTTTTTAACTAGTTCAGTTGAAAATGATAAAAAAAAAACTTTAGTTTTCTTGTTATAGATGGCCGAGGATAAGTGATGTACCTTTCAGAAAGTACCATGGGTATCATTTTTTTTGGCTAGAGATATATGAGGTTTATTGTACAGGCTAGATTGGGTGATTCAAATTTGATAAATATGGACTTGCCATTAGGGATGGGCCCGGTGCTCGATGCGAACCCACGTTCGCATCGAGCACCGGGCGTTCGCTCGCTCGGCGAGCCCAGAACTATTTTGTCCGCTCGCATCACGTTCGTGTGATGCGAGCGGCCCCGCAATGCATTGCGGCCGGCGCGGCCGGCGCAGTGCATTGCTGGCTGATGATTGGCCAAGCATGCACTGTGACCCCGCATGCTTGGCAATCACAGCCCCGGAAACTCGAAGAGCCATAATTGGCTACAGGCAGGACGCCTGTAGCCAATTACAGCTCAGGGGCTGTAGTACACGCCCCCCCCTATAAAAGGCCGCCACGCCGTCTGCGCCGGTCACATGCTGTTCCGGCGCAGATAGAGCAGGCTAGATCTGTGACACTCTGCTGGATTTAGTTAGTTAGAGAGATTTACTTAGAGAGATTGAGTTAGATAGATTCATTCATTTAGATTGATTTAGAAAGAGGGGCTTGTAGTGTGTTCGTGGCAGGCAGGCAGAGCTCCTATATTTTGTTCCCAGAAGCACCTATAGGACTTGTAGTGTGTTCGTGGCAGGCAGGCAGAGCTCCTATATTTTGTTCCCAGAAGCACCTATAGGACTTGTAGTGTGTTCGTGGCAGGCAGGCAGAGCTCCTATATTTTGTTCCCAGAAGCACCTATAGGACTTGTAGTGTGTTCGTGGCAGGCAGGCAGAGCTCCTATATTTTGTTCCCAGAAGCACCTATAGGACTTGTAGTGTGTTTGTGGCAGGCAGGCAGAGCTCCTATATTTTGTCCCCAGAAGCACCTATAGGACTTGTAGTGTGTTCGTGGCAGGCAGGCAGAGCTCCTATATTTTGTTCCCAGAAGCACCTATAGGACTTGTAGTGTGTTCGTGGCAGGCAGGCAGAGCTCCTATATTTTGTTCCCAGAAGCACCTATAGGACTTGAAGTGTGTTAGTCCCATCACACAGACCTACATTTTCTTCACAGAAGCACCTATAGGACTTGAAGTGTGTTAGTCCCATCACACAGAGATCATATATTTTGTTCCCAGAAGCACCTATAGGACTTGAAGTGTGTTAGTCCCATCACACAGACCTATATTTCCTTCCCAGAAGCACCTATAGGACTTGAAGTGTGTTAGTCCCATCACACAGAGATCATATATTTTGTTCCCAGAAGCACCTATAGGACTTGAAGTGTGTTAGTCCCATCACACAGACCTACATTTTCTTCCCAGAAGCACCTATAGGACTTGAAGTGTGTTAGTCCCATCACACAGAGATCATATATTTTGTTCCCAGAAGCACCTATAGGACTTGTAGTGTGTTCGTGGCAGGCAGGCAGAGCTCCTATATTTTGTCCCCAGAAGCACCTATAGGACTTGTAGTGTGTTCGTGGCAGGCAGGCAGAGCTCCTATATTTTGTTCCCAGAAGCACCTATAGGACTTGTAGTGTGTTCGTGGCAGGCAGGCAGAGCTCCTATATTTTGTTCCCAGAAGCACCTATAGGACTTGAAGTGTGTTAGTCCCATCACACAGCCCTACATTTTCTTCCCAGAAGCACCTATAGGACTTGAAGTGTGTTAGTCCCATCACACAGAGATCATATATTTTGTTCCCAGAAGCACCTATAGGACTTGAAGTGTGTTAGTCCCATCACACAGACCTATATTTCCTTCCCAGAAGCACCTATAGGACTTGAAGTGTGTTAGTCCCATCACACAGAGATCATATATTTTGTTCCCAGAAGCACCTATAGGACTTGAAGTGTGTTAGTCCCATCACACAGACCTACATTTTCTTCCCAGAAGCACCTATAGGACTTGAAGTGTGTTAGTCCCATCACACAGAGATCATATATTTTGTTCCCAGAAGCACCTATAGGACTTGAAGTGTGTTAGTCCCATCACACAGAGATCATATATTTTGTTCCCAGAAGCACCTATAGGACTTGAAGTGTGTTAGTCCCATCACACAGAGATCATATATTTTGTTCACAGAAGCACCTATAGGACTTGAAGTGTGTTAGTCCCATCACACAGACCTACATTTTCTTCCCAGAAGCACCCATAGGACTTGAAGTGTGTTAGTCCCATCACACAGAGATCCTATATTTCCTTCCCAGAAGCACCTATAGGACTTGAAGTGTGTTAGTCCCATCACACAGACCTACATTTTCTTCCCAGAAGCACCTATAGGACTTGAAGTGTGTTAGTCCCATCACACAGAGATCATATATTTTGTTCCCAGAAGCACCTATAGGACTTGAAGTGTGTTAGTCCCATCACACAGAGATCATATATTTTGTTCACAGAAGCACCTATAGGACTTGAAGTGTGTTAGTCCCATCACACAGACCTTTATTTCCTTCCCAGAAGCACCTATAGGACTTGAAGTGTGTTAGTCCCATCACACAGAGATCATATATTTTGTTCCCAGAAGCACCTATAGGACTTGAAGTGTGTTAGTCCCATCACACAGACCTATATTTCCTTCCCAGAAGCACCTATAGGACTTGAAGTGTGTTAGTCCCATCACACAGAGATCATATATTTTGTTCCCAGAAGCACCTATAGGACTTGAAGTGTGTTAGTCCCATCACACAGACCTACATTTTCTTCCCAGAAGCACCTATAGGACTTGAAGTGTGTTAGTCCCATCACACAGAGATCATATATTTTGTTCCCAGAAGCACCTATAGGACTTGAAGTGTGTTAGTCCCATCACACAGAGATCATATATTTTGTTCACAGAAGCACCTATAGGACTTGAAGTGTGTTAGTCCCATCACACAGACCTTTATTTCCTTCCCAGAAGCACCTATAGGACTTGAAGTGTGTTAGTCCCATCACACAGAGATCATATATTTTGTTCCCAGAAGCACCTATAGGACTTGAAGTGTGTTAGTCCGATCACACAGACCTATATTTCCTTCCCAGAAGCACCTATAGGACTTGAAGTGTGTTAGTCCCATCACACAGAGATCATATATTTTGTTCACAGAAGCACCTATAGGACTTGAAGTGTGTTAGTCCCATCACACAGACCTACATTTTCTTCCCAGAAGCACCCATAGGACTTGAAGTGTGTTAGTCCCATCACAGAGATCCTATATTTTGTTCCCAGAAGCACCTATAGGACTTGAAGTGTGTTAGTCCCATCACACAGACCTATATTTCCTTCCCAGAAGCACCTATAGGACTTGAAGTGTGTTAGTCCCATCACACAGAGATCATATATTTTGTTCACAGAAGCACCTATAGGACTTGAAGTGTGTTAGTCCCATCACACAGACCTACATTTTCTTCCCATAAGCACCCATAGGACTTGAAGTGTGTTAGTCCCATCACACAGAGATCCTATATTTTGTTCCCAGAAGCACCTATAGGACTTGAAGTGTGTTAGTCCCATCACACAGAGATCATATATTTTGTTCCCAGAAGCACCTATAGGACTTGAAGTGTGTTAGTCCCATCACACAGACCTTTATTTCCTTCCCAGAAGCACCTATAGGACTTGAAGTGTGTTAGTCCCATCACACAGAGATCATATATTTTGTTCCCAGAAGCACCTATAGGACTTGAAGTGTGTTAGTCCCATCACACAGAGATCATATATTTTGTTCCCAGAAGCACCTATAGGACTTGAAGTGTGTTAGTCCCATCACACAGACCTACATTTTCTTCCCAGAAGCACCTATAGGACTTGAAGTGTGTTAGTCCCATCACACAGAGATCATATATTTTGTTCCCAGAAGCACCTATAGGACTTGAAGTGTGTTAGTCCCATCACACAGACCTACATTTTCTTCCCAGAAGCACCTATAGGACTTGAAGTGTGTTAGTCCCATCACACAGAGATCATATATTTTGTTCCCAGAGGCACCTATAGGACTTGAAGTGTGTTAGTCCCATCACACAGAGCTCCTCTATTTTCTTCCCAGAAGCACCCATAGGACTTGAAGTGTGTTAGTCCCATCACACAGAGCTCCTCTATTTTCTTTGCAGAAGCACCCACAGGACTTCTAGTGTGTTAGTGGCATCACACAGAGCTCCTCTATTTTCTTTGCAGAAGCACCCACAGGACTTCTAGTGTGTTAGTGGCATCACACAGAGCTCCTCTATTTTCTTTGCAGAAGCACCCATAGGACTTCTAGTGTGTTAGTGGCATCACACAGAGCTCCTATATTTTCTTCTCAGCAGCACCCACAGGACTTCTAGTGTGTTAGTGGCATCACACAGAGCTCCTCTATTTTCTTTGCAGAAGCACCCACAGGACTTCTAGTGTGTTAGTGGCATCACACAGAGCTCCTCTATTTTCTTTGCAGAAGCACCCATAGGACTTCTAGTGTGTTAGTGGCATCACACAGAGCTCCTCTATTTTCTTCTCAGCAGCACCCACAGGACTTCTAGTGTGTTAGTGGCATCACACAGAGCTCCTCTATTTTCTTTGCAGAAGCACCCATAGGACTTCTAGTGTGTTAGTGGCATCACACAGAGCTCCTATATTTTCTTCTCAGCAGCACCCACAGGACTTCTAGTGTGTTAGTGGCATCACACAGAGCTCCTCTATTTTCTTTGCAGAAGCACCCACAGGACTTCTAGTGTGTTAGTGGCATCACACAGAGCTCCTCTATTTTCTTTGCAGAAGCACCCACAGGACTTCTAGTGTGTTAGTGGCATCACACAGAGCTCCTCTATTTTCTTTGCAGAAGCACCCATAGGACTTCTAGTGTGTTAGTGGCATCACACAGAGCTCCTATATTTTCTTCTCAGCAGCACCCACAGGACTTCTAGTGTGTTAGTGGCATCACACAGAGCTCCTCTATTTTCTTTGCAGAAGCACCCATAGGACTTCTAGTGTGTTAGTGGCATCACACAGAGCTCCTATATTTTCTTCTCAGCAGCACCCACAGGACTTCTAGTGTGTTAGTGGCATCACACAGAGCTCCTCTATTTTCTTTGCAGAAGCACCCACAGGACTTCTAGTGTGTTAGTGGCATCACACAGAGCTCCTCTATTTTCTTTGCAGAAGCACCCATAGGACTTCTAGTGTGTTAGTGGCATCACACAGAGCTCCTATATTTTCTTCTCAGCAGCACCCACAGGACTTCTAGTGTGTTAGTGGCATCACACAGAGCTCCTCTATTTTCTTTGCAGAAGCACCCACAGGACTTCTAGTGTGTTAGTGGCATCACACAGAGCTCCTCTATTTTCTTTGCAGAAGCACCCATAGGACTTCTAGTGTGTTAGTGGCATCACACAGAGCTCCTATATTTTCTTCTCAGCAGCACCCACAGGACTTCTAGTGTGTTAGTGGCATCACACAGAGCTCCTCTATTTTCTTTGCAGAAGCACCCATAGGACTTCTAGTGTGTTAGTGGCATCACACAGAGCTCCTATATTTTCTTCTCAGCAGCACCCACAGGACTTCTAGTGTGTTAGTGGCATCACAGAGAGCTCCTCTATTTTCTTTGCAGAAGCACCCACAGGACTTCTAGTGTGTTAGTGGCATCACACAGAGCTCCTCTATTTTCTTTGCAGAAGCACCCATAGGACTTCTAGTGTGTTAGTGGCATCACACAGAGCTCCTATATTTTCTTCTCAGCAGCACCCACAGGACTTCTAGTGTGTTAGTGGCATCACACAGAGCTCCTCTATTTTCTTTGCAGAAGCACCCATAGGACTTCTAGTGTGTTAGTGGCATCACACAGAGCTCCTATATATTCTTCTCAGCAGCACCCACAGGACTACCGACTACAATGGCTGAAGACCGCCAAGGGGAGGCAGAGCGTGCAGAGCCAAGAACACAGGGCAGGCAGGCTCTGTTTCTAGTGGACGTGGTCGTGCATCGTCATCAGCACGTGGCCATGGGACACGCGCGTCTTTGTTTTCGGCAGCTGGACATGTGGAGCCGCATCATGCTGAAGGCTTGGTAGAATGGATGACCAAGCCCTCCTCATCCTCCTCATCCTCTCTCACCCAGGCTCAGGGTACTGACAGAGCATCATCAGCCACCCCTTCCCTAGACCCACCATGTCCTCCTGAGGAGTCCCCCGAACTCTTTGAGCACAGTGTTGGGTACATGCTCCAGGAGGATGCCCAACGATTCGAAGGCTCGGATGATGATACCCAGCTTGAGGAATCTGGCAGTACTGTTCCACCAGCTGCAGCTTACTGCCAGGTTTGCTCTAGTGGTGAAGAGGGAGGGGATGATGAGGTCACTGACTCCACGTGGGTGCCTGAAGGGAGAGAGGATGAGGAGGAGGACGAGGAGGAGGAGGATGCGGCGTCACATGTCCAACGAGGCAGGATGCCCCCTGGAGGCCAGGTAGAGGCCAGCACAGCAACTGTACAACACCGCAGAGCTCCGCCTGTGCAGGGCGCTGCCTCTGCACGTTATCAGAAAAGTTCTTTGGTGTGGGCCTTTTTTGAGACGAGTGCAGCAGATCGCACCACTGCTATTTGCAATATTTGTCTCAAGCGTATCTCGCGTGGCCAAAACATCAGCCGCTTGGGCACCACAAGCATGACCAGACATATGGCGACCTGCCATGCAGCTCGTTGGCAGGCACACATAAAAGACCCACACCAAAGAACTAAGCGGACCTCTCCTTGCTCCTCCTCAGCTGGGATCTCCATCCCCACTACACCTTCAGTCCTCTCTGAAAGCTGCTCTGAGAGGACTGAAGGTGTAGAATTAGGTGTGTCACAACCAAGTACTTGCAGTACACCGACGTCCGATTGCAGCAGGCAAATTTCCCTGCCCCAGCTGCTGGACCGTAGAAAGAAGTACACTCCCAGCCATCCACATGCCCAGCGGTTGAATGCTAGCCTGGCTAAATTGCTAGCACTTCAACTGCTGCCTTTTCAGTTGGTAGGCTCGGCCCCCTTCCGTGAGTTTGTTCAATGTGCGGTTCCTCAGTGGCAGGTTCCCAAACGCCACTTTTTCTCACGGAAGGCGATTCCGTCTCTCTACCGGCATGTGGAGGGCAATGTCCATGCCTCGCTGGACAGGGCGGTCAGCGGTAAGGTGCATATTACCGCTGACTCATGGTCCAGCAGGCATGGACAGGGACGGTACCTTTCTTTCACGGCCCATTGGGTCACTCTATTGGCAGCTGGGAGGGATGCAGGACAAGGTGCAGTAGTGTTGGAGGTTGTTCCGCCACCATGCCTCCAAAACGCTACTACTGCTACTGGTTGTGACACACCTCTCTCCTCCACCCCCTCCTCTTCTTCTTCCTCCAGTGCTCTGTCCTTGGAACCAGCGGTGCTCCGTAGGCGTACAAGGGGCTACGCAAGTACGCAGGCAAAAAGATGCCATGCCGTGCTTGCGCTGGTGTGTTTGGGGGACAGGAGCCACACTGGGCCAGAGGTTCTGGCAGCTCTGCAGGGGCAGGCCGAGAGGTGGTTGACGCCACGTCAGCTTAAGCCAGGAATGGTCGTTTCTGACAATGGCACCAACCTCCTCTCCGCCCTGCGACAGGGGCAGCTCACCCATGTGCCCTGCATGGCTCACGTCCTCAACCTGGTGGTGCAGCGGTTCTTGGGCAGGTTCCCAGGCTTACAGGATGTCCTGAGGCAGGCCAGGAAAGTCTGTGTGCATTTCCGCCGATCTTATAATGCCAGTGCTCGGCTGACTGAGCTGCAAAAGGAGCTGAACCTGCCCAAGAACCGCCTAATATGTGACATGCCCACCAGGTGGAACTCAACGTTGGCCATGCTGCAGCGACTGCACACGCAGCAGAGGGCCATCAATGAGTACCTTTGCGACTACGGCACCAGGACAGGGTCAGGGGAGCTTGGTTTTTTTTCCCCACGTCAGTGGAGCATGATCAGGGATGCATGCACTGTCCTCTCACCATTTGAGGAGGCCACGAGGATGGTGAGCAGTGACAGTGCATGCATCAGTGACACTGTCCCTCTTGTCCACCTGTTGGAGCATACGCTGCGTGGGATAATGGACAGGGCACTTGAGGCAGAACAGAGGCAGGAAGAGGAGGACTTCCTTGCCTCTCAAGGCCCCCTTTATCCGGACAGTGTTCCTTCTGTCCCACCCATCACACAGGAAGAGGATGAGGAGGAGGAGGAGGAGGAGGATTGTGTGAGCATGGAGGTGGAGCCTGGCACTCAGCATCAGCAGCAGCAGTCTTTTAGGGATGATGTACAGTCCCAACAAGCCAGTGGACTTGTACGTGGCTGGGAGGAGGTGGCTGGCGATCATGTCATCCTCAGTGACCCAGAAGACTCCGGACCGAATGCCTCAGCTAACCTACGCTGCATGGCCTCCCTGATCCTGCAAAGCCTGCGGAAGGATCCTCGTGTTCTTCGGATCAAGGAGAGGGACCATTACTGGCTGGCCACTCTCCTTGATCCGCGGTACAAGGGTAAGGTTGCGGACCTTATCTTGCCGTCGCAGAGGGAGCAGAGGATGAGACATCTCAGGGAGGCCTTGCAGAAAGGTCTGTGCAACGCGTTCCCAGAAACTGGGAGGCTACAAACTCCTGGTCCTGGGCGACGAGTTGCTGAGGCTTCGGTCAGTGGCAGAAGGAGCGGTGGGGAAGGTGGACGTCTGACCGATGCGTTCAGACAATTTTTTAGTCCGCAGCCCCAAGGTATGATCGGTTCCAGCAACCATCGCCAGCGTCTGATATACATGGTGCAGGAATACCTTGGGGCAAGGTCAGACTTGGACACCTTTCCCACCGAAAATCCTCTGGCTTACTGGGTCCTGAGGATGGATCACTGGCCAGAGCTTGCACAATATGCAATTGAGCTACTGGCCTGTCCTGCCTCCAGCGTTCTTTCCGAACGCACATTCAGTGCTGCTGGAGGATTTGTGACTGATCATAGGGTGCGCCTGTCCACCGCCTCGGTTGATCGACTGACCTTCATCAAAATGAATCAGTCTTGGATCACCACCAGCTACCAGGCACCTGAGGCGGATATAACCGAATAATTTTTAATGTCACATCCCTTCAAGACTGCCTATGCTGATGCTGAGTGACTGTCCTCTTATTTTCACTGACTATCCTCTTCCTCCTCCTCAATGATCCATGCCACCACACCAGTGCCTAAGGCACAATTTTTCAGCCCCTGTTTAACAGGGGCGGGTACTTACAATTTTTTAAAAAAATGCTTTGCAACACATGTGACTGCTGTGCTCCAAGTACAGTATCTGTGAGGGGTTGCAGTGTTGTGGCACCAGCACCAGTGCCTAAGGCACAATTTTTCAGCCCCTGTTTAACAGGGGCGTGTACTTACAATTTTTTTTAAAAAATGCTTCGCAACACGTGTGACTGCTGTGCTCCAAGTACAGTATCTGTGAGGGGTTGCAGTGTTGTGGCACCAGCACCAGTGCCTAAGGCACAATTTTTCAGCCCCTGTTTAACAGGGGCGGGTACTTACAATTTTTTAAAAAAAATGCTTCGCAACACGTGTGACTGCTGTGCTCCAAGTACAGTATCTGTGAGGGCCGGGTTGCAGTGTTGTGGCACCAGCACCAGTGCCTAAGGCACAATTTTTCAGCCCCTGTTTAACAGGGGCGTGTACTTACAATTTTTTAAAAAAATGCTTCGCAACACGTGTGACTGCTGTGCTCCAAGTACAGTATCTGTGAGGGGTTGCAGTGTTGTGGCACCAGCACCAGTGCCTAAGGCACAATTTTTCAGCCCCTGTTTAACAGGGGCGGGTACTTACAATTTTTTAAAAAAAATGCTTCGCAACACGTGTGACTGCTGTGCTCCAAGTACAGTATCTGTGAGGGCCGGGTTGCAGTGTTGTGGCACCAGCACCTGTGCCTAAGGCACAATTTTTCAGCCCCTGTTTAACAGGGGGCGTGTACTTACAATTTTTAAAAAAAAATGCTTCGCAACACGTGTGACTGCTGTGCTCCAAGTACAGTATCTGTGAGGGGTTGCAGTGTTGTGGCACCAGCACCAGTGCCTAAGGCACAATTTTTCAGCCCCTGTTTAACAGGGGCGGGTACTTACAATTTTTTAAAAAAATGCTTCGCAACACGTGTGACTGCTGTGCTCCAAGTACAGTATCTGTGAGGGCCGGGTTGCAGTGTTGTGGCACCAGCACCTGTGCCTAAGGCACAATTTTTCAGCCCCTGTTTAACAGGGGCGTGTACTTACAATTTTTAAAAAAATGCTTCGCAACACGTGTGACTGCTGTGCTCCAAGTACAGTCTCTGTGAGGGGTTGCAGTGTTGTGGCACCAGCACCAGTGCCTAAGGCACAATTTTTCAGCCCCTGTTTAACAGGGGCGGGTAATTACAAATCTTGATCTAATAGTTCACAGCAGGGCCCATTCCTGCGCCCACCAAGAGTAACTATGAGGGCCTGCAGTCTTGTGGCAACACCGTCCACCACCACCGCCAAAGGCCCAATTTTTCTGCCCTGTTCATCAGGTGCTTGCAATTACAAATCTTGATCTAATAACTCACAGCAGGCCCATTCCTGCGCCCACCAAGAGTAACTATGAGGGCCTACAGTCTTGTGGCAACACCGTCCACCACCACCGCCAAAGGCCCAATTTTTCTGCCCTGTTCATCAGGTGCTTGCAATTACAAATCTTGATCTAATAACTCACAGCAGGGCCCATTCCTGCGCCCACCAAGAGTAACTGTGAGAGCCTACAGTCTTGTGGCAACACCGTCCACCACCACCGCCAAAGGCCCAATTTTTCTGCCCTGTTCATCAGGTGCTTGCAATTACAAATCTTGATCTAATAACTCACAGCAGGGCCCATTCCTGCGCCCACCAAGAGTAACTATGAGGGCCTACAGTCTTGTGGCAACACCGTCCACCACCACCACCGCCAAAGGCCCAATTTTTCTGCCCTGTTCATCAGGTGCTTGCAATTACAAATCTTGATCTAATAACTCACAGCAGGGCCCATTCCTGCGCCCACCAAGAGTAACTGTGAGAGCCTACAGTCTTGTGGCAACACCGTCCACCACCACCGCCAAAGGCCCAATTTTTCTGCCCTGTTCATCAGGTGCTTGCAATTACAAATCTTGATCTAATAACTCACAGCAGGGCCCATTCCTGCGCCCACCAAGAGTAACTGTGAGAGCTTACAGTCTTGTGGCAAAACCGTCCACCACCACCACCACCACCCCCAATTTTTCTGCCCTGTTCAACAGGTGCATGCAATTACAAATCTTGATCTATTAACTCACAGCAGGGCCCATTCCTGTGCCCACCAGTCTTGTGGCTACACCAACATCTAATAGGGCAAATTTCTGCAGAGTATATACGCCAGGCCCCTACTTTCAAACATCCAACTTACAAACGACTCCTACTTGCAAATGGAAAGACAGGAAGTGAGAGGAAATCTACCCCTAGGAAGGGAAATTCTATCCTGTTAGATTTAATTTGGGAAAAAGGTATCTCCTCTCTACTGATACTTTATCACCAATCCTTGTTTCAATTAAAACCCCACTTTTTCCAAAAACATTTGTCATTGGGACGGAAAGTGAGGTGACATGTTCTGAACAGATGTGCAAAGACAGCAAATGTTACAGGGGTGATAACCCCTCCCTATGTTCTCCAAAAAGCTTAAAAATAGATTTTTTTGGGATGGAGCTACACTTCATAATGTACCTGTTCAGATTCTACTTAAGAACAAACCTAAAGCCGCAAGTGGTTTTAAATGGCTTCTTTTTTTCCTTTACAAATGTCACAGTTTACAAAGGACAGTTCTAAACACGGGAAACACATGCCACTTCACAGGCATACTTTAGACACCCCCAGGTACCATATTTAAAGGAAAATGTCACTTTTTTTTTTTTTTTTCACTTTATGCATCATTAAAATGACTGCTCCCGAAAAAACGTTAGTTTTTAAAAGTTCTTTTTGCATTGATATATGTCCCCTGGGACAGGACCCGGGTCCCCAAACCTGTTTTATGACATTAACATGCATATTGGCCGTTGTAATTAGCACTTTTGATTTCGAACGTTCGCGTCCATTATAACGTATAGGGTTCGAAAATTTGCGCGAACTTTCGGTCGGTTCGAAGGTTCTGGTGCGAACCGAACCCGGGGGTGTTCGGCTCATCCCTACTTGCCATTGAAAAGCCTGGATTTACCATGCCATGTTTCTGAGTATTAATCAACAGGCTGGCATTAACATGTTATTCTTTATTCACGGGCCTGGCTTCAAGATGTCATTCTTCTAAAGGTCATTCAAGAGCCTTACTTCAAGATGTCATAGCTAGCTTGGAAACTGGCATGTACCATCCATCATATGTCTATTTGTGTATATGTGCACTTTGCATTGGCATCGTTACAGGGGCAAAAGGGGGGCTAAAGCCCCCCCAGGTTATTCCTTGCCCCCGCCGTGTGCCCCCTGCTAAATTAGGCTGCCGGGCAGTGGCGGAACTACCAGGGTCGCAGCAAGGGGGCCCAGGTTTTCCATCACCTGTGGGGAAGCCCTGACAAGTGGAACGGAGCCCAGGCAGTATCAAGGCCCCTAGTGCATGCAGGCCAGTGCCAGCATGAGGCAGTCAAAGCTGGGGATTCCCCAAGAAGTGCTTATGCTGGCGCTGGCTCTGCTTGCATCTTTACCCAGCTCAGCACACTGTGACAGACAGGCAGCACAAGGCGCTGTTAATTCAGATGCTGCCTCTAGGCTCCACTGACTTTCACACCTAAAGGCTGCCCCACCCCTGGCATTGCCTACTCCACTCCTCCTCCTCTTTGCCAGATGCAGAGCAGAGAGAGCAAGATGCCCTTCCTCAGACTCGGAGATACACCCTCTCCCTTCAGCCCTTGAGTCTCACTATGCTAAAAAACAATTGCTCCTCTCACCTGGGCATTAGCATAGAGAGGAACACAAACACCTTCAGTCCAGCAGCACGCAGACACAATCACTGCTGAACTGGAGGGCATGTGAGATGAGGTAGAGCCTGGGGAGGAGCCGAGTGAGACCAGGGGGAGGGCCCAGAGCCAGCCAAGGGCACAGGAGGAGCATGAGTGTCACTAGTACAGCACGGATGAAGATCATCACTGTGGATGATAGAGCAAGCAAGATCTATGCTGCTTTTAGCTTTCTGATGTCTGAATCTGACTGGCTGTGTATATTATTGTAATGGCCCTGCCCTCTAAAGACACATGATTTGTTCGCAGTCTCTAATCATCTCTTGTGCCAAGTCGTTAATCTCTGACCGTCTCTTGTGCCATTTCCGCAGTCTCGGGTCATCTCTTGTGCCATGTGCATTACTCTCATATTTTGTAATCATATTTATATATGCTTATTAAGTTTTTTTCAGTGGTATAGTTTAGTGGTGAAAATTATTGGTGCCCCCCAGTTTTGACTATGTGATCCCCCCATGTATTGTTTCCAGGGTCGCCACTGGCACTTTGACAAGTGGTTGGACTAACCTGCATGCGTGCATGCTCATGCAATCCCTAAAATCATAGCCAACTTACATGACAGTATTTTGAAGAATACTTAAGTCTTTTAGAACATTTAGATTTAGATCTTTGGTTTTCAGAGCCGCAGTCGCAGTCAGTAAGTTACATTCCGTTTTCAAAAATGACTGTGGCAGTGAAAGGATTAAATCCCTCATGCTTAGTCAGCCAAATCCTACATCATATTGAATTGATAATCCTAGGTAACATATCCTGTCAATTGATTGATCCAAGGCTCACTTGCCCCAAGGGAATGTGTCCTGTTGCTGGAGGAGAAACTACGTACGTCACCTTCGAATTGTGAGACAAGATTCTGGCAAATATCTAAGACTAGGATGGAAGCAGTGGGAAGAGCATGTGCAATATCGCAGTCAGTCCTAAAATCTAGGAGTGGCCAAAAAAATTGCCAATTTGGAGCAACATATAACGAAATCAAGGGGAGACAATATTAAGAAGATTTTTGGTGGTTTTTAAGGATGGCTTTAAATGGCTTCTAAGGGTTTTGGAAGCTCCTTTCAACTCTCTGGGATCTGTTCTTGTGTCAAACAACATACCCTCATTAGCCTCATCGTTATATTATTATATATGATTTATATAGCGCCAACAGTTTGCGCATCGCTTTACAACACAAGGGCAGACAGTACAGTTAGAATACAATTCAATACAGGAGGAATCAGAGGGCCCTGCTCATTAGAGCTTACAATCTATCTAGAAAATATATTATTAAATTATTTTTTATTTTATTTTTGCAGAAAGAAAATTACAGTTAAAAAAAAAAGTAAAATAGTAAAATAAAAACATTACAGTAGCAATAAGCAATACAAAAACAATAAATAATGAAATACCCAAAATAAAAACACAAATACAAATAACCCAAAGTAAAATAAACGCCCTAAACAAACCTTACCCTACACACAACAAAAAAAAATCCTCTATTTACAGTAAGCACACAATAGATTTATAAAATAAATTTCCCAATGAGCTCAGAGTCTTCAATGACATGGGTAATTTTGCTGATAAATCAATTTAATTGAAAATCGTTCTTTTCATCCCTACTCGTAACAACACAGGATTATATGGATTTGAAGGACATTTTTTTTAAATAAAATATAAATATGACAAGATAGGATGGTCAGAGGAAATCTCAAGGGCACAGCATCCTTAAATGTATAGGAACATGACACTTGGAAAACTCAAATCATAATCACATATTAAAATGCAATATTTTTATTCATAACTTAAGAAAAAATGTATACATTCTTAAAAAAAAAAAAAAAAACATGAAAATAATTCATGTTTAATAATCACATAGTAGATTCATTGCTTGTCCTGGTGTAGCAAGCCCAATATGTTTCGCCGTTTTGATGGGCTTCCTCAGGGGAAATGCACCACCACACCACAGAAACTCATTAAGTTAGATTCACATTGAATCCACAGGAAACTTTCAAACAAAGGTTAAAATCCAAGTTTCATACCAAGCAGGGGGAAAGAGAAACATCCCTTTCCATAGGCGGGGGCTGTGGCAGGCATGATCGTGGAGTTTGACAACTAAACAATGATGTGTGTTATTGCAAGCACTTTCAACCCTTGTTGAAGTACTTGGTGGATTGGACTCCCTTAGGCCCCTTTCACACTAGGGCAGGGAGCCGCGGTGACAGTAAAGCAGCGCTATATTTAGCGCTGCTTTACCGCCGTTTTTGCCGCAGTTTTCGGCCGCTTGCGGTGCGGTTTTACCCCCCGCGAGCGGCCGAAAAAAGGGTTAAAGACCCCCGCAGAGCGCCGCCGTAGCGGCGCTTTGCGGCGGTATTGCCGCGGTATTGCCGCGGTATTACCGCGGTTTCCCATTCTAATCAATGGGAAGGAGCGGTATAGGAGCGGTGAACACACCGCTCCTATACCGCTCCAAAGATGCTACTAGCAGGACTTTTTTGACCGTCCTGCTAGCGCACCGCTCCAGTGTGAAAGCCCGCTGGCTTTCACACTGGAGTTAAAGGTGCCGGATTTTTTCAGGCGGTATACAGGCGCTATTTTTAGCGCTGTACCGCCTGAAAAATGCCCCAGTGTGAAAGGAGGCCTTATTGAGGGCTGCCTTAAAGTTCTGACTTCTTGGTGGGTCTTTACTTAGACCTTACCTAATCCAGTTATCTGCTTTGATTGCCCCTTCTGCGGCTGACTATTACAGCTTCTCTACTGGCCTATGGAAAGGGATGTTTCTCTTCACCCCTGCTTGGTGTCAAACTCTGATTTTATCCCTTGTTTGAATATTTTCTGTGGATTCAATGCAAATCTAACTAAATACGTTTCTGTGGTGTGGTGGTGCATATTTCCTGAGGAAGTCCATCTAAATGGCAAAACATGTTGGGATTGCTACACCAGGACAAGCAACTGCAATTAATCTATTATGTGGTTATTAAACAGAAATTATCGTCATGTTTTTTTTTTTTAAGGATTTAGAAATTTTTCCTTGTTTTTTAACAATAGTTATGAAAAATTTTAAAATGCAAATATGATTTGAGTTATTGGAACCTAAAAAAATCACAGCTCTTACATAGAGCATTCCAAGTGTCCTGTTCCTAAAAGATAAAATTGTAGCAAGCCAAGTACGTTGAGATAACTAATTGAGAGAAATGTACTGTACTTGGCCGTAACATTCCACTTTAAAGGGTCTGTCTACCCAAAGCTCATATATTTTAGTTTTCAGCAGATAATAAGAGATTATTATCACCCACCAGCTACATATAGCTCTTAGAGACTTCAGAGCAGAAATCTGCTTTGTAAACTACGTTCCATACCGGCTTGTCTGTCAGAATGTTAGAAATTCATCTAAAAATGAAATATCAGTGTATGGTCAACTAACCTTTTAATTGCTGGGTAATTTCTGCACCTACAGTATTTACTTACATTCCATATATTTAAACTACAGGCAACATCGACATGCTCCACTGGAATATGCCGAGCGACAAGGCATCAGAGTTCATACATGCATGTAATATGCAGACAAGGACTCCCATAACAGCTGCTGTTCTTGCATTGGTGGAGAAGGTGAGCAAACTTAGCATAAGACATCTCGTTGTGGCATTTTTGCACATTGTCCTATTTGGTGACCCACTTTCCATGCATGTGTTATGACATAAGACACATGCAGTAATTAAAAACAATTCTTTCTCTCTTTTCTTTTTTTTAGCATTCTGGAGGTTATGATCTAAATTAATTTTAATCTATTTCAGTACATCCTTAAAGCTGAGCTCCAGGAAAATATAAGAGGCATACATTAATGCAGCTTTGAATTCATTAAATGTATTTTTTTCTAAGCAAGCGGTGTAATCATCTAAATTTGAATTGGTTTCAGCTTCTTGCAGTCCCTGTACAGCAGAGCATATAGTGGGAAGGGAAGAAGCATCACAAGAAGCCAATAAGTTTGTGTGCAGCATTATGATAGGAGAAGAAGCAAAACCACAGAGCAAACAACTCATCACTGTGCTGCTTCTCCTTAATTGTTCAGTCATAGGCTGGGGGCTCAGAGGACGTTGACTGAATAATACTGGCCACACCAGAAGACTGAAGACATCTAGTGGTAAAAAGAACTACTATAAATGGGGGGGGGGGGGGGGCTCTGGGTGACAGGTGAGTATTGAAACAAGAATTTAATTTTTTTTTTTTTTTTAATAGACTGTCAATGTAATTGTTTTCTATTTAAAGTGATACTAAAGTAAAATTTTTTTCATTTAAAAATACGAAACATGTTATACTTACCTACTCAGCCCCAATCAGCCCCAATCCTCCTCTTTTCAGGTCCCTCTTCAGTGCTCCTGGCCCCTCCCTCCTGCTGAGTGCCCCCACAGCAAGCAGCTTGCTATGGGTGCACTTGAGCTGAGCCGCTGCTCAGTGTGTCTATTCCAACACAGAGCTGTGGTTTGTCCCTGCCCCCTCTCTCTCATCATTGGCTCAGTGACTTTGACAGCAGCGGGAGCCAATGGCGCTCCGCTGCTGTCTCAGCCAATGAGGAGGGAGAGTCCCGGGCAGTCGAGACTCTTGTGCAACACTGCTGGATCGAGATAGGCTCAGGTAAGTATTAGGGGGGCTGCGGCACACTGAAGGTTTTTTATCTTAATGCATAGAATGATAAGGTGGCACTGGTGGGCACTGATCAGGAGACACTGATGAGGCTGCACTGATAGGTGGCGCTGAACGGCACTGGTAGGGGACACTGATAGGCAGCTCTGATAGGTAGCACTGATGATGAGGCACTGATTGGCACTGATAGGTGGCACTGGTGGGAATTGATAGGTGGCACTGGTAGGCGGCACCGGTGGGCATTAATAGGTGGCACTGAGGGACATTGGTAGGTGGCACTGATGGGCACTGCTTAGAAGCAGTGGGTGTGGGGCTAATGTCCGTTTACACAAGCCGGTAATCAGCTTTTTTTTTCTCCTCAAGCTGATAGCACGAGGGAAAAAAAAGCTGATTACTGCCTTCTGTTTACACCACGTGATCAGCTGTCAGCCAATCACATCGTAAGGGGCTGGTATTGGCCACTTACTCTGATCTGTGATCAGCCGAGTTTCATGGATTCGCTGATTACAGAGCCCGCTGCCCACGCCCGAAGGGAGCACGCAGGCAACACATGCACAGATGACGTACATGGATGCCCTCCTGGCAATTTAGGGGAGGGAAGAGGTTAAGAAAATTAGCATAGCCTGAAAGAAGAAAAGTAATTCAGCAACCGGGACAATGTATTGAATATTTGTGCACTTGGATACATTTAAAGAGGAACTTCGGTAGCTCCTCTGATTTTTTTTTTCTTTCTTATTTTAACCACTTACCTGTCATACTTGTCCTGGATTCAGATACTCACCTGCCCAGTGGATCCATTCACTGATCAGGTACAGCCCAGGTCCCACGCTGCCATCTTGCTCCCCCTCATCAGAAGCCTGCTGCCTCTTCCGGGTTCAGGCATCCAGCCTCTGACAATGACTGCAGCTTTGCTCTCCAGCCACTGTTAGTCCCAACTCCTGCAGCCTCCTGAGATATTTGACATGGAATCCCAGGAGCCTGAGACAGCAGAGACACATCATTCTCACCTAGGTGGCGGTGGGTGGGCAGAGCCAGGCCTAAAGTGTAAAAAGAGCCAAAAAAAGTGCCAATTTATTTTGCAGAGGGTAGCGGTTGTGCATTGAAGCTTAGGTAATCTGGGGGATGAAGGTCTGCTTTAAGCAATAATTATATTTCAGTTAGTTCAGTGATATCAATAATTAACACGCAGATGCTCTATTTTATTCTTTTTGTTTTCTGTCAATTGGTATAAAAATAACATTTTCTATCCATGTGAATCCTGAACAGCACAAATACAAATACATCAGAAAACAACAGCGATGCACATATTTTATGGGCCACTTCAACATTAATATAAAAAGGGGAATTGAAAAGAACGAGCACAGTGACATGTCAGTTAACATGAGTGCTTTTTAAAAATAATCATTTTTGGCTAAACATCCAGAAAAAATTGCTCCGCTTTAGCTTTTCACTTCTGACAACAGATGGTGTACAATTGATTTTTCATACCCCAAAGGAAAAATCAGCATGAGCAATATCCACGGCTTACACCAGGAGCTATTTATAAAGATGAAGGTGGGAGAATATCAGCAAATTAAAGGCACATGATGAGTGTAATTCTAGGAGTGTTGATGCAGAAGATAAAATGTGTTCCTTTGTTTTATCTAATTTTATTTAATTATATGCATTGCGCTCTGATGAACTTCATAGCAATTTGTAGAGCACATGGAACCACTCACATCAGTCCTTGACCTCACAGAAGCAGATATTCTCAACTAGGGTCCCAACGGAAGTCACCAGGGATTTCATAAGCACCGTGCTGAGGTCTAATTCATCTCTCACCTACAATGACCACTGATACAAAGAGGAAAATGTCCACTAAATACCAATGTAAGGAAGGGGGTCACTTCTACGCTGACATCTAATGTTAGGGGGCACCACAATTCCACTGTCTGCATTTCTTTTCTGTTAATATTCATCATCTCAAGATTTTTACTGAAAATTATTTTGTCATATACAGAAGATACATCTAAACCACTTACATCAGTCCTTGACATCACAGAAGCTTATTAACCACATCAATACTGGGCAATTTCACCCCCTTCCTGCTTAGGCCATTTTTCAGCTTTCAGCGCTGTCACACTTTGAACGACACGGCGCGGTTATGCTACACTGTAACTATGTGACATTTTTATAATTTTCTTCACACAAATAGAGCTTTCTTTTGGTGGTATTTAATCACTGCTGTTTTTTTATTATTTATTTAAAAAAAGACAGAAGATTTCGTTTTTTTTTCTTCGTTTCTGTCAGTACATTTTTTAAATAAGTAATTTTTCTCTTTCACTGATACAAGCTGATGAGGCGGCACTGATGGGCACTAATAGGCTGCACTAATGGGCACTGATGAGGAGGCACTTATGGGCACTGATGAGGTGGCACTGATGAGGAGGCACTAATATGCCACACTTATGGGCACTGATAGGTGGCACTGATATGTGGCACTGATGAGCACTGATAGGTGGCACTGATGGGCACTGATAGGTGGCACTGGTGGGCACTGATAGGTAGCACTGGTGGGCACTGAAGGGCGGCACGGATAGGCGGCACTGATGGGCTTTGATGGGCAGCAGTGATGGGCATTGATGGGCAACACTGACAGACGTCACTGATAGCCAGCACTGACTGGCAATACTAATGGACACTGATTGGTGGAAATTGTGGGCACAGATTGCTGGCACTGGTGGGCACTGATTGCTGGCACTGGTGGGCATTATATTGTAATCAGGGCACTGATGATCAGTGACCTGATTACATGTGTAGCTGTCCCCCTGCAAGGAGATGCCGCTGATCGACTCTCCTCGCCACAAACTCTGTCAGTGTGAGGCAAGGAGCGCCGTTTACCGGCATCTCCATGTTTACATGTGACCGGCTGTGTCCAACCACTTTACAGAGATTGAGGTTGCACTGTTTCCTATCAACATACGAGAGCGGCCGTTCTGGGACGAGATCATATGAGATGAACGGGAGCCACACCGCCCCTCCTTCATTTGACGGTGGGTGGGCGGGCTGCAAGTGGTTAAGCAGACATTCATAACTAGGAATCCAAAGGAGGTCACCACTGGGAATTCATAAGCAGTAGACGCGTGTGGTTCATTTCATTCCAAATTACATTTTTCATTATTACAATAGTAACGAATTTAAAAGAATCATAAATAATGAAACAAACTTTCGGACGTTATTGGAATACTTTTCTAATCGTATTTGAATTTCCGAAGAGAATAAAATAGAATAGTAAATAAAGGAATAGAATAGAAAATAATAGAATAGAAGATAAAATAGATAATAATAGAGTAAAACAGAAGAGAATACAAAATAATAATACAAAGTAAATGTGTTGCATACACACGGTCGGACAAAGTTGTCGGAAAATCCGATCATTCTGAACGTGGTGACGTTTGTTGCCTACGACGGGACTACGTAGAGGCTAGTAGCCAATAGCTTTGGTCTTGTAATGTGATCTGAGCATGCGTGGCACTTTGTCCGTCGGAATTCGCTACACACGATCGGAATTGGTATGATCGGACTTTGTTGTCGGAATATTTATAGAGCAGGAGATAGAACTTTGTCCGTTGGACAATCCGATGGAAACTGTCCGATGGTGCCTACACACGGTCGGAATTTCCGACAACATTGTCCGATAGGACAAAATCCATCGGAAAATCCGACCGTGTGTATGGGGCTTTAGACCAAACTTACTGTGAAGTCATGATATCAGCAGTATGGTTAAAAACAAGTAGAACAAGGCAGCTGTACAAAGGATCAGAAAAAGCAATGTGTCACGCTCCGGGTATGGCGGGGAACAGGAGGTGAATCCCCTATGCCAATGGGGTGATAGCACGGGTTGTATTGGAGGACCGGTTCTAATGTTGCTACTGGTTTTCACCAGAGCCCGCCGCAAAGCGGGATGGACTTGCAGCGGCGGTAGCAACCAGGTCGTGTCTTCCAATAGCAACTCGACCCCACTGACAGCTGAGACAGGCGCGGTACACAAGGATTAGGCAAAGGCGAGGTCAAACGTAGCAAAAGGTCAAGGCAGGTGGCAAAGGTTCGTAGTCAGGGGCAACAGCAGAGGTCTGGATACACAAGAAGGAGCAAAACACAGAACGCTTTCACTGGGCACTTAAGGCAACACAAGATCCGGCCAGGACAGGAAGGGGAAGTGGGTTTAAGAAGAGTTCTGAAGAAATGTAATTGGACCAGGCACCAATTAATTGTGCGCTGGCCCTTTAATTGCAGGTAGTGTCGCGCGTGCGCGCCTGGGGAGCGGGGGCGCACGCGCGCCGGAAGGAGCCGGCGGGGGCAAGGTAAGGGGAGCGGGATGCGATCCCTGGGCGGCCGTGGATCGCATCCCGGAGAGAGGACAGCGCCTGCGGTCAGGGGAGCTGACCGAGGCGCTGCAGGACATAGGACGCCGTGAGCGCTCCGGGATGGATGGGGCACCCGGAGCGCTCAGCGTTACAGTACCCCCCCCTTGGGTCTCCCCCTCTTCTTGGGCCTCCCCCTCCTCCTGGAACCCAAGAACCTGAGGATGAGATCCTTGTCAATGATGTTACCCTCAGGTTCCCAGGACCTCTCCTCAGGACCACAATTCTCCCAGTCAACAAGATAGAAGCGTTTACCTCGGACGGTTCTAGAGGCGAGGATCTCTTTAACGGAGAAGATGTCGGAGGAGCCGGTGACCGGAGCAGGAGCGGTGACATTGGGGGAAAAGTGATTAAGAACAAAGGGTTTGAGGAGGGAAACATGGAAAGAGTTGGGGATGCGGAGGGAAGGAGGAAGGTGCAGTTTGTAGGACACGGGATTGATCCGAGCCTTGATCTTGAATGGGCCGAGGTAGCGGGGACCCAACTTGTAACTGGGGGTGCGGAACCTGATGTACCTGGAGGAGAGCCACACCCTATCACCAGGGGAGAATACAGGAGGAGGTCTTCTCTTACTGTCAGCATGTTTCTTCATGCGAGAAGAGGCCAGGGAAAGCGACTTTTGGGTCTCTTCCCAGATGGACGACAGCTCTTGGGTGACTTCGTCTACAGCGGGGACTCCGGAAGAATTGGGGATGGGTAGGGGGGGAAGAGGATGACGGCCGTAAACCACAAAGAAGGGTGATTTAGAGGAGGACTCAGATTCTTTCAGGTTGTAAGAAAATTCGGCCCAGGGCAGGAGGTCAGCCCAGTCGTCTTGACGAGCAGAGACAAAGTGTCGCAGGTAAGCCCCAAGGATTTCGTTGACTCTCTCCACTTGTCCATTGGACTGTGGATGATAGGCAGAGGAGAAGTCCATTTTGACTTTCAATTGACTGCAGAGAGCTCTCCAAAACTTAGATACAAACTGGACGGCTCTATCCGAGACGATGTGAGATGGAAGTCCATGAAGACGAAAAATCTGGAGGAAGAAATGTTTTGCAAGTATAGGTGCAGAAGGGAGACCTGGAAGCGGGACAAAATGTGCCATTTTGGAGAAACGATCCACGACCACCCATATGGTAGTGTGGCCGTGGGAAGGAGGAAGGTCCGGAAGTCCATAGCTATGTGGGCCCAAGGTCGTTCAGGCACAGGCAGAGGGTGAAGAAGACCAGCAGGCTTTTGGTGAGGGGTCTTGTCTCGAGCACATATAGTACAGGCCTGTACGAAGTCCGTCACATCCTTTTTTAAGGAGGGCCACCAGTAATACCTGGAAATCAGTTGGAAGGATTTCTTGACTCCGGGATGACCAGCGAGATGAGAGGAGTGACCCCATTTGAGGATCTGAAGACGAAGATGTGGAGGGACCAAGGTTTTCCCAGGAGGAACTTGCAGCAAGGAGGCAGGAGCTGAAGAGATCAGACACTCAGGAGATACAATGTGTTGTACAGGAGACTCAGAAGTATCGGTGGAACGTGATAGGGCGTCAGCCCTAACATTCTTGTCCGCAGGACGGAAATGGATCTCGAAGTTGAAGCGGGCAAAAAACAACGACCACCTAGCTTGGCGTGGGTTTAATCGCTGGGCGGACTGGAGATAAGAGAGATTTTTGTGATCCGTGAAGATCGTGATGAGGTGAACGGATCCCTCAAGGAGATGTCTCCATTCCTCAAGTGCTAGCTTAATGGCCAGTAATTCGCGGTCTCTGATGGAATAGTTCTTTTCAGGGGGGGAAAAGGTCTTGGAGAAGAAACCACAGGTGATGTTCTTGCCCTTGGAGTCTTTCTGGAGAAGCACGGCTCCAGCTCCCACAGAGGAGGCATCGACTTCCAGGAGAAACGGTTTGAGAGGATCAGGCCTGGATAAAACGGATGCAGAGGCAAAGGCAGACTTGAGGTGGTTAAATGCCTCATCAGCTTGAGGAGGCCAGGACCTCGGGTTTGCATCTTTTTTGGTTAGTGCCACAATAGGCGCGACAATGGTGGAGAAGTGGGAAATGAACTGGCGATAATAGTTGGCGAATCCGAGGAAACGCTGGATGGCCCGTAGCCCGGTAGGACGTGGCCAGTTCAGGACGGCAGAAAGTTTCTCAGGGTCCATTTGGAGACTAAGAGACTAAGTAACCCAGGAAGGGAAGACTGCAGCGTTCAAAGAGACATTTCTCTAGTTTGGCGTAAAGATGGTTATCACGGAGCCGTTGGAGCACTTGACGGACATGAAGACGGTGTTCCTCTAGGCTAGAGGAGAAAATCAGGATATCATCCAGATAGACAACGACACAAGAGTACAGCAAATCTCTGAAAATCTCATTCACAAAGTCTTGGAAGACCGCAGGAGCATTGCATAAACCAAAGGACATGACAAGATACTCAAAGTGTCCGTCACGGGTGTTAAAGGCGGTTTTCCACTCATCGCCTTTACGGATACGGATGAGATTATATGCGCCCCGGAGGTCCAGTTTGGTGAAAATGCTTGCTCCACGCAAACGGTCAAAAAGTTCTGAGATAAGAGGCAGTGGGTAGCGATTCTTTACAGTGATCTTATTAAGACTACGATAGTCAATGCAGGGACGTAAGGACCCGTCCTTTTTGGCGACAAAGAAGAATCCTGCTCCAGCAGGGGAAGAAGACTTGCGGATGAAACCTCTCTTGAGGTTCTCCTGGATGTACTCTGTCATAGCTTGTGTCTCCGGAATGGAGAGAGGGTAGATCCTGCCACGGGACGGAGTGGTCCCAGGAAGAAGGTCAATAGGGCAATCAAAGGGTCTATGTGGCGGCAAGACCTCAGCCTGTTTTTTGCAGAACACATCCGCAAGATCCTGGTAAGGCTTGGGAAGACCAGGCAGAGAGGTAGCGATGGAAACTCGTTTAGTGGGCACCGCTTTGAGGCAATGCCTGTGGCAGGAAGAACCCCAACTTTTGATGTCCCCCAAGGCCCAGTCGAGGGTAGGAGAATGCCGCTGGAGCCAGGGTAGGCCCAAAAGGATCTCAGAGGTACAGTTGGGTAACACAAAAAAGTCAATCTTTTCATGATGGAGGACTCCAATTTTCATGAGGAGAAGTTCGGTGCGATAACGCACGATACAGTTCAAATTTTGACCATTTACCGAGGTGATAAAAAATGGCTTGACAAGACGGATGACCGGCACATTAAATTTGTTGATGAGTGAGGCTTCAATGAAGTTCCCTGCAGAGCCAGAGTCCAGAAAGGCTACAGCGGAGAAAGAGGATTTCTTGGTCAGAGAAATCCTCACTGGAACGGTCAGACGTGGAGAGGAAGAATCCACACCTAGCAACGCCTCTCCCACGTTAGCTAGGTGCGAGCGTTTCCCTGACGCTGAGGGCGGATAGAGCAGTCCTTTAAAAAATGGTCAGGGCTGGCGCAGGGCTGGCGCAATACAGGCACAGATTATGGTCTCGGCGGCGAAACCTCTCCTGTGTGGTCAGGTGAGACCGATCCACTTGCATAGCCTCCTCAGCGGGAGGCGCAGGAACGGGTTGCAGAGGATTCTGGAAGAGAGGTGCCAGACGGGGAAACTGCCTGACGCGAACAAAGTCCTTCTCCTGGCATAACTCTAGGCGTCTTTCGGTATAACGCATGTCAATGCGGGTGGCCAGCTGGATAAGTTCAGACAGGGTGGCAGGAATCTCTCGTGCGGCCAGCACATCCTTGACGTGACTGGATAGGCCTTTTTTGAAGGTCGCGCAGAGGGCCTCATTGTTCCAAGCGAGTTCAGATGCCAGGGTGCGGAACTGAATGGCGTAGTCGCCCACTGAAAAGTTCCCCTGGACAAGGTTCAGGAGAGCCGTCTCGGCAGAGGAAGCCCGGGCTGGCTCCTCTACACTACGAACTTCAGAAAAGAAGGCTGGAACTGAAGCTGTGGCAGGATCGCCACGATCCCAAAGCGGTGTAGCCCAGGCTAGGGCCTTCTCAGATAGCAGGCTAACCACGAACGCCACCTTTGACCGTTCTGTGGGGAACTGGTCCGACAACATCTCCAGATGGAGGGAACACTGAGATAGGAACCCTCGGCACAGCTTGAGGTCCCCATTGAATTTGTCAGGAAGGGACAGGTGGACTCTAGCGGCAGCAACTCGTGGTGGAGGAGATGTAGGAGCTGGCGGTGGAGATGGCAGAAGCTGCTGTAACATAGCAGTCAATTGCGCCAATTGCTGTCCCTGTTGAGCGACCACCGTGGTCAGATCTGAGAGGCTAGGCAGCGGGACCTCTGCGGGATCCATGGCCGGATCTACTGTCACGCTCCGGGTATGGCGGGGAACAGGAGGTGAATCCCCTATGCCAATGGGGCGATAGCACGGGTTGTATTGGAGGACCGGTTCTAATGTTGCTACTGGTTTTCACCAGAGCCCGCCGCAAAGCGGGATGGACTTGCAGCGGCGGTAGCAACCAGGTCGTGTCTTCCAATAGCAACTCGACCCCACTGACAGCTGAGACAGGCGCGGTACACAAGGATTAGGCAAAGGCGAGGTCAAACGTAGCAAAAGGTCAAGGCAGGTGGCAAAGGTTCGTAGTCAGGGGCAACAGCAGAGGTCTGGATACACAAGAAGGAGCAAAACACAGAACGCCTTCACTGGGCACTTAAGGCAACACAAGATCCGGCCAGGACAGGAAGGGGAAGTGGGTTTAAGAAGAGTTCTGAAGAAATGTAATTGGACCAGGCACCAATTAATTGTGCCCTGGCCCTTTAATTGCAGGCAGTGTCGCGCGCGCGCGCCTGGGGAGCGGGGGCGCGCGAGCGCCGGAAGGAGCCGGCGGGGCAAGGTAAGGGGAGCGGGATGTGATCCCTGGGCGGCCGTGGATCGCATCCTGGAGAGAGGACAGCGCCTGCGGTCAGGGGAGCTGACCGAGGCGCTGCAGGACATAGGACGCCGTGAGCGCTCCGGGATGGATGGGGCACCCGGAGCGCTCGGCGTTACACAATGTACAGTATGTTGGTACAAAAATCTACAGGACATCAACATAATAAAGAAAGATGATATATGAATAGTTACTAACAGTTACTAAGGGTTTCTCTGTAAAAAGCCACATCCTCTTAGCTGCCAGATTATCAATCATTAGACACTGGAAATCCTCCAATCATATTTCTATCTATGAGACAATCAACCAGGTACATACACACACTACTCATATGAATATATGTTCGCAGTTTCCGAGGGCCGTATGAAATTTGCACAAATATAGTGGGAATTATGGTCAAACTAGTATGATCGAAACTATCACTACCCCGTCTAAACTTCTAAAAAACAAATTATCTTATAAGCTAATTAGCTGCGTATCTGATAAACTCCTACTTTTCTGTAATACCAAATATTGCCAACCACTCCTTTGTTGTGTTGTCTCCCCCCCCCCCCCACCCGACACAGTTTGCTCCCAGATGGGGTGTCTGGGGGAGTGAAACACCCTTTACCCTGCGCTTAGCACGTAGGATTGTTTATATTTTTACTCTATGTCTGTTAATTTTATGTCATACATCTCTACTCAAAAAGCTCTCCTTACCATGTCTCATTGTATGACAGATTCTGTCTAATGCCGCGTACACGCGGCCGGAATTTCCAATGGAAAAAGTCTGATGGGAGCTTTTCATCGGAATTTCCGACCGTGTGTATGCCCATCAGTCTTTTTCTGTCGGCATTTCCGAGAGTTGTCCTCAATTTTAATTAGTTCCAGTTGGAATATCCCACTATTCCCTTCTCCTATCCAAATTCCAACAATAAATACCAAAAAAACAAAGCCCTGGATTGATTATTGGAAACGAGCAGATGTATGGGCGGTTGTGTAAAAAACCCTTAGTAACCGGCTGCAATATAAAAAGGGGAAAAGCCCAGGGAAGTCCCCACAGTTTACAGATGCCCTGACCTGGGTGGAGGCACTGACAACTTTATTATAAAACCTAATCCTCCACTTAGCGAAGGATTTGGTTGTCTTATTTACCTACAGGTCTAGTGCACTGTGGAGGGCCATTTCTCTACCCCCCAAAAAAAGAGGGCTACATCTGACTAGCATCTTAGTGCAGAGTTATGCCCCGTACACACAGTCGGAAATTCCGACGGAAAATGTCCGATCGGACCATGTTGTCGGAAAATCCGGCCATGTGTGGGCTCCATCAGACTTTTTCCATCGGAAATGCCGCCGGAAAAAATTTGAGATCCTGCTCTCAAATTTTCCGACAACAAAGTCTGATCGGACCTTTTCCGATCGTGGGTAGAGAATTCCGACGGACAAAGTGCCACGCATGCTCAGATCAAATTACGAGACCAAAGCTATTGGCTACTAGCCTCTACGTAGTTCCGTCGTACGCAACGAACGTCACCACGTTCAGAATGATCGGATTTTCCGACAACTTTGTCTGACCGTGTGTATGCAACACCAGTGTCGGACAAAATCCGTCTGAAAAAATCCAACCGATTTTGTGGTCGGAATTTCCGACCGTGTGTACGGCGCATTATAGACATAAGCAGGAAATTACATTTCTGGGAGTGTTCTGTACACCAGTTGTGTACAGGATGCCTGCAAGTTGCAATGAATTTTACAGACAATTACAAAACTGCTCTCTCTCTCTCTCTCTAAATATATATATATATATATTTAGTTTCTTTTTATTTACTTTTTATTGCCATGAAAGTGGAGTTAACCTTTATGTTTTTTTTTTCCTGGTGTTTAGCTTTAAAATATGAAAATAAAAAAACTAATTTCAAGAGAGATATGACTCCTTGGAGTATTGAATAGTTTGAGTAACTTTACTCTAACGGGTCTGCATTTCTCCACCCATAATTAAAAGCTTTTGTAACAATAGAAAAACAGTTATTGTGTTTTTGTATGTCCAATGTGCAGAGCCAACAATTCTTTGAAAATGCGGAGATGCCCAGAGGCTGTAGTGTTGTATGTAAACAGGAGTAAGTAAGGACCCTGGTAACATTTAGCACCCTATCCATGATCAAAGCTCAGGAGGTGCTGTCTAGACAGCCAAGGTGTGGACTGGCAAATGGCTTTTATTAAGAGTCCTGTGCACTGGTGCCATTGTTTAGTGTAGCTCTTCTTCAGACTTTACTATGATTGATTTCCACCAGGGTTGCCCAAGTGCCTGTGGCAAGAGTGTAATTCTTCCAGGGCCTTTCTTGTTCTGACAAGGTATGGTCCTTGCCTATGATATGAGCTGGAAGTGACACATTCAGAGACTTACAGTGGTCTTTGAAGAGTATACTTTACACTTCAATGGCCGTCTGAACGTCGAGATTCAGAATTAAATATATGCTTAAGTGTTCTGGGATATGATTTCATTGCAAGAGTTTAAGGTATCCTATAACAAAACTATATAATTTTTTTTTTCTACAGTTTCAGATTCTTTTTTTGAAGTTGATGACATTGTACAGTCTTATTTTCCACATTAATGTTATATAAACATAGCTGCTGGTGTGTGATGTTCTACAACAATTTAAAAAAAAAAAAATGTGTCCTATACTTCTTAAAGGGAATATATAGCAGTTTTGTACACATTTTCTTGGTTTATAGTCAAGACTTCTAAAATAAAATATTTTTTTTTTTTTTACTTGGGCAAATATGAAATTACATAGTGATATTCTGCAGTCTACTCTCCAGCCAGCAGATGAAGCTCTACTCCCTCTAGTCTCATAGAGTTGTAGGGGACCAGGAGTGCTCTATGCTTAGGCTATTTGAGGCTGTCTTGGAAATGTTATAGATAGGCAACTCTCACACTATTATTGATCGGTGGTCCCAAATGATTAACTACTGCAGTAGGGAAAAGACACAAACATATCTGCCCATCATATTTCCAAATTACTGTTCTGTTTATTAGGTACATTTGATTTATTTTTAGATTTTTTTTATAAACATGCGTTTACATAGGTATCACAATAATTTTAGAATTGTAAGCAGTACATAGGCGGGCTAGTTCCTTTTCAGGATCTTAGGAATGGGTTAGTGGCAGAAGAGTTAGTATGATGCCACGGACATTGGCTGGAGTGGAGAATAAGTATACAATACAATATAAGTATACAAACTAAAAAAATGTTTTACACTTTTATAATGATGTGCCTCCAGGGTGTGTGTCTATGTTATCCAAGGTCCACATTGAAGCAGGTTGGATGACACTGGCCATGACTCAGTCTGCAAAACGAGTGGCAATGGACATCGGGATATCTGAAGACGTAAAGCTGGTCATACACCAGCAGAATTTTGTTTGAACATTCATACAAAAATTCAGAAAAATCACTCCTCAGAGCATCCAATATTACCATCATTGAGTTAATTATATTGTTTAGAAAACCCTTAAAATTTCATCCAGACCTGCCGCTTGAATGGAATCTCAGATGTATTAAATGGGAACTTTAAAACCAGAACCTATGCTAGCCAAGAAACTGAATTCAGTTGGAAAACCATACAAGCCTGTTCAGCTCCGGACGAGAGCTGGGGGTCTTACCTCTAATCCTGAGCAATTCTTATCTGGTTTCTCTGAGTTCCTATCATCACTTTATACTAAACTAGGTCCATTTCCCTTACAGCCAGTGGAACAGTTCTTCCGGGACCTAAACCATCCTTCACTTCCTGGTGGTGCACATGAAGCTCTCAACACTAGCATCTCGGATGCTTTAAAGCAAGGCTCCTTGCCCTCCTGATGCTTTAGCCCCCGTTCACACCTATGCAAATTAGATGTGGCTTACACCGCATCCAATTCGCAGAACATTTTAAAATACATTAATTTTAATGAGGCTGGTTCACATATCTGCGGTGCATTCGCACTGCGCATTGCAGAAAAAACGTGTGCGTTTTTTGGGCAGTGCGGTCCGGCTCAGGTGCGAATTCAGGCCCATTATCTTCTATGGGCACGCATCTGATTCGCAGATGCCTTCCATTCTGAACAAGGAATCTCTCCTTGTTTTCACTACACCTCCCCCCTCCTCTCCCCGTCTCCCTGCTCAGCTGATGCGCTCATAGAACGGAGCGGCACCGCTGAACAGCTACATTTTCTCCTCACAGAGAAAATGTAGCGGGAATTCGCACCGCACTGGTGTGAACCTGGGCTAAAGGGCACACAGGGATCATGTGGGTTTCGTCCCAGGGAGGCAGGCTGGTGATAATGTCCATAAAGTGGTTCATCTTATTCATCTTATGCAACATCGGGAAATCCCTAGCTTCCTTCGTTCTTTAGATATTTACAAAGCCTTTGACACCTTGTCGTGGGAATACCTGCAATTTGTGCTCTCTCATTGGGGATTTGGGGAAGCCTTGCTGACCTGAATTCATGATTTATACTCGCCCCCTACTGCTACAATCAAATATGCTGGGTACTTTTCAGCACCCTTCCCTATCCATAGGGGTACAAGGCAGGGGTGCCCCCTTTCCCCTGCTTTGTTCATTTTGGCTTTGGAACCCTTAGCACCCACACTTTGCGCAGACCGGAACGTAAATAGAATTCCCTATGCAGGCCATGAGTTCAAGTTAAGCCTCTTTGCTGACGACGCTCTTCTGACCTTGACTAATCCCCTTACTACCCTCCCCAACTTGTTACGCCTCTTGACACATTTCTCGTTCATTTTGGGCCTCCTTATTAATGTAGAGAAATCTGTAGCTCTAAATGTCTCCCTAGATCCTGACCTAGTCGCATGCCTGCAGTCCCACATCCATTTTTGTTGGACTACCACGTACATTAAATATCTGGGAATTCGGCTGACCCCCACCTACTCCTCACTAGTCTCTGTTAATTACTACCCCCTGCTTCGATCCTTGACCACTCTTATGCAGATGTGGCAATTTCCACACCTGTCCTGGATGGGTCAAATCCACTCTGTAAAAATGACAATTTTACCAAAAGTACTTTTTCCGCACCTTACCAGTACGGGTCCCTCCACTGTTTCTCCACCTGCTTCAGAGCAGGATCATGCGCTTTATCTGGGCTAATAAACGCCCTAGAATTTCTAAGGCCACCCTTTTTATACATAGATTACAAGGAGGCTTGGGTGTTCCCCATGTCTCTAAGTACTTTCTGGCAGCCCAGATCTCCCAATTAATGCTACTCCATGCTTCCTCCAATGCCCCTCTATGGGTTCTTCTGGAACTACCTAACTGTGCCCCTATTTCTATGCAAGCGCTTTATTGGCTTCCCCAGAAACGTTGGCCAACATCATTGAGCCCTCTCATGCTACATAGCTTATAGTTGGGGGACTCGGTACGGTACTCAAGCTCCCTTATGTCACCCTTCCTGCCCCTGCTGCCTATTACTAATAATCCATTGTTCCCCCCTAGTCTTGACCAGCCTCAGGCATTCACGTGGTGGACCTCTCGGGGCTTTACCCAGGTATGCCACCTGTTGACCACACATACTCCACCAATGTGGTATGCATTCTGTGAATCCCATGACGCTCCCCAGGCAGAATTATTTAGTTTTCTTCAGATCCAACACTGGATAACTACGCTCTGGCGTACCTCCTCCTACCCATTTCAGACAACCGCGTTGGAACACATCTGTCTACAAGCCCCAGGTTCCCAAGGCCTTATCTCCACTCATTACGCAGATTTGAAAGGCCAATCATCTCTCACCTCAGCCTCCCATGTGTCCCAGTGGGAACGAGATTTAGGTACCAGGATCGATCCAGCGGACTGGAGCAAGGCCTGGTCTTCTGTAGCTAAATGTTCCTTTAATACTGCCATTTTAGAGGCAGCATACAAGGTGCTGCTGCGGTGGTATTGGGTTCCAGCACGTATTGCCAATGCCAACCCAACCTCTAGTGATCACTGTTTCTGGGGATGTGGCTATCGTGGGGATGTCATACACACTTGGTGGGCCTGTCCGCACTTAGTAGGTTTCTGGTCCTGAGTGTTTGGTTTGTTGTATTCTCTGTTCCATTATAATGTCCGTAAAGAGGCTAAATTTGCACTATTACATTGCCCTATCCCGGGCTTGTTTGCTCGTCAGCAGAAATTGGCAACCTATCTGTTTATATCGGCTAAATGGATAATCGCTCAAGCATGGAAGAAAACCACAGTCCCCTTTCAGGAAGTGAAAAACCGCTGGACGGCCATTACTGTCAATGAACAAATGTCTAGTATACTCAAAGACACATATGCCACGCTCCTTAAAGTTTGGGAGCCATGTATGGCATATGCCTTTCCTGAACTCCATCTGGCTAGTATGGCTCGGCTCTGACTGGTTTCCTGGTTGATCCTGGGTCCCCTACTCCCTCTCTACCTTTCCCCTACCCCACTTCTTCTTATTATTCCCCTCTCTTTCTTATCTCTCTGTCGGTTTTCCTTTCCTCCTACCGGGGCTCTTAGCCCCTTTGGATTGCTAACAAGAAGCCCAAGAGGATTTTAATGCAGCGTTATTGCATATTTGTCCTGGTTATTTCCTGCACGTAAAGCAGAGGTCCACCCAAAAAAAAAAGAAATTAAAAACCAGCAGCTACACATACTGCAGCTGCTGGCTTTTAATAATAGGACACTTACCTGTCCTGGAGTCCAGCGATGTCGGCACCACAGCTGATGTTTCCATCAGCTGTCGGGTGCTGCTGCCGCCATTGCGGGTAAGGGTACCAGCAGTGTAGCCTTTTGGCTTCACGTCTGGAACCCTACTGTGCATGCACGAGGCCCGCTCCTCTCTCCTACTGGCCCGGCAACAGGGGAAGGAGGAGCGTCAAAAGCCGCGGCTGATTCTCCCAGAAGTGGGAAAGGATACCTGTCAAAGACCGGTATCCTGTCCCCCCTCCCCCCGAAAGGTGCTAATTGTGGCACCGGAGGGGGGGGGGGGGAGGAATCAGATGAGTGGAAGTTCCACTTTTGGGGTTGGGGTTCCCCCCAAAAACGTATGTTGCACTCAGGATTTTTGTGACTGTTCAGACAGGAGGCTTCCCTCCTCTGTTTATGTTGTGTTCTTTTTGTCTCGTATGCTCCAGTTTTTGCCCCTGCGTGGGCAATCTACAGTGGTGTGAAAAAGTGTTTGCCCCCTTCCTCATTTCCTGTTCCTTTGCATGTTTGTCACACTTAAGTGTTTCGGAACATCAAACCAATTTAAACAATAGTCAAGGACAACACAAGTAAACACAAAATGCAATTTGTAAATGAAGGTGTTTATTATTAAAGGTGAAAAAAAATCCAAACCATCATGGCCCTGTGTGAAAAAGTGATTGCCCCCCTTGTTAAAACATACTATAACTGTGGTTGTCCACACCTGAGTTCAATTTCTCTAGCCACACCCAGGCCTGATTATTGCCACACCTGTTCACAATCAAGGCATCACTTAAATAGGAGCTGCTTGACACAGTAAGGTCCACCAGAAGATCCTTAAAAGCTACACATCATGCCGAGACCCAAAGAAATTCAGGAACAATTGAGAAAGAAAGTAATTGAGATATATCAGTCTGGAAAGGGTTATAAAGCCATTTCCAAAGCTTTGGGAATCCAGCGAACCACAGTGAGAGCCATTATCCACAAATGGCGAAGACATGGAACAGTGGTGAACCTTCCCAGGACCAAAATTACCCCAAGAGCGCAGCGACGACTGGGAATCCAGCGAAACCACAGTGAGAGCCATTATCCACAAATGGCCAAAATTACCCCAAGAGCGCAGCGACGACTCATCCCAGAGCTCACAAAAGACCCCACAACAACGTCCAAGGAACTGCAGGCCTCACTTGCCTCAGTTAAGGTCAGCGTTCATGCCTCCACCATCAGGAAAAGACTGGGCAAAAATGGCCTGCATGGCAGAGTTCCAAGGAGAAAACCACTGCTGAGCAAAAAGAACATCAAAGCTCGTCTCAATTTCTCCACAACACATCTTGATGATCCCCAAGACTTTTGGGACAACATTCTGTGGACCGATGAGACAAAAGTGGAACTCTTTGGAAGGTGTGTGTCCAAGTATATCTGGCGTAGAAGGAACACTGCATTTCAGAAAAAGAACATTATACCAATAGTAAAATATGGTGGTGGTAGTGTGATGGTCTGGGGCTGTTTTGCTGGACCTGGAAGACTTGCCGTGATAAAAGGAACTATGAATTCTGCTGTCTACCAAGAGATCCTGAAGGAGAATTTCCGACCATCTGTTCGTGTACTCAAGCTGAAACGAACTTGGGTTCTGCAGCAGGACAATGATCCTAAACACACCAGCAAGTCCACCACCGAATGGCTGAAGAAAAAACAAAATGAAGACTTTGGAGTGGCCTAGCCAAAGTCCTGACCTGAATCCTATTGAGATGTTGTGGTATGACCTTAAAAAGGCCGTTCATGCTCGAAAACCCTCTAATGTAACTGAATTAGGACAATTCTGCAAAGATGAGTGGGCCAAAATTCCTCCAGGACGCTGTAAAAGCCTCATTGCACGTTATCGCAAACGCTTGGTTGCAGTTGTTGCTGCTAAGGGTGGCCCAACCAGTTATTAGGTTTAGGGGGCAATCACTTTTTCACACAGGGCCATGATGGTTTGGATTTTTTTTCACCTTTAATAATAAACACCTTCATTTACAAATTGCATTTTGTGTTTACTTGTGTTGTCCTTGACTATTGTTTAAATTGGTTTGATGTTCCGAAACACTTAAGTGTGACAAACATGCAAAGGAACAGGAAATGAGGAAGGGGGCAAACACTTTTTCACACCACTGTAAGTGCCTTTGACATTGTTGTATGTTTAATACTATTTCTGCAATAAAAATGTATTGAACCAGAAAAAAAAAAATTGAACTTTAGGCAGAAAATTAATTCCTGTTAGATCACTTCAGACTGGCCCCTTTTGCAGGTATAGCTATGTAAAACCTTAAAAAATTGCATATAGTGTTTAAAATCCAGTAATACACTACAATGTCTTACCCTGCTCTGCACATGCTCAGTTGCTCTCCATTTTTAGGCACTGCTGAGTTTGTAGAGACCGATCTGCTGAAAGTGGAATTAAATCCTCCTATCCTTTACATCCAAGGAAGCTGCTTCTGTTTGAAATACAACTGCCATGGAGCTACATATGTGATCAGTTATGGCACCAGCCATTTGATGGTTTGACAGTTTGGTTGAGGACACAACCATATGTGACAGTTTGCATTTCCAGCATTCCCTGAATGTAACTGTTATTTGAAACCGGTAAATTTAGTTCTTCTATATGATTTACTGCTGGGATTTTGGGCTTCAGCAAAATGGTAGTCTCCAGCAAGATGTAACAGCACCAATGCTGGAGACAATTTACAGCACACACTAATTTTGGTAGCATAATTATTATTGTGGAATATATATTCCTTGCTAAAGAACATCATTTTTTTATCAAGTTGTTATGGATAAAGTTCCACTTTAACCAGATTTCTTATGTACGAAAGCTACATTTGCAGTTAGAACTTTGTTCATTAAAAAAAAAAAAATATCCATCCTGCTTCTTTAAATTTTCTCGTCATGACAGTTTCCCACTTACCATTAGAAAATTGTCTTTGACTCGTGCTCACTGCTGACTGGATAGCTCTCTCTAAATCAGATGTATAAGGCCTTTGCAGAGAACCCACTGCTTCTACTCAAAGAGCAAGGGTCCTTCTCTACAGCATGCTAGCAGTGGGGCTGTGTTTTCCCGTATGGGAATGCACATATGTTCCATGCATCCCCGGGCTGGCATACCATTGATGTCTATTGGGATACAGCAGCTGCATGGATGCAGCTCCTGCTCCCAGTTTGACATCCATGCAGGTAAACATAGCCCTTGCACAGTGTACGCCTTCATATGCCCCATGTGAATGAGACCTTTATTTTATTTGAATTTAAGGTGCCCGTGAGAAGTGCACAAAATAAACGTCTTTTAAATACAATTTGAGAAATGTTAAAATGTATGTACTTTGGGGAAGAGGTTATAGTGACCAGTATTGTTATGTCTGGTAACGAGTACAGTAACAGATCAGTTAACCGTTTTAGCTGGAATATTATATGTAACAGCCTTACCCCCAAAGGAGCTCCTCCTTGTAGCTCGTCGTTCATGTCTAGGGGTTCCCAGGGTTAGTACCCAGTAATTGCTGAGACTGACACTCAAAGTCCTTTTTAGGATTTTTATTTGCAAAAAAAAACATTGAAACATAACACAGTCTCTCAGTTGGGAATAGAGGGCATGGGTGATAAAGCTCAGGCACTTCAGAACTGCTGACATCCAAATAAATGTCTCTCTAGATAGCCCAGGGAGTAGCCACTCGCAACTGGACACTTCACTGTTGGATAAACCCTTGTTTTGTAGATCTAGTAGCCAAGTGATTCGGAATTGGTAAAAGTCTCTGCCACAGACTAGGATGTGAAACTTCAGATGAACATGTAAAAGTCTCTGCCACAGACTAGGTTGTAACCGAAGGATGGGTTAGGAACTTTTCTTATGGTACCTGTATCTTTCAGCCGTTGCGGCGATACCATAGGAAATGCGGATTCAACTAGTGTCCATACATCTCAGCTCCCAGGCTCTTACCGAGCAGCCAGCTTCATGGCCCTCCTCTGAAGAGTCCTCCCCTGGTCGCTTGTCGAGTTGCTGTGCCTCTCCAATCCTGAGAGGACACTGGGACACTTCAGAATCCTCCTTCAGTTACTGCACCTCGAACTAGCCAGTTCAGAGGCTTGGAAACGGATGGATCCCCACCCCAGACCATGAGGGCCTCTGGGACTGGTCAGGAGGACCAGGCTTACGGGGCTAGCAGACACTCCTGGACCGAGACCCCTCATGGGGCTGGTCCGGACCGGAACCAGAACCAACAACGGACCCCGATCACGTGCCTTAAGTACCCCTTCCCGGAATACATAGCAGGGCCAGACGCGCCCACTGATTGGCTCCGGGATAAAATTTGGTACCCAATGTGTCCAACCAGACTGCGTTCTCAGCCTGTCACAGATGCTCACCTCACCTATGACCAGGCAGAACTCTAGTACAGCCCAGACAAACTGATGCCAAAGTTCAACCTAGAACAATTAAACCCAAAACTCCATTACAGTTTTGGGAAAAACTAAATTTACAAGATAGCGCACACTTTAGAAAAAAGTGTCGGCGCTACATATAATATATGAATTAAGTTTTATGAATTAAGTTTTTAGTCATAAATGTCATATTTAGCTAAATGCAGTATTGGTACAAGTTCAATACAGCATTTGTGTGGTTATGAAAGTATGTTCCTTGAATTGTTTCATCAGAAATGTTATTTTAATCTTGACACATTTAACTGAACTTGCTGATGCTGGAACTAAATTACAGCCAACTTAAATATCCTGATCTGACATGAAAATTTATTAAATTACCCTCACACATAATTCATGAATAACTCTTCATTTCACTACAGTAACACACAGCAACAAACTGATTTACACTGGAAAGCATTGTGCCTCTATGGTGCATATTCTTTTAAATTGGTTTAATTTAATATATTGCTTTATCTGAGTATTTGAATTAAAGAAAATCTTTGGTTAGGGCATACACTTTTGTTTTATAATATCAGCACTGTGGTAATAATACAAGCGGAAGTTATATTTGAAAATCCATTATAAGCTTAATTTTCCTTTTATGTTGTGAGTGCTGCCTTTCTGCTGGACATCTTTTCCCACAGCTTTCTGTATTCCCTGCATGCTTTACAGCTTCTCCTCTGGGGTCTACTTTCAGTTTCTAAGTACTACATATCCTATGGCAGAGCCCCCCCCTTCCCCAAAGTACCCATGTTGAGGGCATGCAGCCTGGTATGGTTCAGGTTCTGGGGGCGCTTGCTCGTCCCCTCCTTTTCCTGACCTGCCGGGCTGCATGCTCGGATAAGGGTCTGGTATGGATTTTGGGGGACCCCCACACCATTTTTTTTTAATTTTGGTGTGTGGGGGTCCCCTCCAAATCCATACTAGACCCAAGGGCCTTGTATGGACTTGGGGGGGACCCCACACTGTTTTTTTTCACAATTTCTTTTTTGTAGCCGGCATTTTTTTTTACATTGAGCTGGAAGCCAGCTGACAGCTGATGACTCATCGGTTGTTAACCACTTGAGATCCGCGCTGAAGCCGAATGACGGCTACAGCGTGGACCTTCATTGCCGGGAGGACGTCTATTGACGTTGTCCCGTGAAAAAAAAAAGCCGTTCACCGGCGGCAGTGAGACGGACATCAGTGCCCACCTGTGCCCCCTACAAGTGCTACCTAGCAGTAGGCAACAGTGCCGCCTACCCGTGCCCATCAGCGCCACCCATCAGTGCCCACAGTGCCACCTGTCAGTGCCCACAGTGCAACCTATCAGTGCCCACAATCAGTGCCTGAAGAACAGTGCTGCAATCAGTGCCCATCAGTACCATCTATCAGTGGTACCTATCAGTGCCCATAAGTGCCACCCATCCATGCCACCCATCAGTGCCACCCATCCGTGGCCATCAGTGCCACCTTATCTGTGCCCATCAGTACCAACTTATCTGTCCCCAACAGTGCCACCTTATCTGTGCCTATCAGTGCTGCCTTAACTGTGCCTATCAGTGCCCACCAGTGCAGCCTATCAGTGCCCACGAGTGCCGCCTCATCAGCGCATATCAATGAAGCAGAAAAATTAACTGTTTGCAAAATTTTATAACAAACTGTTAAACATGATTTTTTTTTCCATCTTTTTTTGTTTGTTTAGTAAAAAATAAAAACCCCAGCTGTGATTAAATACCACCAAAAGTAAGCTCTATTTGTGGGAAAAAATGATAAAAATTTAATTTGGGTACAGTGTTGTATGACCGTGCACTTGTCATTCAAAGTGCGTCAGCACTGAAAGCTGAAAATTGGCCTGGGCAGGAGGGGGGTTTAAGTGCCCAGTAAGCAAGTGGTTAAGGATGCGGTGGCCGGCTTCCCGGCCCCCTCCTTAGCCACCAGCTATATACAGTGTAAAACATTTTTTTAAAAAAAAGGCAAAACGCAAATCATGGCAAAATCGCATCAAAATTGCGGTAAAAACGCGGTAGTTGCATTTTGGTTGCCGGTCCATTGAATTCTATTTCATGTTAAATGCTTCATTTTGCGGGAAAAAAGTCCCTGACCCTTTCCAAAAGCGCAGAGTCACAAAAATGCATTGATGTGAACATGTTCCATAGGAACCCATGTTAGAAAATGTCCACGCATTTCTGAAAAATGCAAAATGCATCAAAAAACGCATTAGTGAATCGAGCCTAAGTGGTTAAGCAGGAGGCTGCATCAGATATTGTATGTCATGGCTAGAAAGCCTACAATATGTCTAATTATGTGGGGAATGCCTGTGGTATTGCATTTTACCTATAAAATACTATATTTCAAAAATAATGTCAGTGTGTGTATATATATATATATATAGATAGATATATATATAGATATAGATAGATAGATAGATAGATATATATGTATATATACAGTATCTCTCAAAAGTGAGTACACCCCTTACATTTTTGTAAATATTTTATATCTTTTCATGTGACAACACTGAAGAAATGACACTTTGCTACAATTTAAAGTAGTGAGTGTAAAGCTTGTATAACAGTGTCAATTTGCTGCCCCCTCAAAATAACTCAACACACAGCCATTAATGTCTAAACCACTGGCAACAAAGGTGAGTACACCCATTAGTGAAAATGTCCAAATTGTGACTCGTTAGTGTTACAAGGTCTGTTAAATTTGGTGTTATCGCTCTCACTCTTTCATACTGGTCACTGGGAGTTCAACATAACATCTCATGGCAAAGAACTCTCTAAGGATCTGAAAAAAAGAATTGTTGCTCTTCATAAAGATGGCCTAGGCTATAAGAAGATTGCCAAGACCCTGAAACTGAGCTGCAGCATGGTGGCCAAGACCATACAGCGGTTTAACAGAACAGGTTTCACTAAGATCAGGTCTGCCATGTTTGACCAAAGAAGTTGAGTGCACATGCTCAGCGTCATATCCAGAGGTTGTCTTTGGGAAGACATATGAGTGCTGCCAGCATTGCTGCAGAGGTTGAAGGTGTGGGAGGTCAGCCTGTCAGTGCTCAGACCATACGCCGCACACTGCATCAAATTGGTCTGCATGGCTGTTGTCCCAGAAGGAAGACTCTTCTAAAGATGATGCATGAGAAAGCCAGCAAACAGTTTGCTAAAGACAAACAGACTAAGGACATGGATTACTGAAATCATGTCCTGTGGTCTGATGAGACCAAGATAAATGTATTTGGTTCAGATGGTGCCAAGTGTGGGTGGCGGAAACCAGTTGAGGAGTACAAAGAAAAGTGTGTCTTGCCTACAGTCAAGCATGGTGGTGGTGTCATGGTCTGGGGCTGCATGAGTGCTGCCAGCACTGGGGAGCTATGTAGTATAACTTTATTGGATAAAAAATAGTACACTTACGTGTAAAGTACTTGACATTTAGCATAGACAGTGGATACACAGGATAGAGGTAACCCCAGGCTGTAACAAAACATTGGCATCTCCTGCTCACTGGCCAGCATAAAGGGAACCCAAATTTGACAGCTGTCAAAGCCTGCCAATGCCCGGTGTTCAGCACCATGTGTAGAGGTTTCCACAAGGCGGTGCTGGACGCCAGGCATTGGCAGGCTTTGACATAGCTACATTGCTTCCTACATCCTTTGTCCTTCATTCTCTTTAGGAGGCCAGAACCATCTTTGTTTAGACATCATGCAGCATCAACTTCCTCAATTCAGATGCTGGTTAAGAAGATGACACAGGCATGTTAATCCTGATACCTGTTGTGTGTTTGTTTGATGGATGTCCCAAATCCTTGTGTTTTGTGTATGATGGATGTCTCTTACAGCTCAGCCTCTTGCTATGAAATATTATATTCATGTTCTACTGTTTCTTTCCTTGCTGCAGGGATTATTCTTGACTTCACCTCATCAACTTCAGGACAAGTGGGTTCAGACTTGTACATACATTTACGCTAAAAAGAACAGTGCAACTTAAAACTAATTTGTATACTCCCTGAACTGGCTCAGTTCATGTTAATATACAATGGAGAAAAACATAATTGCACTGTGTTGCTGTTTGGGGTGTCGGAAACACTTGCTTTCTATCATAGAGTAAGATAGGACAGCATGATTTCCCAGTGCTGGAAACTCTTGGTGAAACATCTATATCTATATACGAAAGGGAAGTGCAGCATTACTTTTAACAAAAATACACACAATATGTATATACACAAATAAACCACACCAGAAAGGGTTAAAAGTGTGCAAGCCCCATAAAGGATCTTAGCCAAGTTCATTCACAGTCCTCCTAAAATCAGTGAATTGCAGGTGATGTAGAGCAGGCCATAAAAGTCCTCGGTGATCAACAGTCACATAAAGCAGCTTACCAGATGCTGTTGACCACTACAATCGTGGCGGTCAAATAAAGCTATTTAACTCCAATGGTTATGGCAAGACTTCAGAAAGATTCAATCCTCCAGTACACTGGTTTACCCAGTCTCAGGATCGATTTATCACTAAGCAGCAGCACCTCTCTCAAAAATACAAATTAGAAAGAAAGCAAAGCCAACTTATAGTGTAATAAAAATCCAAAGATCCCGTTTATTCAGAAAGTATTAAACTCACATTGATCAGTATAAAACCAGCATCACAGTAAAAGTATTGTTTCAAACCAGCAAGATGGTGGCCATCCATTCCAGGGCACCATAATGTCACAAGTCGAAGCTCTACCGTACGCGTTTTATCATCATAAGATGTTGTCAGGTGCATCTATATACACTTATCACTGACCTAAGGGACTCTCAATCTGGGATCATTAAATAAAAGAGATTCAGTACCATATGCCAGAGGTATGTGCAGAAAGTTTAGAGTTTAGGCAATATCCTTTACTGGCTACCCTAAAGTGGATGTAAACCCGATTCATGAAATTTGACCTACAGTGTTCAATCTGCAGTGTTTTCTTATCTCTCTCCAAAGCCCTAAGTCCTATGTCTTTCTGCTGCTTCGTTCCTCTGACGAGTTCTCCGACACAGGAGATAAAAGCAGCTGGAAATTTGTATTGGGGAGGTTGCTATAAATAGATTAGCAGAGAGCTGGTCTATTCACAGCACAGCTCTGCACATACCTTCCTTCCTCTGCCTATGTGGAGTGGGGGTGAGTGCCTTTCCTCCAATCAGCTGTCACACAGTGTATGCCAAGAATTCACACCCAGTGCAGAACAGGAAGAAAAGAAAAAATCTCTAACACTGTGTTCACTTTCTAAAGAATATAGCAAGCTGAAGACAGCAGGTATTTATGTAAAATTTATGTAGAGAGATTTGTTTTATCTCTGTGTATCATCTGAGGCTCTCCACTTAACTGGGTATATGTGAGGGTTCACATCCACTTTAAGATTGAACCACTTCTCATCCAACTTCATTGAGTGGCCGCATGTCTTCCTAAGTGACCCGAGACTGAATTGTTTTCTCCCTATGCTAGAATCACTGCTTAGATATTTGTAAATTGTAAAAAAAATGCAAGTTACAGGCAGTCCCTGGGTTACAAACACATTAAGGACTGTAGGTTTGTTCGTATGTGGAATTTGTTTGTAAGTCGGAACACTGCTTGTAAGTGTAACTTCTGCCTGTGCAGGGATGTGGGATGTTCCGGGCACTTCTGGGGCTCTTCTGGCCATGAAGTACTGCAGTGGAATGTGGCAAGATAGCTGCTCGGAGGTATCCAGGACCAGCGTGGAGCACAAGCAGCGGGCATTGAGACCGTTCGTAAGTAGGAGTCGTTCGTAAGTCGGGGACTGCCTGTATGTTCTGCAAAGTTGTCACATACACATGTAAATATATCTACAGTGCCTTAAAAAAGTATTCATACCCTTGACATTTTCCACATTTTGTTATGTTACAACCAAAAACGTAAATGTATTTTATTGGGATTTTATGTGATAGACCAACAAAAAGTGGCATGTAATTGTGAAGTGAAAGGAAAATGATAAATGTTTTTCAATTTTTTTTTTACAAATAAATATCTGAAAAGTGCGGCATGCATTTATATTCAGCCCCATTTACTCTGATAATCCTAACTAAAATCAAGTGGAACCAATTGCCTTCAGAAGTCACTTAATTAGTAAATAGAGTCCACCTGTGTGTAATTTAATCTCAGTATGAATACAGCTGTTCTGTGAAGCCCTCAGAGGTTTGTTAGAGAACCTTAGTGAACAAACAGCATCATGAAGGCCAAGGAACACATCAGACAGGTCAGGGATAACATTGTGGGGAAGTTTAAAGCAGGGTTAGGATATAAAATAATATCCCAAGCATTGAACATCTCATGGCGCACTTTTCAATCCATCATCCAAAAATGGAAAGAGTATGACACAACTGCAAACCTACCAAGACATGGACGTCCACCTAAACTGACAGGCTGGGCAAGAGAGCATTAATCAGAGAAGCAGCCAAGAGGCCCATGGTAACTCTGGAGAAGTTGCAGAGATCCACAGCTCAGGTGGGAGAATCTGTCCACAGGACAACTACTAGTCGTGCACTCCACAAATATGGCCTTTATGGAAGAAGAAAGCCATTTTTGAAAGAAAGCCATAAGAAGTCCTGTTTGCAGTTTGCGAGAAGCCATGTAGGGGACACAGCAAACATGTGCAAGAAGGTGCTCTGGTCAGATGAGACCAAAATTGAACTTTTTACCTAAAAGCAAAATGCTATGTGTGGTGGAAAACTAACACTGCACATCACCCTGAACACACCATCCCCACTGTGAAACATGGTGGTGAAAGATGTTGTGGGGATGCTTTATTTCAGCAGCGACAGGAAAGCTGGTCAGAGTTGATGGGAAGATGGATGGAGCCAAAAACAAGGCAATGTTAGAAGAAAACCTGTCAGAGTCTGCAAAAGACTTGAGACTGGGGTGGAGGTTCACCTTCCAGCAGGACAACGACCCTAAACATACAAGCCAGAGCTACAATGGAATGGTCTAGATCAGGGGTCTCCAAACTATGGCCCTCCAGTTGTTCAGGAACTACAATTCCCATCATGCCTAGTCATGTCTGTGAACGTCAGAGTTTTAAAATGCTTCATGGGACATGTTCCACAACAGCTGGAGGGCCATAGTTTGGAGATCCCTGGTTTAGATCAAAGCATATTCGTGTGTTAGAATGGCCCAGCCAAAGACCAGACCTAAATCCAATTGAGAATCTGTGGCAATTGCTGTTCACTGACGCTCTCCATCCAATCTGACAGAGCTTGAGCAATCTTACAAATAAGAATGGGCAAAAATGTCACTCTCTAGATGTGCAAAGCTGGTAAAAAAATACCCAAAAAGACTTGCAGCTGTAATTGCAGCGAAAGGTGGTTCTACAAAGGATTGACTCAGGGAGGCTGAATACAAATGCACACCACACATTTCACATATTTATTTGTAAAAAAAATTGAAAACCATTTATCATTTTCCTTCCACCTCACAATTATGTGCCACTTTGTGTTGGTCTATCACATAAAATCCCACTAAAATACATTTACGTTTTTGGTTGTAACATGACAAAATGTGGAACATTTCAAGGGGTATGAATACCTTTTCAAGGTACTGTACCTGTATACATGCGTAAAATTCTTCTTCATCCTTTCTATCTGCCAGAGTTTCAGTCCACGCATATATATGTTTGTTTATACTCCAATGTAAAATGTTCCAATTTTTGTTTGTGGCTCTGAGCGCATTGCTGCATTATAGACCTTTACGCAGCTGTGTGTATGATCTCATAGACATCAATGCACCTGTGTTCAGATCTTTAAAGCGGGGCTCCAAAAAAAAAAAAAAACATTTGGGCATTTAATTACTCACAGTCGGGGTTGCAGGAGTAGTACACAGTTTTTTTTTTTTAGAAAGAACCTGTTGCTTCCCATGGTTGGGCGAGTGAAAACAGGGCCTTCCTGATTTCACTGACGCCCATTCATTGAAATCTGCAGTCATAGCTCCTGTTGCCATCACAGCGGCGGTATCAAAAGAAGTACAGGCAGCAAACTCCTTATCACCTCAGGAGACAGTATAGGGGATATTACGTAATAGCCGTAAGAATCCGAGGGCTTTTGAAATAAAGGTTAAAAAAAAAAAAAAATCTACCTTTGATCGAGGAAAGGTACTTTTTTTTTTATAGGGTTTTAAAACGGGTGGAGCTCCGCTTTAAGAAAAAATAAAAAAAACACAGGTTTTTTTTTTGTGTTCAACAGGCCAGAGGTGCACTAGAATACTGTATAAAATACATGCAAACTTGTCAAATTATAAGAATTAGTACTTTGATCAAAATCTTTTTTTTACATATTCAAATAAAATTATAATTCTGAATTTATCTTTCTGCATTAATTGAATATTCCACTGTTACTAAGGATATATAAAACACATTTAATTTTTAATTAATAGTTACATTTTCATTTACAATTTCCTTCCCGGAGGCAATCAGCTATTCCCTGGATCAACAATCTCTAGTGTTATTACTTCTAAATGTTATTATCCAGTTATATGCCGTGCGTTTAAGAACACATCCAGCTCTTTTTTTAAACAATCTACTGAGCTGGCCAGAACTATTTCTTGAGGGAGCCTATTCAACATTTTCACAGCTCTTATGCCCCGTACACACTGTTGGAAATTCCGACCACAAAATCCGTTGGATTTTTTTCCGACGGATTTTGTCCACACTGGTGTTGCATACACACGGTCGGACAAAGTTGTCGGAAAATCCGATCATTCTGAACGTGGTGACGTTCGTTGCGTACGACGGAACTACGTAGAGGCTAGTAGCCAATAGCTTTGGTCTTCTAATGTGACCTGAGCATGTGTGGCACTTTGTCCGTCGGAATTCGTTACACACGATCGTTAAAAGTCCGAACGGACTTTGTTGTCGGAAAATTTGAGAGCAGGATCTCAAAAAGTCCGATGGAGCCCACACACGGTCGGACACACGGTCGGATTTTCGAAATTACGACCGTGTGTATGGGGCATGACTGTGAAGAAGTCTTTCTGTATATGGAGGTTAAATGTCTTTTCCTTCAGACGTAAACAGTGCCTCCTTGTCCTCTGTAATGACTTGAAAGTGAATAACTGAACCCCAAGTTCACTATATGGACCACTTATGTATTTGTACATGTTGATCATATTCCCCCTTAAAGTGGTTGTAAACCCTTACAGACCACTTTGAACTACAGGTAAGCCTAGATTAAGGCTTACCTGTAGGTCAAAGAAATATCTCCTAAACCTACACGGTTTAGGTGATATTTGAAAAAGACAGGTGCCGCTGTCTACGACACATGCTCCGTAGACAGCGGCACGCAGGCGCACTGAGCATGCCGCTGCTAACGGCAAACATGCCGTTAGTGATGGCTCTTCCGCGCATGCGCAGGGCTGACTTCATCGCGGCTCCGGCCAGTCACAGCACCTGAGCCATGATACCCGGAAGTCACTCCGGGCATCATGTCGGTGTCAGAGGAGGACAACGAGGGTCGCTTCGGGGGCTTCCATCTTAGGTAAGTTATTCATAATGAGCTACTAGCTATGCCTACTAGCTCATTATGCCTTTGCCTTGCAGGGTCTATTTTTTTTTTGTTAGGCTTTACTTTCTCTTTAATCTCCTCTTCGCAAGAGAGAGTAAATTCAGTTCCTCTAATCTTTCCTCATAGCTGAGCTCCTCCACGCCTCTTATCAGTTTGGTGCCCTTCTCTGCACTTTCTCCATTTCCCCGATATCCTTTTTGAGAACTGGTGCCCAAAATCGAACTGCATATTCCAGATGAGGTCTTACTAATGATTTGTACAGGGGCAAAATGATGTCTCCCTCTGGAGTTCTATAAATCTTTTAATTCAAGAAAGTGTTTTGCTCACTTTAGAAACTGCAGCTTAGCATTACAAGCTATTAATAAAGTGATTGTAAAGGATCGTTTTTTTTTATTTTTTTTTAATAACAAACATATCTTACTTACCTCCACTGTGCAGCTCATTTTGCACAGAACATCCTCTTCTGGGTCCCTATCTGAGATAACCCCCTAGGAGAAGCGATCTCCCGAGGGGGTTACCTTGTGGACGAGCTCCCAAACCCCCCCCCCCGGGGCCGCGTCATTGGATTTGATTGACAGCAGCGGGAGCCAATGGCTGTGCTGCTATCAATCTATCCAATCAGGAGCCAGGAGCCCGTGGAGAGAGGGGCAGCACGTCTCCACCAAGGAGATGAAGGGGCTCAGGTAAGTAAAACGGGGGGCTGGGGGTGCGGTCACTGCCAGGTGTTTTTTCACCTGAATGCATTAGATGCATTCAGGTGAAAAAACACGAGGGTTTACAACCCCTTTAAGCTTATGATCTACCAGAACACCGGGATCCTTCTCCACCATTGATTCCCTCAACTGTTCTCCTCCTGGTATGTATGATGCATTGATGTTTATAGTCCCCAATTGCATAACCTTACATTTATCAACATGAAACTTTATCATTTATACATATCATTTATAAATATATTAAAAGTAAGGGTCCCAAAACTGAACCTTGGGGTACACAACTGATAACCTTAGACCTTTCAGAGTATGAATAATCGACAAAAAGCAATAAGGGAGCATCAACATCATGCATTACCCAAAATACCATTTATTGAAATAATAATTATAGTCGCAAGCCACACTCTGTAATAAGCTCAAAAACAGAAGCCAGTTTCAGCCAAATGCATTATCCCGGAGGACTATTTGACATTATATGGCACAGACAAAAGTTAACACATTTCAAGGGTTAACCCCCTTCCTCAGAGCTGAGTCATTAGTCACTACTCTCTGAATACGGTCTTCTAGCCAGTTTTCGATCCATTTACAAACTGAATTATCTAAGCCTTTAGATTTTAACGTACCTATTACCTATTAGCAAGGGGGGAACTGTAACAAAAGCCCAAGTATACATACATACATACTGTATACATACATATAATAAAAGCCACTCCTTTTTCTAAGTCTTTGCTTTCTCATAACATGAAATCAGATTAGTTACAGGTTCAATGGTGTTTTTATACATGCTGGTGATACTAGATCATACCTGCTGGTGATGCCAGAGCACCCTTCTTACTGCCTCTCACATACAAAAAACCTGATTAAAAAAAAAAACATTTATGGTACTAAGAGAGTTCTCACAGCCACCAATCAGATTCAAACCTAAGTTGGAATTTTGAACAAGATTGGAAATAACTCAACAAATGAACCTGAAAGTATACCCTTACTGACGTCCTACGGATCCTGTGTAAAAGATTTGGTGGTAATTACAGTATATCTAAAGCCATTTTTCATTTGGGTAGAGTAAGGAATGGTTAAAATTCCTTGCCAACTGTGTCTCATCAGAGAGATTTTTTTTTCACTTTGTGTCCTGTAAACACAACAGGCAATGAGGGCAAATCTCACAAAAGTGGGGAAAATCACTTAGTAAACAGCTGTCCCCTTTGGAACATTTCCCCTCCATTCCTGGTTTGGTGAAAATTAAAAAATGTGGATTTTCCCTCACTCTCCCTCTTAGTGACAAGGGTCACCAAGAAGAATAACAAGGGTGAATTTCGCTAGAGGGGACAAAGACAGCAACTGTAATCTGACAGGGCCTCTAACCCCTCACTGCTCTATCTTAAACTTAAAAAATAAAAAGTTTGGGCTTTACATATACTGTAAGGTAGATTATACACAGTTGCTGTTATTGGATAGTGATAACGCACCGAAAACTTTGTCTCAGCCTGGAATTGCTTTTTAAATCTGAAATCCAGGCAAACAGGTAAATGGACAAATCAAATACATATAAGAGAGATATTTTACTAGCCAAAGAATTTGTACCTCTGTCCATCCAATCCTGAGATTTACTGAGCTCTGTGACTCAGCACACCTTGTCTGGCAGGTCAAAATACCAGTTTTTCTTCTGCTGCAATTACATAACGCTTAATAGGTATTGTCCTTCCCCAAGCTTGTGAGTGGACATTGAAAGGTGAAGCAGCAAGCTGATTAGCCCATCTCTCTGCTCTCTCTGTCTATTAATATGCTCTCTGTTTGCACATGTGTAACACAACACAACTAACTGGTTTCCTGTGCTCCTTCTCACTCTCCCAATCTAGACTCCTTGTAAGAAGCACTCTAATGCCCTGTACACACGATAGGATTTTCCGACAACAAATGTTGGATGTGAGATTGTTGTTGGAAATTCCGACCGTGTGTATGCTCCATAGAACATTTGTTATTGGAATTTCTGCCAACTAATGTTTGAGAGCAGGTTCTCAAATTTTCCGACAGCAAAACTTGTTGTCGGAAATTCTGAGCGTGTGTACACAATACTGACGCACAAAAATCCACGCATGTTCGGAATCAAAAAAAGAGCAGCACTGGCTATTGAACTTAATTTTTCTTGGTTCGCCGTACGGGTTGTACGTCACCGCATTCTTGACATTTGGAATTTCCAGCAACATTTGTGTGACCGTGTGTATGCAAGACAAGTTTTAGCCAACATCCTTTGGAAAAAAATCCACAGTTTTGTGGTCGGAAAATCATATCGTGTGTACAGGGCATTAGAATGATTGCATTTAATAGAATGCATTAAATGATTAAATTATTTAATAATTATTATTTGTGTTCTTAATACCTGTCTGCAGTTAAGCTTTACTGAAAATATCCTCTTGTATAATTTAGCATTTTTCCTGTTTAATCATAAAAATGCCTAATCATTTAACACATTTATTTGTTTTGGAATTCTACATTCTGATCTTTATCTCTTCCTTGAAGGCATTTGCTTGCCTGTATAAATCATTCATTTCTAAAAGGATCAGAGATGACTATTTGCTACAAGATGTTAAACTATAACTCTTCTTCTTCTGAGTGTGTACTTGACTACATTTTGACTTTTATTTTACACCTTTAAAAACAGATATACTTTTATTGTTTTCTCTTGAACCTGCCAACGTTCTCTTGAACGTGTGCATGTAATATATTGAAACTCCCTGAAGCTAACTTCCTGCTCTACAATATTAACATTTTTCCACCCATTCTGCTATTTTTACATTGAAAACATTCAACAGATCAGAAGGGGAGAAGGGCAGAAACTGCCCCAAGGTCGGACTTTAAAGGCACTTTGGACGAGAGTTGAGGTATAAAAATGTATTTTATTGGTAACAATTCATGAGGCAATAGAACAAAAAAGAAGAAAAGAGTTAAAAATACATATCATATAATGGACGAGAGTACAAGGCGCAACAAATGAAAAATCTGCACCACATCAACAACAGTGAGCCCCTGTGCGTCAACGCGTTTCACTGTTTTGCTTCATCAGTACACATTTATGCCTCGTACACACGTACGGACTTTTGCCGGCGGACCTAAGTCCAGCGGACAATCCGCTGGACTTTCCGGCTAGGTCCGCTGGACTTTCCGAGGGTGTGGACTTGCCCACACACGCACGGACTTGTCCAGCGGATAATCCGCCGGCCAAAAGTCCGCGGGACTTTTGAAAATGAACGGACTTGCCCACACACGGAGCAGTCCGTTCATTTCGAACGTAACTTCAGGTTACGTAGCTAGCGTATGCAGTAAATGCCGCCGCGCTAGCTCCGTGACCTGGCATGGATTTAAAGGGAATCCCCACGCCGAAAAAACGGCGTGGGGGTTCCCCCCAAATCCATGTCAGACACTCATCCGAGCACGCAGCCTGGCAGGCCAGGAAAGGGGTGGGGACGAACGAGCGCGCCCCCCCCTCCTGAGCCGTACCAGGCCGCGTGCCCTCAACATGGGGGGTGCCCTGGGGAAAGGGGGGCCGTGCGGCCCCCCCACCCCAAAGCACCTTGTCCCCATGTTGATGAGGACAAGGGCCTCTTCCCGACAACCCTGGCCGTTGGTTGTCGGGGTCTGCGGGCGGGGGCTTATCGGAATCTGGGAACCCCCTTTAATAAGGGGGCCCCCAGATACCGGCCCCCCACCCTATGTGAATGAGTATGGGGTACGATGTACCCCTACCCATTCACCTAAGGTGTAAAATGTAAAGTAAAAAAAAAAACACCCACACTTTTGAAAAAATAGTTTATTGCACTGCTCCGGGGGTCTTCTTCCGTCTTGGGGGTCTTCTCGCCGGACTCCCCGCCATTTACCAAGCTCTTTTACCGAGCGAGGGGAGTCCGGCTACCTTCTTCGTCGTCGCCGCCGTCTGGGGGTCTCGATCCGCCTTCGGGGGTCTTCTTCCGTCTTGGGGGTCTTCTCGCCGGACTCCTCCCCTCTCTTCTGCTCTTTTACCTAGCTCTTTCACGAGGGGAGGTGTCCGGCTACCTTCTTCGTCGTCGCCGCCGTCGTCTGGGGGTCTCGATCCGCCTTCGGGGGTCTTCCGGGGGTCTCTTCTGTTCTTGCGGCGGTCGTCGTCTTCCGCGCCGCCGGCGCCTTCTTCTTCTTGTCCTTCTTCTTGTCCTTCTTGTTCTTCTTCTTCTTCCGATGTTGACCCGACGCTCTCTCTGCCCGGAATGCCTGTGCCGCTCTGAGCTCGGACTTATATAGGGACATGGGCGACAGGGTCACATGTTCATGTCACATGGTGACCCCGCCCCCTTGCGATGTCACAGTCCCAGCATCCTCCGGGACTGTGACAACACAAGGGGGCGGGGTCACCATGTGACATGTGCATGTGACCCTGTCGCCCATGTCCCTATATAAGTCCGAGCTCAGAGCGGCACAGGCATTCCGGGCAGAGAGAGCGTCGGGTCAACATCGGAAGAAGAAGAAGAACAAGAAGGACAAGAAGAAGGACAAGAAGAAGAAGGCGCCGGCGGCGCGGAAGACGACGACCGCCGCAAGAACAGAAGAGACCCCCGGAAGACCCCCGAAGGCGGATCGAGACCCCCAGACGACGGCGGCGACGACGAAGAAGGTAGCCGGACACCTCCCCTCGTGAAAGAGCTAGGTAAAAGAGCAGAAGAGAGGGGAGGAGTCCGGCGAGAAGACCCCCAAGACGGAAGAAGACCCCCGAAGGCGGATCGAGACCCCCAGACGGCGGCGACGACGAAGAAGGTAGCCGGACTCCCCTCGCTCGGTAAAAGAGCTTGGTAAATGGCGGGGGAGTCCGGCGAGAAGACCCCCAAGACGGAAGAAGACCCCCGGAGCAGTGCAATAAACTATTTTTTCAAAAGTGTGGGTGTTTTTTTTTTACTTTACATTTTACACCTTAGGTGAATGGGTAGGGGTACATCGTACCCCATACTCATTCACATAGGGTGGGGGGCCGGTATCTGGGGGCCCCCTTATTAAAGGGGGTTCCCAGATTCCGATAAGCCCCCGCCCGCAGACCCCGACAACCAACGGCCAGGGTTGTCGGGAAAGGCCCTTGTCCTCATCAACATGGGGACAAGGTGCTTTGGGGTGGGGGGGGCCGCACGGCCCCCCTTTCCCCAGGGCACCCCCCATGTTGAGGGCACGCTGCCTGGTACGGCTCAGGAGGGGGGGGGGCGCTCGTTCGTCCCCACCCCTTTCCTGGCCTGCCAGGCTGCGTGCTCGGATGAGGGTCTGACATGGATTTGGGGGGAACCCCCACGCCGTTTTTTCGGCGTGGGGATTCCCTTTAAATCCATGCCAGGTCACGGAGCTAGCGCGGCGGCAGTAACTGCCTACGCTAGCTACGTAACCTGAAGTCACGTGCTAAATGAACGGACTTGCCGATGAGCGGCAAGTCCGTTCATTTCAAAAGTCCCGCGGACTTGCCCACTAACGGCGGGATTGTCCGCTGGACTTCCAAGTCCAGCGGATAATTTGAGAACAAAACCTGAAACTTTAGTCCGCCGTACTTTGGCGCCAAAAGTCCGCCGGCGCCCACACACGAGGGGATTATCCTCTGGACTTCAGTCCAGAGGATAATCCCGCGGGATTGTCCCTTCGTGTGTACGCGGCCTTAGGGGTTGTTGGAAAAAGTGAGTCTCACTATCTTGTCAGCAGAGTTCACTGATGAGTCCACTAAGCATCAAGCAACACCATATATATTATTCAGATACATGTGACCAGGATTAAGGAGCCAAAAGCATCACTCCAAGTATATATTAGTGCTATAGTATTCCTCCAGAGTAAGTAAGAAGACAAAACATACCAAAAAACAAAAAAGCAAAAAAGAGGGGAGGGGGGATATGGACACAACCCTAGCAGGCTATCATTCAACCATAATACTCATGGTGTTATGGTCAACCTGTTGGTGGATGTGTCCTATGTGTGAGGGGGGCAGACTGGACACAACCTCAGCTATGATAGCATTGAGGAGTTAGTCATTCTCTGCAAATACTTACCAATTGCAGGTCAGGCTGTTCGTTGTTTATGAAAATGTGGTTTTGCTGAGCCAACAAATGGATACATATATTCTATGAACACCACTAGTATTGTGGTTGAATGATAGCCTGCTAGGGTTGTGTCCATACCACCCCTCCCCTCTTTTTTGGTATGTTTTTTCTTCTCCTTACTTACTCTGGAGGAATACTATAGCACTAATATATACTTGGAGTGATGCTTTTGGTGCCTTACCCCTGGTCACATGTATTTGAATAATATATATGGCATCGCTTGATGCTTGGTGGACTCCTCTGTGAACTCTGCTGAAAAGACAGTGAGACCCACTTTTTCGAACAGCCCTTAATCAGTCCCGACAAAGCAAAACAGTGAAAGCGTTGACGCACAGGGGCTCACTGTTGTTCATGTGGTGCAGATTTTCATTTGTTGCGCCATGTACTCTCGTCCATTATATGATATGTATTTTTAACTCTTTTCTTCTTTTTTTTTCTATTGCCTCATTAATTGTTACCAATAAAATATATTTTTATACCTCAACTCTCGCCCAAAGTGCCTTTAAAGTCCAACCTTGGGGCAGTTTCTACCCTTTTCCCCTTCTTATCAATTTTCAAAAATGATGTGGCCATAGAAGTGCTGTCTCTTTATATTCAACGGATCAGTTATATACATGCAATGATTTTAGCAAGCTTCTTTGTAGCAGCTACTTACTATTTTTTTTCTGTGGCTAGTAAGAGGTTCCGTTTAGTTCCCTTAGTCAAATTGAGAGCCAAATAAAATAACCTTTCCACAAACATCACAGGCTCTGTCCCAATATTGTAATAGAATTGCACTCCAGGCACTTCTTTATACTTTGTACCATCTGACAAAGATTAAATACTTCCTGTAGTAAACCAAATCACTTCACTATGGATTTCTGAAAATGTATCTGAAGCTTTATGCAGACTTCTTATGCCCTGTACATACGATAGGATTTTCCGACAAAAAAATCCATAGGATTTTTTTCCGATGGATGTTGGCTCAAATTTGTCTTGCATACACAAGGTCACACAAAGTTGGTCGGAAATTCCGAACGTCAAGAACGCGGTGACATACAACATGTACGACGAGCCGAGAAAAATTAAGTTCAATAGCCAGTGCTGCTCTTCTGCTTGATTCCAAGCATGCGTGGCACTCTGTGTGCGTCGGAATTGTGTACACACAATGAAATTTCCAGATTTTAGATTTAAAAATTTTAGATCCAGCTCTCAAACTTTGTGTGTCGGAAATTCCGATGGAAAAAGTCAGATGGAGCCTACACACGGTCAGAATTTCCGACAACAAGCTCCGATCGCACATTTTCCATATGAAAGTCCAATCATGTGTACAGGGCATAAGGCTATACTTTATGAAGATGGAAAATCATGTGATCACAGTACTATTGTGCGTTTGCAATAAATTGACATTTTAATTTTAGACATCAAGACGCTTTAGTTTGACAGGTTATGGTGAGGAAGACACAAGGAGCCAAAAGCCCTCCACTAAACCAGTGTATAGCAGGTAGTAGAGCCTTCTTAAATTAGAAGGTACAAGCTGTATAGTGACTTTTACTAAAAGCAAAGTATGAGTGAAAGATGAATGTAAACATCCAACTCTTCCATTGCTTTTGATGTGAATGTCACTAAGATGAGTTATCACAAACTGAAGTCTTCTTTAAAAATGAAAACTTCCAGGAGTTAACAATCCTCTGGGCTCCCGCTGTGCTCAGTTGTTCCTATTGCCAACCCTTATGTCACCACTGTGTTCAATGTTGTAAGGCATCAGCAGCAGCAGGTAAGTGCTTACCTTCTTCTTTAGACATTCAGACATGTTTAAAGGGAACCTGTGTCCACAACAATGAACACTAAAGTATTTACATACTCTGAATGAGCAGTAAAAGCATTTTGAAATAAACTCTCATTTAGCTTTTTAGCTATAGACAATGTGGAGAAATGATTCTTCAAAGTTCACAACAGAGGCTATAAAATCTCACCTTCTTTACTATTGCTTTCTATAGCAGCAGAATCTTGGCAGTCAGCCAGCCTTGTAATGTACACAAAGACCAGGTGTGTGTCATTTGTCACAAACTGCCAAAAACCCAACATTAGAGTCTCTGTTGCAAAATCTGGGGATGTTTATTATTAATGGCTCGTTTAAAGATCTTTTACTGCCTGTTAAATATACAAAAGAGAAGTATTGTTTTTTTTTATTTTTATTTTTTTAAATCATACTTATGTAGCACTGACATATCTTTACCTATTAATGTGTGTTTACATGCTTTATTACAAAGTCTATGGACATTGCTATGGTTCAGTATTTGGAGCCATCTAGTGAACAAATACTGGTAATGCACTTGCAAGCAAGCAAAAAGACTTATACAGGAAGTGACTGTTGTTTTGATCTGAAGGTTGACCTTTTTACCCAGGATGCCGGGTGACCTACCCATGGACACCCTCTCTTGCAGTGCATGCTGGGTAGGAGATAAAAGCACCCGAGCGGCCATCTTAGGTCTCTTGAGATCTCGTGGGCAGCCTGTGAGGAACTGTGCGGAGGTTCCCCCGAGACAAATGATCTGATGGCGCCTGAAGACAGTGACCAGATTGAAGATCCACAGACACTCATCCAAGCACCGGAGGACCGTGTCTGTCCAGCGGAGCGGAACAGAGTGACTGGCCCCGCTGACTGAGAAGCAAGCTGCAGTCATCGGACCAAAGTTACTACACGGAGCTCTGATCCAGTTGGTGAGCAGGTCACAGACCCACAGTTTGTTAACTTTCACACGCAGTTAAGCCCCATACACACGGTCGGATTTTCGCATGGATTCTGTCCGATCGGACAATGTTGTTGAAAAATCAGACCGTGTGTATGCACCATCGGACAGTGTACGTCGTATTGTCCGACGGACAAAGTCCTATCTCCTGCTGGATAGATTTTCCGACAACACGGTCCGATCACACCAAATCCGATCGTGTGTATGGTAGTCCGACCGGACAAAGTGCTACGCATGCTCAGATCACATTACAAGACCAAAGCTATTGGCTACTAGCCTCTACGTAGTCCCGTCGTAGGCAACAAACGTCACCACGTTCAGAATGATCAGATTTTCCGACAACTTTGTCCGACCGTGTGTACGCAAAACCAACATCAGACAAAGTATGACGGACATGGTCTGACGGACCTGGTCCTCGGATAATCCGCGCGTGTGTATGGGGCTTAAGACTCACATACAGGCCTCGCTGGGATCTGTAGTCCCACGGAGGAGCAGAGCAACTGACACTGAGCAGGCTTGAGGCCTATCTACTCTAACTACTCAAGCATTTGTAAAATAGCTATTGGAGTTACACCAGGAGCACCTTCACCTCAACTTAACTTTTCATAGACTGTGGATTACAAATCACAAAGGAGTTATTTTAGCTAGCGAAGAAAGAAGATCACTGACTAAGTACTTTAAGTGAGATCTCACATATAACTCTAAAAGTAGGGGGAGCTCCCAGGTATAAATATATAAGAATATATATATATATATATATATATATATATATATATATATATATATATATATATATATAGTTTGTAATTGTTGTGTTGAAATTCATTGTACTGTCGTCCTATGTTGGGATGACAGCACAATTACTGTAATCACCCTTTGAAGTATATTCAGTAAAATATATTTGGTTAAGAATTCAGTTGTGTGGAGTGTTGTTTTCTTCCAGCAGGTGGAGCCAGTGAGTCCTGAGGATACAACACAGGTATATTGCATTACATGATATTGTACTGTATTGTATTGCACCACAGCTGTGTCAAGGGGACTGAGTCAATTCAGGGGGGTTCGTTAGCAGAGTGCAGGCCCGAATCAAAAATTCAGCCGCTCTTTCGGGGGTAAGTGCTACACTTAACTAGGTGGATGCAGCATTGATGCAATGATGCATCTGTCCCCCATTGTCTCTCAAGCCCCATACACACGCGCGGATTATCCGAGGACCAGGTCCGTCGGATCATGTCCGTCGTACTTTGTCCGATGTTGGTGTTGCGTACACACGGTCGGACAACGTTGTCGGAATATCCGGTCTGCAAGAACGTCGTGACGTAAGTCGTCTTCCACGAGACTAGAAAAGGGAAGTTCAGCACCACGTCAGGCACCCGTTGGGCTCCTTCTGCTGATACCGTGTTTATCGCGAGTTAGTTGAAGTTTTGGGACTTACGATTCGTGCTTCTCAGTTTTCTGACTCAGATCGTTACTGCTCTTCAGTTTGTGCTTGTCGTGCGTATCTGTTTATTAGTGCGTGTAGTCAGTTCGCATTTGTTGGTCATTGCGGCCTATATCTTGATATAGGACGCTTTGATTTTCACTGCTTATTGTCTGCTCGTTTCTGGTATTCATTTCGTTCTTTCAGGCCTTGCTGTTTATCGGTGCTTTCTGTTTGTCCGTTCTGACCAGCCGACCGTTTCCCGTGCGTACTCGTCGCCGAGTTCGTGCTGTACGCGGAATTGGTGTCAGGCTTTTAGCTTTGAGCCAAGACCCGTCCATGAACAGAGTGACGAGGAGTATGTGGACCAAGAATTGGTTGCTTCAGCGTGATCAGTTCTCGCACATGCCTTTGCTTCGTGAGATCCGGGAGAATAATCCTGATGATTTCAGGAACTTTCTCCGGATGACGGACCCCGATTTTCACCGTCTTTTGGCTTTGCTGACCCCTTTTATCAGCCGGCAGGATACCTGCATGAGACAAGCCATTACTCCGGAGCAGAGGCTTGTTGCCACGTTGAGGTACTTGGCGACAGGGAGAAGTCTTCAGGATTTGAAGTTCTCTTCAGGTATCTCTCCCCAGGCCCTGGGAATCATTATTCCAGAGACCTGTTCTGCCATCATCGAGGTCCTGCAGGAGGACTATATTAAGGTAACAATTCTACTTTACTATTCCCTTCTATGTATGCTCTGTTTGCTAATGTCTTTTATTTTTGACCTCCTTCCCAAATTACCATGATTGCAATATGCTCTAATATGCTGTGCCCCTTTTCTCCTTCATGCATTTTTACCTTCACTTACCTCCCCAGCATGCTCTTCTGGCCCAATAGACACCTATGGCCTAGTCACTTAAGCAATGTATTTTGTCTGCTGCATAGTATTGTTTTCCCCCAAACACCCCCTAAAATATGCACAAATGTTTGCTGTGTGTTTTACTTCATGTAGAGCCCCTTTTATTTTTAATTTTTTTGTGGGGGGGGGGGGGGGCATTGCTCTGCCTGACGATGTGTGAGAGGCATTTTTTAATAAAGCTCTTTTTTAAACCAACCAAGGATTTCTTGTCATTTCCGTCTTATTGCTTATTTGACCTTGAAATTTTTTCCATTTAGCTACGACAGTGGGAATGCACTTTCTGGGCAAAAGGATGTAACAGTCTCTTCTTCCCCAAAAAGATTCTTCTCATGTTGTGTGTTTGATACCTAATCTTTGGTCTAGAGAAGGTTTGTAGTGCATAACTGACACCCAAAATACTCCATTTCCTCACCATGACCGAAATGTATTGATTCTCAAAAATGGTGTGCTACGTGTTTTCAAACCAATCACTGTGGGTGTCATTTACATAAGTCAAATCCACTATGCTCTACAAGTGCAGTGCAAAAGTGCCCTGGAAAAGAAACTTGCAGTGCAAACTGGACTTGCCTTTAGTAAATAACACCCATTGCCCCCCAAATCCTTTACATTTGACATACATAATGCTTTTTGTTTTTTAAATAATGAAGCCACACATTTAGAAAAGTAAAAAAGTTTACTTGCAACACATTCACAAGTGCGTTTACAAACTTCTTGCCAAAACTGACAAGATCTGGTTTATTTACAACATTGTTTACAAACATTCCGCATTTGGTAAAACCAGGCATGGAGCAAAACAGAACATAGGAACTCGGAAAGATCAACTTTCTAAAATGAAGACAAGATCAGACATGACTATATGTTCAAAGTGTGTTTGATCTTGCCTTCATCACATGGGGGGTCACCCCTGGAAAGTGGAAATTTAGAACATGCACACAATTTGGGTCTGAAAATGGTCATTATATGGTAAAACACATGCCTCGAATCTTCAAAAGTGCCATTTTCCATCATGGGGATGAATGGACGTGTTTTGGGGGTGCAACCCCTTCACCACAACCACTTTAGTAGTTCGTAAAGTGGTTGCACTCCCAAAAAAACGTTGGCATTCATCAACCATGATGGGAGCTAGCACATGTGGACACAATGTGTGCATGTTCCAAATTTAACACAGTTCTTAACTTGCAAATGTGTTCAGAAGCAGCCACAAATGTGTGTTAATTACTTGGTGCGTTTTCAGATTTTTCCTAAAACATCAATGATGTTCTTCAATTTTTGTTGAACATCATTGATGTTTTGCTTTATGTAATCTAGATCTCTATTGCAGACCATTATCTCCCCGATGAGTACGTGGGCACTCTCTGTGGTAAAGTGCGATTTTTCTTCCACAACATCCACGTCACCTAAAAACCAAAAACAAAAAAAAATAGGGTCTTGGAAATGAGGCAGCCATACATTGATTAGCTTACCAGTAGCTGTGTTCTCCCACCCTCACCTGTTGTGGTGACAAGTTCTCCAATTCCTATGATCTCTCCTTCCTCCTCCTCCTCCTCCTCTGCTTCTGCTCTTTCCCCTTTTTTGGGAGGTGTTGGTTTTGGGGTTTCCTCAGACGTCCCAAGTTTTCGCTCCCCTATGAGAATGTACAAAAGGAAGATTTAGCAACACAATCTATTGAGGGCAGAAATAGGAAATGACAAACATTGCTTGAAAGTGAGGGACAATATTTTTGGGTGTCCAGTTACAAATGACACCAACATGAATGTAGTCACTTTGTAAAGGTCCTAAACTTATAGCTTTTTGGTCGACGTTTGGGTGATGGAGACCCCCCTCTAGTATCCACTGGAGCACATGTGTGGAAAAGCCTAATAAAAAGGGGGTTTGGGTGTCCCAGCACTAGTGCTCTAGAGTCCAGATGGGTAAACAGCTACTGGGTGACGTCTCCTTTACATTGAATAAATTGGCTGGACAGTCTTGATGACATTTCTAGAGAGAACAAACTTCCTTTCCCCCAAAAAACAACAAACATCGTATTATAAGTGGCCGAACGATCGAGGTTGAGTACGATCGAATGGACACACACACACGAACATGACAGTGGCAGAAAGATCGAGGTTGAGTACGATCGAATGCACAGACGAACCTGAAAGTGGCCATTTTGGAATGTGCAAATTTGTAAAAAACCCAAACACATGGAGCAGTATGCAAGCAAGAAATCAAACACAAAACACAACTACTTACTTTTTTGAAGAACTCGCTTGATCTTTCTGTACTGATCGGCCTCCCTCAGTTTCAGGTCTGACCAGCGTTTCCTCAGTTGCTCCTTGGATCGTTGTACCCCAAAATGATTGTACAGCCTCCTCACAACTTTAGACATGATCTTGGCCTTGCGGACATTGGGGTTGAGGTAAGGCCCATACTTCCCATCATAGTCGCTCCTCTTTAATATGTCCACCATCTCCAACATTTCTCCAAATGACATATTGGACGCCTTGAATTTCAGGCTCCGGGATCGGGACGTTTCTGCCTCCGGACTTTCCTCGTCCTCCTCCTCGTTGGTGGGATATTTTGGGCGCACCTGCTGTGTCCCCGCCATGTGCTCTCCCCACTGCGCCGTAAACAGAAGGGGTGGGGAATAGACGAGAAAGATCATCAGGGGCGGGCGGAGTTTGACGCATGCGCACTGTATATAAAACGTCACACGCCTGTGTCGTAGCCACGATCTGGGAGACGAGGGGAGAGAAAGCTCACGCACGAGACGATCACTATAAACGAAGGTACAATTTGACGTTGGTACATAACTAGCCTAGACTGATTCGACCTTGAGGCTTCTTTATGGAGAAGATTAGGAGAGTTTAGCCAGACATAATTTATAGTGTTTTGTGTGGTGTTGTGTCTTGCAGAGATTATGCAGGGATTCAACGACGTGAGTTTTCTCCCCCTCTTCATTGATAAATACAGGGAATTTCCCCTTTTATGGCAGGCCAAACACCCCCATTACGGCATCAAAACAAAGAGGTACGCAGCCCTGCTGGAACTTGTGGAATTTGTAAAGCCAAGATTCCCCACGGCAACTGTTGGTGATATAAGAAAGAAAATTGGCAGCCTGAGGAGTGCGTATATCAGGGAGCGCAAGAAGGTCCTGAAGTCGGAAGAAACTGCAACTGCAGCAGATGAGGTCTATGCCCCCAATCTCTGGTACTATGACAGTCTCCATTTTCTCAAAGACCAGGCTGATGTCACGGAGTCACTCTCGACTCCTCCTTCCACGCTTCCTTGCGCGCAGGCCACCCCTGATGAGGCTTCCGAGGAGCAACCTGGGCCTTCCAGTCTGGAAGAGGTGGAGGAGCCCAGCTTGTTCCAGGTATAGTAGTTTGGGAACCATTTTTGGGAATAATGAATGATGTTCACTTAATTCTGGATCCCCATTTGCTTAGTTTCTAACATGTTTGACATATTAACTGACAGTAGTGTTGGAGACATTTGGGGCCAGAATCTAAACTGCAGGGCTGAGAATTGTATGGTTTTCTATTTGTAACCATTTTGCAACAGTCACTAGATGAAAATTGTGTGTGTTTGATGAACAAATAACTGAAACTATGTCCTTTTTTCATACACAGGAAGACCTCAGCCAGGAGGAGGCTGTGGAAGGTGGCAGTCAGGAGGAGGAAGGGGTTAGTGGCAGCCACGAGGTGGGTAGTGGCAGCCAAGAGGGGGCTAGGCCTCGGAGCCTGACTGACTCCCAAATTTCTCCCCTCCGCCTTCCCTACAGAAGGGCGAGAAGGGGGGGTGAGGCGGGAGAGTCAGCGCTCCGGATGATCAGAGAGGCTTCAGCCTCCCTACATGCCACACCGACGAGGAGACCTTTGGCTCCGTGGTTGTCACGAAGATGATGGGTATGGAGGTGAGGCAACGCAACATGTGTGAGGGGCTCATCCTCAAAGTCATAAATAAGGGGATGGCTGGGGAGATGACCCCACTCACACATGTTTGCCATAGTGACCATGCTCCGCCTCCTCCTCCTTCTGCCACCCCACCAGCACGACAGCCACAGCGTGCAAGGAAGCGTGGAAGGAAGACCTGAGAGTGACGACCTGGATTCAGTCTGGTCTGAGAGAAGATGGAGCCTCTCGTAGTACCAGAGCCTGGGGACCTAGATGGCATCTGCTGCAGTTCCGGATGTTTTGGACTTCAGGACCAGATTGCACTCCCCTTAATATACGTACTCCTCAGGCCCCCAATTTTCTAAGCTTGAAAAATGATGGTTGCCGTGGGGGTCCAAGGCTTTGCAAATTCCCCAAGTTTCACCATGGCTGCGTTCCTCTTTGGTTTGTTGCTGAGACCTAAATAAAGGTATTTTTTATTTGAAATAATCATTGCCTATTGTGTTTTACTTTTCTACAATGACAGTTTATTTGGGAGTATGCAGGTACATTTCACTAATCATAAAGTATAATTAACAAGGGGCACCAACAACAAACAAACTCCTAGTAAATTTAAGCAACAAATACAAATGTTAATAATGTGGTTTTGCTAAGTTGAGACACACAACCCCCCTCCAAAAAAATAAAATAAAAAATCCTTCAAATATGTATTCCAAAAAAAAAAAAAAAGACAAATCATGCTAAAAATATAACAAAGATTCTTTTACGATCTGAGTAAAAATAAACATGTAGTGTAGAAACCCTGAAAAGTAATAAATAACTAAGTTTGTGAGAAGTGCGGGTGAATAGGAGCAGCTAAAACATGTCATTCTTGTTGCATTGTAAAGAAAAAGAGAATGCGCTGCATTAAAGACATTTTAACATTGCAGCGTGACGAATGTGCTGTGTCGATTAGGAAAGGTAGTTTTACCTGACCGAGCGCTTCCGTCACAGAATTTCTTCTGAGCATGCGTAGCACTTTGTCTGTCGGACTACCATACACACGATCGGATTTGGTGTAATCGGACCTTGTTGTCGAAAAATCTATCCAGCAGGAGATAGGACTTTGTCCTTTGGACAATCCGACGTACACTGTCCGATGGTGCATACACACGGTCGGATTTTTCGACAACATTGTCCGATCGGACAGAATCCATGCGAAAATCCGACCGTGTGTATGGGGCTTCAGGGTGATCGCTGAATGATCAAACAGCGCTGATCACTCAGTTCTCCCTAGTTCACTTAGTTCTCTGAGCAGAGAGCCGTGACTGTCAATCACCAGCTCTCTGCTCTGCCCCCCCCCCCCCCCCACTAAGCTGTGGAGGGTGAGGAGCAAATTTTGGCTGTACTTCTCCTTTTAATGTCCAAATTCTGGCCACAGGTGCACTTTAATCCACACTTTTTTAAGTGAGTTGCATGAAGCAGCTGTTTTCAGATTGAACTAAATGTTTTGTTTATTGGCTGTATGTGTGCTTTAATCCAGTGGATATGGATGTACAATTGGACCAAGGATAAAAAGTCATTTGCATGGCTCCAACCTCTATAATTCAATAAAGATTAAGCCTCCTACTTTTAAGATTTAGGATGTAATTGAGACATACAGATACCGTTAGTTAAGAAAGGCAACTGTGCTAGACATAATGAATGAAATGGTGGGTATTTTTATTAACAATAAAAAAAAAAAAAATGGTGTAAGTTACAATTATATGCTACATTACTTTTTTTTTTTATAAAGCATAGTTTTTTTCTTTTGCAGTTTTCATTTATGTACAGAAAATGGAACAAGTCATGAATATACCTATGAAGTTGTAATTGTAGAACAGTTTAGCACTTTTTCGATATTTTTTTCTTTGAGAGTGAAAAGACTAAAAAAAATAAAATAACTTAGCCTTTCATGTTCGGAATGAAAAACAAATGGTAACATTTATTTTGCAATACTAATACACAAAATATGTCCAAATCCTGGTGAAGCCCAGCTTTGGGCAATGCAATAAAACAAACATTTGACTAAAACACAAGTTGTTTTAAAAACCGTGGAGATTCATCAAAATCCAATAAAGCTAAATGATGCCTGTAGATTTGTAGAATTCTTTTCTGCATCCAGAAATATGACAATTCCATTTGTATTGAATAATTCACATGTGGAAATAAGTGTTGTTACCACAGAGGCAGGCCAGCTTATATTTTTTCATATTCATTTAGATGGCAGGAAACAATTTGTGCCTTGACTTTAATAATTAAATGACTTGTTTTACATTATTGGTATGAAAAAAGTACGCTAAAGTGATCTCAATACTCGCCGTCATACAAAACACTTATACACAGTTGGAAAATTTCTCGGTCTCTTAATGAGTTGCCTAGCACTCTAGAGTGAGGTAGCTGAAATATTTATCACATTTGGCACTTAAAGTGGTTGCACAGTGCTTCTGGCCCCTGTGGAAATGTGATGAGGCAAGGGAATACTCCAGAAACAAGACCTAAATCGGCAGTTATTCACAGTCATTGCATGAACAATGAAGCAGAATGTTTGGCTTTTTTTTCCCAGGATATTATTTTAAACTAAAATACCAATTGCTTTAATATAATTATTTTCATTTAACAAGAATGTTGCATTCTAATATATTACTATTATTGTTAAATCTGGATTGTATTTTTGTGTATTTAAAATATTTAACACCTGTAGTTTAGGAGTAATCAATACAGTACAAAAATTGATGAAAATAGTCTTAAGTCTTTGGTGTTATGAATAGGCATCATTTTTGACGTGAAGCGCGTTAACATTCATCTCCATGTGCTCGTAGTGCTATCATAATTTTATCTTTCTATTTTTTAAGATACATCAATAAAGTATTGGCATCTGTCTGGATTGTTCAGCCATCAACTTTTCTTTTGTTCCTGCTGATCTCGGAGACAATGCGGATGGGTACCTCTGTTCTTGGATGTTAGACAAGGCATTTAGCAGACACACCTTGAGCGGTGTTTACCTATTATTGGATACGTCTTTGGGTTGATGAGATTAAAATGTCTATAAATGGTGACAATTAATGTTTTGTTCCATTATGGATTGGTAAATATAGCATTCAAAGCATTTTGTTATAGCTGTTCGATAAGTACACAAATATACCTGCTGATCCTGCCAGAACTCCATTGAGGTAGTACCTTACTGTACACATTGCCCGTGCAACTTAAATTCTAAGCAGTGTTATTAGCCCTGCCCAGATCACCTCTATGGACTACAGAACACCTCCTCTTTATGTTATGGAGATGTGGAGAGTGAAATTTGTTCAGTAGCCCTGTACTAGGGTAACAATGCTGCTCCTCCATACAGCACAATAGAGTAAATGAATGCCATCCAAGACCGGGAATGTGTTACTGGTAGGATCCTCAATTGCAAATAAAGAAAAACAAAAGACTGAATAAGGAAACTAATGCATCCACTACATTAGGGGCAGGTAATTTGTTATATAACATTATAATATTCAATTTTTTTTTCATTAGTGTGCCTGTTTGTGGAGGCAGTTATCTTGATAGAGAAGCAGAGTCCTGCTTCCTCATGTCAGAGCTACTTCACTGATGAATGGTGATTTGTTGGGGTAGTATTCAAAAAGTAACAGGAGATGTAGACAAAACACAGATCCCCTGAATAAATAATGCAGAAGCAGTTAGATCCTTTCAGTGCGGGTCCAAGAAACAGCTCCAGCAAGGAGAACCATGAACAGCACATTCACCACTTCACTTACTCTAACAACAAATTATTTGTTTAGACCCCATAGCCAACATGGCAGTGGTCATGAAAGACCATATGAAGGTTCAGATATAGCATAAAAAAAAAGCTTTTTTCTTAAGCTGCAAAAATTTTTTATTGACATTAGACTGGGTCACTCAAATATATCATACCACAAAAGTCTAGCCTATAAGTAAGTCCAATTCATGGGCAAAACACATTAGGGTGTTATGTCTGGTGATTAAGGAAATGTTTGACTGACCTGATCTAGTGTCAATAAAGTTTTCTACTGTCTAACAGCAAAAAACAGATGTTTCGACTTGAACTTTGCATTTGCTTCTAAAAGCTTCAATAATATTATGTTCATGGGTACCACTATCACTGACAATTTAATAGATATCTGCTTTTAAAAGTAGCCGCACCTACTTAGCATTTAATAAAATCTCTTATCATTTTTTTATTTAGGTTTTGTAATGAGACATAGGGAGCCAACAATCGGTTGATATAGCCGGCCTTCTTGACAACACTGAACTGTCAAAGCATGACTGGTTGGCAGTTAGCAATATGGCAGCTCACAGGTTTGGTACTAAGGCACAATGGAAGAATAATTTTTTGTTAAAGTGTATGTAAACCCAAACAATGAACTACTATCAACTGGCCCCTTGAATTGTTATTATAATGCCAATGTTATAAAATGAAAGTGTATGCTAAGACCATAGAACTCCTTTAAGATGCAAAATAATGAACATGGGAATCTTAAGCTGCACTTACTGACTTTATGGCATATTAAACACCCAGCCATAAAAGTATCTCTAGCAGTAGATAAACTGCTTCCTGTTATATAAAACAGTCAGGACTTGTTATCAACTAATACTGTAAAAGGCTATTTCACTTATATAATAAATTGATACAATCAGCTAAAAAAATGTACAGAGCAAAGTTGAGAAAAACATTCGTCACGCATCTTGACCCACTGATATTCCCTGAAAATTTAAGAACTGTGTTAGAACAGTCAAACGTATATGTTGTGCTATTTTGCCTCCTTACATCAGAATGAATAAGTAGGTATCTAGCTGAGCTATAGATCAAGTTGGCACACCAACCAACATTGCTAACTCCTGGTTATACAGCACATCAATGCCACACATTGCTAATGCCGTGTACACATGGCCAGACTTTCTGATAGAAAATGTTGGATGTGAGCTTGTTGGCGGAAAGTCCGACCAAGTGTATGCGCCATCGAACATTTTTTGTCTGACTTTCCGCCAACAAATGTTGGCTAGCAGGTTCACATATTTTCCGCCAACAAAACTTTGTTGTCTGACTTTACGATCATGTGTACACAAATCCGTCGCACAAAAGTTCACGCATGTTTAGAAGCAGAAGCGGCCGGTCTTTTAAATTAGCGTTTGTAATGGAGAATTAACATTTGTGACGCAGCAAATTAGGAAATCTCCAAATGCAGCACACAATTCTCTTCTTCTTTATTGTGATAATAATAAGAACTGCTTTGCTGGTGATACTGATGGAGTTATTGCAAACAAATTTTCAAAGGCTTTTGTTTTCTAGTGATATCAAGAATAAAAATAATAATAGCGATAAATGAAAAACGCAAAAAGAAAAGCACGAATCAACACTCACCAAACTTCTACTAACAGAAAATTAACAGAAGGAGCCCAAAGGGTGGCGCTAAAGAGCTGAAAAACCATGTAGTACGTCCAGTACATCACTACGTTCATAATTGTTGGCCAACATTTGTGTGACCGTGTGTTTGCAAGACAAGTTGGAGCCAACAACCTTCAAACAAAATTCCACGGTTTTGTTGGCGGAAAGTCCGTTCGTGTGTACGGGGCATTAGAATACTAAAAAACATTAAAGCAGTGGTGATAAACTTTCTTGATATTTGGGCCCTTAAGTGTGACCCATGACATCACAAAAGGGCCACACAAAGTATTCAGTGAATGTAATGTTACAGAAAACTGAAGATATGCAACCCGTAATAGTTACCGACTACAGGAGTTCTTAGGGCTGGATGACCTGCTTCAGAATACATTCATAGACAGAAAGTTCAGTAAAACAATTTCCATTGCACATTTTCCTGGAAATGGTCTATAACAAATGGGTGCTATAGCAATAGCCGACTGGGAACCAATATCAACAAGAGAATAAAACATATGTTTCCAAAAACTATGGATCTTCAAATAGTGTTCAAAATGTTTATTGTGGGTGATCAAATTACAGCAAAAATTACATGTCTGATGGAGGGGTTCTACGTTACCCGAAACGTTTCAACTCTTTTCTGTAATGTGATTACTTTCAATAAACTTTTTCGATGCTATTTGAGCATCCATGGTGTGCTGGCGATATATGCTTTATTCATAAAGATCCCCATGATTAAGTCGGAATAGTGACGAAACATGTCAGGGGCGTGGCTGAGCGGCAATCACTTGTAAACAGCACCAGCGCCAATTTTAACAGGAGAGAGTATCGCACTTTTCGGAAGTCTGAGACACGAGGAGGGGGTGAGACATCATACTTTGCACCTCGAGTCCGCCGTGACTACAGACCTTTGCAGTGTTTGTGAAAATTTTCAGTGAAGCCTGCTGTGGAGATTACCTTTATCACATTTTGCTTGTTTTATTTGAATATTATGTGAGTGAATCGGTTGAAGCTTTTGTGTTGTGAGTTTTAAATAAAAGTGGTGTTACTTTATCACACTATTGGAGCACTTTTTTTGTTTGCATGAGGATCATCGCAATATTGCTGAGCGAATTGGTGTGGAGAAATTATTCGATCTTTGTTTGAATTTATTTGCGCATTTGCTCGACACGAAAGTGCGAGCGTTGGATCTGGTGAGTGAGATTCCTTTGGGAGTGGTCACATTATTACACAGCGGTGTGGTGGAAGAACGTTATCATTTTTCACTATTTTTCAAGATCTGGTTCATTTCTGTTCAACGGTATTAAAACAAAAAGGGAACTTTGAAGAGGAACTCACATTTTGTTGCTCTTCCTTTTTTTGCTGCACGTCAATATGGACTTTATTTAATCTTGCACATTAGTTTGATGTATTATATGTGATATTTTTTCAATCATTCACTTTATTTCCATGCATATAATCCACTTTATGTTGGACATATGCTGATTGGTGTATATAATTTTGCATCACAATTGTTTATTTCACACGTCACAAGGTGTTATATATATTTGTTGATTTATATGCATTATTATAGATTTATATATTAATTAATTTTTTTGTCATCACAAGGTAATTTATTTTACAGATTAGGCTATAGGTTGATCAAGCGCTACTGGTCCAATTTATCTATACATATTATATTTAACTTTGGATACTCTTTATATGATATGCTTTATTCATAGACACGTTGGAGACACGTTGTATCAGACTGCTACAGTTGACTGGTATTAAAGTCTCTTTACAAATCAGTACTTCCACATTTGTGCACCCTACAGCCCCCTTAGGAAGTACTTGTGCCACATATGATATTTCTCTCAGCAAGATCCATTTTAAAAGTAAATAGGATTAAAAGAAAAAAGATCAACAGCACAGAAAAAGTAAGATAGTGTAAAATAAATATACCAAGTCATCTGACTAATAAAAGCTAGCTTTATGCACTCAGGGAAAAACAGGCTACTGTTTCCAGAGACCCTTAAGCCCAATACACACGCGCGGATTATCCGAGGACCAGGTCCGTCGGACCATGTCCGTCACACTTTATCTGATGTTGGTTTTGCGTACACACGGTCAGACAAAGTTGTCGGAAAATCCGATCATTCTGAACGTGGTGACGTTTGTTGCCTACGACGGGACTACGTAGAGGCTAGTAGCCAATAGCTTTGGTCTTGTAATGTGATCTGAGCATGCGTAGCACTTTGTCCGGTCGGACAACCGTACACACGATCGGATTTGGTGTGATCGGACCGTGTTGTCGGCAAATCTTTCCAGCAGGAGATAAGACTTTGTCCGTCGGACAATCCGACGTACACTGTCCGATGGTGCATACACACGGTCTGATTTTTCAACAACATTGTCCGATCGGACAGAATCCATGAAAAAGTCCGACCGTGTGTATGGGGCTTTAGAACCGCATTTGGACCCCAAGTCACAGGTTGGACACCATCAGAGGGCATTAGAGCATAGTCAGATAAACCTGAAAGCTGGCCTGTGCTGACCTAGCAATTTTGAGGAAAGGGAGTATATCAGCAGGACAGACAAACGGCGTTGGTGCCACTTATATCAAGGGGGACAGTATTGATTTGGACAAGTTATCTAGATTGTCTAAATTGTATGCTCCACCCAAGCGCATTGTGGTGTGCTGCAGCACAGTTGTGTTGTCCCAAAATGTAGTAGTAAATTGTGTAACTGTCTATAGTCCAAAACCTGGAATAGGACAGCTACCATTGAAGATCTCCCACTGACAGTAATTGATGCCTAGTTGTTTCTCGCTTCAATACTTTCAGAGCTGTTAACCTAGATTAATCATGCAGCAAGTGAAGTCAAAGTCATCAAAACTCCTGATATGCACACTTGCCCAAGGTAAGTTACTCAGTAAATAATGATCAGTAGAAAGCATGGCAGTTCGATGCATGAGCATTCTCAGAAGTAGAAGTGGATAACAGTAGCCGCAATAATGTTGCATTTTTTTTTTCTTGTTGTGATCAATCACCATCTATACAGGCACCTTCTGTTATGTTTTACTTGGCCAAATGTTGTGGCCACTGTTTGTGTTAATGAATTTTTGCATTTAGGAAAATGCCTACTGGCTGCAATTTATAAAAAAATCCTTTGCAAATGTATCTTGTTGTCTATTAGTTTTTCCAGTTCCAGGGAATGTGTCAACTGCAGTGCAATACACAACAAGATACTTTTTTATCCATGTGGGGTAAGGCATTTATTTCTATGGAGAATGGACGCCTTACCTCACACTCATGAAAAGTATCCTTCCCTTTTTCATACATGTCAGTAATGTGTTCATTCTCATGGAGAATGGTAGCCCTACCTCACCTGAATAAATAGTACACTTCTCTTTTTCATCCATGTGGGGAAATGCGTCTATTCCAATGGAGAATGGCAGCCTAGAAAGAAGTTAAGTAAGGGGTTGGGACTTTAAATGAAACATGCACTTGAAAAATAGATAATTGTTCGTAACAGATTTATTCCATGTATTAATGATCAATAATAACAAGACACACACCACCGTGAGTCCAACAATTCATTTCATAAAAATACATATAGAGTCAATATATATATGTACACACACATAAATGCAGGGCACAATAGCACATGATCGTTCGATGCAAGTAACTAAAAAACAGATAATAACATGATAATACGTGAAAATCTAGTCTGATATAGAATAGGCACATTGTTGCACAAATCTGGGTGTTTACTGTAAATAAAAGATGCATAGGTGTAGCATCTATAGCTCGACGCGTTTCGTGGTTGATGACCACTCATCAGGAGCAATTATGGCCAAAGCCTATAAAATATAAATATAAAAAATGGATCAGACTGATTACATAAGTAGAGCATTAAATTAGATTGAGGGAAGGTATGTAACCTACCCCTGTACTTACACAGCTAACCATGGGTCTCAGGTATGGCAGGATCACCAACAGTGGACTGGGGTCAAACTGGCATGGGAGCTGAGGCGACATATAGAGGCATGGCATCTGGGAACAAAGAATTGGTGTGCTGTAACTGTGTGCTTGAGCCACCAACAAATCCTTAATGGTGATATGGGATTGATCGTGCCCAAGGTCTAGGGAAAAATAAATAAAAACTATAAAAAAGTGGACGAGTATTGGATGATAACTGTGGATGCCTATCTTGGAATCCATGGAGGTATGGGATTAAACTACCCAAACCGCGTGGAGATAGGCTTGTGATAAAACTAAGTGTGTGTAAAGACCGTATGAGATAAAAAATTATTGAAATACAGTGTCAAATTAAGCATAATGTGCTAGAGAAAATTAAATAAACATTGAAAAAATTAAAAAACATATTATTATATGGTTATTAAGTGAAGTTGGGGTGTTAGGGATACTGAAAAAATTAAGGGGAGTATGAGTGCCATCTGCCAAGGGGATTACCTGTAATCTAGATGTAAGGATCTTGTGTGCGTGTGATAGATGAGCAAAATTAAAAAAGGGGCCAATTCTGTTTCCACGATCAATCCCATATCACCATTAAGGATTTGGTGGTGGTTCAAGCACACAGTTACAGCACACCAATTCTTTGTTCCCAGATGCCATGCCTCTATATGTCGCCTCAGCTCCCATGCCGGTTTGACCCCAGTCCACTGTTGGTGATCCTGCCATACCTGAGACCCATGGTTAGCTGTGTAAGTACAGGGGTAGGTTACATACCTTCCCTCAATCTAATTTAATGCTCTACTTATGTAATCAGTCTGATCCATTTTTTATATTTATATTTTATAGGCTTTGGCCATAATTTCTCCTGATGAGTGGTCATCAACCACGAAACGCGTCGAGCTATAGATGCTACACCTATGCATCTTTTATTTACAGTAAACACCCAGATTTGTGCAACAATGTGCCTATTCTATATCAGACTAGTGTGCTATTGTGCCCTGCATTTATGTGTGTGTGTACATATATATATTGAATCTATATGTATTTTTATGAAATGAATTGTTGGACTCACGGTGGTGTGTGTCTTGTTATTATTAATCATTAATACATGGAATAAATCTGTTACGAACAATTATCTATTTTTCAAGTGCATGTTTCATTTAAAGTCCCAACCCCTTACTTAACTTCTTACCAGAATCAGGGATGGAGGTAACCTTGGCTTTTTGTCATAGACCTCATTTAAAGTCCCACAGCCCCCCCTTCTTTCATTTTTATGGAGAATGGCAGCCTTACCTCACATGCATGAATAGTATACTTCTCTTTTTCATCCATGTGGGGAAATGCGCCCATTCCCATGAAGAATGGCAGCCTTAACTCACACACATAAAAAGTTCTCTTCTCTCGTTCATCTGTGTGGGGAATGCATCCATTCTCATGGAGAATTGACCTCTTGCCACACATGGAAGAAAAAGACACAACCGTGCTATGATAATTAGAGAACAATAGACCACAAAATGTTATTTTGAAAACTTTATTCCACTGAAAAAATATATTCTTTATTAAGCATGAAGACAGTAGATACAATTCAAAGGCAATTGCTATCAGGAGGAATTTAACTACAGTGGTACCTCGGATTATGAGCATAATTAGTTCCAGAAGAGTGCTTGCAATCCAAAGCACTTGTATATCAAAGCGAGTTTCCCCATAGGAGTCAATGGAAACTCAGGTAATTCGTTCCACAGTGACTGCTATTGTATGCAGTACCACATGTGGCCAGAGGTGGGGGGGCGCCGGAGACATATGGAAACACCCAGAGACCTTTCAGAGCCACTCAGATGCACTTGGAGAGGCTCGGAGACACTTGGGAACAGAGTGTTTCAGAGTGTTTTCGAGGGTCGCCGAGTGGCTCCTAACGACTCCGAATGTCACCGTTGCCCCCGCGCCTCTGGCCAAATGCGGTACGTCAAACCGCAGAGGCTTGAATCCTACTAGATTTGCGAGACAACACTCACAAACCGAGTCAGGATTTAAAAAAAATAATAGCTCGTATTGTTAAACGCTCGTAAACTGCATTACTCGCAATCTGAGGTATTACTGTACACATATTCATCTTGTCAAGACACTCGACCATCTGGGGAAACAAAGAAATCAGCAAACTGATTTTAAATGTTCATGTCATGAGAAGTGGTGCATAAGCCCATAAACTGAACATCCTGAACAGGATTTGGTGGTGAAGGTTCAAAGGAGCCTCTCTCCTTTTCAGTGAGAAAATTGTGTACCACTCAGCGGGCCAGCACCACTTTTATTGCATTTTCCAAATGCGACTCTAGTATGGAGGAAAGCAGTACACACCACTAAGCAGTACAGACTCCAAATACCCACTCCACAACTCGACAGGCATGGCTCAGTCAGTAGTTTAATATTTTCTGTTTGTGGCTACGTTCATATCCACTGTGGGGCCACATTAGGTTCTCTGCGAGTCCAAATGCCTTATCCACTATGATGACAAGTGCAGACTTGGCTCCATTGTACATGAAAGAGGCTTCCTTGGGAGAATCCTGAAATGTCCTTCATATAGCCGATGCCCCATCGCAGACTCTCTGAAGATTCAGACCAACAAATTTGAAACAGAGGTGGGCATCCACCAATCCTAATAAGACAATAGAAAAGCATGTCTTGTAACTGAAATACCAGAGTTCGGAGACATTTTCACCCATACATGTTTCCTGTCAATAACTCCAATGCAGTTTCAAACTCAGTTTTCTCCCGAAATTCTGCTGCTAAACCTTCCCACATATCTTCTTCTGGCTAAGGCATCACAAAATAACGCAACTCCTCCCACTGTGCCAAGCAGGTTTTCTGGGACACCTTGCACACAGCTTTTAGGAAAAAAATGGCATAGAGACGCAAAACTATGTCATTTTGCAAGAAACCTAGGATAGAAAACTATTACCTTAAAAAAAAAGACCATATGGAAAAAAGAAAACAATATATACACACACACATACATATTATTTTTAGTTATCACATTTTAGTAATGTTTACATTGACATAAGCATAATAACATACCTTGAGAAAGTCGTGATGACGAAACGCGTCAAGGCGTGACCTAGCGACGACCGGAAGTGACGCCCAGGCCTCTTGCGCTCCAGGCGACTGAGTTGAGGAACCGGAAGAGGAATTGTGAGATGTGAGTAGCGGTGAGGTGTGTTCCAGCTGCTCATAAAATCGTCCCCCTTCTCCTCAGTATAAGGCTATATGAAATAACGCTTGATAACCAGTTATTTGGCCCAAAGCAAGGACTGTGATATTATCTAAAGAGGACTAGCTGTTTTAAAGTGTCGAGTTTTCAAATAAAAGTTTTAAAGCGGAACTGGACTATGTGGAACTTTTCTTTTTCCTCATATGGTTGTTCTGGCTGAATTCTCTTGGAAACCCTGATGTAAAAGAGACACAAGGAAGCATAGTGCGGTGATGATTAAGCAACGCCTATTTATCTTTGAATTGTGGTGAGTTTGAACCCCAGAGGGGAGTGTGGCGCAGGGGTGGAGAAATCTGGTGGAAGGGTGCTCAACCAACAGACAAATATTGATATCACCACCTGTGTTTTGACTCTCTCCTTTTAAATCACCATTTGATATTGCTATAAAGTGTTGATTGTCCAGTTGTTTGTTTTAAATTTGAGAAGTTTTTTTTTTACAATATATTGGACATTATTATCATTACTATTTTTAGCCTGATCATTTTAATTTGACAGGAGCGCCACTAATGATGAATGACATCTAAAGACTTTAGTTCTAGAAGTTGTATTTATCATAAGAGAGGATAATAACATACCTAACTATGCCTAGGAGACATTCTTAAGGTGACACACTCATCCTCATGTGGGTGTGAGAGAGTCTGGGTCGCAGCCGTTGAAGAAGTTCATCAAAGGTGCCAACAGACATCAGCATAAAAAAAATAAAAAAAATTGATACTTTTGCATCTCACCAAAACATGCTTACAAAGTATCCTGAAGAAAATGGCTGAGACATCAAGGGATGTGTCTGGTAGTGACAACTTGATCTCATCTCTTCCAATTGTCTCTGCCTTCTCAACCTGCTCAACACAATCAGCAGGATTGCTTCATCAATCTTATTGATAATGGGATCCCTGCTAAATGCAGTTAAGAAAGACAGCTAGCTCTCTGCTCTCAGTGAAAGTTGCACCAAAATATTAAATAAATAATGTTTTGCAATGCACTGTGGGCATTTGGGAGTGAAAAATTTGCAGAGGGAAGTGTAATAAAAATCAATGTTCGTAAACACACATAACCACTCATGCAAATACTCTGATTTTAGACATTTTTATGCCTCTTTATTCCTGCCAGAATTTCTGGCTTTCAGAGGTGCTTTTTCAGATGCCCTGTGTGCATGAGGCCTTAAAGTGACCCTGTTACTTCACCACAGTTTTATAGAAAATACACACCTGTACAGTGGAACCTTGGATTACGAGCATAATCCGTTCCAGGAGAATGCTTGTAATCCAAACCATATCAAAGCGAGTTTCCCCATAGAAGTCAATGGAAACAAAGATAATTTGTTCCGCATTGACTTCTATTGCATGCAATACCGCATGTGGCCAGAGGTAGGGGGCGTGAGAGAGCCTCAGAAATACTCGGGGACAGTTCGGCTGAACTTGGAAAGGCTCGGAAACACTCAGGAATGGAGTATTTCTGAGTATTTCCGGGTATTTCCAAACCGTTCCGAGTGTCACCGACACCCCCGTACCTCTGGCCAAATGTGGTACTGCACACCACATTAGCTGGAATTCTGCATGTTTTGCGAGACAACACTGGCAAACCGAGTCAGGATTTTTAAAAAAAGTTGCTCGTCTTTCAAAACGCTCGTTAACCGTGTTACTCGTTTACCAAGGTTCCACTGTATAAGAAAAGTGCACACACTTATCTTTCGTACTGTTCTGCTAAAGGAAGCCCCTGAAAAACTCTTCTGAAGTCTGAAGGAAAACCTAGACCATCCAGGATTATTGCTTGCCTGGGTCCTCTGCAACTTGCATTAGTTGTACCTACTGACCTCCATTCATTATATAACGCAGTAGTGATGTATTCAGCAGGAAGAACCATTAAAGTGGTTATAAAGGCACAAGGTTTTTTACCTTCAAGCATTCTGTGCATGACGGTAAAAAACCTTCTGTGTGCAGGAGCCCCCCAGACCCCCCTATTACTAACCTGAACCCCCTCTTAGTCCAGCGATGTCCATGACAGCCTTGCCTCTCCAGAGACTCACACTCCTGATTGGCTTTTGCCATTGGCTCCCGCTGCTGGCAATCACAGCCAGTGAGCCAATCAGGAGACTGAGGGGCGGGGCCAAATCACGGTTCCATGTGTGGCTAGACACACAGAGCCGCACGTCAGGCGCACCTGCTTGGGTGCCCCCACAGCAAGCTGCTTGCTATAGGGGCACCCGGCAGGAGGGAGGAGCCAGGAGCGCTAGCGAGGGGCCAGAGAAGAGGAGGATCCGGGTTTCTCTGTACAAAACAAACTGCACAGAGCAGGTAAGTATATAATGTTTGTTATTTAAAAGTAAAGAAAAACAAGGCTTTAGTATCACTTTAAGATCTGTGGGAGACCCAGCAGATCAACACTCATTTGAGTGTCGGTTCTCACCTGATTCTGGTGATCATTTCTCTGGGCTGCAGAAAAGGAAAGCATGAAAAATCTCCTTTTACAGGTAAGCCTTTTGTTGTAAATGTTGTTATAGTGACAGGGTCGTTTTTTTAAATGTAAACCTCACAGTGAGGTCCCCATCTTTCCTAAAAACAAAAAAAATATAAAATGAACATATTTTATTTTCAAGCATAATCAATTACACATCAATGTGCCCCAATCACAGCACACAGGATCATAATATAAGCTATGTGTCTCTTTATTACACTGGCTACCACATTTTTGTATTTTCTAGCAGGATTCAGTAGACGGAGCATCAGGACTGGTTCTGCCAAGATTCAAATTCAGCATTAGTGTCGCATTGAGCATTTCACATCCAATGGCCCCGAGTAACTATTACTTCTAATTGCTGGACGGCATAACGCTTTGAAGGGCAAGCATTATACCCTGAGGCTGGAAATGCGATTATTGCCTTGCTTTTTCTCAGTTGTCATAAGTAATTGAGGGTAAATTAATATTTACTAGGCAGGCTTTTAGTTAAAGAATTGATTCCAAATAGGAACATAAACAATACTCAGAGCATCATAACGCTGCAGTAAAATGAGAAATAAATGCAATTATTGCAATTATCTAGAAATAAAATGGCATAGAACTGAAAGTCACAGTGCTGTAGGAAACAAAGGTTACACCATTACAATTCATATTCTCTACTAACTAATATGTATTGTGTATAATTTAACAATAATTTAAAAAACAAAGCTTGAATATGCCCATATGTTCTTTTATGTAGTAAAATCTACTTTGTTAACTTTACGTAAAGGGTTACTTGTCATGTCATGTGTTTTGGAAATGGGCACAGAAACGCGTACTTCTGCACATGGTCCTGAAAATGCACCAAAAATTATAGATAACCCTATGCACACTGCTATATACCCTTTCTAGCAAACTTTGCAATGAAAAACAGGGATTTTTACTTCACACATATTGAAATACACATTTAAGCTGGCCAAATGCGCATGGGTTTTTTTCACTGTCGGGGTGGTGAGGATGGGGAATTATGTAAAGTATGAATAGTTTTAAAAGACTCTACAGGGATATGGGAAATTATTTTCTACACACACCAAAACAGGTTAAACTGGATGGACTGATGTCTTTATTCAAACTTACCAACTATGTAACTATGTAACTGCATCAACGTAATCCACCTTATAGCCAGTCCTACTCTGCTTTGCCAATGCATATGCTATGGTGAACACAATGCCAACATGGTGTAAACAGACACAAAATGGGGGAGAGCTACTAGGTTCAGGTCTGGTTACTGACACAAAACATGCAAGGCTCACTGCCAAAAAAAGGTATAGGAACTTCTATGGCACATTTGTAATGTGTAGGATAATCCATTCAAGTGAATTGGCTGCCCTATGCTGTTGCATGACAAGAGCACAAAAAATGCACATAAGCGTGTCGCGCAAGTATGAATGGGGCCTTAACCACTTGCCATAGCTGAAAAAACTGGCTACAGCGTGGTCGCCTTATTCTGGGAGGGCGTCCATGGACGTCCTCCCAGATTCTTGCTCCCGCGCGCCCCCTGGGGTGCGCTCCCAGGAAAAATCTGTGCGCATCACGGATCACAGTAAATGGTCACTGGTAGCGGCTGTTTACCACATAATCGCTCCTTCAAATGATGGATTAACCACTTGTAAACAAACCAGCATCATGTCATGATGCCGGTTCCTCCCTCCCCTCTCTGTACCAATCTGTACAGTGCGAGGGGAGAGGGGGAGAGGGGGAGAGATAATTTTCAGCAGCACTGTGGGCTGAATCTGTAGTGCCCACAGCGCTGCTCAGTGCTCATGCTCTGCAATACTCTGCAGTACTCTGCCCATACTCTGCAATACTCTACCAATAATCTGCAGTACACTGCCAGTACTCTGCAGTACTCTGCAGAACTCTGCCAATACTCTTCAATACTCTGCAATACTCTGGAATACCCTGCCAATACTTTGCCAATACTCTGCCATACTTTGCCATACTCTGCCAATACTCTGCCATACTCTGCCATACTCCGCCAATACTCTGCCATACTCTGCAATACTTTGCCAATACTCACCAATACTCTGCCAATACTCACCAATACTCACCAATACTCTGCCAATACTCACAAATACTCGCCAATAAATTTTAACAGAACCAAAGAATTCTTTTTTTTTTACCAAATTTTCAGTCTTTTTTGATTTATAGCGCAAAAATAAAAAACCCAGCAGTGATTAAATACCTCCAAAAGAAAGCTCTATTTGTGTGAAAAAAAGGACAAACATTTCATATGGGTACAGTGTTGCATGATTGAGTAATTGTCATTCAAAGTGTGAGAGCACCGAAAGCTGAAAATTGGTCTGGTTAAGAAGGGGGTTTCAGTGCCCAGTGGTCAAGTGGTTAAAGTGTATGTATATTCCAAACATTTTGTTTTTAGTTTTGGATGATGTAGCCGCGGTCATGTTTTCATTACTGTTGGTTTCCCTTTTTGGGAGATTCGCCCTCTCTATTGATCCTACTGACCATTGCCACCTAGACAGAAAGTGATGTTGTCACCAGAACTATAAATATATATTTTTGTTGTAGGTGTCTTTTATTTTAGTAACATATAGTAATTTTATATGTAGCACTTTAGATTCCAGTATGTACTAATATGGGTTATGATTCGTGTACTTGTGTACTCTAATATAGTAATAGATTATGTTTCTTTGATTAATATTATGTATTGTATCATATTTAATACCTAGAACTTCAGTAGATTGGTATTTAACTTGTTTTTAAAGTATAGGTTTAGTGAATGATGTTTTTATACCTGGGATGAGATAGTAGGTTCGCTCCACAGCACCGTCCTGTGATTGAGGATCAATATATGGATGCGGTTTATTTTCGTTTGATATGCACAGTATACTGGTGAACCACAGCAAGATGGAGTAGACATTAGCTCCATATTGCTGTGAGGTAGTCCATAGGGCATCTAGTTGTGGATATCAATGTATGTAGTGGATTAAATTAAGCATATGAACAATAGAATGTCCTCAGGCTACAAGAAAATGGCGGTCAAGTATTAAATAGACAGATTCACCATCCAATCAATATCCCCTGAGGAAGATACTTAATTTCCCTTGTATCGACACGCGTAGGGGAGGGGACAGGATGGTGCAGGAGGCAGCTGGTCTGTCTCACAGTGAACGAGCCTATGACCTCAACAAATTCCCAGTGTTTTAAGGCTTTGAATAGAGCGGTGCACTGAAACACCAGGTCCATGTGAGTATCTTGGACTGTTTTTTTTTTTTGTATAATATATTGTGTAATAAACTGTATCACACTATGGAGTTTTTTTCTACTGTTTATATATGAGGAGACAGCGTTATTGAGCAGTTCAGGATCCCACAGCTAACTTAGAATCCAGAGGGGATTCACATGCGTGATTTGACCAAACTTAAATGTGAGGTCACACGCTCAGAGTTGAGCGGCTATTACCTAAGGGTGGGGAGAACTGCAACACGTTTTTTTTTTATCCCTTCCATCAATGAACTCACAATTACCGTATATATATGCCCCCTAGCTGCTGCAGCCAAAATTTGGGGTTTCTGGACCCAAAGGGTCCCGAAATGACATTGCTGCAGATGGACACAGTTGACTGACTTTGGGGCCCGTATCTCGGGGCCACTTAGTGCTAAAAAAAACAATTTGATTTGCAAACCCAGTGGAACTAGCACTACAACATATCCAAAGCTGGGGTTCCTAGCACTAAGTGGCCCCGAGATACGGGGGCCCAAAGTCGGTTCGGAAAATGTCATTCTCTTCTGCAGAAAAGTGCTTGACATTTTCCGAACCGACTTTGGGGCCCCGACCCTTTGGGTCCAGAAACCCCAAATTTTGGCTGCAGCTAGGGGGCATCTAGGAACCCTTAACTACCGAGTTTAAATTTCGGGAGACCTATGGCTGCAAATGGACACAGTGAGGCTGCAAATGGGCATTGTTGATTGTCTTTTCCACTTACAGTAGCTGCGCATTTCTCACCCTAGGCTTATACTCGAGTCAATAGGTTTTCCCATTTTTTTGTGGTAAAATTAGGTGCCTCGGCTTATATTCGGGTCAGCTTATATTCGAGTATATACGGTATATGTTTGATAAGGACTTTCATGTTATATATGTTGAACTGATCCTGTGATATATGATCAGGACATCACAATTTGTATGCACTACAGCACTTTATTTTTCACTTCTGTGTCACTATATATATTTTTTTTATAATTAGGATTTATTATAAGTAACCTGTTGTTTTTAATTAATAATTATATGAGTTTGAGGTGTGAGATCTTGTAGGGTAGTATATGTCACAACGATATGCCACTACTGTATCTTTAATGTATCCTTCACTTCAGTTATGTTATGAATTAGATTTTTCACAGCAGAGCATCATATTGCACTATTGACACTTTAATTTTACTGCTGTTATAGCAGAATATTAGGTAGATAGCACGGCAAAAAATTCTTTTTTTTTTTTTAAGGATTATGTGTTCTCAGGACACCAGTTAAGCAATGTCAGGATATAAAATAAAAGAATAGAAAAATAAAAAAAGCTCAAAGCATGTAGACTTTCCCTAATATGTATTTCTATGCTGTCTTGACATACATATTTGTCTTATGTATATCATTAAATGTCTAACAAAATGTACAGTAGTTATTACTGACTTAATTATTATTGGTTTAATATAGGAAATGTCTTTATTACAGGCTTTGCTGTCCTTTCAACAAGTCTCTACTTGCATATGATGTTTCTTCTTTAGCGAGCACATCATAAAATAGAAATTACCTCTATGATACAATAACATTTTAACAATTCAATAGCTGCCCGCACAGACAGAAAAGGAAATAAAAGCAGCCCATGAGACAAACATAGAGATGACATATTCTCCACTCTTGACAAGCATACTGAACTTAATAAAAGCCTAAGGACACACTGAATCATTCTTTCATGCCAATTAAACAGTCACTTCACATAAATGTTTTGTGTTCAATTGTCAGCAGGGTACAGCTAAAATTTAAAAAATCATGCACATTTACTACATATGAATACATTTATGTCCCAAGCCATAAACAGTTATCATTTTTTAGTTTTTTTGTGGTTTTAAAAACATTATGATTAAGGCCTCATGCACACACACACACAGGGTATCTGTTTAGCCCCTCTAAATGCCTTTTCTTATGGCAGGAGAAATCTGCTCTAAAAATCTCCTCGTACTTCATACGCCTTTAGGCAAGTTTAGGTACATCAAGCGTTTGAGCATTAGTGGATTCCATTGGAAAGAATATTAAAAAGTCCAGACCACCAAGAGAAACTCAGTGGAGAATCCCAATGAGGAGGGAAAAAAAGATTATCAAAGAAGGAGACAAAAGGAAAGTGAGGGGATACAAGTTTAATGGGAAATTCGACCAAATCCCACACCCTAAAAGAATGAAAGGTAATAGGACTAGAAAGTGCTCTATGCCCTGACAGTGGAAGCCAAAGAAGATTTTGTGCAGAGAGAGGAGCATTAGCGTAGGCTTTTAAGCTCACCCAAAGATAGACATTACCCAGATCGTGAAGAAGAGAAAGTTGGGATATTTGCACAGCTCAGAAATAATTGGATGTCAGGGACTTCCAATCCTCCTTGTAGCTTAGGTTGAAATATGTTTTTGTGACCTTTGGTCTAGTATTACCCATATGAACATGAGGATCTTGGTCTGAAGCACATGCAGAGGGATCTGCACTCTACATATTATAGTAACTTAGGTAAAAGAGTAATTTTTTATTACTGCGATCTTGACAAACTAAGAGAACAGGTGATGTCGTCAATCAGTAAGGAGAGCTTTCAGGGTTCTTAAAGGAGCTGGGTAAGTAGCATGAAAGGGAGTCTCATAAGAGTTGGTTGAATGTCATCCAAAAATGCAAGGTAAAGCTCTATCATACAAACAGAACGCCATATGATCCAGTAATGCTACCAATCTTCTCTGGCCCAAAACTCCTTTAAAATGGTGTGTTGCAAAGTGTAAAATTGTTCTGTGGTCAGGCAAATTGAAATTTTACATTCTTTTTGGAAATCATGGGTGCTGTGTCCTCTGGACTAAAAAGGATAAAAAGGAGGGGCACCTTCTGGCTTGGTATTAGCATCCAGTTCAAAGTCTGCATCTCTGATTGTAATGGGAGTGCATTAGTGTATATTGAATGGGCAGCTTGAACATCTAAAAAGGCACTATCAATGCTAAAAGATATATCCAGGTTTAGATGAGCATATGCTCCCATCCAGAGGATGACTTTTTCAGGGAAGGCCTTGCATATTTTAGCAGAACAATGCTAAACCGCATACTGCATCTGTGACAATAGCATGGCTTCATAGTAGAAGAGTCCGAGTGCTTAACTGGTCTGCTTGAAGTCCAGACAGTTCACCAATTGAAAATTAGCACATCTTGTAATGGCTAAGAAGACCCAGGACGGTCTCAGTTTTTTGGTACTGGAGTTGTAACTATGAGCTTGAATCCACTTATCACTATTCAAGCTTTGGAGTTTTCTGTAATCTGTCTGTTCATTGAATTACAAATAAACAAACCAACTATGAAAAAGGAACATGGAAGTACACCGGCAGACCAATGGGTTAAATGATAAGACGGATTGGCTTCAGCTTGTCTCCCCCCAAGCCAGGCTGAAGCCTCCCACTTGGATTGGGAGGAGACACGCTGAAGCCATTCTGTCAAGTTTTTTGACAGAGTGGTCTGCAGGTGTGCACTTCCATGTTGCCATTTGATAGTTGGTATTGTCAGGCTGGATGGACTCTTTGCAAACCAGCACTTCATAGTGATTGCAATCACTAAGTTTCTCCCTGTCCTCTTCATCTGTATATAGCCTATATGTCAAGTTCATAATGTTTGAAAACAATTTTAACTTTACATATCATAACCATGAGTATGCTTTAGTAGGGTTTTCTTTGTTTAACAAGTGCAGAATTGTACATCAAAGAATCCTAATGTGGCAACAGCGGTGGTGTCACTGCCATGCTGACACAAAGCCTTCTGCTCCTTGTGCTGCATGTGCTCTGAGGCATCAGGTGTATGGACTTATGATTGGCCAGACCACCTCTGTCCTTTACACCACTGTCAGACCAGACTGAGAGCTAGAAGAAAATACTGTGATGGATGTCCATTGCCATTTCATGCCATAAGTACTCCATCAGAGATCCTTGCTACATTCTATACCTAGTAAACTAGCACTCTGTAAGCTCCTCTGTACTAAGGTTCATAGCTTTAAGTACTTTTAAAGCACTGCATAGCATGTTTTAGATATCTGTACCCATACATGAAAAATATGAATAATATTAATGAAGTACTTTGACCCTGTATTTTTTTTTTTTAATCCTGCACTTCTAATCTGTTGTTTAACATTGTCCCTGATTTAGATGCTCTGCTCAATTCCCACAGTCTGGATCCCACACTGCCATCTTTCCCCCCCTCAGTCACTGGAAACCGGCAGCTGGCCCCTGAAGACACACACCAGCTCCAACCACTGGCTGCTGGGTGTTCCTGCTGCCTCCTGGGTTGTGATGGTGTAATCCCAGGAGGGTGTGTGGGCAGGGACACATCATTGTTGCTTGTGCAAGAATAAGGGCTTGCTGGACAATAAAATTAAAAAAAAAATTAAACAAACCATAAAAGAATGTTGATTTAGATTGAGGTGGGAGAGGAAGTTACAAAGGTTGTAAATTCATTTATTTTCAATAAAATAAAAAAGAGGTTTATACTGACGTGCTCTGTGCAAGAATATTGTACAGAGCAGCCCAAGCATCCTCTTTTGGGTTACCCTGTTGGCGCTCTCCGCTCAGCCTCTTCTGTATGTGTGCTGGCTCACTCCTGAGCTGGAATGTGTGTCTCTACAGACACACACACCATGGCTAGGCCATGCTCCTTGCTCCCTCCTCACAGGATTTGACTGACAGCAGCAGGAGCCAATGCTTGTGAGAGCCCATGAGAGGGGAGAAATGCTGCAGACTGACACAGCGCTTGATTGATGTACGTAAAACTCAGGTAAGTATTTGACTATTTGGGGGAGGGGGGGGGGGGGGGTGGCAGCAACTAGAAGCTTTTACCTTAATGCATTTTATTCTGACTTTAGAACCACTTCTGCTTCAATAATAATGTTATTAATAATATAAATATAAATAGTTCAGTAAAAATATTGTGTATTTTATTGGATATTAACCACTTCAGCCCCGGACCATTTGGCAGCCAAAGGACCAGAGGTCTTTTTTCAATTTCGCACTGCACTGCTTTAACTGGTAATTGCGCGGTCATGCAATGTTGTAACCAAACGAAATTTGCGTCCTTTTCTTCCCACAAATAGAGCTTTCTTTTGATGGTATTTGATTGCCTCTGTGATTTTTATTTTTTGCGCTATAAACGGAAAAACCGCAAATTTTGAAAAAAAAAGATATTTTCTACTTTTTGTTATAAGAAAAATCCAATAAACTCAATTTTAGTCAAACATTTGGGCCAAAATGTATTCAGCCACATGTCTTTAGTAAAAAAAATGCCAATAAGCGTATATTTATTGGTTTGCGCAAAAGTTATAGCGTCTACAAACTAGAGTACATTTTCTGGAATTTACACCGCTTTTAATTTATGACTGCCTATCTCATTTCTTGAGGTGCTAAAATGGCAGGGAAGTACAAAACCCCCCCAAATGACCCCATTTTGGAAAGTAGACACCCCAAGCTATTTGCTGAGAGGCATGTTGAGCCCATTGAATATTTTTTTTTTTTAGTCCCAAGTGATTGAATAAAGACAAAAAAAAGAATTATTTTTTTCATAAAGTTGTCACTAAATGATATATTGCTCACACATGCCATGGTTATATGTGGAGATGCACCCCAAAATACATTTTGCTGCTTCTCCTGAGTATGGGGATACCACATGTGTGGGACTTTTTGGGAGCCTAGCCGCGCACGGGGCCCCGAAACCCAATCAACGCCTTCAGGGTTTCTAAGGGTGCAAATTTTTGATTTCACTCCTCACTACCTATCACAGTTTCGAAGGCCATAAAATGACAAAATAGCACAACCCCCCCCCCCCAAATGACCCCATTTTGGAAAGTAGACACCCCAAGCTATTTGCTGAGAGGCATGTTGAGTACATGGAATATTTTATATTTTGCCACAAGTTGCGGGAATATTACAAAACTTTTTTTTTTTTTTGCCCAAAGTTGTCACTAAATGATATATTGCCCACACATGCCATGGGCATATGTGGAATTACACCCCAAAATACATTCTGTTGCTTCTCCTGAGTACGGGGATACCACATGTGTGGGACTCTTTGGGAGCCTATCCGCATACGGGACCCCGAAAACCAATCACCGCCTTCAGGATTTCTAAGGGCATACATTTTTGATTTCACTCCTCACTACCTATCACAGTTTTGAAGGCCATAAAATGCCAAGATGGCACAAAACCCCCCCAAATGACCCCATTTTGGAAAGTAGACACCCCAAGCTATTTGCTGAGAGGCATGTTGAGCCCATTGAATATTTTTTTTTTTAGTCCCAAGTGATTGAATAAAGAAAAAAAAAAAAAAAAAAAATGTATTCAAAAAGTTGTCACTAAATGATATATTGCTCACACATGCCATGGTTATATGTGAAATTGCACCCCAAAGTACATTTTGCTGCTTCTCCTGAGTATGGGGATACCACATGTGTGGGACTTTTTGGGAGCCTATCCGCGTACGGGACCCCGAAACCCAAGCACCGCCTTCAGTATTTCTAAGGGTGCAAATTTTTGATTTCACTCCTCACTACCTATCACAGTTTCGAAGGCCATAAAATGCCAAAATAGCACAAAACCCCCCCCCCCCAAATGACCCCATTTTGGAAAGTAGACACCCCAAGCTATTTGCTGAGAGGCATGTTGAGCCCATGGAATATTTTATTTTTTGCCACAAGTTGCGGGAATATTACAAAAATTTTTTTTGTTTTCCCAAAGTTGTCACTAAATGATATATTGCCCACACATGCCAAGGGCATATGTGGAATTACACCCCAAAATACATTCTGCTGCTTCTCCCGAGTACGGGGATACCACATGTGTGGGACTTTTTGGGAGCCTATCCGCACACGGGACCCCGAAAACCAAGCACCGCTTTCAGGATTTCTAAGGGCATAAATTTTTGATTTCACTCCTCACTACCTATCACTACCTATCACAGTTTTGAAGGCCATAAAATGCCAAGATGGCACAAAACCCCCCCAAATGACCCCATTTTGGAAAGTAGACACCCCAAGCTATTTGCTGAGAGGCATGTTGAGCCCGTTGAATTTTTTTTTTTTTTTTAGTCCCAAGTGATTGAATAAAGACAAAAAAAAAAGTAAATAAAAAAAATGTATTCAAAAAGTTGTCACTAAATGATATATTGCTCACACATGCCATGGTTATATGTGAAATTGCACCCCAAAATACATTCTGCTGCTTCTCCTGAGTATGGGGATACCACATGTGTGGGACTTTTTGGGAGCCTATCCGCATACGGGACCCCGAAAACCAATCACCGCCTTCAGGATTTCTAAGGGTGCAAATTTTTGATTTCACTCCTCACTACCTATCACAGTTTCGAAGGCCATAAAATGCCAAAATAGCACAAACCCCCCCAAATGACCCCATTTTGGAAAGTAGACACCCCAAGCTATTTGTTGAGAGGCATGGTGAGTATTTTACAGCTCTCATGTGTTTTTGAAAATGAAGAAATTAAAGAAAAAAAATTTTTTTTTTCTTTTTTCAATTTTCAAAACTTTGTGACAAAAAGCGAGATCTGCAAAATACTCACCATACCTCTCAGCAAATAGCTTGGGGTGTCTACTTTCCAAAATGGGGTCATTTGCGGGTGGTTTGTGCCATCTGGGCATTCCATGGCCTCCGAAACTGTGATTGGCAGTGAGGAGTGAAATAAAAAAATGACACCCTTAGAAAGCCTGAAGGCGGTGCTTGGATTTTGGGGTCCCGTACGCGGCTAGGCTCCCAAAAAGTCCCACACATGTGGTATCCCCGTACTCAGGAGAAGCAACAGAATGTATTTTGGGGTGTATTTCCACATATGCCCATGGCATGTTTGAGCAATATATCATTTAGTGACAACTTTTTGTAAAAAAAATTATTATTTTTTTTTTTTTTTCATTATTCAATCTCTTGGGACCAAAAAAAAAAATATTTAATGGGCTCAACATTGCTCTCAGCAAATAGCTTGGGGTGTCTACTTTCCAAAATGGGGTCATTTGGGGGGGGGTTTGAACTGTCCTGGCATTTTATGCACAACATTTAGAAGCCTATGTCACACTTCACCCACTCTTCTAACCACTTGAAGATAAAGCCCTTTCTGACACTTTTTGTTTACATGAAAACATTTTTTTTTTTGCAAGAAAATTACGTTGAACCCCCAAACACTATATATATTGTTAAAGCAAAGGCCCTACAGATTAAAATGGTGGGTGTTGCATTTTTTTTTTCCACACAGTATTTGCGCAGCGATTTTTCAAACGCATTTTTTGTGGAAAAAAAAAATACACTTTTTTTTTATTTTAATGCACTTAAACACACTATATTGCTCAAATTTTTGATGAAATAAAAAATATGATCTTAGGCCGAGTACATGGATACCAAACACGACATGCTTTAAAATTGCGCACAAACACGCAGTGGCGACAAACTACATACATTTTTAAAAGCCTTTAAAAGCCTTTACAGGTTACCACATTAGATTCACGGAGGAGGTCTACTGCTAAAATTACTGCCCTCGATCTGACCTTCGCGGTGATACCTCACATGCATGGTGCAATTGCTGTTTACATATGACGCCAGACCAACGCTTGTGTTCGCCTTTGCGCAAGAGAAGGGGGGGCAGGGGTGCTTTTTTTTTTTTTTTTTTTAGTTTTTCTTTTTATTTAGCTTTTTTATTTTATTTTTAAACTGTTCCTTCCATTTTTTTTTCTTAGTTATCATTTTTATTGTTATCGCAGGGAATGTAAATATCCCCTATGATAGCAATAGGCAGTGACAGGTACTCTTTTTTTGAAAAAATTGGGGTCTATTAGACCCTAGATCTTTCCTCTGCCCTCAAAGCATCTGACCACACCAAGATCGGTGTGATAAAATGCTTTCCCAATTTCCCAATGGCGCAGTGGGTATGCCCACCATTAGAATACCTCCCTTCATCCACCCACTTCTAATGATGGGCATACATGCACCATTTATATATGCCGGAGCATGGGGGCATCCTCCCGCAAAAAAGTTATGCCACATACACATGGTCGGACTTTTCCACGGGCAAGCCTCCGTCGGAATTTCGACCGTATGTACGTGGCATTAGGAGCAAAATCGCTCCTCCGCCCTCTGCTGCCCCCATGCTTCGGCATATATGCTCTTTTTTTTTAACTGTGGTGGTGAAATCACCTCCTACAGCGTTGGAGTCGCGGCTTTATGTATCGTGGGAGCAAACGCTGTTGCTGTCAAGATAAATAAATCCACGCTGCAACTGAATGGCGTACCTGCTAAACAAATAATGGTTTAACATTAAAACAAAGTAACATTACAGTATAACAGTAAGACCTTACCATACCATACCTGCAAAGCAAATACCAAAAAAAAAAAACATAGTAAAAAATAAAACATTTTGTTAACGCAACCGGTGCCTAAAATATATATATGCCGAAGCATGGGGGCATCCTCCCGCAAAAAAGTTATGCCACGTACACATGGTCGGACTTTTTTCGACCGTATGTACGTGGCATTAGGAGCAAAATCGCTCCTCCGCCCTCTGCTGCCCCCATGCTTCGGCATATATGCTCTTTTTTTTAACTGTGGTGGTGAAATCACCTCCTACAGCGTTGGAGTCGCGGCTTTATGTATCGTGGGAGCAAACGCTGTTGCTGTCAAGATAAATAAATCCACGCTGCAACTGAATGGCGTACCTGCTAAGCAAATAATGGTTAACATTAAAACAAAGTAACATTACAGTATAACAGTAAGACCTTACCATACCATACCTGCAAAGCAAATACCAAAAAAAAAACATAGTAAAAAATAAAACATTTTGTTAACGCAACCGGTGCCTAAAATATATATATGCCGAAGCATGGGGGCATCCTCCCGCAAAAAAGTTATGCCACGTACACATGGTCGGACTTTTTTCGACCGTATGTACGTGGCATTAGGAGCAAAATCGCTCCTCCGCCCTCTGCTGCCCCCATGCTTCGGCATATATGCTCTTTTTTTTAACTGTGGTGGTGAAATCACCTCCTACAGCGTTGGAGTCGTGGCTTTATGTATCGTGGGAGCAAACGCTGTTGCTGTCAAGATAAATAAATCCGCGCTGCAACTGAATGGCGCACCTGAAAACAAAAAAATGGTTAACAATAAAACACAGTAAACAAAATTACATACCTGAAAAGCAAGCATGATAAAACATAATAAAACATTGCAGAATAGAATAGAGTAAAAAAGAGCAACAATAGAGAGAGAGAGAGAGAGAGAGAGAGAGAGAACAATAAAACGACAACTATTTTTGGTTTTTTTATTTTATATTTTTTTGGGGGTTTTTATTTTTTTGTACTTTTTTTTTTTTTTTTTTTTACACTTTTTTTTTTAAACTATAACTATAATTTTAACTGTAACGGTCGGGTCTCAAAATGCGATGGCATTCTTGAGACCCTGTAACTATAATTTTAACTAACGGTCGGGTCTCAAAATGCGATGGCATTCTTGAGACCCTGTGAAAGTGTATCCTAGCCTGTGAAATGCTGTACCCTACGCTAATACCTCACTAGTGAGTGGTAGCGTTCAAAACATTCACCAATGCAGAGACCAGGATTGTCAGGACAGCGTGGACAATAATAACGGGTGTCACGCCTACATCCGCGCTTGCTACAGACACGACATCTTTTTTGGGGGGCTCGTTGGGTAGGGATACTCGGGAGGACATAAGAATAACGCCTCTCATACAGCCGGCTAACTGCATTTGGTTGGGAATGGTGAGGTGCAGAACCGTCTGGAAACAGAAGGTCTGTGAGAACCTCTTCCTGGAATTCAAGGAAGGGTAACCTCCCGCCTGAAGCTCCGTATAGCACATGAGCATTCAGGAAAGCCAATTGGAACAAATAAATAGACACTTTTTTGTACCAGCGTCTAGCCTTACGGACAACTAGGTACGGCGCCAACAACTGGTCGTTGAGGTCCACCCCTCCCATATTAAGGTTATACTCGTGGACACAGAGGGGTTTCGTCACAACACCAGCCGCCGTACGAATTTGGACTGTCGTGTCTGCATGAAGGGAGGTAAGAACGAAAACATTCCTATTATCCCTCCACTTCACAGCGAGCAAATTATTACACTTCAAGCAGGCTCTCTCCCCCAGCCTAAGAGGGGAATCTACAAGCCGCTGGGGAAAGCCCCGGCGATTAGGTCGCACGGTGCCACATGCTCCAATCTGATGATCAAACAAGTGACTAAACAGTGGCACGCTCGTGTAATAATTGTCCACGTACAAGTGGTACCCCTTTCCGAATAAGGGTGACACCAAGTTCCACACTATCTTGCCAGCGCTCCCTATGTAATCTGGACAGTTCTCCGGCTCTACGTGACTATCTTTTCCCTCATAAACCGAAAAGCTCCACGTATAGCCTGTTGCCCTGTCACAGAGCTTGTAGAGCTTGACCCCGTATCTGGCACGCTTGCTGGGAAGGAACTGTTTGAAAGACAAGCGGCCAGAAAACTTAATCAGGGACTCGTCAACGCAGACAACTTGATTGGGAGTAAACAAGGCTGCAAAACGTTGGTTGAAGTGGTTTATGAGGGGCCGAATTTTGTAGAGCCGATCAAATTCAGGGTCTCCACGAGGACGACAGAGTTCATTGTCACTGAAGTGCATGAACCGCAAGATCTGTTCGTATCGTGCCCTGGACATGGAGCGAGAGAACACGGGCATATGGTGGACTGCGAGGGTGGACCAATAAGACCTCAGAGTCGGGAATTTATGCATGCCCATGTTGAGGGAAAGGCCCAGAAAGGACTTAAATTCGGAAACCGTAATTGGTTTCCAATCTCTGGCAAGGGAAGGCAACTGGGGATTAGCGGCGATGTATTGACCAGCGTATATATTACTTTGGTCCACAATAGATCTATAGAGATCTTCCGTGAAAAACAGCGATAAAAAATCGGATGGCTTTAAATCAGCTGTTTCCACTTGAATACCGGGTTGGCCAGTGAATGGGGGAAGTACGGGTCCTGCAGAAGTGGTGGGCACCCAATCAGGATTGGCAAATTCTGCAGGAAGGACACTATGTGATCGACGGGCCTGCCTTTGTCTTCTTCTTGGTGGCAGCGGGACACTACTTGTGCTTGCCACCTCGCCAGCTTGAACTGCACTTATGGGACTCGCCACGTCACCAAGTGTTACTGCAGTGCTGGTTTGACTACGTCCAGGGTGTACTAGGCCGCTGGTGCTTGCCAGTTCACCAGAAGGAATAGCGGCGCTAGTACTTCTCTGCTCCCTACGAGAGACCTGCGGTTCCTGCACCTCAACAACATCAGAAGATCGGGATCGGGTATGCCTGACCTTAGCAGGGACCTCACCTCCGTCGCCAGAGCTATCTGTCATGGAGCCGCTGTCGTCTACTGGATCGTATTCTGAGCCTGATTGTGACAGATGAGTGACCTCCTCTTCACTATCTGACATACTCAGAAACAAGTAGGCCTGTTCACTAGTGTACTTGCGATTTGCCATTTTGGGCTCTAAATTTAATAGTACACTAGTGAGATTCACAGGAAAAAAAGCTCCTAGGCTGCTGGCGACTGAATCAAAACGCTACCAAAAAAAACTGTTAGCGATCGCAGGGATCAGGCCTGACTCTGCGAACGCTGCAGTTATGTGTGCTTAGTGTTTTGTAAGTGACAGTGATCGATCGATACTGCACTTGGGTGGGTGGGCTGGGCTGGGCTGGGCGGCGGGGGGAAAACGCAGGTGCTAGCAGGTATCTGGGCTGATCCCGCTAACAATGCGTTTTTTGGAACCCTAAACTGCTGGGACGCTAGTATAGATCTGATCAGATCAGATATTGATCTGTTCAGATACTATACCACTAAGGGAGGTGTATGCTTTGCGCGTGGGTGTTTGCGGTACTGGCACTAACCTGGGGCGACGCAGACCTTATTTGACCCTAAAAACCTAATTGATATCACCCGCCGGGCGATCAGGGGGTTAAACCGTTATTGGGTAATAAATGGCGGCAGCCCTGACAGTATAAAAAACAAACTAACTAACCAGCGTCACCCGTAACAGTAATACGGTGATCACTGGTGAAAGGGTTAACTAGGGGCAATCAGGGGGTTAAAACCTTTATTAGGTAATATATGGGGGTACCTGACGCTATATAAAAACCTGACGGGGAACCTAAATAACTAAATAACTAACTGGCTAACCAGCGTCACCAGTGACACTTATACGGTGATCACTGGTGAAAGAGTTAACTCTAGGGGCAATCAAGGGGTTAAAACCTTTATTTAGGTTGTAATATGGGGGTACCTGACCTATAAACCTATTTATGAACCTATATAAACCTGGCGGTTACCTAAAAAAAAAAAAACTGGCTACCTAGCGACACCAGTGACACCTAATGCAGCGATCAGAAAAACGATCGCTTAGTGACACTGGCAAAAGGGGGTGAAAGGGTTACCTAGGGGGCAATCAAGGGGTTAAACCTTTATTGGGGGGGGGTAGGGGGCTACCTTAGACCTAAAGGGGCCTAAAACTAACTGCCCTGACAGTTATTACAGTCACACTGACACTAAATGCAGTGATCAGTAAATAAATGATCACTGCAATCAGTGACACTGTGACTGGGGGGGCAGGGGGTGATCTGGGGGGTGATCTGGGGGTGACAGGGGGGTGGATTGTGTGCCTATGTGTGCCTGGTGTCAGTGTAGTGTTGTGCACTTACTTCTGCATCTTCACCGCTCGGCGTCCCGGTCAGAAAGACCGACACGAGGAGCGTGACGTCACTTCCCCTTGCCTGTGTTTACAATTACACAGGCAAGGGAGAATGTGATTCGCCAGGAGCGATCGCGAGGGGGTGGCCAGAAACCACTGGCCGTCCCCTCTTCCCGGATCGCTCCTGAAGCGATACCGACCGTCCCCGCGGGCAGAGGGGGGTCCGATCGGACCCCCCAACCGCCTGAAGAATGGCACGTACAGGTACGTGATTTTGCCTGTACGTGCCATTCTGTTGACGTATATGTACATGGGGCGGTCGGGAAGTGGTTAGAGGGAATCTGACCAGACAGAAATATTGGAATATTGGAGCTGCCTTCACTGAAATTTGTTTTAGGGTGCAAGCTCTGGGTCTGTCGTTCCCATCCTTGCTTTAATACTTAATGAGGCACAATGAGTGCCTTAACAATTAGTGAAGCAAGAGTAAAAATTAAGACACCTAAGTTAGCAACTACAAAAACAAATATCTACAACAATGGCTGCTCCCATATTCAGTCCTGATTGGTTAAAATGTATGTAAACTCTTTTATGAAGAACGGAATAAGCAGTGAGCAAAAGAAAAGTGTACCATGTCATAAATTATATCATAGGAAAGTTGTAAATATAGACTTCCCCCCTCCCAGCACAACCCTCCCCCCTGTCTAGCTCAAATTCTCTACCCCTAAAATTTCCCCTCCAAGTGCACATTCCGCCCCCCCACTCCAAATCCCCCCCCAATCCCCCCCCAACACAGATTTTCTTCCTACCATCCCCTCTCCTGACACAAATCTCTCTAAATCACCACTCTTAGCACTTCCCCCAAATTCCCCATCCTAGAACAATACTTACCACCTGCCGCCTCCCAAATTCCCCCTTCCAACACAAATCCCCCCTCCCTTAATCTCTGTGCGGTGCCCTTCCACCTAACATGATACCACAGTGCCCAGGGCAGCCGCCCCTCCTGCTCACCCCTTGTCCCGGCCCTGGTTCTATTCTATTGTCAGAGCTGTTCGCAGAATTGAATCAAGATGGCAGGTATCAGATTAAATCATTGTGCTGTGCTACTAAAGAACCATTAAACTAATGACCAAATATGGCTTTCTCAGGTGATTATATAATCAAAACATATATATTAAATATAGGAATAATGGCAATTGTTTAAATTATATTAGGTTAATAATATATAATTGGTATATGAAATCCCAACTTTACCAAAATCCTTTTATTTTGTTTTAGATAAAGTGGGCAAAGGTTATTGCTTCTGCCAGGTGTTTATTGCTGTCTAGATCCATATTAGAGAATTGTATTGTCACTTCCTGTCATTTCTTGTATGGGTGTCACAGCAACAGAAAACAAGAAAAATCCTCCAAGGAGGGTCACTGACAGGAGTAAACAGCTGACAAAAAATATAATTGTTCCTCACTTTATCCAAAAGAAAAAAAAAAGAAGAAAAAACTTGACTGCAGTTTGGCTTTAATGCTAATATATGAATCCAAGCATATTGCTGCATAAAATATTTGTACACTTTTTTTTTTTGTACATGTGGATAAAACTCTTGCTCAATAAAATGGTTTTATGACTAATAAAATTAAAATCAGCTCAATTAAGTTTGCATTTAGTTTTAGGTTAGTATAAACATCTTGAACTCCATCTGGGACACAGCACAAGGATGTAAAAGTACTTTTGAGGTCTAAGATGGTTCTCGGCTGAAAATAATTACATTTTTATTGCTACTAAGCAAGCACTGTACAAAGCAATAGCTAAAGAAGTCAGTGAAGAATAAAACTCTAAATAAAATGCATTAGCAGATAGATGTAAATATATCATTTGAAATAAAACATTTGAAAGTGAGCCAACAAGGTAGTGCACTTTCAGCATTTCAGCCATTCATAATTGGCAAGCATTAAAATAAAAGTTTTCCATTCAATAAGCTCGAATGGATGATTCCAGGCGTCAGTCTAATAATATTAACAATGATAAAAACCAAGAGTCTGATTTTATGTCTGCGTGGAAAAGCTTTACCTTATCTCCACTAGTGGAAGGAATGATCCATGAAATGTAGCTTTTGGCTCGTAAACATCAACAGAGGGCAAAACGGGCTTTAAAGGTATTTAAAGATGACCTAGCCTCTGAACTTCACGACCATCACTTCTCTCCCAATAAAGTACATAAATAACTAACACATGACACAGTAATGGAGTTTAATTGTCATAGCAGGCTTTTACTAACAAAAACTGTATAAATAACAAACTAAAATCAAACACAATATGAACTTGGGCCAAGGTCCTTTAAAGCAGTGGTCATCAATCCTGTCCTCAGGGCCCACTAACAGGCCAGGTTTTATGTATTACTTTGGGGAGATGCAGACTAGAATACTGCAATCACTGAGCAGCAAATTATATCACCTGTGAAGTATTTCAGTTATCTGGCAAACCTGGCCTGTTAGTGGGCCCTGAGGACAGGGTTGATGACCACTGCTGTAAAGGCACTAAAGAACTGTGCATATCTCCAAAAACCCATACGATAGACCTTTGGTGATGACAGGAGATGGTAATTCTGGCAGACCAGCAAAGGTGACAGGCCAGCTGAGGTGGATGGAGCTGGAAATGATGGCAGGTCAGCTGAGGTGGAAGGGGCTGGTAAGGGAGGCAAGCCAGCAAATTGTCAGGAGCTGGTAATTCTGACAGGCCATCAGAGATGACAGGAGCTCATAATAGTGGCTGGCCAGCGGGGATGGCAAGAGATGGTAATTCTGGCAGGCTAGCAGAGGTTGTAAGAACTAATAATAATGGAAGACTAGCAGAGATAGGAGGAGATGGTAATGGTGGCATTGGCAGAAAAAGTCAGGTGCAGGTACTGGAAGCAGGTCACCAAAGCTGACAGGAGCTGGTAATGGTGGAAGGGCCAGCAAAGTTAACAAAAAGGAGTTGACAGGAGCTGGTAATGGTGACAGGCCAACAGCGATGGCAGTAGAGGGTACATTTGGAAGGCTAGCAGAGGTTGCAAGAACTGGTAATGGTGGAAGGCTAGCAGAGGTAGGAGTACCTGGTAATGGCAGCAGCCTAGAAGATGTGTCAGGAAATGGTAATGGAGACAGGCCAACAGAGCCTGCAGGAGCTGGTCATAATGACAAGTCCAGCATAGGTGGCAGGAGCTTGTAATTGTGGCAGGCCCTGAGAGATGACAAGAACTGGCAATGGTGGCAGCCACAGGTCAGGAGAGATGTTAGGAACTGTTAATGAGGGCAGGCGATTAGAGGTTGTATGAGCTAATAATTGTAATGCTGCGTGCACACGATCAGATATTCCGACAATGAAATCCTGGGATTTTTCTCCGACGCATGTCGGAAGCTCAGGCTCAAGCTTGTCTTGCATACACACGGTCGCACAAATGTTTTCAGAAATTCCGATCGTAAAGAACGCGCTGACGTACAACAAGTATGACGGCACTATAAAGAGGGAGTTCAATAGCCAGTGCGCCACCCTTTGGGCTCCTTCTGCTAATCTCGTGTTAGTAGAAGTTTGGTGAGAGACGATTCGCGCTTTTCAGCCTGGTGCTTTTCAGATCGTTACTGCTCTTCAGTTTGTGCTTGTGGGTTTGTATCTGGTTTTCAGTGCGTGTAGTCAGTTCGCATCTGTTTTTCAGTGTGTGCTATTTATAGTACGTATTTGATTTTCAGTGTGTTCTTGGCCGCTCATTTCTGATTTTCAGTGCATTCTGTTAGTTCGTTCTGACCAGCCGACCACTTTGAAGCCATGTTGCGGGTACGTACTCATACAGTGCTGTGCAGGGTCTTGGTGTTGGGGTTCTTACTTTGACCCAAGTCCAGTCCATGAACAGGACGAGGAGGAGTTCATGGACCAAGAATTGTTTCCCCCTGCGTGACCAATTCTCAAATATGCCTTTGTTGCGGGAGATCCGTGAGAATAATCCTGATGGTTTCAGGAATTATCTCCGGATGACGGAACCCGTTTTTCACCGTCTGTTGGCTTTGCTGTCCCCTATATTACGAAGCAGGACACCTGCATGTGGCAATCCATCACTCCCGAGCAGAGGCTCGTTGCCACCTTGGGGTACTTGTCGATGGGGAGAAGTCTGCAGGACATCAAGTTCTCAACAGGCATCTCCCTCCCAGGCTCTGGGAATCATTATTCCAGAGACCTGTTCTGCCATCATTCAGGTCCTGCAGAAGGACTATATTAGGGTAAGTTTTATCCTTTAACATCACATTATATGTATTTAAATAAATGTATTTTTAAAATAAATTTGTATTTTAAAATGAAAAATATTTCCCTAGTTAGCTGTCTCCTAGGTTCTCCAATGGGCTTTTTATTTTCTTCAATAGTTCCAACGTAATTTCTTTGATACATGAGGTGACAATCTCTTCTTCAGCTAACTATTATTTATGTTGTGGGTCTGCTAAACACACACCTTCTTTTTGTTGTTAATGTATGTAATGCATTAATGATACTAATATTCATAATTTTCAGCACCCTGAATAATTTTTTTGTAGTGACGATAATGGCCTGATTTATGGAAATTATAAACCACTGTGGGTGTTATTTACTAAAGGAAAATCCACTTTGCACTACAAGTGCACTGCAAAAATGCACTTAAAGGGGAACTGAAACTGCACTGAAAGTGCACTTGTGCAAAATGGATTTGCCTTTTGGAAATAACCCCCATTGTCACTGTAAACACCAACTTAAGCAAAAAACTGCTATTGAGCATTGAAAGAAGAAGCCACGCATTGTTGAGTAGATTCACATGCACGTGCATTTAGAAAAGGGTTTTTGAACAAACCAACATATTTTTTGGAATATATGTTTTATTTTTTTTGGGACAGTAGAAATGTCCTTTTTTGTGGTAAACAGGCATGTTTTTAAAAACATAAAACAATACACAACTCAGGAACTTACAAAGTTCAACTTTGATAAATTTAAGGCAATATCAGACATTAGTATGTTCAAACTGTGTTGATATTGCCTTCATCAGATGGGGTGATGTCACCCCTGTGAAAGCCAAATTGTGAAGATGCACACAAATTGAGAGTCACAATGGGGATTTCCCTCCTGATCCCATGCCTAAGGTCAACATGTGCTAGCGACCATCATGGGGGATCAATGGATCTGTTTCGGGGGTACAACCCCTTCCTCTCAGCTACTTGAGTTGCGAGGAAGGGGCTGCACCCACAAAACACATACATTGATATCCCATGATGGCAGATAGCACATGTTGACACACTGTGTGCATCTTCAAAATTTGGCTTTCAAAATTTTTTAGAAAAGTTCTAATAAAAATCTAAAAATTATAAAATGTTGGTGTGTTTTATATTCTGCCTAAAACATCAATGATGTTTTTGAGTCTTTTTTCAACATCATTGATGTCGTCCTTGATCTTCTGTAAATCCCGATTGCACACCATGATCTCCCCAATGAGTACATGTGCACTTGCACTTGTGAAATGAGATTCTTCTTCCACAACATCCATATCACCTAAAATAACAAAAACACACCATGTATTATAAATATGCAGGCATACATCTATTACCTGAAGCTGTGATGTCAGACACTCACATGTTGTGGTCACTATTTCGCCCACTTCATAAACCCTTCCTTCCTCCACATCCTGAGGTTGTGGTTTTGGGATTTCCCCTTCTTTAGGAGGTTGTGGGTCCCTGGTGTCCTCTGACATCCCGATTCTTTTCTCCCCTATGTGAATAAAATAAAGGTATACTTAGCACACATATATTTGAGGCCAGAAATAGGGATACGAAACATTGCTTGGAAGTGTCGTACAATTGTCGGTTTTGGCAGAGTTCCAAGCTGAAGACATGATGTTTTCCCTTTATTAAAGCTGAATACTTACCTTTTTGGGTAAAGTATAACACATGGAGACACCCCTAGTATCCACTGGAGTATCCACTGGAGCACCTGTGTGAGACACCCTAAAAAGTTTGTTCTGGTGTCCCACACTAGTGCTCCTGAGTCCAGATGTGTAAACAGCTGCTGAATGTCCTCTCCTTACACTGAATCAAGTTTGCATTTCATTCTAGTTACAAACCCATCTAGACAACAATGTACTAAACTTCTTTTAATACAAATACGCCTGAACAAATGTAGTTAACCTGCACCTGACAAAAACATTGTATAAGTGGGCTAACGAACGATGTTTACTATGAACGATTAATGTGCCCACGAACCTGAAACTTGCTATTTTAAACTGTACAACAGTAAAGTAAAGCACAATGAAGGTACAATTTTAACTTAGGGCATCAGTGGCCAATACTGCTTAGAGATTGAGGCCTATATTGGGACAAGATTATGCAAGTTTAGCCTGACATTAGGCTTTGTCTTGTGTTGTGTCTTGCAGAAAAAATGGATCGATTGAAGGATCATGATTTCCTCCCCCAATTCATTTATTTGTACAGAGAGCTGCCCTGTCTGTGGCAGACAAAACACCCTTTTATACAAATTGACTAAAGAGGAAGTCAGCACTGGATAAATTGCTGGAATTTGTGAAGCTGCTGATCACCACGCCAGACATCAACTATTTGAAGTTCAAAATTGGTGGCATGAGGAGCACATATAATAGGGAGCGCAAGAAGGTCCAGGATTCCCAGAGATCAGGAGCAGCAGCAGATTACATTTATGTACCCAGGCTGTGGTACTCTGTCAGACCAGACTGAAATCAGGCCATTTTTTGGTGGAACATTGAACTCCCAAATATAATCCTCCCACACACTGGGAGCTCAAGTGCCATGTAAGTATTTGTCTTTTGTGAAAAACATAGCTATAATTTAAAGAGTCACAAAACGATCCAGCTAAAACTAACCTCCCAATCCTGCACAGTGCTATAAAGCAAATTCTTTTATTGAAATGAGAATTCCATTTTTTATTGTCACAATATAATTAATATTATATAATAAATCTGAAAATAACTTGCATAACAATAAATACCGTATATACTCGAGTATAAGCCGAGATTTTCAGCCCTTTTTTTAGGGCTGAAAGTCCCCTCCTCGGCTTATACTCGAGTCAGCACCGTCTGTCTGCATGAACAGCGTGTCATGCAGACAGACGGCAGTGTTCACTATTTAAAAGCCGCGCCGCGCCTCCGCCTCCTCCAAATTTAAAAACCGCGCCTCCTCCTCCTCCTTGTCCGTGATAGGCGGACACTAATTTTCCCAGCAGTAAGTGTTCCGCCTATCACGGATGTCCTGTCATTCTCTTCTCATGGACGAGGATGAGAGGATGTCCGTGATAGGCGGAACACTGCACACTGACTGCTGGGAAAACAGAGTGTTCCTCCTATCATGGACGAGGAGGAGGAGGAGGCGCGGCTTTTGATTCTGTAATGGCGCCGTACACGTTGATCGCCCGGATCAGCATGGGGGGGACACAGAACGGGGGGACACAGAACGGGGGACACAGGACGGGGGACACAGGACATCCAGCGATCGCGATCGTGCCGACAAGGAGGCAAGCCTGCAATGGTGGACAGATCGGAGGTGACAGATCGGCACAGGTAGGCTCCAATGGGGACACAGGGGGGGTTTGTGCAGGACACAGGGGACATGCAGCTACAGATGGGCATTTGCTGACCCTCTTTTCCACTTACAGTAGCTGCTGCATTTTTCACCCTCGGCTTATACACGGGTCAATAAGTTTTCCCAGTTTTTTTGTTGGTAAATTAGGGGCCTCGGCTTATACTCGGGACGGCCTATACTCGAGTATATACGGTAACAATAAATAATTGAGTCAATATTAATGCAGGTGAATATAGTCAATATATTCACCTGCATTAATATTGACTCAATTATTTATTGTTATTTATTGTTATGCAAGTTATTTTCAGATTTATTATATAATATTAATTATATCGTGACATTCGAGGATTACCTGGGAGGGGGGGGGGGGAAGGGCCACATACTACTTTTAAAATATTTTACTTCATTGTGTGAGATCACCTTTTATGTTGGCAGCTTCCTATTCCCCATAGGTGAGGTTGTGCGCAGTAGTTACCCTTCTTTTTATACATTTTTTATTGTGTTGTTTTGATTCTATGTGCACTTCTGACTTGTTGGTCTTTTTCATTAAACGTCTGTTTAATGAGTAAATGCAGTGCGCGTATATTGGGGTCATGTGTACCCCTCTACTCTATTCATTCTACCCCCATGACTCATTGAGCCTGTGATCCTTTTGCACAAGTGTCCCTGACATCACTTTGTCAATAAGTGGCTTATTTTCCGCTTATGTGCCTTGGTAGGCAAAGATGGCACAATAAGCCACCTATTGATAATATTGTGGGAGGAAACAGCATGATTGATGTCAAGGATGCCAGCCCAGTAAGCTAACATTTATGCAGTCCATCTCAGGCGTGCACTGAGGAGGGAGTGGTGCCATGTAGAGCGAATGTAGTCACCCTCCTAAAGCAAATTGTTACAAGGGAGAATGCTAATATATTTTTCAAGATGTGTGGTCTGCAGATGTCATTAAAACGGGCACAGATTAATCCAAATGATGGTATGGAATATGTTTTTTCTTATTTATTTTTTATTTGAGCTTAGTTTCACTTTAAATCTAAAGGTAGAATTGAAAAGAGGGAGATTTTTCAGTCCATATAGCTTGACTTCATTGCGCAAGGAAGCTATTTCCCTCTTTTTTCCCTCTGATCGATCCTCCAGTTCTTGACCATATGCTAAGAAGTTCAACTATGAATTACAAATTTTGGAAAAGCACTGTGCAAAATGCCTGTGGCAAACATACTACACCTTCCTGCAATTTAAATGTTAGCATACTGAAGTGAAAGAATATATGAAAGTTTACCATTACATAGGGAACATATTTCCTTTATGTGATCATACAAGTGGTTATATTTATAGTCTGCAATCCATGAATTCAGAAATGATGCTTTCATGAAAGCCCCCAATGCCATTCTTAAAAAAAAAAAAATGACTAAAGTAACGCTATTATATTCTTGTTCCACACTGCAGTTTACACGCAACAACAATTTTATCCATGAAGTAATTTACCAGAATACTAAAATGGGTGAATAATATGTTAGAAAACTATAACCCACTGCCTGGCTGTATCCTTCCATTAACATACACAACTTTTAAATCAAAACTTGGGTCACTTAGTGGACCACACTAGACAAGGTTTAGGTTTCCATGTGGCCAGGCCAACCACTTATATGTTTGATCAGAAGTCTCCACATTTGTCAAAAATGTCTGTGAGAAATTTCAAGTGCTAGCATGTCTGAAGGTGTTTGTGGCATTTAACACCCCTTTTCCGGATATTGCAGCCTGGCAATAAAACAGAGACAAATGATTGTAGAAAAACTTCCTCTACTGACTAGACATGGGCACCTTCAAAAAATTTGTTTAGTTTCGTTCCGTTTTCGATACGTCCGAAAAAAAAATCGTATTTCGTAATTCGTGTACGGAATTCAATTCGGATTCGAATACGAATTTTCGTTAGATTCGTAAACTTTTTGTTAAAATAACGAAAGTTCGTTATGATGAATTTATCATTATGAGGGGCTCCCACCATCCCTGTGCTGTGCTGACTTCCTGGGTTTTTAACTTTTAGGCTTGTTAACTTTTCGTAACAATTACGAATGTTCGTTATGATGAATTTATCGTTATGAGGGGTTCCCACCATCCCTGTGCTGAGTTCCCGGGTCTGAGTGTACACCCGCTGTGAACATTATGAGGGGTTACCACCATCCCTGGGCTGTGCTGACTTCCTCTGATTGGGGAACAAAACACCAGTCACAATTCTGTTAATTTGGTATTTCGTATTTCGTATAAAATTCATAAGCATAGAAATTCCCATAGGGTTCCCACCATGCCTGTGCTGACTTCCTGGGGTTTTAACTTTTAGGCTCGTTAACTTTTCGTAACAATTACGAATTTTCGTTAGGAATTTGTATCTGAAATTCGTAAACGAAATTTCGTATTTCGTACGGAATTCGTATGCATAAAAATGTGTATTTTGGATACATACGAATGTACGAATTTCCGGAAATTCATATACGAATTTTCGTACAAAACTAATCGCACATGTCTACTACTGACATCATTTACCTTTGGCATGCGCATCTAGGAAATGTGTTTCTGATCTCATGGCAAGCTTTTATCATCTACATTGTGTTCTGCGACCAATAGATCTAGGCAATACATTGATTGATATTACCATTTTGCAATGCATTTTTTCCACTTTCACACAATTTCTCCCACTGTCACCAACAGTGGGGCATGATTCCTCCTCCTACTGACCACAGGTAATATGTAATTTACTTACTCCCATGGACCACCAAGTCCTAGACATTGGGGTTGATTTACTAAAACTGGATAATGCAAAATCTGGTACAGCTCTGTATAGACACCAAACAGCTTCCAGGTTTTTTGTTAAAGCTTGATTGAACTAGCTGAAGTTAGAAGATGATTGGCTACCATGCACAGCTGAACCAGATTTTGCACTCTCCAGTTTTAGTAAATCAACCCCATTGTCTACTCCCACTAATGCTGAAGCATTTTTTATTCACCCTGGCCACAGGCTGGCCCCCCTAAAGTCTAAAGTGCAGTAAACTTGCCCTCTCTTTAGAAAGTTTGGAGACCCTGGTCTAATCAATTCATATAAAAACTATGGAAAGATAGTGCCACGCCTAAAGTTTTATAAAGAGATTGTAAAGTCTGCATTAAGGTGAAAAACCTTCTTTGCTGCAGCTCCCTCTTTTTCTTACCCAGGCCCCGCTGGCTCCCATCTCATTGGACAGATTGATAGCAGCAGGAGCAATTGGCTCCTGCTGCTGTCAATCAAATCCAGAGACACGGGAGCAGGGGGCGGGGCTGAGTCACCCAAGGAAGGGGAGGAGCTAGGAGCATCGGCGGGGCACCCCAGAAGAGTAGGATCAGGGCTGCTCTGTGCAAAACCCTTGCATAGAGCAGGTAAGTATAACATGTTTGTTATTTTTATGTTAAAAAATCTGAACCTTTACAACCCCTTTAAACACTGAAAAGGTTGCTATCTGTAAAGATGATGAAGGGGAAGATTCCCCAAATGTACCCCGGACAGCCCTCAAATTTTCCACTCGCCTACTCGCATTTTGTGAGTGGAAAATGAGGGTTGGCAAGGAGCTGGGCTGCCTAGGGGCAAGCACTGCCATCAGGCAGGGATGAATGAGAGCCATTCTCCCAGAGAAAAAGAGAGTGTGGAGGAACAGAGAGGGTGGCCGGATCATTATAGCGTGGAGGAAGAGGAGAGCCAGCTTTATCACAGAGCAGGGTTTGCATGCTGTATCAGCTTACATTACAATTGGAGTCCATGTGCCTTCACACACAGCCCCGCCCTCCTGACCCCGCACCTGTGACAGACAGAACGGGGCCCTGGCATTCCTCCATGCTATAATGATCCGGCCACCCTCTCTGCACGGGTGAGGCTGCATGATGGACACAGGTGATGCTGCACGGGTGAGGCTGCATGGTGGACACAGGTGAGGCTGCATGGGTGAGGCTGCATGATGGACAGAGGTGAGGCTACACAGGTGTGGCTGCATGGGTGAGGCTGCACGGGTGAGGCTGCATGATGGAAACAGGTGAGGCTGCACAGGTGAGGCTGCATGATGGACACAGGTGAGGCTGCATGGGTGAGGCTGCATGATGGACACAGATGAGGCTACAATGATGGACACAGGTAAGGCTGCAATGATGGACACAGGTGAGGCTGCATGATGGACACAGGTGAGGCTGCACTGGGGAGGCTGCACGGGTGAGGCTGCATGATGTACACAGGTGGGGCTGCACGGGTGAGCCTGCATGATGGACACAGGTGAGGCTGCACGGGTTAGGCTGTAATGATGGACACAGGTGAGGCTGCAATGATGGACACATATGAGGCTGCACGGGTGAGGCTGCAATGATGGACACAGGTGAGGCTGCACGGGTGAGGCTGCGATGATGGACACAGGTGAGGCTGCATGGGTGAGGCTGCAATGATAGACACAGGTGAGGCTGCGTTAGTGGCCACTGGTCACGCTGTGATGTTGGACATGGGTGAGGCTGTATTAATGGGCATGGGTGATAAAGTTGTAACTTAATTCTGCATAAAACATTTAAGTGTCATTTCATGAGAATTTTTTAAGGTCATGTATGGGGGTGGGATTAGGGGCGGGGCATGGTAGGGATTGGGTATATATATATATACTCTGCTTTCAGTGTAGCCTATATCTACAGTGCATTCCGTGGTGTACTGTTTCTAATACACTTCAGGCAGTGTACACAGTATCTAATACAGGGTGTACAGTTTCTACTACACTTCTGTTGGTGTACACAGTATACAATACAGTGCGGCCATTGTATACTTTCAAATACACTTCAGGCGGTGTACACAGTATCTAATACATGTAGTGTGGTGTTGCAAAACAAAAAATACATCATGTCCGGAAGGCCACCAAGGAGAGGTAGATGCTCACAGGCCACTAAAAGTGGGCAAGCAGCCTCTGTGTCTACAGTCAACAGTGGTGGTCGTGGACATGGTGCATCCTCTGCAGGTAGCCATGGGGGACGCTTGCCTTTTTTTGCTGCTGCTGGCCATGTTATTGAGCCACAATATGCAGAAGAGTTGGTGGAGTGGATAACATAGCCATCATTCTCCTCATCCTCTGTCCTCTGATGTTAACTGTTTTATATCACTAATAGTAATATTATGTACTAGTGGTATATGTTATCTGTATTGAGGAAGGATGTAAATTTATTATAATGCATGTTTTCATGCGAGTTTATATGAGGATCAATGATGGCGTGGATTGACGTGTAATAATAATGATTCTTACGATTTTATTATTATTTTTTGATGTATATTTTTTATATGAAGTCAACCGCATCTATCGTTGATCCTCGTGGATTTGTTTACCTTTTTGCCTTGTCATCTAGCACTGGAATTAGTGCTATACTTGTAAATGCAACTTTATTACTAAATAAATGTGTTTTTACAAACGGAGAGCACTATAGTCTGCTGTTTTCATTCCCTGTGCCTTGAACCGGAGCTTACTTGCTGAGCACAAGTGATCCATTCATTACCAGTGTATACTCCTCTTCAGCGGTCATTATATCCAGTCATCCAGCCGTTACTACCCTTGTGAGGGAAATGCTTGTGTGACCTATCTGATTTATCAGGAGTCCATACATTGAGGTGAGCTGCTAGGATTACCACCGGTGGAGGTTGTCAAATGATCATCATATGTTTCATCCATAGAAGCATTAATTGTACACTCTCTGGTGCTTGTGCGCTCTGTCATTTATCCTACCATGATGTTACAGCAAAACATGGCGATGCAGGACCGAGCTCTGCTAGAAAAGAAAAGGTACTTAGCTGGTTAACGCTGGATCCCCTGGCTAGGTGAGCATCTGAAATGTGCCAAACACACCATCAGGTAAGGTGTACCCAGCAGTGGCGACTGGTGAAGTTTTAGTATGGGGAGGCCAGACCCCGTCCTTCCTTTTTGACCCCTCCCACTTATCATAAGCTCCACCCCCTTATAGGTCAGCATTACAGATAGGGTATATAGGTCAGCATTGGATATATAGATCAGCATTACAGATAGAGTATATACGTAAGCCTTGGGTATATAGATCAGCATTACAGATAGAGTATATACGTCAGTTTTGGGTATATACTGTAGATCAGCATTACAGATAGAGTATATATGTCAGCCTTAGGTATATAGATCAGCATTACAGATAGGGTATATATATATATATATATATATATATATATATATATATATATATGTCAGCATTTGGTATATAGCACTCACACCCCTCCCCCCTCCGCTCCCGGCTCTGACAGCACCCGTCCTTCCTGGATCATGGCTCTGACAGGAATCCCTCTGGGCAGCTGGTGGCTCTGACAGCACAACACCCTTCCCCCTTCGTGGCTGGCGGCTGTGACAACACCCCCACGCCCCCGGCACGGGGCTCATGGCTCTGATATCCCCCCCTCCGTTTGCGGCTCCTGGCACTAAAAGCACACACAGCACCATGCGGGAGGTACGGCACTTACCGGGCCATGGCCCTCCTCCTGCTGTGTCTCCTCCAGTCCGGGCAGCAGCAGTGGCGGCAGAGAAGTCTGCTCCTCATGCTTCCTCTGCTCCCTGTGTCTCCTCTTCCGCCAAAGGGCTAGGCATCCAATAGGATGTCCCAGCGCTTCGGCCAAGGCACTTTGGGAGGCACTGAAGCAAGAAAATTGCTAACATTCATTAGTTATGGTCATGCAATTGGGTGGGATCGGGGCTTATTCTCTGCGCCCCAATCCCATCCTTTTTTTCTTTTTAATTTGTTTTTATTATATATTCAACAATAAAACAGTGACATAATACAAAAATTGAGAGTTACACAATATTACACCATATGGATCTCTCAGTCATTATGGAATACAAAGGTTTATCTAGTAAATTTAAAAGACATGGAATTTCTTCATTGTATGGATCAATTCAACATATTTATCCGCCCATCCTTTTTTTAAGCCTATTAGAGCCTCTGGCTTTAATCAGCTGCTTAAAAAAAAACAAATCCTCCTGCCGCCGCCATAGGAGTATATGAGTCCGGCTTCCTGAAAGGGGCCAGGCGCATGTATAGAGGGGCTGCGGCAGGGATAGGGGGGGCGGCACCCATGCGCCCACAATGCATGGGCTGCCACTGGTACCCAGTGCAATCTTCAAAACACTATTCAGTCACAAGGATCACTTTTAGGGTTCTAATATGTGTCGAAGATAATGTTTTACTGTTTACTTAGATAAAATATTTGGAAAAACAGTAAGACACAGCAAAATCATTATGTGTCACCTAGCTGCAGCAATAAAGTAAACGTATATATTCTAAAATGTATATATTAATCGTCCAGAGCAAGCGTGTATTGCAATTGTGATTAAAATATCACAATAATGGGGGGGCGTGGCTAGCCAGCAGAGCGGATGGTCGCACACTGAAACAGCTCCGTCAGATCCTGGACAAAACCGGCGGAATTATACCGACTAGAAGCCTCGTTTCAGCCCACAAACCACCACAAACAGAGCGGGATCACCCCCAGATGTCATCCCGAAAGCGAAAAGAACTTACCCGGCCGGGTAAGATGACGGACTTTTTCTCCCATCCAGCCCGCCAGCAGGCCCAAGATGGCGCCGGCCACAGCAGCGGCAACACACGCGGCCCGCGCAATCATTCCAGCCGTTCGGGGAGCCAAACAACTCACACCAGCACAGGCCCAAGGCCTCAAAGGCACTACTCTCCCCCGCCGTCGGCATCATCAAGCCCAGCAAAGAGCAAGCAGAAAACGCTGCAGGCGGACACAGACAACCTAGAGGTAAGCGGCCTTGACTCATCACTAGACGATACCAGGGAATTGCAGGACTCCATCACTGACTTCCCCACATTAAACCAGCCAGTAATGGACACCACACTTAAAGACATGTTAGTCTCCCTGCGCACAACACTGCATGCAGATATGATGTCCATTACACAACAATTTAAAACTGAAGTTACAGCGGTCTCAAGCAGAGTATCCCATATTGAATCTAAAATGGAGGACTTTACTGCCACATTCAATGACTTAGTGGATGCCCATAATGACAGGGAGGATGATATCTCCTCTATTAAAGCAAAACTCGCAGATTTAGAGGACAGATCTAGACGTAACAACGTTAAAATACGTGGAATACCTGAAACGGTTAAACCGCCAGAACTGAGAGAATACTTTACAAACATTTTGAAAATGGCGCTCAAAGAAGCCCCGCTGGAAGATCTAATAATTGATCGCATCCACAGATTACCGAGGCCCAAAAACATCCCTCCCCACCTGCCCAGGGACACTATTGTCAGAATACATTTCTACCATATAAAGGACCGCTTTATGGCAGCGACAAGGAAAAAAGAGGACCTACCAAATGAGCTATTGGAGCTCTCATTTTTTGCAGACCTGTCTGCCTACACCATGCAACGACGTAGACAACTTGCTACGATAACCAAACCACTATACAACCACCACATACCTTACAAATGGTTGTACCCGGCAAAGCTGCTGATCACATACGAAGACAGGCCCCATATTGTAACAACAGTTAAAGAAGGACTCAGGCTGATGACAGAATGGCAAATCCTGGAGGCCCAACAGGACGACAGAGAACCACTGCGCTCCCCCCCATCAACCCGCGCCAGCTCAGACACAGAAACAGGCTGAAGAACTAAAATTCAGTACAACCCTTCCGCCCAAAAGTCCAGGAAGACGCAATCTGAATGACCCAACAGTCTTACCCCGTTCGATAACCGCTCTACCCCCGAATAATTAGCGGTACTAATCGCACAGATTCCTCCGGAATCGCAAACTTCTTTTTACCCTAAACTACCCGTGTTCTTGTCTACCCTCCAACCTCTCCATCTTCCTCCCATCCCTCTCCCCTGTTCCCCTTTTTGTTTTGTTCTCCCTGCAGGTTCAACCCTACAAGGTATACCAGCACGCCCAGACTGAGAAGGAAAGTCTCAACTATACAGTAACAACCTACATCTACTTCACTCTACAGCAAGTTCCACCTACTTGTGCATTTTTCTACGACGAGAGTCAACTAAGCTTACAGAGGTACGTCTCCACTAACTCACACCATGGCTTTTAAAATTGCTTCACTCAATGTCAAAGGTCTGAACAGCCCACATAAGCGACAAATGGCATGGAAAGAAGCTGGAAGGCTCAAAAGTGACATTATTTGTTTCCAAGAAACTCATTTCATGACGGGGAACCACCCCTTATTCACAAATCGTAAATACCCTCATGTTTTTCTCGCCACTGGACCGAAAAAAAAAGCAGGGGTCGCAATAGCTATTACAGAGTCGATTGGCTTTTCACTATCAGAATCGTATGCAGATCCCTCTGGCAGATACCTAATACTAGTTTGTGAGATTGCAAAAACCAAGTACACCTTAGTTACCATATACCTACCAAATGTTAAGCAGAACCGTTTTCTAAAAAAAGTGTGGAAGAAGGTTACCTCACTGCAACAAGGACATCTGCTACTTTGCGGTGACTTTAACTTAATTCCAGGGAACACTCTTGATCTCTCTACCACACCTCAAAAGAAGAATCGCAGACCAACATTGGCCCAATTCATTCAATCTTCTGGCCTCCATGATGTGTGGAGATGCCAGCATGCATCAGAGAAGGACTTCACATTTTTTTCAAATGTTCATCATTCTTATTCGAGAATAGATCTAATGCTTGTGGATAAGTTTTTATTGCAGAAAATTACACGATCCGACATACATGTTATAACATGGTCAGATCATGCTCCAATTTCCATGAGTGTGGGGGGTCGCAATGCTGAAACTAGAGCCAATAGGTGGCGCAATGACATAACCGCAATGTCACAACCTGACAATTTAAAATATCTCAAAGCAGCCATGGCGGAATTTTTTGACTTAAACACACCCTCGGTATCCGACCCCTTCACACTCTGGAACACCCATAAGGTCTTTATTAGAGGCCTATTAATACAACTGAGTGCTAAGATTAAAAAGCAGAGGACAGAGCGGCTCAACGATCTCTTAAACAAAATTGAACAACTAGAAGCCCTGAACAAACAGAATTCTACACACAAAGTGAGAGAGTCCCTCTTCCAAACTAGACAAGACCTCCGCTCTCACCTGGTTGCCCAACAGGAGAACCGCTTTCGCATCCTAAAAGCAAACAGCTACCGTTACAGCAACAAAGCGGGCAAACTGTTGGCAAACCAGCTGAGAGAAAAACAAAAGCAACAAAAAATCCAGAGTATGTTTAACACTAAAACTAAACAAACTGTCTACAATCCTAAAGAAATTGCTGACGCCTTTAGCGATTATTATGAGGCTCTATACAACCTCAAAAATGACCCAGACACGTACCAACCGTCAGACCAACTAATTACTGAATTCTTAAACTCTATCGATCTTCCAGTACTACCCAGTAGCGACCTAGATACACTTAATGCACCCACCACCATTAATGAAATACAAAAAATTATTAGAAGTTTACCTCATAACAAGTCACCAGGTCCGGATGGGTACTCATCCGAATATTACCAATTGTTTAGCAACGAAATCTCCCCATTTATGAAACAGATCTTTGATGCCGCTATGTCTAATGCTTCATTCCCACAGGAAATGTTGACGGCCACCATTGTGACTATTCCAAAACCAGGCAAAGACCCTTCAACTCCGCAAAACTTTAGACCCATATCATTGTTAAATGTCGATGTGAAGGTGTATGCTAAATTGGTGGCCAACAGGCTTGCCTCCCTCTTGCCGAAACTGATCCACCAAGATCAGGTGGGCTTCGTCAAGGGGAGGCAGGCCAACGACGCCACGAGGAGACTGATTAACTTGATACATCAAGCGGAAAGAAACGGAGGGCCTTCTCTGCTTCTGGCCTTGGACGCAGAGAAGGCCTTCGATAGAATCCACTGGGGTTATTTAACCCATGTCTTAACAAAATTTGGTCTAACTGGTCAAATCCAACAGGCAATACTAGCACTATACTCCTCCCCATCTGCATATGTTTACACGGAAGGGATGTTCTCAAAAAACTTTAGTATAACCAATGGCACCCGCCAAGGATGTCCATTGTCACCTATAATCTTTGCCATGATGATGGAACCCCTAGCAGAAAAAATCAGACAACACCCAAATATTAGAGGAATCTTCTCACGCAACACACAATACAAAATATCACTATTTGCGGATGATGTTATACTAACACTATCTGACCCCCACAAATCCCTCTTAGCTGCCCATAAAACACTATCCGACTTCAGCAAAATCGCATACTACAAGGTCAACGAAAACAAGTCTAACATCCTAGGAATAGCGATAAGCAACCATACTAAATCCCAAATACAGAAAGACCTCCCATACCCCTGGGCGACCGACTCAATCCCCTACCTAGGAATACAGCTAACTCCTACTATCTCTAACATGTATAAAGCCAACTACCTACCAATGGGGAAGGTGTTCCAAAAAGAATTAGACAGAATCCAAAAGCACTATATTTCTTGGCATGGCCGCCTTGCTGCCTACAAGATGCTCCTTTTGCCTAAGTTAACCTACCTTTTCAGAACACTCCCGATAGCGGTACCTGACTCCTTTTTTAAAGCACTACAGAAACAGATGTTGCAGTACATTTGGGCAGGGAAAAAAGTGAGATTCCCAGCTCAGATGTTATACAAACACAAGAAGGCAGGCGGACTTGGTCTACCGTTGCTGAAAGACTACTATGTAGCAGCAATTATAGATCAACTTAAAGACTGGCACCCTCATTCAGAACCTAAACCCTGGTACCAATTAGAACAGGCATGGGTACTTCCGAGAAACCTTCATTCACTGCTTATAGCTAGTAACCTAAACAATTCTAGTTTACAAATAGATCACCCTACTATCCAGGCTTCCTTGCAAGCCTGGGAATACCTCAAAATCTCAGATATCCCAGATAAGAGAACTATTAACATCCCTATACCTCTGGACTCTCTCCACTGGACAATCCCAAACATAAACCTCACAGCGTGGGAAAATAAAGATGTGAAACTATTATACAATCTCACCCAGGGAAATGAACTCCTAGCATTCACAGAGGTCCAATCTAAATTTGACATCCCCTCCTCAGAATTTTTAGCTTATCTCCAAATCTCTTCCTGGTTCAAACAAGCACGTAGAACACACATCTCTATCTCAGAAAATATATGGAACCATCTCCATGGCAAAGATCTCAAAACCAAAGGTATCTCATTGTTCTATAACTATCTACATGGTAAATCCTCCTTTGTTAAATATAAGCACCTCACTAAGTGGGAAACTGAAATTGGGAAAACATTCACAGAAAGACAATGGCTGGTGGCAACAAGCAATAACATGAGATTCTCAAGATGTTCAAACTATGAGGAACTGGCGGCAAAATTCACGGCACGTTGGTACCTCACGCCTTATATTGTAGCCAAATTTGCCAAGACCAACTCTAACCTATGTTGGAGGGGCTGTGGCCAGGTGGGGACTCTGATCCACATGTTGTGGTCTTGTCCCCATCTGCGCAGCTTCTGGAACGAAATTTTCAAATTAATAGCGCACGTAACAGGAGTACTTACTATTCCTGTCCCGGAAAAAGCAATACTAAGTATAGACATAGACGCCTATCCACCCTCTGTAAGGACCATAGCAATGCACATTATATTTGCCGCCAGATCCTTAATTGTACAAAAATGGAAATCCAATGATATTCCAACGAAAAGAGAAGTCATAACCAAAGTTAATATTATCTCAGAATACGAAAAAATCCTAGCGTACAAAGACAGTAATGGTGCCAGATATATCTCAAACTGGAAACTCTGGAACTCTGTATACAAGGTCACTCATTGAAATCTAAATTTTTCTATTTCATATCTCTCTGTGGCAATTAAGTATACCTGCACCCCCTCCCCCCCACCCTCTGCCCCTGCCTTTCCTCCCCCCCTCTTCCCCTACCCCAGTTATAAATTTTATGCAACTACCAACATATTGTTTTTTTAGGCAAGTTAACAATACCCTCCAAACTGATACTGGAACCAACCAGTCTACTTTCACGATAAAAGTCAGAAATGTCTAAGTAGTTGATGCTCAAAGATTATTTTCTGAATTACTGGAAACATGTAAGCAAATAATACCGAGTTCTGTATTGTATACACACTATGTAACCTAAAGTTTTTTGCTATATTGTTAATCTGTTTATCTTTTCTAATAAAAATTATTGAACTAAAATATCACAATAATTATAATTTTTACAATTGTGACTTAAAGCAAACAGAATAGAATGCTTTATTTTTTATTGAAATAACTTTAGGAAAGATGATATCTGTCATCCAGCAGCGGAGGAGGAATTTAAATCCTCCTTCACTCTTGATGCTGGGGCCTCGCTCTCTCCTTGCGACGTCGTGACGTCACTGGTTGCCAGACACCAGGCGGCAGGAGATCCTAGCAACCAGTGAGGCGGTCACAGTAGAGGCCAGCGGAGGATCAGCCTACCGCCTTTGACTCAGTGCACTAATAATGTAAAACGAGCACTATGAGACCCAGGGACCACTTGGGGCTAAAGCCCCGGTCAGCCCCCCTCCCGACGCTTCCCACGGCACACCTGCAATTCTCACAGTTTGAGCAACACTGGACTAGGGGCATATTGACAGGTGGTTAATCATTCCCTGTATGCTTTTTAAATATTCCTTTAGTTGGCATTAGAGATCGCTTGGTTGATTTACTAACGGAAAATCGATTGTTCACTTTGCAAACAAAGTTGCACATTGCAGGGGAATTTTTCCCAGAGCTTCGTGAATGAGGTGAAATTTCACTGAACCATGTTCAAAGACAAAAAAAAAAGAATAAAATTGCATTTTATGCTTGCATGCGATTGGATGACAGAAGTCAGCAGAGCTTCACCTCATTCACTAAGCTCTGGTGATAATTCCCTTGTAAAGTGAACATTCTATTTGCCTTTAACCACTTTCAGACCGGACCATTTTGCTGGCTTAAGACCAGACCACTTTTTGCGATTTGGCACTGCGCCGCTTTAACTGAAAAATTGCGTGGTCGTGCGACGTGGCTCCCAAACAAAATTTGAAGTCCTTTTTTTCCCACAAATAGAGATTTCTTTTGGTGGTATTTGATCACCCCTGCGGTTTTTATTTTTTGCGCTATAAACAAAAAAAGAGCGACAATTTTGAAAAAAACACATTATTTTTTACTTTTTGCTATAATAAATATCCCCCAAAAATATATAAAAAAAATGTTTTTTCTCAGTTTAGGCTGATATGTATTCTTCTACATATTTTTGGTAAAAAAAATCGCAATAAGCGATTACTGATTGGTTTACGCAAAAGTTATAGCGTTTACAAAATAGGGGATCGTTTTATAGCATTTTTATTAATAATTTATTTTTTACTCGTAATGGTGGCGATCAGTGATTTTTATTGTGACTGCGACATTATGGCGGACACATGTGGTGGCTGTATAGGGTTTAAGTGTGTCCTAGGGGCGTTTTACTAACTGTGGGGGCGTGGCTGTGTGTTAGTGAACACTGATCTCTGCTCCAATCACAGGGAGCAGAGATCAGTGTCACTTGTTGCTAGGCAGAACGGGGAGATGCTGTTTACTTCCGCATCTCCCCGTTCAGCCTCCCTGTGAGACGATCGCGGGTAACTCGTGGACTCACGGGGGTTCTGACCAGCATGCGCCACCGGCGGCGCACACGCGATGGCACGGCAGCATTCTTAAAGGGACGTACCAGTACGCCCTTATGCCTGTCTGTGCCATTCTGCCGACGTACATCGTCGCGTGCCGGTCGGGAAGTGGTTAATAAATCCACCGCTGTTTGCCTGATTGACTGGGCTTGATTTTCCAAATAGACTGTTACCTTGCTGAGGAAGATGGACTTTGGAAGATAAATTTCCCCAGAGCTGAGCAAATGAGATGAAGCTCTGTTGACTTTCATAATCCAATCAATATGCAAACAAAAATGCAATTTTAAAAAAAATGTTCCTTGCACATGATTGGAAATTCTTTTAAAAGTAAAATTTCACCACATGCCTTTAGTAAATCAAACCCACTGAGACCATTTTTCTCACAGTGGCCTCTTGTAAAATGTATTACTTTTGAATACTTGAACTGAAAACATTGAGTGAGATAAGAAGTTTGAAAAATAAAATAACACAAATATTTTCTTTGTATAGTAATAGTTGTTGTTTTTCATGCTTTTTTTCATATCATTTCATTTCAAACAATAATTGGGAGGCGCATGCGTAGCGTGTAAGATGGTTGACGCATTAGAGAACGGAGCTCCGGTCCCCAGCTCCTGCACTGCTAATATAGCATCCTTAGCCTCAGGAGCAACCCCACCGACAGGCAGTGGCCCCCAGGCATCCCATGGGAAAGATTGGCTTCCAAAAAGATATATACTGCAGATTTATCCCACCGTTAAAGATCTGGCCCAGTCACCTCATGGAGTGCTTCCTTTATAGGCCGCAATCCCCAGCCTCAAGTAGCTAGGCTGGCCCGCTGGAACATGCCGATCTCCACCTAACGGCGGAAAACGCACTTCCAGAGGACCACAGGTCCCAGCAACCCCAGCCATCTAAATCTACAGCAGCGGTGACAGTAGCTGTGCTGGATTTAAAGTTGCAATCCTTACTCCAGGACCTGACTCACAACATGGCCAAAGAGGTGGGTAAAATTGCACACGAGCTAGAGGGGAGATAGGTCTACTTGGGGAATGCACTGATACTTTAGAAAACAAATTCGATGAACTAATTCAGTATGTACATGTTTTAGAGGAAGACAATGCTGCCATGAAACACACAGTTTCACAACTCCAACTACAAGAGGATTTGGAGAATAGGGAACGCAGTCAAAACTTAAGGATTCATGGAGTCCTTGAGTCTGTTAGTGACAAAGAGCTGTGTTCATACCTTCTGGGCCTATTTGTCACCCTGGCACCCCACATCCCAGACATCGATTGGCGCCTTAACAGAGCCCACAGATACCTGGCTCCCAAGCCTCCACTGGCTACAACCCCAGAGACATTATTATCCGCTTTCACTACTGTGAAAGCAAGGAAGCTCTCACTGTCGCAAACCGCCACAAATCTCGCATAGATTTTAAACACGCTAAGATTCAAATTTTCGGCGACCACTCCTCCTTCACATTGGCTAAAAGGTGCAGTCTTCGTCCTGTCACCACTCATCTACAGAAGCATCAAGTACCCCGATTGATGGGGGTTCCCCTTGCGTCTGTCTGCCTCTAAAGATGGTGTCCAGTTCTCGTTGAGAGACCTCTATGAAAGTGACCTTTGTCTGCAATTTGGGACTCCCACCCATCCCAGAGGATGAACTCCAACCTCCTGTCCCGAACCCCAAATCACTCATGACACCAGCCAAGATCTGGACCCCAGTTCATCAGAGATCGCAGAAGGCCTCTTCAACCCCTCAACGAGCTAACCCTTCCAGCTAACCTAATATGAGAACTTACCACCTCCAGCAGATCTTTTCTCATTACCATAGACAGACAACGATTAGTTTGTCTATGCCACTGACTCCACTATGGGAGTCAAATTCCTCTACCTAGAGGTTCTTCTTTCCAGCTGTTTTGAAGTATTTACAGTTCCTGACATTTTTTAAGTTTTTACTATAGCTTTAGTTTTGCCGGTTGCCTCCCACTGAACTTTGTTACCTACTATCTCAGAGGAGAGGGGACCCCACCGTCAGATCTTGCAGGCAGTCATGCCCCTCACTAATGTCCTAGGTCCTCGCCTTGGATCCCTGAAGAATTTTTTCTCTTCAGGCCTCTCCAAAAAAAGAGAACCACAGAAAACGGATACAAAATCCAATCCCACTGGTATCGCACACCTGAATTACTACACAAATTCAACCCAGCAATCTCGGATTCCTGCTGGAGATTCAATACACAACCGGGCATATTGCTTCACATTTGGTGGGAATGCCCACAAATCCAATAATTTTGGAAAGAAGTACATCGCATAACCTCCCTTGTCACGTCATATAACTTGGAATGGTCACCAGCCCAATTTCTCCTACACCATTCAAATTTATCTCAACGCACCTACCACAAATCCCTGGCAATGCACTGGTAAATGCGGCAAAACAGTGCATACCAATATATTGGAAATCCCAAACCACGTCGCTGAAAGAATGGTTCTGCAGAATCAAAATAATTGCCAATCAGCTTTTTGAACAAGCTGAATTGGCTACCATGCACATCTGCGTTAGATTTTTCACTCTCCAGTTTTAGTAAATCAACCCCTATGTGTACTTGGGATACTACAAGAATATGTTTTTCATTGATACTTAATAAATATGAAATGAAACGCTTTACATTGTTTCAGAAGAACAATGAGACCTAATAAGAAAGTAAAACCCTTGGTGATTGTCAGGATTGGTCAACTATGCAAAGGACAAGTAGAAAACTATCCCTGAATCTCCTAACTTAATTCCTATTACTTTATTCTTTGCTTTGACATATAGTAGCTAATATGGACTGCTTTTCTAATGGAGTTGAGAATCTTCACTTAAAAATGTGTGATTATTCACTTCAATCATCCAACCATGTGAAAAACACATACACATGATCTGCTTTTCACAGTATTGGATTTACCCCCCTTCGTGCCCAGGCAATTTTTTTGCGATACAGCACTGCATTACTTTAACTGACAATTGCGCAGTCATGCGACACTGTACCCAAACAAAATGTATGTCCTTTTTCCCACAAATAGAGTTTTCTTTTGGTGGCATTTGATCACCATGGCTTTTTTATTTTTTGTGCTATATAAACAAAAAAATAGACCGACAATTTTGAAAAAAAAAAAAAAAAAAACATCTTTTACATTCTGCTATTAAACATATCCAATAAAAAAAATCTAATTTCTTGATAAATTTAGGCCAATATGTAATCAGTTGCATGTTTTTGGAAAATCCAATTAAGCGTATATTGATTGGTTTGTGGAAAAGTTATAGCGTCTACAAACTATGGGATGTATACTGGAATTTTTATATATTTATTTTACTAGTAATGGTGGCAATCAGCGACTTATAGTGGGACTTGCGATATTGCAGCTGATATTCGGGCAATAACTGACACTTTTGACACTGTCTGGGAAGCAGTGACACTAATACAGGGATTGTCACTGTACTAATTACACTGGCTGGGAAAAAAAAATAATTGGTTGCATGAAGAAAATTTCCTTGCTAATATCCCCCAATGACACTTGGTTTGTTTTAGTTTAGGTTGGTCAATTTTTAGCATCCCCTCTGTTGAAAAGTGACCAAAGTTTATCCACAAAATAGAATTTACTTTCTATTTTGTTAAATTATTTTGAAAATGTGTGGATAAGTTGGCTGGAGTAGCTTAATAAATAGGCAAAACTGTTGGTTTTATTAGTTCCCATGAAAAAAAAAAACAGTATTGATTTTGACCTTTTACGAATAGGCCCCAAAGTATCATAAAAGTAATGTGTTTTGAAAAGGAAGCACAATACAGTTTAATAATGTACATATGCGCATAGCCTTAAGCAGATGTATTTGTTTTTTAACTCTTGAATAAAAATTGATTCAAGCTGATGACTGGATAGCCAGTTATGACTGATGATCTTGCCTTTGTGAGAAGACAAGAATTTGTCATTGCCGCACATTGTACATAAAAATGTGTTTCACTTGAACGTCGCCTTCTACTTCAACTTCTAAAATCACGGTAAACAAAATAAAGTCAACTGTATTATTTAACTTTTTTATTAAACAGATGTCTTTTTAGACCAGAACTTCAAAGAAAGGGAAGTGTTAAGATACAGCTTGTGGCTATTGCAGCTTGAGCAACAAAGGGCAGATCAAATGTTAAACTATTACAGTGATTAGGTGAATAATGACTTTGAAATTAGTTCCCAGGAATTAAAAGAGAAACATATGCTTCTCAATATCATCATTTCAAAGAATATATTATTTTTTTCTTTGAAGGAAAGTGGAAGTAGACTGACAAAAAAGTCTTGTTCAATGCTCTGTTTAGTTTCCTTTTGTCATTTTACCCCATTTATATATATATATATATATATATATATATATATATATATATATATATACATTTTACCCCATTTTCCCCCCATTCTTTTTAAAGTATTCTTTTAAATTCTTTTTAAAGTATTATTTCCTAACACTTTTGGTTCTTCCTATTTGATGCTTAAAGTGATTATTTTCAAATTATCAGTAATTATTTTGTATCTCGATTTCAACAGTATGGAACTTTTTGAATATAAGATGATGATCCATGAAAAGCAAGTTCTTTCAAATGACAATAAATATTTAGGGGGATATAGCACATGCAATAGAGGGAAGCACAATAAAGTGATATAGCAGATACTGTGTTATAGGTTGCACATAATAACAAAAATAAAATGTATGAATACAAACATATATTTACTAACCTGTCGGGTATGTTTGTGTTTTTTTGTGCGCAACGTAACTTATAGCTTTCAAATATTTTCAAATGAAAATATAATTCACATTCCACAGCCCACACTCTGGCATAATACAAAAAATGAAGGCAAATTCCCATTGTGAATTCAGGTTATCAAATGATGGTCTCATCCCTGAATATAGATCAAAAAAGAAAACACTCTGGCATAAAGTGCAGGTAGGGCTTCTTGACAAACATGAAGCCTCAAAGTTAAGTCTGAGTTAAAACTATTTTAATATTAGTTATGTCTCTAATAAAAAAGTAAGAGAAATATCTCAATCTCGATATATATATTGAGATTAAGATTAAGACAATTCTCTTACTTTTTTTATTAGAGACATATTAAAAGAGTTTTATTTATTTTTTACCACTCTTTACCACTCACCGTTCACCTCACTCATTATCTTCACCTTTATAACCTATTTACATTCAACATTAGTCACTTTTCTTTCTCATGCCTTTATTTTGCATCTTCGGTTTCCCATCAGGCTCACTGCTTTTACCCTGGAGATGAGACCCTGCGATTTTTTGGCGACTTTCGATGCCGCACTGCTGCTGCGCAGATGCAGATGTAAGTTTAATATGCAACCTGGTAACAAACCTTCATATACAATTTCCCCTTGTTTTTTTATGTTTTCTTACCCCTACCTTAACTAAAATTAATTATCCTTTTAGACCATTTAGAACTAATATTTTTTGTTTTTAGATATTTTCCATGGTTTATGCTTCTGATGAGTGGCTATAAGGCCACGAACACGTCAAGCCTTACACTTTACTACCATTCTACCAAGGACCAATTTATATTCTCTACGGTTTTATTCATGTTTATAATCATTCAGTATATGAATTATGTTTATAATTTTTTCTTTTTCTTTTTTATCCCCTCTTCACCTATTTTTTGATATATTTAGTATTGTTTTTAACTTGCCTATGTTTATAATACGTATCCTTTGTCTGTTCTACAACTGTCTCAATGTTTGCGGACTACTATGTAACTTAAGTTGTAAATGATCAAATGCTTTTGGAGGTTATATACCCATTAAGTTGTATGTTAGATTATACAACATGAATAAACCAGTATACCCAGTCACTTGACTTCCTTTTGTGCTGCTGTGTGCTTCATACAAAGTCCCACCATTTGCTCTCAATTTTAATATTAAAGGTTATTTTATATATATATATATATATATATATATATATATATATATAATTAAACTTAAATTAGTACAAAAAATTCTGTATGTAAGCATAATATTTTAGTGTTTGAGAAGTGAAGAATGTTTAAATTTTAGGTAATATTTTAGAAACTATTTATGTAATTAAAACAAAAGTAGCATCAAGCCAGTCATAGGGGTTGTTTTACTAAAAGTGTAGCGACTGTTACTTAGCAAAGTGAATGTTATTTTTTTTTTAATGTATGTCCACCTTGCAAAATTAACACTTACTTAGCTTAGTGTGTTCACTTCAATCATTTAATCCCATTCAAGCAAAAATCTAGTATTTTATTTTTCATTGATTTTGCGTATGATTGGGTATTAAAAGTTCACATAGCTCTACCTTATTTACAAACCTGAGGGAAAAATTCAGATTTCTAAATGAGGAGTTTAAATTTCTTTAGTACTGGTGATCCCCGAGTTACAAACATCTGACTTCCAAATGACTCCTACTTACAAATGGAGGAAGACAACAGGAAGTGAGAGGAAATCTACCCTTAGGAAAGGAAATTGACTCCTGTAATGCCACGTACACACGACTGGACCTTCCGACAGAAAAGGCCAGACGGAATCATTCTGTCGGATATTCCGATTGTGTGTGGGCTTCATCTGACTTTTTTCTTCGAAAATTCAGACGGACCTAGAAATAGAACATGCTTTAAATCTTTCCGACTGAATAAATTTCTATCGGGAAAACCGTTCGTCTGTATGCTTGTCCGACGGACCAAATACGACGCAAGGGCAGCTATTGGCGTACGTCATTGCATTCAAAACGAACAGACTTTGGTTTGATCGTGTTTGGGCAAGTCCGTACGGTCGGAACTCCATCGGGGAGACCATCAGAGTTTATTCTGATGGAAAGTCCGGTCGTGTGTACGCGGCTTATGAGTTATCGTGGAAAAAAGGTGTCTCCACTGATGTTTTATCACCAATCCTTGTTTCCACCAACAACCCAACATTTTAAAAATCCAAATGTCATTGGGACAGGAAGTGAGGTGAAATCTTCTGAACACAGACACAGACAGCAAAACAAACATTACAGGGATGTTAACTCTTCCCTATGCTATCCAAAAAACTTAAAAATAGTTTTTTGTCTGGAGCTACATTTAAAAAATGTACCTGTTCCGACTTAAAAATAGATATTCATCTTAAGAACAAATCTACAGACCCTATCTTGTTTGTAACCTGGGGACCGCTTGTAAATCAACCCCATTCCATTTATAGACCATGGATTTAAAACATGTATTGTAAATATAATTGTAAAACTGAGTTTTAATATAAAGATTTGTAAAAAGGTAATAATTATTTTTAAATATTGGCATACATAGGGAGAAAATAAAAAAAATTGCCTGGTTTAAAAAAAAAAATTATTTCATAAATCCAGAAAAAGAGTTAAAGAAGTTAATTGTTCACCCTTGTCATTGAAACTGTATTCACTTCAATCATCCAATGATATTCAATGGAAGGTCTATTTTTTATATATTTATTTTTTTCTATTTTTTTAAATCACACTTGCCCAAGTGAACAATGTACTTATTTAGTATATCAACTCCACTGTATCAGTGTGGTCTACAGATCTATATACCGTAGTCTTTTTTTTTTTTGGTCTACTTTTAAATAAATGTCTCATTATATTGTACATGCATAGAATGCATGCGCTGTTATTGAAAGGGTCATTATGAATGGTCATGATATAGCTAAAAGAAAAAGTTTACTAACCCATGAATTCTCCAGTCTGCTGATCCATGTCTGTACACAGTCAACAGCCTTGTTTCTTTTGTCAGAGCAGTTATAGATCACTGAGCAAGATAATTAGAGAAGAAGACAATACAGAATGCTACCCAGCTAAATCGTTGTAGCAAAAGTAATGATTATGCTTATAAATAACTTTTCTTAAGCTTTTCCCTTAAATTCAGTGGCTTTATCTTAGACAGTTTTAGTATTAATCTTTTAAATTCAAGTCTAGTTACCCATGCCTTAGTGCATTTTAACTTCCCAGTATCAGACTCTGTATCTCTACAATAAACAGACAAAATAATATAATATGTGTGAGCTACAGCTGCTGCTAAAAATAATAACACAAATGTATTATTTTTAGTTTTTACTTCTAAATCATTTTTTTTACGTCTGCCTTTAAAAAAATCATACTAACGTGCTGTACTGCATATTTTTTTTATTTTATTTAAATCTATAAATCCTGTATAATAATAAATAATCCACCTATTTAATTCAGCGGGTTTCAATGTAGTTGAATTACATTTTTCATTAAGTTTTTGCTACATTTTTTAAGTAAATGTCATCACGAAAAAGAAATAAAGTATTTGGACATGCAGCGGTTTGCTATTTAGGTATGTAGCTAATTACAGAGAATGGGGTGGGGCCTAACTAGGCCTTATATTTATGCTATTCACTGGTCCTGAGGGAGTGGTCAAGAGGCGGAGCTCTATCACTAGTATGCTGCCATGGTTTGGCGTCAGGAAAGGAAAATTAAGGTAAGTATTTGATACAATTTTCCATTATTATCAGGTTATTTCTCGCACACACAAATTACACCCCAAAACACATTCTACTACTGCTCCTGAGTATGGCGATATCACATGTGTGAGACTTTTACACAGCGTGGCCACATACAGAGGCCCAACATGCAGGGAGCGCCATCAGGCGTTCTTGGAGCATAAATTACACATATCATTTCTTGACTACCTCTCATGCCCCGTACACACGGTCGGAAATTCCGACCACAAAATCCGTCGGATTATTTCCGACGGATTTTGTCCGACACTGGTGTTGCATACACACGGTCGGACAAAGTTGTCGTAAAATCCGATCATTCTGAACGTGGTGATGTTCGTTGCGTACGACGGGACTACGTAGAGGCTAGTAGCCAATAGCTTTATTCTTGTAATGTGATCTGAGCATGCGTGGCACTTTGTCCGTCGGAATTCGCTACACACAATCGGAAAAAGTCCGATAGGACTTTGTTGTCGGAAAATTTGAGAGCAGGATCTCAAACTTTTTCCGTCGGAAATTCCGACGGAAAAAGTCCGATGGAGCCCACACACGGTCGGAATTTCCGACAACATGGTCCGATAGGACATTTTCCGTCGGAAAATCCGACCGTGTGTACGGGGCATTACACTTTTGAAGGCCCTGGAGAACCCGGACAATGGAAACGCCCCAAAAATGACCCCATTCTAGAAAGAAAACAACCCAATGTATAATCTATGAGGCATATTGAGTCTTTGGAACATGTAATTTTTTTCTAAAAGTTTTTGAAAATGTGTAAAGAAAATGAAAATGCATTTTTTATTTTACACAACGTTGTCCATTTACACAATATTTCTAACACATAACATGTACAGTACATACCAAAAATGACACCCCAAAATAGATTCTCCTACTCCTCCTGAGTACGGCAAAAAACGGCGTGGGGGTTCCCCCAATGTCCATACCAGACCCTTATCCAAGCACGCAGCCAGGCCGGTCAGGAAAGGGGGTGGGGACGAGCAAGCGCCCCCCCCCCCCCTCCTGAACCGTACCAGGCCGTATGCCCTCAACATGGGGGGGGGTGGGTGCTTTGGGGCAGGGGAGCCCAAATCACCTTGTCCCCATGTTGATGAGGACAAGGGCCTCTTCCCGACAACCCTGGTCATTGATTGTCGGGGTCTGCGGGCGGGGGGGCTTATCGGAATCCGGGAGCCCCTTTTGATACATCGTACCCCTACCCATTCACCTGGGGAAAAAAGTGTCAAAAAAAACACACTAGACAGTTTTTAAAGTAATTTATTAGTCAGTTCCGGTGGTCTTCTTCTGACTTCGGTGGGCTCTTCTGACTTCTCCCGCTCTCCGGCCCCTTCTCCCGCTCTCCGTTATCTTCTCCTGTTCTCTGGTTCTTCTGCCGGGCTCCTCCGTTATCTTCATCTAGCTCTTATACTAGCATTGGCCCGATCTCCTCCTTCATCGTCTTCTTCTTCCCGCTTCTGTTCTTCAGATGTTGACACAATGCTCTCTCCCGCTGTAATGCTGTGTACAGAGTTCGCAACGACATATATGTGATGTCACCCGGTGACCCCGCCCCTTATGGCGGCACAGTCTCAGCATGCCCCGGGACCCCACCCATTATGACGTCACCGCCCAGGGCATGTTGGTACTGTGCCGTCATAAGGGGCAGGGTCTCAGGGGTCGGGTCAAAGAGGGCTCCCGGATTCCGATAAGCCCCCCACTCGTGTTTTTCCTATTGCAGCGAGCGCGAGATGTACAGTACCCTGCAGCCGAGAACCAGCGCGATAGGATTGCATTGGAAATATTCTCACGGGCAGGTGCTGTAGCTGCCCTTGCGTCATATTTGGTCCGTGGGACCAGCATACAGACGAACGGGCTTCCCGATAGGAACCCAGGTCCGGCGGACTTCCGGCGGGAAGATTTAAAACATGTTTTATTTCTAGGTCTGTCTGACTTTTGGGAAGAAAATGTCCGCTGGAGCCCACACACGATCGGAAAGTCCGATCGTGTGTACGGGGCATTAGAGGTGATGGCTGCATTCGTTTTCTTTTTTAGGCTATTTTCTTTCCTTATTTTGACCTGGTGATCCTGCCAGCGAGTCTGTTTTTTTAACAGAACAAACTCTTCTGCAAATGTAGCAGGTAGTGTTTAGTCAAACCATTTACCAATGACAGGGTGCTTACGATCAGCTTTTATTTATTTATGCAAAACCTTTATCTCAAAAGAAACAAAAAACTGTTGCTGTAATTTATAAAGTGTGAGCTGTAGCTTGGCTTCAATTTGTTAGTGTATATCAATCTGCTAGTACATCTAACACCCCCCCTTCCCCTTGAATTTCAAAGCTGCTGTCCAAAAGTGGCCCCTGTGCTCCTTCATCCAAATAGGAGGTACTGTAATACAGGTGTGTTACTGGCCGAATCACCAGGTTAAAGCAGAGGACAAAAGTCTACAAAGAATTAGGCTCCATGCACACTGGAGCTCATAAATGGCCATTTTTTGGCGTTTTTTTAAAAGCCCATAAACTCCACTCTATGTTAAACCAAAATGGATTCTTTGCAGGACAAGATCACCAGCTCAGACTCTTGCCTTGTAGAGGTGATGGCTAAAAAAAATACCATGTGGGTGAAAGTAGGCAAAGGAATGCCTAATAAGTTCAAATGATAATTTCTAAAGCATAGAGAGAACCATATTTAGGTCACATGGAATAAATGAGGATACGACAGGGTAGCTACATTGGAGACCCCCTGTACAGAGGTCTTTATGTAGGAATGAATGGACAAAATTCTCTAAAACAGGGCAGAACCCTGACCCTTTACAGTATCGAGAGCAAAATGCTGGTCCAGACCCAGCTGCAAGAAGTTGAGGATTCATCCAACAGAAACTCCTGGGGTGGAAGCCCTGAGACTCACATCAAGTAAAGTATCTTTCACATCCCAAGATAGACATTACAGAAAGTAGACTTCCCAGCCTTGAGAATCATAGGCTTCATAGATTCAGAAATGTCCCTGAGGAAAAAATTAAAGTACTAAGCGCAATGTAGATAACCACAGTAAGGGCAGCTCCAACTACTCATCCAACCAGCAATGAGACATTAGCACAAAACAACAAATAAAGGAGCGCTCCCTGCCCTGTTGAATTCAATAGAGCCACAAGCCCAGGAATAGATAAAATCTAAATTCACTTTAATGTACAGTTAAAAAGCATGACATGCAGGAGTGCCCAGACTGATATATCAGCAAGCCAGTGGAGAGGAGAAACACATAATCCCAAAAGCTGAAGGATGACACATGATCCTGGACACAAAAGTAGATTACACCACCCTGAGCCTTTAGGACAGTGGGAGAAGTGTGTGGATTATGGCCGCCGGGTTCACTGAGATGGAGTGTCCACCAGAAGTCAGGTGTCCTGGAAATTGATGTGATGTCATGCACCTGTTGAAAGATTGCCCAAACGTCGGCTGGTGAAGGCAATCATTATGATCTGAGGAAGAGGCAAGCCCTGGAAATAGGTTATCATGATGACCGGATTCTCTTCTTTGGTTTGGCATGGTCTAAGTGCTCTCAAAGACTTCCAATTTGCCCACACCAGCTGACATTCGGGCGATCCCTTGCCAGGTGCATGGCATCACATCCTGTTCCAGGACACCTCACTTCCTGAGGATGTGCCATCTCAGTGACCCCGGAAGCCATAATCCACACACTTCTCCCAATGTCCTTAGGCTCCTGGGGGGCATAACTTACTGTTGGGTACGGGATCATGTGTCATCCTTCAGCTTTTGGGATTATGTGTTTCTCCTCTCCACTGGCTTGGTGATGTATCAGTCGGGGCACTCCTGCACATCATGCTTTTTAACTTTACATTAAAGTGAATATAGATTTTATCTATTCCTGGGCTTGTGGGCGTTTGCTATTTTGTGCTCTGTTCCTAAAAGTCTGGGCTTCAACAGCCATGTTTTTAAAGCCAGCGACTGTTAAGCAGAATCGTAGGTTGGTCCTTTGGACAGAGAATCCTGGTAGTGCTGGGACTCCTCAGCAAAGAGTAGGAATAGCTGGTGTACTGGAAAGATGGGGACACAAAGATAAGTATATTTGATGTCTACAGAAACCAGAATGTCTACCTGATAAGGGGAGGCAATGACAGATTTTGTGGGGAAGACATTCAGAGCTTTGAGATCCAAGATGGGACAGATGGGTTTGGAAACGGTGAACAGGTTGTAGTAAAACCCGAAATGAAAGAATACCAGAGAAGGCTTAATAAAGGTCTGCTAATCTGTGTGGTGACAGGAAGATATTTTATCAATCCTACATTACAGGACACAGTATAAAGGGGGGGGGGGGGTTGGGACTTTACTTGAGGCACATACTGTGTACTATGTGCCTCCATCCCTGATTCAATCGAACGTGGAAAGGGAGATGGGAATTTGTATGAGGCAGATGGAAACCAAATAGGATAATGCACGTATAGATGGCTTAGCAATTGTTTATTTGTCAGAAAGAGAGTATAAAATTGCATTCAGTATGAATTGAATAAAAACATGCTGCATCCTATCAATGCTCAACGCATTTCGTGTTACTAAAACACTTCAGGAGCGGGTGCATCCACTAGTCTGTAAGAAATATAAAAAACAATAAAATTCTACTACAAAAGGAAGGGGAAAATAAAAATAAAATAAACAGCCTATATTAGTGGCTCCTTCCAATTGCAGTAGTACATACCTCTCAATCCCAGCTCCAGGTAAGCAATCTAGCCTCAATATATTCCTTCTCTCCCCTTCCTTTGTAGTTGCAGTTCCAACTAGAGTTTATTGTTTTTTATATTTCTTACAGACTAGTGGATGCACCGCTCCTGATGAAGTTTTTTAGTAACACAAAATGCATTGAGCATTTATAGGATGCACCGCGTTTTTATTCAATTCAACAATTATTATTACATGTACTCCATTAATCTCTGCTACTTTCTAATCCTCATACGGAGTATTTACCCCATACGTGAGTTACTGTAATGTGCTGCTATGTCGCTTTTATAATGTGTGTATATGTATATGAACTGTTTGGAATATGTAATTATATCCTTATTTTTATGTATTCATGAACTGTACTTTATTCATTTGTGTGTATATATTTAATGGCTTTGCTATACATTTCATACTGAGTGCGATTTTATACCCTCTTTATGACATATTAACAAACAATTGCTAAGCCATCTATACGTGCATTATCCTATTTGGTTGCCACCTGCCTCACACAAAGTCCCATCTTTCTATGTTCAATTACAGGACACAGTATCTTAATTTTAGATGGCCAGGGTGTCCAAAAGAAGGATGAGCAACAAAGCAACAATGCTAACAGGCCCACAAAAACAAATTAACATGTACCCACAGTATTTATAAACAATAAAAAAAAAAAATGTACGCTCATAGTACCATATTCTCATTTTTTTTTTACAGTTTATTTTGAAAATCAATAAAAAAACTTTCCATATGCAAACATTTAAAGCGGTAGTAAACCCGCTGAAAAAAAAATTTCTTTTAGTACACCTGTAAGGCAAAAGGCATAATGAGCTAGTATGCACCGCATACTAGCTCATTCTGAAATACTTACCTTAGAACGAGGCGTCGTAACTCACCTGGTCCACGCCGAGGTCGCTGACATGTTGCCTCGGCGTGTCTTCCGGGTATCGCGACTCCAGCGCTGCGAGTGGCTGGAGCCGCAATGTCGTCACTCCCGCGAATGCGCACGGGGGACTTCATCTCCGGCAGGGTTCGGATTTTGCCGGCCTTTCAGTCGTGAATCCCCCATGCGCATGCGCCACTGCAGTCAGCGGCGCATTGCACGGGGAATATCTCCTAAACCGTACAGGTTTAGGAGATATTTTTTTACCTACAGGTAAGCCTCATTATAGGCTTGCCTGTAGGTAAAAGTCATTTTTTTCACTTTACAACCACTTTAATATTACATATTTCAGGTTATACCCCCTATATGTTGTACCCTTACATGTATGTTGTACCCTTACATGTACCCTTACATGGCAGATATGTGCATCCGACAGGGTACATAGGTTGACAGTTGTGCCCCACGAATCTGTGCTTTAGAGGTGGGTATGTATGCTCCCTCCATCTTTATGGACACGGTCAGTTGAAATGTGCATAGAATAAAGATATACGCTGCGCTGGAAAGGCTGTGCACTAAAATAATCTGTGCCTTAATCTATAATTAGAGATCCACAAAAAATATATAATAATGTGCAAAAAATAGTAAACATACAACTGATGCAAAGTGCAAGTGCAATATAGCAAATAATGTGCACAAGACCTGTAAACATACAACTGAATATATAAAGTGCCCAAGTGCCAATTATGCCAAAAACTCAATAGGGTTGTAAGGACCCCTTAGAGCAGGGGTCTCAAACTGGTGGCCCTCCAGCTGTTGTGAAACTACAAGTCCCATGAGGCATTGCAAGGCTGACAGTTACAAGCATGACTCCCACAGGCACGGGCATGATGGGACTTGTAGTTTTGCAACAGCTGGAGGGCCGCAAGTTTGAGACCCCTGCCTTAGAGTTAAGTGTTGCTACCGTATACACAATAACACATACAGCACTCAAAAGAATAAACAAAATAAAATATAATAGTATATAATTAATATTGATGAAAAATGCTAAGTACATACATATGTGATAGCAAACATATAAAAAGACTTGTGCAAAAAAGTGCAAGTGCAAAAACCATATAAGTGTCTCTATATCATAGAAAAACAGTTCTTTGTGACAGCCTGTTTGGGCTGTGATTAAAAACACAAATGTTGATTCATGTGAAAATAGATGCAAGTGTTGTGATTGCCAGTGATCATACTATTGACATGCTTGTTATATCCAACCGTGGCTCTGAATCATGCATAGGTAAAATCCGGAAACCCCTTATGGTAATAAGCTCACCTCAGAGCGTGTGACCAGCTTTTACACTGAGTCAAAACACGCATATGAACCACTATAGGGTTCTCAGCTGTTTCACTGGATCTAGGCAGGTGTACTGTCTCTCACTCTGTCCTGGCCCCTCCCCTACGTGCAGTGATGTAAGTAACTGAGTTAAAATAAACTGAGTTACGTAACTCAGTTACTTTAGAGGGTAACTAGTAATCTAACTGATTAATTTTCCCCTCATGGTAACTCAGTTCCCATTACTTTGGCTTAGTTACCCCAATTACATCTACCGCCACTAGATGGCAGTAGTGTAATTCCGGTGTCCTGCCGAAAAAGTTCCCCCGCCCGATAAGGACCCCCTTTACTGCGCAGGCGCAGCGCTTGCGCAGTACGAAGGACTACGGAGCTTCCGAAAATTGCTGAACCTAAACAGCTTTGAGTGAACTCTACACCGCGCAGGCGCAGTTAACATGTAATTGTACGAGGCAATGCCGCACGCTTCTGATGCTCATGCTACTCTGCAAGGGGCGTCTATCGTGTAACTAAGGGGCGGGTCTAGTATTACTGTAACCAAGGGGCGCATTTATTATTATTGTTATATATGGAGCTCTGCCTATTAATTTAACATTCGCCCTCTTCTGTAGAAATCTTACATGATATAATAATAATAATAGACCCGCCCCTTGCTTACACGCTATAACAGATCTGCCCCTTGGTTAGAGTAATAATAGAGCAGCCCCTTGGTTACACGATATATAACAATAATAATAAATGCGCCCTTTGCTTACAGTAATACTAGACCCGCCCCTTAGTTACACGATAGACGCCCCTTGCAGAGTTAAAAAAAAAAGTCAGTTACTTTGCTGAGTAACTAATTACTTTTCCAATGTAGTAACTGAGTTACTAACGCAATTACTTTTTGGGAGAAGTAATTTGTAACTTAACTAATTACTTTTTTAAAGTAAGATGACCAACACTGCCTACGTGTGTCGATACTCAGGGTGTGACGTATCTTCCTCAGGAGTATGTGCATAGGTTGAAATGTGCATAGGTAAGTAACATGAGAATGACCCAATGGGTTAAATGGAGCCTATATATTATATAAGTGATAGTATGGGTGATGACTAGCCTTTTTTTTTTATCTATAATCTATAATAACAGAAACCTTTGCTATACACTTTATTACAAACGTATTGGGATGCCTGCCTTTACGTGCACATGAACTTTAATGGCATCCCAGTCTTAGTCCGTAGGGTTCAATGTTGAGTTGGCCCACCCTTTGCAGCTTTAACAGCTTCAACTCTTCTGGGAAGGCTGTCCACAAGGTTTAGGAGTGTGTCTATGGGAATGTTTGACCATTCTTTCAGAAGTGCATTGGTGAGGTCAGGCATTGATGTGAAGACGAAGACTAGGATGCCATTAAAGTTCATGCGCGTGTAAAGGCAGGCGTCCCATTACTTTTGGTAATATAATGTATTTATCAGTGGTTGAGCCCCATAGTAGTGATGGCCCAGCACCCCAATACTGTGAACTGTACTATATATTGGATGGAAGTAACTTAGGAATACATTCTTCTGATATTTCCTCTTGATTTGAGAGCCTCCAATTTGAGAGCTATTTTACCAAAATGATATATATGTTACAATAACTATATGCACAGCATTGTTGGGGTAAGCTTAAACACACCTGTTACCTCTGCAGCCCCCCTTTTTGCAAGACTCTCTTGGGTCCTCCCTATGATGCAGTTGACTTCTGATCTGATATCACTGTATGAAGCAATGCTACTATATGAATAACTGTTGCTATATACGGTAAGTGGCTCAAATATATGTGTTTGATTTTTTTATAAGTAAGAACTATCCTTACTCCGCTGAACTATCTGCAAATGCACAGAGTTCCCTCAGTCTTTGTATAAAGTAGAGTACTTCCTAGGGTGGAATTTCCTACCCTTCCACCCAGGGCCGCTGATAGAAATCATGGGGCCCCATACAACCTACCTAATGGGACCCCCTTCAGCCCTACCCCTGATCCCTCCTTCAGCCCCACCCCTGGTCCCGCCCATATACAGAGAGTCTAGGGTATACATAAAGGCTAAATTGTGGGCATGGCTAATTTAAAAATATGTGCCACAAGGAGCTGGAAAATGGACATGGTCTCCTCCCCTTGTGAATCTCCTCCCCCTACAGTTTGAAACACTCCCTAGGAGCATAATTAACCCCTTGAGCACCCCCTAGTGTTAACCCCTTCCCTGCAAGTCCCTGCAAGTCACATTTATACAGTAATCAATGCATAAATGTGAATGGTCCCAAAAAAAGTGTCAAAAGTGTCTGATCTGTCCGCTGCAATATCGCAGTCACGATAAAAATCGGAGATCGCCGCCATTTCTAGTAAAAAAAAAAAATAATAAAAATGCTATAAATCTATCCCTCATTTTGTAGACGCTATAACTTTTGCACAAACCAATCAATATACGCTTATTGTGATTTTTTTTTACCAAAAATATGTATAAGAATGCATATCGGCCTAAACCGAGCAAAAAATATTGGATATTATAGCAAAAAGTTAAAAATTGTGTTTTTTTCAAACTTGTCACTCTTCTTTTGTTTATAGCGCAAAAAATAAAAACCGCAGAGGCGATCAAATACCACCAAAAGAAAGCTCTATTTGTGTGAAAAAAATTATAACAATTTCATCTGGGTACAGTGTTGCATGACCACGCAATTGTAATTCAAAGTGTGACAGTGTGACAGGGGCGGTTCATACCATTCCTGCATCTGAATTGCAAAAGGAATGTGCTGTGGATTCCTGTACAATTCAACCAGCATGCAAAACGCACTGCTTTTGCAATCTGCAGCAGGTGTCAATAAAAAGTTAATGACACCTCAAACGCAGGTCGCAAACGTAGTGCGTTTGCCCTTCACCTGCCAGCCCTGGATCACCATGTGATCTGGTTGCAGTGCATGTTAAAAAGTAGTGCATACACTCCTTTGGTGCATTGCAATTTTAGCCCATTCAAAATGAATGAGCTTGAAATTGCACTGCACAGACCCACATGTGAATTGCACAGGAGCGCACAGTGCGTTCCTGTGTGATTCAGCTCCAGGCATGGTGTGATCCAGTGATCTAAAAACTTAGATAGAAGTAATAAAAAGTGGGGTTTGCTGACATTGATGGCATCTCCTTTTTCATGTAGCACTTGTGTGAGAAATATGGCAGTGCAAACCCAATTTCTCACAGTCAGGACAGCTGTGCTACATGAAAAAGCAAACATTGGACTTTACATTGCAGTTAATGTGACTGGGCTAACCTGCAGTCCCCTGAGAATCCACATTCACTGCCACCATAATGCAGCTCATGTGTGCACGCCAGAAGAACCTGGGAGTGATCATCCTCAAAGCTGGCCACACCCCCTCCCGCCCACTCAAACTACAGAATCTAACAGTCAGGCTCTGCCTCTCTGACTCTGAGATGTTTAGCCCGGAGTGAGTGCTCATTGTGAGCAGCTGAACAGCTGCTGAGGGAGAAGCGGAGGAGGGGGGAGTTGGAGAAAGACTTTTTTTTTTTTCTTCTGCAATCTGCTCAGATTGCTCGGGCCCCCCCTGGTGGCCAGGCCCAGTACAACAGGGCCAGTTGTACTGGCTTATCAGCGGCCCTGCGCAACATAGACCCTGCAGGTGTAATGGTAGACTTTGCGAGAAGTTGAATTCCTACCTTTTAGGAGCATAGTGATGACTGAACTTGAGAGACCCCTTTCCCTTAGGACTTAGGGTACAACAGCCAAGCATTTTAAGCCAGAGACCGAGACAGGATGGTGAAGTGGCCCCAGTGACAGAAAATCTGGTCAACCTTGTAAGGCCCACAGACAATCCACTAGGAGTTTGAGATCTGAGTACCACATCCTCCTCAGCAAAGTCGGTGAGTATGAGGATCATTGAAACACCCTCTATCGCTATCCTGCAAAGCAGATGGGAAAGGAGCTTTAATTGAGGAAAAGCATAGGTCAAGTTAAACTGATCCCATGTAGCAACCAGGGCATCCACTTTTAAAAGACTAAGGATCCCTGGTACCAGTGACAAACATGTCCAGGTTGCTGTTGAAACTGGACGCAATAAAATCCATGTCTAGTGCCCCCCCACCTTTGACAAAGGTCTAGAAACACCGGTGGGTGGAGAAAACATTCCCCTGGAAACCTAAGCTGATGAGAAAGTTCATCTGCTAATTTTATATGGTTGAAATGTGCACTGCAGACAAGGTTGGAACTTGAAGTTCAGCCCAATTTAGAATAATATCTGCTTCCCCTTGAGCTGCACAACGTCTTGTTCCCCAATAGTAATTGACATAAGTCACAGCCTGAAATTTGGTCAGGTGGTTTCTTAGAAGAGTGGGGCAATTGAATTGACCTGAATTGCAGCATGCTGATTGGGAGCCGGGTTTCCACTGGCGACCACGTCCCCTGTACCAAGAGAGTCTCCAGGATAGCCTGACAGATGGAAATCCACCATGCTGAGGCAAGACTAGTTCCGCTGGTCATGCAAATGGCAATCATCTGGAGTAAAACTGGGTGTATGGTACTGCCTCAAAGAAGGCTACCTTTAGGTCCAAGATCCTAATGCAAAAGCAGATCGTGAGGCATGCCCTGGACCATAAGGTCTGAACCTAGAAGCAGAGGGCCAAGATTTTGCTGGATGGAGGGAGGAAAACCTTGGACTGGATCGTATCCAGAATCAGGTCCAGATACGCCAAGTGGTGAGTCAGTTCCAGCGCTGACTTCTGGACATTTTTTTGACCATCCAAACCTCTGCAGAGTCTGCACAATCCGTTGGACATTGGCTGACAAGGCAAGGACCGAAATGCGATCTATGAATGGATGACACAGACCTGTCATTCATTCACCTGTCCTCTATTCATAGATCACTTTCCAATGATAGAAGCTATAGTCTGGGTTTCATGAATTGAGGAAGAGATGGGAATGAGAGGGTATAGCTTGCACTCTTGTTAAGTGCCTGGCACAGCCACCCTGTTATTAGTGAAGGAAAATCCCAAATTTTGAGTGATCAGAGGGGAAATCTTCCAGTGAGGACACTAGTTCTAGTGACCATGGTGACCACCAGAAACTTCCCGCACTTTGGAGGGATGTCCTTACAAGTCCTGTTGCTGGTATGGGACACAGAAAAAAAAAAAACCTTTCATGGGGGCTATAATCCTCATGTATTCTATCTAAAATAAAAAAAAAGGTTTGCCCTCAGTTCTACTTAAGAAAAAGGTTGATATTCACTCATCGGCACATCTAAAATGCTGGACTCTATTTGATGCATGCACCAAAGTTATATATATAAAGGATATAAGTGATCTGGTTGTATCTGACAGGGTAATTTCCAAATTAGAAATGTAAACACAATAACAGTCACCACAAATAACTTTGGATGAGTAATATTGAGTTTTCAATTTTCTGAAACATATGCAAAAATGATTATCAGGAAAATAGTTATGTATTGTATTATCTTAACGTACCCTTACACTCCTTTTAGGGCTGGGGATCTATTGTAGAGACATTGTTTGATACCATGACAACACAACATTGTGCTTGTATTATATATTTGGGCAAATTTAGCCTTTGATCTCTATATTCTTGTTGATAGATTACGTTCATGCTCAGTCTTGTTTTGTTGTGGACCCTTGTATGCATATTGTCAACTATTCACTTTGATTCAGGCTTGCTATTTTTATTGTACTATTAATGAATGCACTATTGAACTGACAATCATACATGTGCTTTTGTGTTTTGTTTTAAAAGTAAAAAAAAATAAAAATAAACACATTTAAACAGAAATGTCTGAAGAAAAAAAACAGTTGTAACTTAATAAAGGTAGAAATAATGTGGTTTTGGAGAGTGCATTGGCTTGGACTTAGAGCAGGGGTGCTCCAAGTCTTGAACTATCCTAGCAATGGCCCTGAATACAGACAAAACTAATAGTATCAGAAATCTATTGTATTAGGTACAAATAGGATTCCATATTGTTGAGAAAAGCCTTACACAAGAGGTCAAGCACCAATGCATCCTAAAAAAATATCATTATCCAGTTATTCTGTATTCAAAATGATTCCATATAATCCAAAATCTTCCATCAGGAACAGGACAACAGGAAATGAACATTGACTCCGATATACCAAGACATGAATAATTTTAATTGAAAATGTAGATGACAGTTCAGTGGTGAATGGTCACAGTAATTGTTTCCGTTTCTTTGAATAATCTCCATAATTGCTTTTAATGATGGCACAAATGGCTTTCATACCTTGCTAAGCCTTATCAGGGCTGAAACTCATTACACACACATCTGAACTTATAATACGTTCCTTATAACTCGACATGAAGTTTAATGAGATCAGGAGAGTGTGAGGTTTAGACTTGCAACCGAGTGAATCGATGATTGACAGAACAATGTAAGAGCGAATTTGACACGTAGATATAATGAGCCATTTTATCTGTACTTTGAGGTATTCTAAATCCACCAATATTTACCCAGTTACACATACACATAATTTAAAGAACAACTCTGGGCGAAACAATAACTTTTATTAAGTTAAAAGCAACTACTGTACATAACATGTAAGATAGTTGATACCTTCACATAGGTTAAACCTTCAACCACACTTCCAGAATAAAATGCTTTCCATCTACATCTGCTTGCTTTAACCACTTGCCGACCGCCGCATCTACATTTACGTTGGTAGAATGGCACAGACAGGCATAAGGGCGTACAGGAACGTCCCTTTGAATTTGCCGCCATTTAATTCAAGTGCACGCGCGTGCCCGTCATGAGTTCCGGGAGTCGGGTCGCGGGTCCCGCGGACTCCATCGCCGCGGGGATACCCGCAATCGTCTCATGGAGAGTCAGAACGGGGAGATGCTGATGTAAACTAGCATCTCCCCATTCTGCCTAGTGACAGTGTTACTGATCAGCTCTCCCTGTAATCGGGAGAGCTGATCAGTGTAGTGTAACACACAGCCCCTCCCCCCTACAGTTAGAACACATCCCTAGCACACACTTAACCCCTCCCTAGCCCCCTAGTAGTTAACCCCTTCACTGCCAGTGTCATTTTTACAGTAATCATTGCAATTTAATCTCACCGATCGCTGTAAAAATGACAATTGTTCCAAAAAGGTGTCAAAATTGTCCAATGTGTCCGTCATAATGTCGCAGTCACAATAAAAATCAATGATCGCTGCAATTACTAGTAAAAAAAATATTATTAATAAAAATGCCATAAAACTATCCCCTATTTTGTAAACGCTATAACTTTTGCGCAAACCAATCAATAATCGCTTATTGTGATTTTTTTAACCAAAAATATGTAGAAGAATACGTATTGGCCTAAACTGAGCAAAAAAAATGTTTTTTTATATATTTTTGGGGGATATTTATTATAGCAAAAAGTAAAAGATCTTGCGTTTTTTCCAAAATTGACGCTCTTTTCTTGTTTATAGCGCAAAAAATAAAAACCGCAGGGGTGATCAAATACCACCAAAAAGAAATCTCTATTTGTGGGAAAAAAAGGACGTCAATTTTGTTTGGGAGCCACGTCGCGCGTCAGTTAAAGCAACGCAGTGCCGAATCACAAAAAGTGGTCTGGTCTTAAGCCAGCAAAATGGTCGGGTCTGAAAGTGGTTACTACAAAACCCACCAGAGTGTAACTAAACCCAGAAACAAAATATATATATATATATATATATATATATATATATATATATATTGTAGCTTACCAAACATTGGATGTGATTGCTGCATTCATTTTTTTACTTTTTTCTCTCTGTTTTCATCTGGTGATCAGCTTCTAATTGGACAAGGTAGAGAGTATGACATCACTTCCCCGCCTCTCCACCTCATTCAATCAGAGAATGCTTTGCATTCAATCAGGAAATGAAAAGCATTCTCTGAATGGCACCTATGCCGAGCAGCCAACCTTCTGTGTTCAGAATGCAGTAGGGTAGCTGCTTAGCACGGGAGCCAGAAGCAAGTGGAGATCACTGGAGTAGTAGTGTCTACTGTGATTTCCAGCTTCCAGGGCCATCTGCCAGGTATACCCATAGTTACATTGGTCCAAGCTGGATCATTGTGACTATGTATAAAATATCCTTAGCCTTTTTACTTATTCTGACAATATTCTAAACTAGATTACCAGAAAAACAAGATTATGTTAAATGCAAAGAGGAAATTTTGGCAGGGATGTGTTGCTTTGGGCGCCAACTCTTCTTTGTCTCCAGGCCCCTGAGATGGAAAGCTGGCCCTGCATATTTATTAATCAATCCTTCTTGCTTGGAAAGGTGGTTTGATACCTTGGAGGTATGACGAGAGAGGAGAGAATCAATGTATGAGTAACGGGGGGGAGGGGGAGCATGGGTGCCAGGGTTGCTTTTTTTTTTCCTCTTAATACGGGCTGGGGTTGTATGTTTGTCGTTTTTTTTTTTTTTGTTCTTGTTGTGTGTATATAAAATGGATAAAAAGATGATTTGATTAAAAAAAAAAAAAAGTTAACACATCGCATCATGAATATGACTATTGTATACCTTTTAATAATAATAATAGTAATAATAATAATAAAAATCATACCCTCTCCCACGCATAGGTTTCAGGGATGGGCAGGTGATCAACACGAGCTGAGCGTACTTTCATTATTTTATGAACTTCATCAGTCAGATCAGGAAAATTTCTATTAAGATCAATGTTCTGAGCTGTCATTCTTCCATTTGTCCACCCATTGTATCCAGCACCCTGGAAGAGAAATACATTGCAACGGATTACAAACCTCCTGAAAAGTACCCCAATTGGTCAGCACAGGTTCTTTCCATAAGGATTGTGCTTTTCTTTTCTTATAGCCTTCATATTCCCAAATAAATATTGTTAAAGATGAACTTAAAGCAGATTAGTAAAGATTGCCTTTTAATAAAGTGACATAATTATTTAAAAATTGTAATGTAATTTAAATACAGCTATAAAAGGAATTCAAATCTAAGTTTATATTAGTTTGCTGTGTTCATACTGCATAAAGCCTTGTACACATGATCAGAAAATTGAACAAAAAATACCACTTGTTGGATAGATGCATAGTGTAATGGGTCACATATGTATTTGTATATATTATGGTAATGGCTTGATTTATGTTATGGTATAGTGTGACATATGTGTATTTTAGGTTAGTAATATGGGTGAGTAAGGCCCTCCTCCAGACTCTGTATCTGAAAGCTGGTTAATATGTTGCTCTGAGTGTGTGCTGGTGAATGGACACCCCTTGCCTGTACTGCACCCCGTCCTGAAGAAACCAGAAAGGAGAAGATACCGAAGATACAGAATGGTGACATGGAAGCGGTCGCTGAAGAATGATGGTGGTGCGTCACTCATTAAGACCATTATGGATTGTTCCATAGGAGCGGTTTCTTAAGGACCTGTTGGAAAACCTAACACGTTAAGACAGTTATGAACTGTTCCATAGGAGCCATGTCTGAAGTAGGGTGGTATGTGCCCTTTAGGCGCAAAGCGGGTAATGTTTGAAAACAACATGATTTAAAGGGGGATTCCACCCTAAAGTGGAACTCCCGCTTTTCGGAACCCTCCCCCCCTCCGGTGTCACATTTGGCACCTTTCAGGGGGGAGGGGGGTGCAGATACCTGTCTAAGACAGGTATCTGCACCCACTTCCGGGCATAAACTCCCACGGGAGTTTACGTCACCTCCTGTCCCGGCGCGCTGTCTGCCGGGACACACACGTGACCCGGCAGACGGCGCTGAGGATTCTCATTGCGCCGCGCGACTCGCGCATGCGCAGTAGGGAATCGGGAAATGAAGCCACTTCCTGATTCCCTCACCGAGAATGGCGCCGGCTACAGCAGGGAGCCGAGCGAGCGATCGGCCTCTGCTGCCGACACCGCTGGACCCTGGAACAGGTAAGTGTCCATTTTTTAAAAGTCAGCAGCTGCAGTATTTGTAGCTGCTGGCTTTTAAATTTTTTTTTTTTCAGTACAATCCCGCTTTAAGATCATACTTTTGGTATTTCATTTCCTGGTTTATACAGCCAGGTGGCCTACGTTGGAATGAAACACATCAAAGCTTTGTAGTATATCAGAATAACAATGGCTTGGCTCAAGCCCACCTGCTATGATACGTGTGATTACATGCTTCAAAGAGAATAAGAGCTAGCCAAGATGGCCCATGGATAATAGAGATGATTCATTGACAAACACTGCCTCCAAAGGCCAATTACGGCAAGACAGTCAGTAATATAATCTATTGAGGAAGACTGCCCTGTGAACACTCTGATTCGTCCATGACCGAGTGGGGCTGGCAATGGGGGGGGGGGGTTGTATGAGGTGTGAATGAGGTTTGTAAAAAGGTCTGTTTCAAGCAAAGAGCTCTCTTTCGATGCTGGCTTTTGCCGGAGCCACATTGGCTCTGGATTTCTCTCGCTCTCTCCCTTTCCCTTTGGATCATGGCTTGGGCCTAAGCCTCATGGTTCTGGCCCTCTCTTCAACATCTGAGCATAGCTGGAAGAAACAAGCCTCGCAGACGGCCTTGTGATAAGTATCTATGATGTTCTTGTATTATAGGTTTTGATTGTTGATCTGTGTTTGTAATATCTTTCTCTAGTATTTCATGTTAGCTTTCTTATTTCCTTGGGAAATAAATAAGACTTTATTACTAAGGCCCCTTTCACACTGGGGCGGGGAGCCGCGGTGACGGTAAAGCAGCGCTATATTTAGCGCTGCTTTACCGTCGTTTTAACCGCGGTATTCGGCCGCTCGCGGTGCGGTTTTACCCCCCGCGAGCGACCGAAAAAGGCTTAAACACCCCCGCAGAGCGCCGCCGTAGCGGCGCTTTGCGGCGGTATTGCCGCGGTTTTACCGCGGTGTCCCATTCAAATTTTTTTGGTCATCCTGCTAGCGCACCGCTCCAGTGTGAAAGCCCGCCGGCTTTCACACTGGAGTTAAAGGGGCCGGATTTTTTCATGTGGCGAACAGGCGCTATTTTTAGCGCTGCACCGCATGAAAAACGCCCCGGTGTGAAAGGGGCCTTATAAACCGTGTGTTTGGTTTCATAGCTAATCTTGTATTATTGTGATATCAACAGTAACATGTGTCAGAGTTTCTATAGACTAACTAACTATAGGGATTAGACAAATAAATACATAGGTAGTATAATATTTATTGTATTCATTACTTCACCCCTTTTGAAGCAATCGTACGATAATCTGATCATTAGTATGCAGCTTACAAGAGCGGATCACGTCAGTTTGTCCGAAATAAAAAATAAGGTACGAACATGAAAATTTTTCTCGTACAATACCAGATCGTACGGTTTTCATTTAATCAGTACAGTTTTCGTATGCAAATACAATACAAATACAGAGCAATATGTTACATCACTTCTGAAATTTTATTCTGTCATACGAGAATTTTCATAACTTTAGCAACTTCTTAATTTACAATATGAGACTAGCATGCAGGGGAAAAAAATGGACGATCATTCATCCGATAATCTCATTGTGTGTACCAGGCTTAGGCTGGCCTTACATTTTACAATTTTCATATTCAAGTTCCTTTAGTTTTAACTTCAACTTTGTAGAACAAGGGCCTGCCTGATTGCATACAAATTGAAGGTGTTTAGGTCAGACCTCATATTATATGGTTTTGGTAAATCTAAAGGAAAATTGTACAAGAAAATTGTGTAATGTATGACCAGGATGAGGATGTGGAAGTGTCATTTGCAGCTTGCCCAGTGTCATTTGCAGCCTGCCCAGTGTCATTTTCAGCTTGCCCATGTTTAAATTTCCTGCCGAAAAAGACCGAGTGCCGACGAAAAAGACAGAGCGCCGACGAAAAAGACCGAGCCGACTGTTTGGCTCCACTCGCAGTCCCGCCTTCCTGCTGTTTCGGGAGCGAGCGCAGGGAGGCGGGATTGCGAGCGGAGCCGCACAGTAGCCTCGGTCTTTTTCGTCGGCGCTCGGTTTTTTTTGGCGGCACTCGCTATTTTTCTTTTTTTTTTGGTGACGCACCCACGACTTTCCCCCGATTTTAAGGGGGAAAAAAGTGTGTGTTATACGCCGATAAATACCGTAATTTAGGCTTATATTTTATATTGCTGGTAATTCAACATTGGGAACCTGCTGAGATGAAGAAAGAGCAGTGTTAATACAGTAAGTACAGTTAATTTACTATCCAGAAGCAGACTAGGGGTTGAACAGTGACCAACCTGTAATACTTAAATGAAGGGGAGAAAACTAGGAGTCCCCAACATGCTAAACTGGTTGCAGGGTGACTTGAGGGAACTGGGGTTGATCCACTTATGGCAAATAGACTGTTAACTTTGCAAGGACATTGCAGTGACATTGTTTTTTTGTTTTTTTTTTAAGTACAATAGTCTGATCTTTTCCAAATAGCTATACATAACACTAAAGAGATGTTTTTCTTCTAACCTATCTCTAAACTGAGAAAAATCAAAGCTTGGTGCCCATTAGGGAGTGGATCAATTTACTGAAAACCTTCTGGCCTGGTTTAAAAAAATCAGATTGGGAAAATATTCTTTGATTTACTTAATTAAGAAGTATCACAGTGACGTTTTGGTGACCGAAGAATATATATTTGAATAGACTCATTTAATTACCTTAAACTTCAATTCTTTATTTCCACATTCGTTTCACAATTATGATTTCACCCTATTGTACCATATGCATGTTCCATGGGGGTTGCAAGTTTTATTGAGTAGCGCTGGAACACATTTATTAATTAGATTGTAAGACACTGTGGGTGGTGTTTGATTTTTCTAGCAGCTGCACTAGGGTTATTGGGGGGGGGCTGTTTGTTGTAGACAGCGCAGGGTCATGGTGGTATTTGAGTATACATGTCTGCAACTAATGTGCACTGCTCATTCCAAACTAACAGAAGCAAAGGGGAAAGGGAGAAGCTTGGATACTCAAGGAGAATATTACATGGAGGCAGAAAAACACAGTAAGAAAAATGTCACGAAAAATAGATTACAGTGCCATTAAAGAGTGGAAGAGGGAAGGGAAAAAAGCGCCAAGCAGGCATCGTGTAGCACAATTTATTAAAAGTTTATTAAAAGTTAAAAAACAATATTAAAAAGCATTGGCATTCACAAGCGGGAGAGCTGAGTTTTGGTTTCATAAGACCACAGCACTTTCTCCCAATCCTTCTCTGGATCATTTAGATGTTGTAGAGAGGCAACCCTGTGTCACTGGTTATATTAGCAGTTTCTCCCAGATTTTTGGAGAGGCAGGCCTGTCAGGCAAGGATGAATAAAATGTCTCTTTATTTTATCCAAGGAGTACAAATGTTCCAAACAAAGCCAACACTAATGCATTACAGCCTATCGAGGCCTTGTTCATAGTCTAAAGATTATGAGTAAGGCCTTGATAGGCTGAAATGCATTAACTTTGGCTCGGTTTGGAACATGTGTACTCCTTGGATGAAATAACGAGTAATTTTAGTCATCTTCACATGGTTGCCGACTATCTACATGGAAGGACTCTTGTTTTGCGGAGTAGAGACCGCAAGTCAGCCACGGTGAGTAGAAACAGAGAGCTCTTGCATGATTTTGCTGAAGCGTCGTTGACTTGCATGAGAATATGGATATTTTAGTGTCACTTTACACAAAAAAGCATAACAAATATATACTTAATGGGCTAAGTTATCCACTTCTATACCAATCAAAAGAAAAACTTAAAGTAAGACAACATTATCTTATTAAAATTGCAGGCTATCCTGAAACCCACCACAAAATTTGGCACCAGTTCAACCTATAGAACTATATAGCAAGTAGTGGTAATTAGTATCTGAACACCAGGAGTATTTTTCAAAGTTCAGAAAGTTACTGCAGCACAATACATGTGTAGCAAAACCCCCAAAAGAGCCGCTTGAGTGTGTTTGGTTCTGTACTCTGCCTCTCAACCCCAAGAACAGCCCCTCTTGCACACCTAGAGAGCAATGTTAGACACAGGCGATAGTGAACCCGAAGTATATTTCTACTGAACCCTTTCTTTTGGTACAGAGTAAAACTGTGACAATATAATAACGTGACTGTTAGGTGTAACCCAAATAGAATAGCTGTGTCTTAATGACTAAAATATTTGAGCAATATGATCTGGCTACTTCCAGGGGACTCCCCAAGGCGAATAATCCTGGAGATAACCACAAAATAACGACAGATTGCAGTATGATGAGAACACTTCAACAGATTAACCAATAACCCTACTTAAATTGGGCTCTATGAGTCCAGGCAGGAGGAGGGCAGAGTAATGACCCATTCTAATGTCAGACCGATCCCTTCTGTACATCAACACCACAGTCCGAAATAACTTTTCAAACACAGTATTAAGTTGAATGCAACTGACTTAACCTTTAGGTCTTAAGCCCACTCGCTTAGTAACCAGAGTCCTGGGTGAAATAATGGGCCCTTATGGCCCCAATGAATTTTATTTCTTGCGATAGGGTTATGTTTTAGTCTCTCACAAGAAATGAAGAACTTGCGTCTTGAGCTAGAGTGATGTGCAGTATGCTGGCAGTATCTGGGCTAGCAAGGTATATATTGTAAATCCTCAGCAGGGTGTAAGTGTAACACAGGATTCTACAAGTTTAACTGACAGACAACATTGTTTGCATGCAGTGTCTCTTGAAAAAAGGGGGGAGGCCAGGTGCCCGCTCACCAATCCTGTGTCAGAAGGCCCAAAGGAGAGATGTCCTGGGACAGGCTTTCAGGTTGCCTGACTGGCCACCCAACAACTGGAATGCCTCACGCCTCCAGGAATGCGCCTGGAGATGCACCCGGGGTCCCTGTCTGGTGGGATATCCGTGACCGGCTGTGGAACTGTGGCAGGCACACTGACCCTGGATCACAGCACCTATCTCCAGCGTTCTATCTTCTCCTCGCCACAACGTCTCTCCTTCAGCTCCCCGGGAGCTTCGTAGTGACTTTTCCTCCTCTCCCCCAGATTACAATGGGGCTGCCTGTGTTGGGGACTACATGCCCCAGAATACTTTGCTGCAGCTGCTCTGTGATTGTCTCTCCTCCCCCTGCCAATGAGGAGGAAGGGGAGGGAGCAGAATGGCCAGCTGAGTCGGAAGAGGAAGGGGGGAGAATTCACCCGCAGTTGCTGACAGGCTCTGTGTCACTGAAGCCTGTAAGTGTAATGCCCCGTACACACGGTCGGACATTCCGATGGAAAAAGTCAGATATTATGTTGTCGGAAAATCCGATCATGTGCGGGCTCTAGCGGGCTTTTTCCGGCGGAAAAAATTTGAGAGCAGGATTTAAATTTTCCGACAACAAAATCCAATCCGACTTTTTCCAATCGTGTGTAGAGAATTCCGACACACAAAGTGCCACGCATTCTCAGAAGAAATTTGGAGATGAAAGCTATTGGCTACTGGCCTCTACGTAGTCCCGTCGTACGTGTTGTACGTCACCTCATTCGAAACGATCAGATTTTCTGACAACTTTGTCCGACCGTGTGTGTGCGCAACACAAGTTTCGGACAAAATCCGTTGGAAAAAAACAGACGGATTTTGTGGTCGGAATGTCCGACCGTGTGTACAAGGCATTTGTTTCGGTGTGGCCGGCGGGCAGGCTGAGCGGCAACCGCTACAAGTAGTTTGATGAAAACTACTGTTCTGTGTACTTTACCACTGTGAGTTTCCAAGAGCTACTTCAATTTCACCTGTGATGGCGGATGGCATATATCAAGAATGGATACACGTAGCAGCCACACATTGAATAAAATACAAGTCTGTTTGCCCCTTCAAAGTGGTGACAACCAACCAATCAGGTGTAAGCTGGGGACCAAAGTTCTGAGATTTTCCTACAGAGGTGCATTTGATCATGCATGCACGAGAAGTAGGCAGAGCAGATTCGCCAGGCCAAGGGATGAAAAATACAATGCAATTTTTGAAGTTATATAAGTGATTTATAGGGATTGATTTTATGCTGTATTTTTTGGAATACTCTATGAATCACCAAGAAATGTAATAGCTATCAGAGTAGGGCTAGAGAATAAGCACAACATTGTGACCACTAAAACGCAACAGCATAAATTAGTTTTACCTCTTCGGATGCCAACTCATAGCCATCTGGGTTCATTGAAGGAAAGAGGTGGATCCTTGTAGTGTTGATCAATTCCTGGATCCTGGGATTGCCAAGGAGATATTCTGAGCACAAATACTGGGCAAGATAGATCAGTAACTCCCTGCCAACCACTTCATTTCCATGCATGTTGCCAATGTAACGGAATTCGGGCTTTACTGTAGAAACAAATTGAAAATATGACGATTTAGTCAAATTTTTTTGTCAAATAAACTCATAGTAATGTCTGTGCAGCCAAAAGTAATTTTTTTTCCTGCTAAAGCCTTGTTCACACCATTGCATATGCGATAGCCTGTCTTGCTTGCTATTACACTGCAATGCACTGTCATGTGTTTCAGGTCATCGTAAACTGCTAAGTAAAAATGTACCATGTCTAGGAGCCCTAATAACTGGAAATGGTTTGCAAATACCCCTCCCTCGGTAGAGGCATTGAGGACAGGTTGACACTGGTCTTCAAAGAAATGTACCTATGAATCAAGGGGGGCCTCCAGTAAATATTATAAACTGTGGTCCTACTGGAGAAATATAATTATAGAGCTAGTCTGTTGGAAAGAGTCGTTAAAGGCACCACATCCCTTTATAAATATAACATAGGAAAGAAGAATAAGGACTTTTAAAAGAGCAAACAAAGACAATAATTTTGAAAAGTAGAAAATGTAATTAAAAATTCATAAGTGAAAATATAAAAATTCCACAATAAATCAGTAACAAATATCAACAAAAGTGTAAATTGTATCTCTACACGTTTCGCCTTTTGCGGCTTCTTCAGGAGATTCTGTTACAATAGACACTGTATATATAGACTGATCACTAAAATATTTTTCTATTTTAGTGATCAGTTTATATATACAGTGTCTATTGTAACAGAATATAATAGATTGGTGTGAACGGAAACTATAGGAAATAAGGCTATTTTCCTTGTCCTCCTATTGGAACCACATTGGGCAACGCAGTCCAGTGCCGTTGGTGTGAAGGCGCCCTAAGTAAAAAACTGTCCACAGCCTTTAAAGGGTTTTCCATTCTGCAGGAAATGTGAATAGGCTTGGAAGGGGCAGATCTATGTTAAAAGCGAAGTATGGGAATGCAAACTCTCTCAAGTTGGATGCAGCATCAGTCCCCCGCTGTCTCTAAGACTGAGAAGTGAGCGATCAAAGACTGCTGATCTCTCAGCAGAGAGCTGAGTTCCACTGCTTCTAAAAGGAATACAGCATTGGATGATACCTCTATATGGATAGCTGGAAATCATCAAGTCTGGCTGCCTCTACCCTACCATTCACCGTGTTAAAGGAACCCAGCCGACAACCAGTCAGTGCACCTTCCAGTTCCAGACTTTTATGTCTGATCAGGTGTTGTTTTTTGCCTTTTTTGACCTGTTGAATTTGCACTGTGTTCACTGCTTGGTTTTGTTACTTATACTGTAAAGTTGTAATTTTGGTTGTTCACAGCCGAGACTGCTTGCAATAGAAAAGGTGGATGTGTAGGCAGGTTGCCCACTGTGTTTAGTTAGCTAGCTCTGCTGCCTAGATCAGGGGAAGGGGTTAATGGTTTTGTCGCCTTCCCTGGTTATGTTTACGGGCATTCTGAGGTCCAGCTTCCCTTCCCATGTTAAATAAAATGGAAGAGATTCCAGGCCCAGTAGGATGGGAGCAAAAAAGGGGGCATAAGAACATGAAAGATAGCAGAAGCTTGCTGAGACTTGTGGTCGACCTCAAGGACACTGACTCATCAGAACCCCCGACACTATGGACACCTCCACTCTAGACTTCCCAACCTTGGACTACACCCATAAGGACTTTACCTACAGAGGTATGCTGGGGCAGCCGCCAGTAGAGTTATATAGGAAAAAGACATTTGTTTTCCTGAGTCTTCAGTAAAGTTATTTTAAGTTATATTAAGTGCATGAGCCTAATCTGAAGTTATTCAAGGGGTGCATGTTGGGTCTTGGTGTATTCCTACAGAACCTGGGTCTGTAAAAGCACTATGGCATATGTGCAACACCATTACAGGTGTCATGGTTATGCAGTAATCTTTCCCTGTTTGCTTACCTCTCCTCATGTGTTCAGACTAAGAGTCCAGCCACTCTCACCTGGTGGTTTTTATAACCTCTCCTCTAAGCATGGCTCCACCCCAGGCCCTATCAGGGAACCCTATATTAACCTGTGCACTGCAAGCCAGTGGTGCTGATCAACCATTGTGTATCCATGCTGTGTTCGGCTTCCTGGTTCCTGCTTGCCGTGTGCTCTATGTTTGGCTCTGTTACCGACCTTGGCGTGTTCTCAACGATTCCTGTCTGCTTGCGACCTTGACCCTTTGGCATGTCCCCGACCATACCTGTCTGCCTGGGACCCTGAACCTTTGGCGTGTACTCTGTTGTTCCTGTCTGCTAGTTGCCCTGACCTCTGCCTTATCCCCTTAATATCCTTGTCATTCCAGCCTGCTGCTTCCTTCTCCTGTAGTCTACTGTGAGCGTGAGCTGTGAGACCCTGGGGGCCGAGACCTGGAGCCAGACTGCAGCGAAGTCCATCCTCACCACTAGAGGCTCTGGCGAACACCTGCTGGCTCTTAGACTCCGCGCCCTGGGGAATCTATGCTCTAGCTCCCATTGGGATCTGTGTTAGTGATCCAGTAGACCTGTGTCCTGAATCTCCCTGGGTACAATCCGCAGCAGTCAGTCCTAAGGTCCACTACCTAGCGGTGCACTTCCGACTCCTACAGAGTGCACCCGTCACCTGGTCTCAGGTGACCTGACAACAGGAGGTTAACTCGCATGGCAAAGGAAGAGGAGGTAGTTGCCATGGGTAATTGAAAGGAAGAACAGCTACAGCAACCAGTCGTTTGGCATGGTACCTGGTTGGGCGACAGGTCCTCAGGTAGCGAGGGAGTCAGTGCTCTGACTCCCCCTCTAGCTGTCTGTCTCCTCCGGTCACCAGGAACAGACTAGCATTACGGAGATTCAAAGCCTGTTTACTAGGTACGGGAAGGAAAGAGGTAAACAGTATGCATGGGGCGCGCTATGTGCTTGGCTGGACTCCATTCTGATTCCTCGGAGTGAGGCAACAGAGGTCTAATGGGCGAAGGCTTTGCATGTTCCTTCTAATGCAAAACATACATCAGTTACATATTAATGTGTAACATCTTACAGCAGAACTGTGCATTTCTGCTGCACACAAGCAGCTCATCAGTGAGCCAGTCAGCTGTGCTGCAGTGCAAGAAGCATACTGATAGGAGGCGAGAGCAGAGTGACAGGGACATGAGCTCCTCAGTCTGCAGATTCTACTTCTCCAGTCACAGGATGGGGTAAGGAAGCATTTCTGTAAATATTACCTAACTGCAACAGAAAAGAATACGGTCTCTTCCTCTGAAGGAGAGTGCTGTGTACATCTCAGGACTTGATGGACAGAAATACAATTTTTGACAGGTAATGCCAGTGTCCAATCACCTAAAGTTTTTTTGTCAGGTAAAGCAGCTTTGTTATACGTATTTCATCCGCATATTTAGTTGTTTGCATGGAGTTAAGTTTTAGCTACTACTTTAACTATTTTAAAAACATATAAATGTAATTTAAAGAAAATAAAAAAACAGACCCAGGGCTATTACTATAACTTTATTTTAACCACTCCCCCCCCCCCCCGCGCGCCATATAGCAATATGACGTGCCCAAATTGGTTGCATTATCCTGACTGAACGTCATATGACGTCTGGCAGGAGAAGCTGCCAGCGCGCGCCCGCAGTGATTGGTGGTGTGGTGTGTCAGTCTGACACATCGCATCTTAGATCCCAGTAAAGAGCCTCTGACGTAGGCTCTTTACCATGTGATCAGCTGTGTCCAATCACAGCAGATCACAATGTAAACAGGAAGAGCCGTATATCTGCTTTTCCTCCACTCGCACTGACAGGCACGAGTAGAGAAGAGGCGATCAACTGCTCTCCTCACAGGTGGGGGTCTGCACTGATTATCTGTGAAGCCCCTCCCCCAGGATGCTCACCCAGGATCACCAGGGATGGCCACCCAGGGCCACCAGGGATTCCAATCCAGGGCCACCAGGTATGCCAATCAATGCCCAATAGGGGTAGCACTGTGCCCACCAGTGATGCCTGCCTGTGCCCTCTGATCAGTGCTGCCTAACAGTGAGATCTATTAGTGCCGCCCATCAGTGCCGCCCATCAGTGCCACCTATACGTGCCCACCAGTGCCGCCTATAAGTGCCGCCTATAAGTGTCCATCAGTGCTGCTTATCAGTGCCCATCAGTGCGGCATATAAGTGCCTCATCATCATGCGGCCCACCCACCCCAAAGCACCTTGTCCCCATGTTGAGGACAAGGGCCTCTTCAGACAACCCTGGCCGTTGGTCGTCGGGGTCTGCGGGCGGGGGGCCTCATCAGTGCCCATCAGTGTAGGAGAAAATTTACTTATTTACAAAGTTTTGTAAAAGAAACAAAGAAAAACTTTTTTTTTTTTTATTTTTTTTCAAAATTATCAGTCTTTTTTTTATTTGCAGCGCAAAAGAAAAAAAAAAACCCAGTGGTGATCCAATACCACCAAAAGAAATCTCTATTTGTGGGGAAAAATTATAAAAATATTGTTTGGATACATCGTCGCATGACCGTGCAATTGTCATTCAAAATGTGATAGCGCTGAAAGCTGTAAATTGGTCTGGGCAGGAAGGTGTATAAGTGCCCTGTATTGAAGTGGTTAAAGAAACTGATACTCACATAGTTCATGCTGGCCTGGCTTGGTTGAAAACTCAATTACTATGAGATCCTTCCCTTCAAAGCTGCGTCCAATGTTGTACGTCTTTGCAATATGGGAGCATTTGCCTGCAGTTTTCTTCAGAATGCTGACCATTTGTGCATAGCTGTGGTGACTGAAATCAATGAAGGTATTTGGCATTTGAGGAAGTGAGTCGTCAGGTGTTTCTTCAACGTTAACTGTAAAAAAAAAATAAAAAAAAAAATAAAAGTAAATATCCATGTATAATACATGCACCTCCCATGCATGATCCCAAAAAATGATTGGGCACTTGAAAACTACTGCTGCAAGTATGAATTAAATAATGTACCGTGTCACTATATTGCTAGCAGTAATAATAATACTAATAAAGTAAATAGCAATAAAGTAATTAGCAATAATAAAGTAAGCATCCTACAATCCCATAAGGGCAGTGGTTATTCCTTATTGTGAAAATAATTGTCCCAACAAATTATGCACTCAGCAGGCAAACGTGTTAAAAAAATATCATACAATCAAAAGAATCCAGTAAAAGTGAAGTTATATATCTCTAAAAGGCCAAAAATAAATATACTGTTAAAGCAGTAAGGTCCAACATTTGTGAAATATCCAAAATCCCAAATTTCTCAAGTAATGATGAAGGTATCCAAATCCTGATCATCTCGTGCAGCTCTACCAAATTACAAATGTGGTCACCAACAGTTGTGACCTCCAAATTACAGGTGGGTTGAGAAGTGCATTGTTCCCGAACAGATAAGATGGCAATCATACTGCCTCCTCCAATATGAAAACAGATTCCACAAAACATAAGTAAAATTCAAAAAACAGAAACCTCACATAGCATAATACTATTTACCATTAAAAAATTAGTAAAACCGTTTACTGTGACTTATTTACCTCACATGTACCAAGTGCACTAAACAATCATAGGCATCATGATATGACCAATAGAGAACCGCTTCTATCACAGAAAGTATCAGAAAGATAGTGCAAGAAGCCTTGTGTAGCGCGTGTGATGACATCACTGTCCCGCTCTACATGTTTCGATGTTACATCTTCGTCAATAATAAAGTAATCATGGATGGGTTTTGGGATTATTAAAGCTTAAATCCAGGATGAACTCTCTTTTGCACAAAATTACTCCTCCTGCCAAGAGCAGCCCCCTCTCTTATAAATGTATCAAATTGATTGTTATGCGGCGTACACACGCTCTGACTTTCCGGTGGGATTGTCCGCCGGACCTAGTCCAGCGGACAAACCGCCGGACTTTCCGCCGGACTTTCCGACCGTGTGTGGACTTGCCCACACACGCCCGGACTTTTCCGGTGGACAATATGCTGGCGTTTTCTTCAAAGTCTGCGGGACTTATGAAATGAACGAACTTGCCTCGCACACGGAGGAAAGTCCGTTCATTTAGAACGTGACTGCAGGTAGACGGGACTATACAAGGCAGTGAATGCCGCCGCGTTAGCCCCGTCACCTGGTATGGATTTAAAGGGGAATCCCTACGCCAAAAAACGGTGTGGGGGTCCCCCCAAATCCATCTCAGACCCTTATCCGAGCACGCAGCCCGGCTGGTCAGGAAAGGGGGTGGGGACGAGCAAGCACCCCCCCCCCCCTCCTGAGCCGTACCAGGCGCGTGCCCTCAACATGGGGGGTGCCCTGGGGAAAGGGGGGCCGTGCGGTACTGCCGGTTGTTGCTGTCCCAGGCAGGGTGCACTTGGTATCACTCCGCCTGTGACAGGAGGCGGCTCTATACAGGAAGCATCAGTTTATGCAGCTCTGTAGCCACTTGCTTTCTCTACCGCCGGCTTAATTAATAACACTGATGCTCTGGGCTTGCCAACCTGCCATCCCAGAGCAGGAGGTCGCGGGCCACATCAGAGGGCTCCGCGGGCCACATGTGGCCCCCGGGCCACTGGTTGGGCACCCCTGACCTAAGGTGTAAAAGTGTAAATAAAAAAACGACACAATTTTTTAAAATATTTTATTGCGCAGCTCCGGGGGTCTTCTCGCCGGACTCCTCCGCTATCTTCTGCTCTTTTACTAGCTCTTTCACCTAGCGGAGGAGCCCGGCTTTCTCCTTCGTCGCCGCCGTCGTCTGGGGGTCTCGTTCCGCCTCCGGGGGTCTTGTCCCGCTTTTCGGTTCTTCTTGCCGCTGTCGCCGCCACCTTCTGCGTCGTCTTCCTCTTCTTCCGATGTTGACTCGTCGCTCTCTCTGGCCGGAATGGCAGAGACACGCGGTGTTGTGACTTATATAGGGACAAGGGGCGGGGCCACGGGCTCATGTCACATGGTGACCCCGCCCTATATGATGTCACAGTGCCGGAGGATGCCGGTATCTGGGGGCCCCCTTATTAAAGGGGCTCCCGGATTCGGATAAGCCCCCGACCCGCAGACCCTGACAACCAACGGCCAGGGTTGTCGGCCCCCATTTCCCCAGGGCACCCCCCATGTTTAGGGAACGCGGCCTGGTACGGCTCAGGAGGGGGGGGGCGCTCGCTCGTCCCCACCCCCTTTCCTGACCGGCCGGGCTGCGTGCTCGGATAAGGGTCTGAGGTGGAATTGGGGGGGACTCCCACACCGTTTTTTCAGTGTAGGGATTCCCCTTTAAATCCATACCAGGTGACGGGGCTAGCGTGGCGACATTTACTGCCTTCGCTAGTCCCGTCTACCTGCAGTCACGTTTTAAATGAACGGACTTTCCTCTGTGTGCGAGGCAAGTCCATTCATTTCAAAAGTCCCGCGGACTAGCACACAGACCGCGGGACTGTCCGCCGGACTGCCGAGTCCAGCGGACAATTTTAAGTCTGAACTTAAAACTTAGTCCGCCGGACTTTTGGGAGGAAAAATCCAGCGGGAAAATCTGCTCGTGTGTACGCAGCCTTATGGGTTACTGATGTCTCTGCCAAAAAGGCTATTTAATTTCAATGTGTGGGCAGCAGGATGTATGAGGTTCAAATCCCACTGGGCTGATTATTATTTGTGTGATGGCCACACAAAAAATATACACTTTGGGCCCAATTTGGACATTTTCACTTAGGGGTGTACTCACTTTTGTTGCCAGCGGTTTTAACATTAATGGCTGTGTGTTGAGTTATTTTGAGGGGACAGCAAATTTACACTGTTATACAAGCTGTACACTCACTACTTTACATTGTAGCAAAGTGTCATTTGTCACATAAAAAGATATAATAAAATATTTACAAAAATGTGAGTGGTGTACTCACTTTTGTGAGATATATATATATATATATATATATATATATATATATATATATATATATATATATATACATACATACATACATATACATACATATATATATATATATATATATATATATATATATATATATATATATACATACATACATACATACATATACACACACACACACACACACACACATACACACATACATACACACACACACACACACATACAACACATTTTTCCGCACCAGGTGACACCAAACCTAGTGCCACTGCATAGTCTCCACTTTTGACAAGTGATTGTGACTGATCCCTCGGCTTGTATTAACCCCCACAGCACTGGAAGATTATGGCTGTGGGGCTAGCAGGGATCTGAGGACAGAAGATTTCAACTGAAGCTGCACAAGCGACACATCACATTGATTGTGAGTGCTGATTTTTAAAATGTTTTGTCTAAACTTAGGCATTAATTATTCTACAAGTGCATTTTCTGCTTTATTATGATTTACTTACTCTTTCTGGGCCAGACACTTCAGCTTGATAGAAAAAAAAAAAATCAGAAGGTGAGATTGTATAAGATCACATAGTTAGTTGGTTTAAACTGCCAGAGTTCAAGTGAAAATGCAGTATCAGACTCACACAAAGCAAGTAAAACTAGAAATAATTAAAGCAAGATTATCCAATTATATCTTAAGACGGGATATTCAATTTCTTGCATAAGTCCCATCAGGTAGGCTCACCAGCACAACTGGAACACCTCCAGCCCACCGACCCTATATAGGTATGAAGATTCAGCAGTACTTAACACCCTGTCTATCGGAGGAAATACTTTGTACTACTGACATTTATATGCTTATTATTAAGAAAAGTAATTGTAATATGCAAAGCACAGCAACTAATAGTAACCAGATTTTGCATTAGTGTTACCAGAAGATGACTTCTGATTATCTGTTATTATGAACAATAATCTGCACTTCATTTTTATGCTTTGTACTGCTTTACTGAATGACTAGATCATTTCAGACTTCTCGGATAAAAAAATTAATAAAAAAAAATCATAAAACAGCTCTATATAATCTATCTTCATGTATGTAGAAAATAATATTTTTTTAAATATTAAACTATATTTTCTGAAAGATGTATAGCATACTGGTTAGCTAGAAACCAAGAGCCTTTAGCGTGGCCTTGTTTCCGGTTAGTGGTTTTGTTTGTATCTACTTTCCTTTTAGAAGTATAGGACACAATAGAACTATGTCTTTTCTGTAGATAGTCCATTTATTTGCAAGGCCGAGATGAAAAAAAATTATTTGGCTGCCTTCAGGTTCCCTCTAGCGTCCTAAATCTGCACTACAGACAGTGGATATGTTCTCAAATCGTTTCAGTATAGCGTCTTCTCCCACAGGACAAAACTGCTTCATTATGTTATTTTATATACAGTGCCTTGAAAAGGTATTCAGGCCCCTTGAAATTTTCCACATTTTGTCATGTTACAACCAAAAACATAAATGTATTTTATTGGGATTTTGTGTGATAGACCAACACAAAGTGGCACATAATTGTGAAGTGGAAGGAAAGTGATTAAAGTTTTATTTTTATTTTTTACAAATAAATATCTGAAAAGTGTAGTGTGCATTTGTATTCAGTCCCCTTCACTCTGATACCCCTGACTAAAATTAGTGAAACCAATTGCCTTCAGAAGTCACCTAATTAGTAAATAGAGTCCACCTGTTTGTAATTTCATCTCAGTATAAATACAGCTGTTCTGTGAAGCCCTGATAGGTTTGTTAGAGAAACTTAGTGAACAAACAGCAGTATCAAGGCAAAGGAAATCACCAGACAGGTCAGGGATAAAAGTTGTGGAGAAGTTTAAAGCAGGGTTAGATTATAAAAAATATCCCAAGCTTTGAACATCTCACGGAGCACTGTTCAATCCATCATCCAAAAATGGAAAGAGTATGGCACAACTGCAAACCTACCAAGACATGGCCGTCCACCTAAACTGACAGGCTGGGCAAGGAGAGCATTAATCAGAGAAGCAGCCAAGAGGCCCATGGTAACTCTGGAGGAGCTGCAGAGATCCACAGCTCAGGGGGGAGATTCTCTACGACCTCAAAGTTTGAGGAGTGGTGCAAATTGAGAAGGGACCCTGAGATGGTGACTAGGGACAATAGGTATTTTTACCTAAATGCTGTGAATAACTTTACTGCTAATTTACATAAAAATGTATTTATATAGGGGAATTATACTGTCGTAATTGGATTATGCGCAGATAAATATCCATAGAATGTACAGTATCTCACATAAGTGAGTACACCCCTCACGTTTTTGTAAATATTTTATTATAGCTTTTCATGCAACAACCCTGAAGAAATGACACTTTGCTACAATGTAAAGTAGTGAGTGTACAGCTTTTATAACAGTGTAAATTTGCTGTCCCCTCAAAATAACTCAACACATAGCCATTAATGTCTAAACCGTTGGCAACAAAAGTGAGTACACCCCTAAGTGAAAATGTCCAAATTGGGACCAACGTGTCAATATTTTGTGTGGCCGCCATTATATCCAATACCTACCTTAGCAGTCTTGGGCATGGAGTTCACGATAGCTGCCACTGGAGTCCACTTTCACTCCTCCATGACAACATCATGGAGCTGATGGATGTTAGAGACCTTGCGCTCCTACAACTTCCATTTGAGGATGCCCCACAGATGCTCAATAGGGTTTAGGTCTGGAGACATGCTTGGCCAGTCCATCACATTTACCCTCAGCTTCTTTAGCAAGGCAGTGGTGGTCTTGGAGGGTGTTTGGGGTTGTTATGTTGGAATACTGCCCTGCGGCCCAGTCCCTCAAGGGAGGGGATCATGCTCTGCTTCAGTATGTCACAGTACATGTTGGCATTCATGGTTCTCTCAATGAACTGTAGTTTCCCAGTGCCAGCAGCACTCATGCAACCCCAGACAATGACACTTCCACCACCATGTTCCACTGTAGGCAAGACACACTTTTCTTTGTACTCCTCACCTGGTTGCCGCCACACACGCTTGACACCATCTGAACCAAATACGTTTATCTTGGTCTCATCAGAGACCAGATCATCCAGTAATCCATATCCTTGGTCTGCTTGTCTTCAGCAAACTGTTTGAGGGCTTTCTTGTGCATCATCTTTATGGTTGAATATATTTTTACTAACCATTTTTCAAGTAAAGCAGTAGAGGGTACAGAATAAAGAAAAAGGGAGGTGGGGGGTAGTGGTGAACAAATACCACCACACAAATGGTACATATTGTTAGGTCATATAAATGCAAATAGCAGTGCGTAAAAGTTGCAATCAATATCCTAAACATTCAGTGTATCCAAGGAGTTGGACATATAATTCTGTATAAACCAGGGGTAGGGATATACAGTTAGTGTGACTGTTACATTTCATTCTCAATGTGGCTGAGACAAGATGTATGGAGAGCCAATCACTGGAGTGTGGTCATCAATTAAACTCAACGCCTAGGGCTTTTCTCAGCTCATCCTCTGGCAATTCTGTGCAATAGTCTATCTGAGGTTGAGTAGTGGACCCAGACAAACCACAGTTTAGTGTGTTTATCCCATTTGTCTCTCTCCCTAGCCTTCATCTCCTCCATGAGCATGATGTCATTGAGGATAGCAATCCGCCTATGAAGGGGTGAGTTACTTCTGATTTCCAGTATTTCATGATCAGCTGGCGAGCTGCTGATAGAAAAAAACCTGAGGAGTTTAGTTTTCTGGAATTTGACTGATCCAGGGAGGATGGACAGTAGGGCCACCTTAGGAGAGAGTGCGAGAGAGTCATCATAGATTTCATTATATACCTCAAATAATTCTTTCCAAAAGGAGTGGACTGGATCAAATTCACACCAGATATAGAGGTAGGTTCCTTTTCCCCTGCGACAGCAAGTATGAGGAGCGTTGGGGAACATCCGTGGACCGAGACCGGATCTCTATACCATCTGGAGTAGTTTGTAGTTTTTCTCCTGGGCAAAGATGTAGATCGAAGATTTATGGGTGAATATAAAAGAGGTCTGCCATTCAGCTGGGGTGATTTCCTTACCCAGATCTCCAAACCACTTTTGTGTGAATGTGTGTAGGGTGTTGTGTGTGTGGTAGAGAGAGAATTTCCTTGTATGTTAAAGATAGCTTGTGTCTGGGGAACCTGGGAAACCTGGGAAAGACCATACATTTCCTTGAAGGTCGTTAGGGTCCTATGTATTCGACCGGATAAGTGTAGGGTAGAGCAGAAGTTCGTCAGGGACATCATGGATAACCAATTTGTTGAGGGGGGTTGGTTTCCCTCATGTAGTATGAATCTGCCTGTTGTTGCGTGGACAAATGAGCGTGCTGTTGGCCAGCCTACCCTCTTATAGCCACCACCTGTCCTGAGGTTTCATTGTCGGGAAGTGTCAGGTTGTCAAATAGTGGTGTTAGAAGGCTGGGGTCAGTGGTAGTGGTGCATAAGTTGTATGTCGGCTGTACCACAGAGCCAGCCCTGGAACAAGTAGAGTAGTTTGGGGAGGACATCCATCTTAAGGACATTGATGTGCCCAAGCCATGGTAACTTGAGGTGGTGCCACGAGTCAAGTGATCAGAGGAGTTTAGTCAGTAAAGGGCTGAAGTTTAGGGGGTAGATGTTGTGGAAGTTACGAGGGATCTCGGTCCCTAGATATTTGATTGATTTAGTTTGCCAATGAAAGGGAAAACATTTTTGGACCAGTGTTAGGGTGTGGGTGGGTAAGGATATGTTCAGGGCCTCAGTTTTAGCTATGTTCAGTTGCTATGAGCGCCAAATCGATCAAGTTCATGGAGAAAGGAGTTGATGCTAATGTGTGGTTGTGTCACGTAGAGTAGTAGGTCGTCTGCATATAGGGAAAGCTTACAATGGGCTGAGGGGGGTGGGGATATCATGTATGGATTTGTTGTGACAAATTGCTTGGGCTAGGTGTTCAATGGTAATAGAAAAAAGGAAAGGGGATAGTGGGCAGCCCTGTCTGGTCCCGTTGTTGAACTCAAATGTCTGAGTGTTCACCGTTAGCCATAACTTTTGCTGAGGGGTTGGAGTAGAGGGACATCATTTTCGCTAAGAGTCTGGGTCCTAGTCTAATCTGCTGTAGTGATAATTTAAGAAATGGCCAGCTGACCCTGTCAAATGCCTTCTCCGCGTCGCATGCTAACAGACAGACGGGGATATATTTACGATGAGCAAAGGTGATCAGATGAAGGGTCTTTGTGGTGTTGTCGCAGACTTGAGCATCATCTTTAGAAGAGGCTTCCTTCTGGGATGACAGCCATGCAGACCAATTTAATGCAGTGTGCGGCGAATGGTCTTAGCACTGACAGGCTGACCCCCCATCCCTTCAACCTCTGCAGCAATGCTGGCAGCTTTCATACGTCTATTTCCCAAAGAAAACCTATGGATATGACGCTGAGCATGTGCACTCAACTTCTTTGGTCGACCATGGCGAGGCCTGTTCTGAGTGGAACCTGTCCTGCTAAACCACTGTATGGACTTGACCACCATGCTGCAGCTCCGTTTCAGGGACTTGGCAATCTTCTTATAGCCTAGGATGTCTTTATGTAGAGCAACAATTCTTTTTTAAGATCCTCAGAGAGTTCTTTGCCATGAGGTGCTATGTTGAACTTCCAGTGACTAGTATAAGAGAGAGAGCGATAACATGAAATTTAACTGACCTGCTCCCCATTCACACCTGAGACCTTGTAACACTAACGAGTCACATGACACCGGGGAGGGAAAATGGCTAATTTGGCCCAATTTGGACATTTTCACTTAGGGGTGTACTCACTTTTGTTGCCAGCGGTTCAGACATTATAGGCTATGTGTTGAGTTATTTTGAAGGGCCAGCAAATTTACACTGTTATACAAGCTGTACGGTCACTACTTTACATTGTAGCAAAGTGTAATTTCTTCAGTGTTGTCACATGAAAAGATATAATAAAATATTTACAAACATGTGAGGGGTGTACTCACTTTTGTGAGATACTGTTTATGTCTGTATTCAGTAAAATCGAATCTTAGACCTCTCAGGACTGTCAACAATGTGATTTAGTGCCATAATCTATCATGAATGTTTAACATGCAGATTTTAAATACACTTTGACTCATCAGATTTCCTACTTGTTAATATACTTTTAATAGTCTACATTGCGCATTTAGCACATGCTAACATTTATTCTAAACACATGCTGGCTCTCTTAAAGAGGAAGTAAACCCTCTGGGACAACTTTGGCCTACAGGTAAGCCTAGATTAAGGCTTACCTGTAGGTCCATTAAATATCTCCTAAATCTACATGGTTTAGGAGATATTTAGAAAAGAAAGGGCACCGCTATCTACGGCGCATGCGCCGTAGACAGCGGCGTGCAGGCGCACGCCGAGATCACGGCGATATGCCGCTCTCGTGCGCATGCGCGGGAGTGACGTCATCGCCGCTCCAGCGAATCACAGCGCTGGAGCGGCGAGACCCGGAAGTCACTCCCGTAGTGATGGCAGCGGAGAAGGACGAGGGTGAGGACCGCTCCGGGGGCTTCGTTTTCAGGTAAGTTATTCATAATGAGCTAGTATGCTATGCATACTAGCTCATTATGCCTTTGCCTTGCAGGTTACGTTTTTTTTTTTTTAAAAAGAGGCTTTACTTCCTCTTTAAGCTGGCCAGAGATAGCTCTATATTCAGCCGGTTCAGCAAGGTTTGGCCAAATTTTCATCCATGTGTGGCCACTGCAGTTGAACAGAAGTTGATCTACTTTTTGAGTTGAATTCCTGCTGAGAAGTGATGTACTTCCTGACATGAGCAAGTTAAGGTTACGGTCACATGAGTTGTGGAGTGAGATTCAGTGCTGTCATTACTATGCTGCTCACTATTCTGAAGTGGTATCATACCATACCACAGTACTGACCTTCTTGTCCCTAATCAGTCAGCTAGTTCTAGAGTGCACTGTGTCAACTCCAAGTTTACCAGACCAGTGCCAGAGACAGTCCAACACGTGCAGGACACATGGAGGGATTAACATTTTTGTGTAAATATCGGCACATTTTCTGTTTACCAGACAGGGCAACTAATAAGACAGTACAACCGTCTGGGGCCCAGGCCTGATGGGGCCTGGGCCCCAGACGGTTGTACTGTCTAATTAGTTGCCCTGCCTGGCACACAGTAAATGTGCCGATCTTTACACAAAAATGTTAATCCCTCCATGTGTCCTTCTTGAGTTGGACACATCAGCTAAAAAGTGGGGCCTGGGGCAACTTTATTGGTCATTTCTGCCTAAATGAATAAATACATGCTTATCAGGGCTTAAAATACATTTCCCTAGGCTCCATCAGGTCAACAGAGGTGCCCAGGAGTTGAGAGAAGAAGAGGGCCTTTTTTTCATTTTCGGGGTGTAGGCAGATAAAGTCAAAGGCGCTGTTCCACTGCACCCTGGGGGATCGGGGGGGCCATTAGGAAGGCTGAACGTGGCCCCATGATTTGTAACAGCAGCCCTGTCGCCAAATCAACAATGCCAATACACAAGTCCTATGTGTTGTGGCGCCTGAATTCTAAAAATTCATTGCGACAGTTACTATTAATGTCTGATAGCATGCACCAAAATAAGCACTGGAGCGTGTGCAAATGTTCCAAGTTTAAAATTGTTCCAAAATGTACACCAATACAACCGTGGCGTAAATATTGTAGTGAGAAATTGCAGACATCCAGGAGCAGCACTGCAGGAGGGAGAGGAAGGACAGCGCACCACTATCCTGTACAAATTAATGAACTGTTGTGCAACACTTACTTTTTTTGGCACATTTGGAAACATGATGTTCTATATGTGCATATAGTAATTGTCACATTTTTCTCTGTGTCAGTCTATAGTAATCCCCCATTAGAGTATAGTCTTTATAAATAAATGATGGAGTGTCTGACTGCAGATGAGTGCAAGATGGTTGTAGTGTGTGGTAGGTGGAACCAAAGGCACACTAATATGGGGTTTTACGAAAATGGCACATGTGGCCTGTGAAAACTAGACACTTGATTGTAAAATTAAAGAACTGGACAGTGACTTTAAATCTGGACAGGTAGCAATTCTGGTGCCAACTAAAGCCGCATGAAGGTCTCTATCAACTTCCTTTTTTACCAGATAACACCTATTTCTTATCATACACCTTTCTCTGCTATAAATCCATTCACCACCTCCATATTCAACAGTCATTACTAAAGAACCCTTCCATGCCCAACAGCCATTTTCTCAAAAGTCCAATATCCAATTTATTATTTCTTTTAAGGTAAATGTTTTACTTGAAATTCAAATTCAACATCACTATTAATCTCTACCTCCCTAAACTACTGAAGCATTTATATTATTATTCCCACCGATCTCTATATTGGGCTGAGATTGAAGGGGAAGCTAAAACTCCGCATTACTTTCTGAATTCTTCTTTTACAATAAGCATAGAATAAAATTTACCATTTGCTATGACTTTTTATTCGGCATAGGTTCACAATGTTTTAATTTGTTCTTAATCCTCAGAACCCACAGATTTCCCTAAACGTTCTTAGTTGAGGCATTTTTTCATCCGCCTGTGTTTAACACATTTCAGAACCATATGTTACAGCTGCTCTAATTATAGCTTTATACAAATATAACTTTAAAGTTTTCAACACCACATTTGATTTTAATATTGGAGTGATATACAAAGCAATGTCTATTTCCTGCATTTTTTTTTTTTTTTAGCTTTCTTTTAACTACTTTACTCTGTTATAATACATGATATATACTTAAATATGTTTAACATTTCTAATCTAACATTTATAATCTTTAGTTTTATTATATTGTATTCTATAGTCATGTATCAAACCCAATCTACAGTGGTGTGAAAAAGTGTTTGCCCCCTTCCTCATTTCCTGTTCCTTTGCATGTTTGTCACACTTAAGTGTTTCGGAACATCAAACCAATTTAAACAATAGTCAAGGACAACACAAGTAAACACAAAATGCAATTTGTAAATGAAGGTGTTTATTATTAAAGGTGAAAAAAAATCCAAACCATCATGGCCCTGTGTGAAAAAGGGATTGCCCCCCTTGTTAAAACATACTATAACTGTGGTTGTCCACACCTGAGTTCAATTTCTCTAGCCACACCCAGGCCTGATTATTGCCACACCTGTTCACAATCAAGGCATCACTTAAATAGGAGCTGCTTGACACAGTAAGGTCCACCAGAAGATCCTTAAAAGCTACACATCATGCCGAGACCCAAAGAAATTCAGGAACAATTGAGAAAGAAAGTAATTGAGATCTATCAGTCTGGAAAGGGTTATAAAGCCATTTCCAAAGCTTTGGGAATCCAGCGAACCACATTGAGAGCCATTATCCACAAATGGCGAAGACATGGAACAGTGGTGAACCTTCCCAGGAGTGGCCGGCCACCCAAAATGACCCCAAGAGCGCAGCGACGACTCATCCAAGAGGTCACAAAAGACCCCACAACAACGTCCAAGGAACTGCAGGCCTCACTTGCCTCAGTTAAGGTCAGCGTTCATGCCTCCACCATCAGGAAAAGACTGGGCAAAAATGGCCTGCATGGCAGAGTTCCAAGGAGAAAACCACTGCTGAGCAAAAAGAACATCAAAGCTCGTCTCAATTTCTCCACAACACATCTTGATGATCCCCAAGACTTTTGGGACAACATTCTGTGGACCGATGAGACAAAAGTGGAACTCTTTGGAAGGTGTGTGTCCAAGTATATCTGGCGTAGAAGGAACACTGCATTTCAGAAAAAGAACATTATACCAACAGTAAAATATGGTGGTGGTAGTGTGATGGTCTGGGGCTGTTTTGCTGCTTCAGGACCTGGAAGACTTGCCGTGATAAAAGGAACTATGAATTCTGCTGTCTACCAAGAGATCCTGAAGGAGAATGTCCGACCATCTGTTCGTGTACTCAAGCTGAAACGAACTTGGGTTCTGCAGCAGGACAATGATCCTAAACACACCAGCAAGTCCACCACCGAATGGCTGAAGAAAAACAAAATGAAGACTTTGGAGTGGCCTAGCCAAAGTCCTGACCTGAATCCTATTGAGATGTTGTGGTATGACCTTAAAAAGGCCGTTCATGCTCGAAAACCCTCTAATGTAACTGAATTAGGACAATTCTGCAAAGATGAGTGGGCCAAAATTCCTCCAGGACGCTGTAAAAGCCTCATTGCACGTTATCGCAAACGCTTGGTTGCAGTTGTTGCTGCTAAGGGTGGCCCAACCAGTTATTAGGTTTAGGGGGCAATCACTTTTTCACACAGGGCCATGATGGTTTGGATTTTTTTTCACCTTTAATAATAAACACCTTCATTTACAAATTGCATTTTGTGTTTACTTGTGTTGTCCTTGACTATTGTTTAAATTGGTTTGATGTTCCGAAACACTTAAGTGTGAAAAACATGCAAAGGAACAGGAAATGAGGAAGGGGGCAAACACTTTTTCACACCGCTGTATATGACTCCTCTTCTAATTCAAGGAAACATTCTCTTAAAGTGTTACTAAACTCACAACAGTAAAATCAGTCTGTATATGGAGTAAATCATGCTTGTTATACTCGATGTGGAACCTAAGGGGTTAATCCTCTGCGTTGTGAAAAAAGGCTGTTTGATTCTGTCTTCTCTGATCCTCCCCTCCTTCCACTGACTCCTAATAATTTCCTGACAACACAGAGTATATGGAGTCAGGCTGCACATGCTCAGTTTGGTGTGTATTGCTAGAGAAGTTTTATTTTTTTTCTTGGGAGGATGACATCTTCCTGCCTTAATTTTTGTCCTTTTATTTTTATTTTTGAGTCTGTAAGTGTGATCTTTACTAGCCTTACCAGCTTCTTAGGTATTATGAACTCCTGTAGAGCTTTATATAATGTTTTCCTTACGTATTCACAGGCCTGCTTGTAATCAATAAACATATGGTGCAAGTTGATATTATATTCACCACATTTTTGCCACACCAAGCGTAACTAGTAAAACGTTTTTTTTCCGAATACCACGTTGATAGTCTCCCAGGATCTTTACAACATAAGGTTCCAATCTCATTGCCAAAATTCTTCTTATTACTTTATATGTGACATTTTGCAGGCAAATACCATGATCACTCTTGCATACTGGTTTGTCTCTTTTCCTCAGGATAGCTTCAATTATTTCTAATTTCCATTCTTCTGGCACTTGTGATTTCTTCCATACCTACAGTTCATGTACAAAAATGACCCTATAACTACAGGGGCACTTATAAAAATGGGCAGCCTTGTAAGGAAGATTAGCTATACAGGTGTATCTCATAAAATTGGAATATCATCAAAAAGTTTATTTATTTCAGTAATTCAATTCATAAAGTGAAACTCATTTATTTTATATAGATGCGTTACACACAGAGTGATATATATCAGGCATTTCTTTTTTTTTTAATTTTGATGATTTATAAATTACAGCTAGTGAAAACCCAAAATTAAGTATCTCAGAAAATTTGAATATTACATAAGACCAATAAAAAAAAAAAAGGATTTTTAATACATAAATGTTGGCTTACTGAAAAGTAAGTTTAAGTACAGTATAGTATGCACTATACCAATACTTGGTTGGGGCTCCTTTTGTATGAATTACTGAATCAATGCGGCGTGGCATGAAGGTGATCAGCCAGTGGCACTGCTGAGGTGTTATGAAAGCCCAGGTTGCTTTGATAGTGGCCTTCAGCTCATCTGCATTGTTGGGTCTGGTGTATCATCTTCCTCTTGACAATACCCCACAGATTGTCTATGGGGTTTAGGTCAGGCGAGCTTTCTGGCCAATCAAGCACAGTGATTCCATGATCATTAAACCAGGTATTGGTACTTTTGGCAGTGTGGGCAGGTGCCAAGTCCTTCTGGAAAATGAAGCGCCATAAAGCTGGTCAGTAGAGGGAAGCATGATGTGCTCTAGAATTTCCTAGTAGAGGGCTGCGCTGACTTTGGACTTGATAGAACACAGTGGACCAACACCAGCAGATGACATGACTCCCCAAATCATCACGGACTGTAGGAAAATTTAGCATTTTTTTTTGCATTTCATTTGGAAATCAAGGTCCCGGAGTCTGGAAGAAGAGTGGAGAGGCATGTTTCCAAGTTGCATGAGGTTCAGTGTGAAGTTTCCACAGTCAGTGATGATTTGGGGAGCCATGTTATCTGCTGGTGTTGGTATACTGTATTTTGTCAAGTCCAAAGTCATCTCAGCCCTCTACTAGGAAATTCTAGAGCACTTCATGCATCCCTCTGCTGACCAGCTTTATGGAGATGCCAATTACCTTTTCACACTGGCAAAAGTACCAATACTAGGTTTAACCACTTCAATACCAGGCACTTTCCCCCCTTTCTGCCCAGGACAATTTTCAACTTTCAGCGCTGTCACACTTTGAATGACAATTGCACGGCCATGCTACACTGTATTCAAACTTTTTAGCATTTTCTTCCCACAAAGAGCTTACTTTTGGTGGTATTTAATCACCTCTGGGATATTTATTTTTTGCTAAACAAACTAAAAAAAGACTGAAATTTTTGAAAAAAAATGTTTTTCTTTGTCATACAATTTAGTTTTCTCCTTCACTGAAAGGCACTGATGGGCACTGATAAGGTGGCATTGATGGGCACTTGATGAGGAGGCACTAGTATGTAGAATTGATGGGCACTTATGGGCGTCATTAATGGACACAGATAGGCGGCACTGATGGGCACTAATAGATTGCACTGATGATGTGGTATTGACAGTCATTACTGATGGGCACTGATTGGTATCTGTGAAGGGCACTGACAGGCGGTACTGATGGGCACATTGATGGGTAGTGATTGACACATTGGTGGGCACTGACTGGCATCTGATGGGCACTGATTGGCAGCTGTGGTGGGCACTTCTGATTGGGGCTGCGCTGACAATCAATGTGCTGATTATCAGCACAGTCCCCCCCCCCCCCCCCGACAGAACTGCTGATCGGCTCTCCCTGTCAGTACGAACCAAGGAAAGCCTTTAATGGCACTTCCTGGGTACACGCTGTGATCAGCTGTGATTGGTCACAGCTTATCATGTGGTAAGAGCCTACATCATAGGCTCTTTACCACGATCGGAGAAATGTTGTGTCAGTGACACACAGCAACACGGATTGCTACGGGCACGCGATCGTAGCTTAACCTTCTGGACTTCATATGACACCCAGTCAGGATAACAGAGACATTACGGACATCAATCCGCAGTGGGGCGGGTGGGAAATGGTTAATGATCATGGTATCACTGTGCTTGATTGGCTAGCAAACTCACCTGACCTAAACCCCTAGAGAATTTGTCAAGAGGAAGATGAGAGACACCAGACCGAACAATGCAAACGAGCTGAAAGCCGCTCTCATAACACCTCAGTGGTGCCACAGGCTAATCGCCTCCAGATACAGAATTGTGGGTGTTTACTAGTTGTAAGCCATAATTATCAAAATTAAAAAAAAGAAAACGCTTGAAATATATCACTCTGCCGTGTAACGCATCTATAAAAAAATATATGAATTTCACTTTTTGAATTGAATTACTGAAATCAATAAAACTTTTTGATGTCAAAATTTGGTTCAAATGAACAGATTTGGGACTTTTAGGGCGCAAAAACACAGAAAAATATATTAGATATGAAAAATAATTTATTGAAAATCACAACATAACTTAATATTGCACTTTTGACATCATATGTCTTGTGAAAACATTTAAAAACAATACATCACTGAACAGGGATGACGTTTTCATTTATTGCTCTTTTTCTCAACATGTTTCACCCAAACTTGGGCTTCCTCAGGAGAGTTAGATAATGTCATATAATATTTACTGGGTGTTCCGGGAGAGAATTCCGCAGTCCACATAAATGCTGAATGCATGGGGTAGAAATGAGTGCATCATAGAGAGGGAAATAATATCCAAAACTATATCAGTTTTGTAATCCATCTGAAAGTATTTGCTTGATGTGCTATTTTAAAGTAATAACAGCACATAATGCTCCTGACTGCCAAAGAGGGAGTCCAAGTTTGAATCTATGTTGAGGGTCTACATCCACTCAGGGTGCCAGCCTGGATAGAAGACTATCCGAAGATCCGTGCAGCTCAGTGGAGGTTCACTCCCAAAACGATGCTTGGTAAAGGGGTTTAAGTACCTCACTCTGACCTCCTTATCTTCGGATAGTCTTCTATCCAGGCTGGCACCCTGAGTGGATGTAGACCCTCAACATAGATTCAAAACTTGGACTCCCTCTTTGGCAGTCAGGAGCATTATGTGCTGTTATTACTTTAAAATAGCACATCAAGCAAATACTTTCAGATGGATTACAAAACTGATATAGTTTTGGATATTATTTCCCTCTCTATGATGCACTCATTTCTACCCCATGCATTCAGCATTTATGTGGACTGCGGAATTCTCTCCCGGAACACCCAGTAAATATTATATGACATTATCTAACTCTCCTGAGGAAGCCCAAGTTTGGGTGAAACATGTTGAGAAAAAGAGCAATAAATGAAAACTTCATCCCTGTTCAGTGATGTATTGTTTTTAAATGTTTTCATAAGACATATGATGTCAAAAGTGCAATATTAAGTTATGTTGTGATTTTCAATAAATTATTTTTCATATCTAATATATTTTTCTGTGTTTTTGCGCCCTAAAAGTCCCAAATCTGTTCATTTGAACCAAATTTTGACTTTATATAAGGGATGAGGCGCTATATTTTAGCTTTCAGCAACTCAGCTCATCTTATAAAAAAAACTTTTTGATGATTTAAAATTTGTTTGAGATGCACCTGTACTTACCTTTCTGGTGTCTCATGTCTTGAAACACAGCCATGTTACTGCTCCCCCTGGCTGGAGCTATTTGATGCTTCTGGGTGTAATCACATACAAGCTGGCAAGAGGAAATATAGAGTGCAACACAGGGAACAGATATTTACATGGCAAGAAATGTGCAATTTCTTTGGATTATGATCAAGGCACTGTAGGTAATAGTTCTACTTTACACTCTTGATGTTGCTTGAATAGGACCTTCAACACACCCACAAAATGAGGAGAAAAGTAGTAACCCAAATTTTGAATTGAACCCCAGAACCATAATCTGCCTCTAGATTTAAAATATAAGGCAAAACTTTTTTCTTTAGTTTTGAATAGAATGCTGTCTCTGCTTCCGTTAAGGAAATTCCCCTTCTCTGTTTGTCCTGTTTACCATTATCATTGAAGGTGAAAGTAAAAGAAAATCCCAAATTTTGGGTTAACCCCCAAAAAGTAATAGTGAGGAAATCTTCCAATGGAGACACTAATTCTGATGACCCGGGGGCCCCCAAGGAATTGATTTCCTCTCACTACCTGTTTGCTTATGGGACAGGAAGTGAAGGGAAATCTACACAATGGTACACAGATGGCAAAAAGTGGTTGTAACCCTCCCTTACTCTATAAAAAAAAAAAAAAATGTTAAAAAAAGTTTTTCCTATAGTTCTACTTTAAGCGAATAGATAGATAGATATATTACCTCTCAATTTTTCCAGTGGATCATGACATCCTTCCTCCTCACTTGCAAAGAAGCGATCGCAGTCCAGAAAGTAAGGCCATGCCATGTCAATGGCATCGAAGGCAGGAAGGCAATTCTTCTTTAGAGTCTCACAGATTTTCCTGCATGGTTTTACAATCTTATTCTTCTCACATCGTGGAGCCAGGACAGCACATCCCAGAAGCCTCAAGTCAGGATTGCATTCTCCTTGTAGCAAATTGTCAATGACACTCAGCAGGATGTACTCAGCACTGAATTCTGTATCCCCTCTTGATCGATGGTCTAATGAATTTGGGTACATGGTTTTGCTATAGGGCAAGTCATCACAATATCCCAAGACATTGTCGGTACACGTTCCTGGGAAAAATACGCAGGGATTAACTTTTGGATCTACATAGATGAGGTTTCAAAATGCAAAACCAAGACACAACAAACACATATTTAAAAGGGGATTTGAACTTTTCTAAAGAAAAAGCTGGCCATAGATGGATAGAATTTCGAACACAAATTCTTAGTAAAAGGCTTAGCAAAATGTGTATGAAAGTTCTCAGAATGCTCTTTGAACATTCGTTTGTCGTTCGAAAGATTTAGTTTTAACATTTAATTTTAGAATAAACAGACTTTACTGAACAAAAACCCTAATAATATTTAGAAAAATATTTTTTTTTAGAACCTGTGCATGCAGGGTCAGTTTCTTAGAACCTTAGAACTAGTGCGTGCTAGGTCGGTGACATCAAAAGGGGGCGGTGCCACCAGGTGACGTCGCCAGGTGGCCCTGCCCTTACCTATATAAGAACAGTTTTTTTTCTCCTTTTTCAGGTCCAGTGGTGTGGCAGGCTTCGTGATTGACGATGGATCTACATGGGGGGGGGGGGGCACTGTTTTATTATTTTTAATAAAGGATTTGTCAAAAACATGTGTACTGTTTTTATTTATTTTTGACACGTTTTTAGTGAATGGATACTAAATCACATGGGGGGGATCTGGGGGCCCATCTATTAAAGGGGGCTTCCAGATTCTGATAAGACCCCTGCCCACAGATCCCCACAACCACAGCCCAGGGTTGTGGGGAAGAGGCCCTTGTCTCCATCAATATGGGGACAAGGTGCTTTGGGGTGGGGGGGCAGAGCCCCCCTTCCCCAAGGCATCCACCCAATGTTGAGGGCATGTGGCCAGGTATGGTTCAGGAGGGGGGGACTCTCGCTTGTACCCCCCCTTTCATGACCTGCATGCTCCCCCCATAAGGGTCTGGTATGGGTTTTGGGGGGGGGCTGTGACTTTTTTTTTTATTTAGCATAGGGTTTCTCTTAAAATCCCTACCAGACCCCAAGGGCTTGGTATGCATTGGGGGGGGACCCCACGCTGGTATTTTTAATTTAATTTGAATTGCCGGCATATTTTCTTTACAGTCAGCTGTCAGCGGGAAACTCGTTACACTGCTGGCTTCCGGGTCACATGCCGAGCATCTACTCTTCTACATTGTGGACACAGGAGGATAACATGGGCATCATTCAGGGAACACTTTTAATTTTCTGAATAAATGCAAAGAAACTCTTGACTGTACAAGGTAGGAAGCCGAGGCAGTGTCATCAAGATGAAATGCAAAGTGTTCTCTGAATGTGCTGTCTAAGATTAGCTGTGAGATTATAGAGGATGCCCCTTCTCCTCATATGGCTGTCAGAAAATGAAGCTAGCAAGGAGGCAATTGCATTGACAAGCGTTACTTTTCTTTATCTCCAAGCACTTGTCCGCTTGCCTGAAACATTTTAGCTTACAAGCTCCCCTTTCCCTGTATTCCTTGTGAGATGCTTGTCTCAGGCAAGTGCTTGGAGATGAAGAAAAGTGTCATCTGTCAAAGCAGCTGTCTCCTTGCTAGCTGCATTGCTGGATGGCTGTTCATGGAGGATGGGCGATATTGAAGAAATGGATTCTGGACAGCCGAACTCTGATAAAAGCCTTTATTGTAATGAATAGTCAACGTTACATAGTAGGTGAGGTCGAAAAAAGACACAAGTCCATCAAGTCCAACCTATGTGTGTGATTATATGTCAGTAGTTTAGGGAAGTTGGCTCTTTTGAAATCCAGTGTCTTTGTATTCCCCTTATGTTTCCTAGTTGTATCTCCCGTATCTTGGGGACACTTGGGGCTAGGGACCCCAAATTTGGTGTGCAAACCAAGTGGAACTAGCACTACAACATATCCATGGTTACTAGCACTAAGTGGCCCCCGAGATACAGGGCCCCAAAGTCGGTTCGGAAAATGTCATTCTCTGCTGCAGAAAAGTGCTTGAAATTTTCCACTGGGTTTGCACACCAAATGTTGGGTTCCTAGCACCAAGTGGCCCCGAGATACGGGGCCCCAAAGTTGGTCAATTGTGTCTATCTGCAACAATGTCATTTTGGGACCCTTTGGGTCCAGAGACCCCAAATTTGGCTGCAGCTAGGGAGCATCTAGGAACCCTTAACTACCGAGTTTGAAGTTTGGGGGACCCATGGCTGCAAATGGGCACAGTGAGGCTGCAAATGGGCATTGTTGACCCTCTTTTCTACTTACAGTAGCTGTGCATTTCTCACCCTAGGCTTATACTCAAGTCAATAAGTTTTCCCATTTTTTTGTGGTACAATTAGGTGCCTCGGCATATATTCGGGTTGGCTTATACTCAAGTATATACGGTAATACAAAATCTTTAAAACTAAGGCATGGATGGCAAAAAAATAAATGAAAATGATGCAGGCTTTGACCCTTCACAAATGTATCCAACATTATCTAGCTTTTTGATTGGCATTACGCATTAATGAGACTGTGCTGCCTTCCAAATTTGTAGTAGCTAATATAGGCTTCTTCTAATAATATTCACATGCAAGAGGAGAGCTTCCCCTTCTGTACAGGAAAATATAATTGCCATTTCAAAAAGGTCATGTTACCTTTTATAACAGAATGGCAACTCTAAAAGTAAAGGAAAACTGTTCAGTAAGCCTAGGTCAAGTGTCTGTGATAGGCTGCACCTCCGTTGTCCACACTAGTTCAGCCACCAGAATTATCTAAAGTATTTAGTGCACACATTACTTCATGGATCACTTACCTTTCTCTGAAGCAGAATCCGTGCATCGCCCTGCAAATATTAAAATAAGAAAAGGTTAAAAATTCAACTTATAAGGAATATCCATAAATTAGCATCACATGCATTGTTTGTGTTCCGACATTGTTGTGAGAAACAGTTGGTGCTACCCACCAAAAAAAAAACCTGAAGTATGTTTGCCGTCCACATTCTTAAAACGGTTCTGCACTGTGTTTATTTTTTTATTTTTTTGGGGGGGGTATACAAAGGATGCTTACCTAAATTGGGGGACTCACCTGTTCCATCTTCCATCTCGATCGCCCTCCCTCCGATAAGATTCTTTATATTCTTCTTCTCTGCTGGGGGCCATCTTGCCTGTGGGCATGGGAAACCCCACAGGCACTTTAGATGGCCCAGCATGCACCGCCGTTACTGCGCCGAGCTCGCGCGTGCGCAGTAACGGCAAAGTGCAGCTCACGTTCTCCGAAATCTCGCGACAAGACAGGAAGTCATCGATTACAAGGTAAGTAAAAAAAAATAAAAAAATAAACACATTTCATTTAGTACTCTTTGCCTGATTTGGAAGGCAAAGAGATTTACTAAATGAAATGTGTGCCGAACCGCTTTAAAGTTGATGTTTAGGGATGACAATTTTTACATAGTTACATTGCTTCAGCTTGGACCAGTACAAGTATGTATGTGCCATATCTGTGGTCCCCATGGAAGATGGAAATCACTGTAGTAAGCATCGCTACTACACTGAGTTCTGATGGCTTCCGGGGCCCATGCTGAGCATCTACTCTTCTACATTGTAAACACAGGAGGGTGGCATGGGCATCATTTAGGGAACACTTTTAATTTTCTGAATGAATGCAAAGAAATTCTCTGACTGTACAAGATGGGAAGACGGGGCAACGCCATCAAGAGGGAATGAAAAGTGTTCTCTGAATGGCACCTGTGCCCTGCAAGAGACCTCCTGTGTTCAGTAAGCATCAAGGCAGATGCTCAGCACAGGACCCCGAAGCCAGTGATGATCACTGTAATAGTGTTTCCTACTACAATGATTTCCAGCTTCCATGGATTCCCACAGGCATAGCACATAAATGCTTAGATTGGTTCATGCTAAAGCAATGTAACTATGTAAAAATTACCATCCATAAAATTTAGATTTAAAGTGTATGCCCAAAACTTTTTTTATGTTTTCAATCAGAGGTGTGCAACCTGTTGCCCAGGGACCGCATGAGGCCCAAGACAGCTATGAATGAGGCTCATCACAAAATTGTAAACTTACTTAAAAATGTATATTTATTTGGGGGGAATTTTTTATTTTAATTTTTAAAATGTGTTTACACATGTGGTTAAAGAAAAATTTGACAGTGTCTCTTTACTGGACTTTTATACGTTTTATCTTCCCAAAGAAAAATCTCCCACTCTTCACAATCACGCCTTATTCATGGCATCGGTTTTTGGCAGCACCTTTATTTGTGAGAAACTATTTTCAAGGATGAAGCCCAGGAAGGGCAAAATTAGAACCAAAATATCTGATGAGCACCTTGAGAATATATTTTTTTGCTCATCAGCTCTCCTTATTGTTAGTGTATTTCATGTGTGGCCCAAGGCAATTCCTCTTCTTCCAATGCGGCCCAGGAAGGTCAAAAAGTCGGACACCCCTGTTTTAGATAAAGTAGGGAGCCAGTACAAGCCCTATTGTTTTTATTCTTTAATGTCTGTGCTCCACTTGAAAGATTTGCCATCACTTTCTTCCTGACTCAACAGAAATCATGGAAAATCTCTACAAATTCTGCCTTAGGCTCCATTCACACCTGATCGTGGGTGGAATCGCCACGATTGTAAATCGCTGCAAAACGCAGGATGCGTTTGCAATGGCATTACTTCTAATGGCACTCCAATCGCGCCAAAGTTTGCCACGATCGTCGCACGGTAAATCGCTCTGCAATTGCGGCAAATCCTAACGTGGGCCACTGTCGCAAAAAAGAAGCTCATGTTTCTTTTTAAGCGACAAGCACATTCCGACCACAAAAATCCATGGGATTTTTTCCGACGGATGTTGGCTCAAACTTGTCTTGCATACACACAGTCACACAAAGTTGGATTGGAAATTCTGACCGCCAAGAACGCGGTGACGTACAACACGTACGATGAGCCGAGAAAAATTAAGTTCAATAGTCAGTGCAGCTCTCCTGCTTGATTCCGAGCATGCATGGCACTTTGTGTGTCGGAATTGTCTACACATGATCAGAATTTACGCAAACAGATTCTGTTGTTGGAAAAATTTGAGAACCGGATCTCAAATTTTGTGCGACTGAAAATCCGATGGAAACTGTCTACACACGGTCGGAATTTCTGACAACAAGCTCCAATCGCACATTTTCCATCAGAAAGTCTGACCGTGTGTACGCGGCATTAGTTGTTAACAGGGAGCTTTTCTCCTGTGGATGATTTCCCCTTACCTCTTATGCCCCGTACACACGGTCGGATATTCCGATGGAAAAAGTCTGATCGGATTATGTTGTCGGAAAATCCGATTGTGTGTGGGCTCTAGCGGGCTTTTTCTATCGGAATTTCTGTCGGAAAAAATTTGAGAGCAGGATCTAAAATTTTCCGACAACAAAATCCGATCGGACTTTTTACGATCGTGTGTAGAGAATTCTGATGCACAAAGTGCCACGCATGCTCAGAAGAAATTTGGAGACGAAAGCTACTGGCTACTGGCCTCTACGTAGTCCCGTCGTACGTTTTAAACGTCACCTCGTTCGGAACACTCAGATTTTCTGACAACTTTGTCCGACCGCGTGTGTGCGCAATACAAGTTTCGGACAAAATCCGTCGGAAAAAATCAGACGGATTTTGTGGTCGGAATGTCTGACCGTGTGTACGGGGCATAACTCTAGTAACAACTCTAAACTTTTGGACATCACTCAATTTCTGTTACCAGCACAAATAGAAGGGCAAATCTATCCCGACAAAAGTAGAGAATTGAAGGGGTCTAACCAAAGAAATAAAAAGGTAAGAATAAAAAATCAAACCAAAATTTAAAGTAGAAGTCCACCCTAACACTAAAATCCACGATCTAACACTAACCTATCTAGCCCTGTAAAGATGAAATTGCTACACATACCTTTTCTTAAGCCGTTCCGAGTCCGACCCAATCCCACGCTAAGCTGTCAGCTGCGGCTCTGCTGTGGGGATGGGTGCAGAGGACACAGCCGCCAACAGAAGCCCCATAGTAAGTCTATGGGTGACGTCTCGTCCCATTAATTTCATAGCAGTTGTTGGCTGTGTCCTCTGCAGAGCTTCCACTGCTGGAGACCGGATCAGCTTCAAAAAAAAGGTATGTATACTGATTCTTCTTTACAGGACTAGATAGGTTAGTTTTAGATTGTGGATGTCTGTAGATGCAGGGATTTTAGTGTTAGGGTGGACTTCTACTTTAAAGTCTTTTTTTCCTTTATATAATAAAAAAAAGTAACTGTCAAACTATCACAGCACTGAAAACTAAACAAATGCCTACTAACAAAGGGGTATATACAGGTTGGCACTTTAGTGGTTAAACTTTCCTGTATAAAAAAGGGGGGTTCTGTGGGTTTGTCCAGGAACATTTCCATTGTTTCTCTGAGTATAACATGTACGGGGGTGGTTATCTTTGTAAACAAGCTTACTCACCCTGGGGGACAGCAATTATGATTTTGCGTAATAGACTGTTGAGCAATATTGAATAAAAAAAAAAAGAAAGAAATCAACAAAATAACTTGTCAGCTCAGTGTAATAAATTAGTTGTTATGGTCTTCATGCTGAGCTGTGTTGTAAGGGAGAAGAGGGCAAATTAGGCCAGGCAATGGAGTATTTGTATCTGTTTTATCTAGAATTAGACACCCAGAAATGTGTTTTGAATGGAAACAAGTATAGACTTGACCCTGTTTTATTCATCAGTCCAATGCAAACACGACCTTAGACTAAAGATCCTGACACAAAGGCTTTGCTGGCTTATAATTACATCCTTCAGGCTGACATGGGCCTTCTAGACGACTGTGGGCCTGAAGTAGGAAAATGACCAGTCTTCCATTTTCACTTCTGAGAGCAGATATGACTGACAGGGAGCAAGACAAAAATGTCAGTTCATACACAAGCTGCAGGCCAGGTCAGCGGCTCAGAAAATATCAACACCAAAGACAGACAGCTAATCAGTTTTTAAAAGGCACTCGGCATTGGCAAAGAGTGAAGATTTGCTTTGTTATAGGGAACGTCAGGAAATTGTTAATTGTGCCTAAGCAGTACCCTGAAAGATTTGATATTTTCCTCCTAAAAAAATAGCAGTGCACTTTATGGAACATGAGGGTGTCTAGGCACTCCTGAGCCCACAGTCTCATAGCTGTATATCTACATTATAGTGTGGGGTCATCTAAGGCAGGGGTGTCAAACTAAATTTCATTGTGGGCCACATCAACATTATGGTTGCTCTCAAAGGGCTGTTGTATCTGTGAGCCTATATATATTTATCTAGGGTTTTTTTTTCTCAGAGCATAGGTGCAGGAATGTCAGACAAACCAAGTGATGTTTCAGGGGTGTCCTATGCACAGAGTGAAGGGTTCAGGGATGTGCTAGATACCGAGTGCAGGGTTCAGGGGTGCCCTTTGTACAGAGTGCAGGGTTCAGGGGTGCACTGGATACAGAGTGCAGGGTTCAGGGGTGTGCTTTAGAGTGCAGGGTTCAGGGGTGCACTAGATACAGAGTGCAGGGTTCAGGGGTGCGCTTTGTACAGAGTGCAGGGTTCAGGAGTGTGCTAGATACTGAGTGCAGGGTTCAGGGGTGCACTTTGTATAGAGTGCAGGGTTCAGGGATAAGCTTTGTACAGAGTGCAGGGTTCAGGGATAAGCTTTCTACAGAGTGCAGGGTTCAGGGGTGTGCTTTGTACAGAGTGCAGGGTTCAGGGTGTGATTTGTACAGAGCGCAGGGTTCAGGGATAAGCTTTGTACAGAGTGCAGGGTTCAGGGATAAGCTTTGTACTGAGTGCAGGGTTCAGGGATAAGCTTTGTACAGAGTGCAGGGTTCAGGGATAAGCTTTGCACAGAGTGCAGGGTTCAGGGATAAGCTTTGCACAGAGTGCAGGGTTCAGGGATAAGCTTTGTACTGAGTGCAGGGTTCAGGGATAAACTTTGTACAGAGTGCAGGGTTCAGGGATAAACTTTGTACAGAGTGCAGGGTTCAGGGATAAGCTTTGTACAGAGTGCAGGGTTCAGGGATAAGCTTTGTACAGTGCAGGGTTCAGGGATAAGCTTTGTACAGTGCAGGGTTTAGGGGTGTGCTATGTGCAGTGTGCAGGGTTAAGCATTCTTTTACATCTCTCTCCAAATCTTGCTTTCACCCCTCCCCAGCACTGACCTCTGCACCACTCTCCCCCATCCCTCATCTCTGCACACATCTCCCGCTACAGCCCTCATTCCCTCTCCCCCAAAAAAAGTTTCCTCGTATCTCACCCCCCCCCCCCCCCCCAGGCCAGCTCTAGTACCTCCCGGCAGTGTAGGTGACTCTGACTTTCTCCCTTCCAGGGAGATCATTAGTTGGCATCTGTGCCCCTGGGCACAGATGGGGATCACAATTAAGCTTACCATGTGGTGACCATTCCCACACTGCATCTGCACCTCCTTTGTCCCCGAGTGCAGAGCAGGCAGGGATCTGTGAGAGCTGTCAAGAGGAAAGCTGTCCTTATAAACACAGAAGGCTTCTGTGTTTTACAAGTGACCGTGGTGAGCGGGAAGCAGAGAGCAAGACATCCAACTGAAAAAAAGCCCTGGGTGAGAGGGCCACATGAAATGGCCTGGTGTGTTTGACACATCAAAGGTATTGCTGCCTCTGACTGCTAGTATCACAAGATTTAGTGCCTGTAATTGCACTTTCATAGGCAAAAGAAGCACAATTTTGGCATTAGTTTGAGATGCTTCTGAGATCATTCACAATTTATTGCAAGTGCAGTTGACCAGAATTTGACCAGCATCACCTGTGTTTGCATTGCCATAGATTTGGATAGGGAGAGAAGCTGTGCTAAAGTAAACAAAAGCTCATTAAAGTGAGATTTGATATGTCATATACTGTGCTGCTCATCGATTTCTCTTTGCTGGAGGCTTTAGAAAAAAAGAGCCCTGCCTCCACCAAGATGGCCTCCTCCACACAACACACAGTGCAGAATAAGCATGGTAAAACTGTAATCGAGAAGGAGACCTCAGGCAATACTGTTGACCAGGAGAGTAGAAAAGGAAGGGGGGGTGTAAGGGGTCCAATCCTCCCACCCCAGATTATCTATGGTGCGGAGCTGCAGCTAGGGCTGACAGCTACGCCAGGCACACAAAGCAGGAGCTACTCTTCTCAGTTCAGTCACATTCACTTTCCTTACTCTGATTTGCCTTGGTTTAGTGGTACTGGGGGGGTGGGGGCAAAATTGCATTAAGAGGGGTGGCTGTACTGAGATAAAACAAGAGCTATACTACAAGGGTGGAGGGGTCCTGAGGGGATACAGCTGTATGGGGGGGGGGGGGGGAGGAAGCAGAAAGCTGTACTGAAGCAGGGAAGGGGCATGGATGAGGGAGGGGGGTCCACAGTGCACCACAGCAGTGAGTATTGACTGGTACGCTGTACACCCAATGTAGTATTGAAGGCACGGGGAGTTGTCCTAAGGAGGCAGAGCTGTACTGGGGGCTGTACTGAGGGGGGGAGAGCTGTATTGAGGAAATATAACTGTATTAGAGGGGGCTGTACGGAGAGGGGGTAGAGCTGTACTGAGAGAGGGGGGAAAGCTGGACTGAGAGAGAGCTGTACTGAGGGGGCACGACTGTACTGCAGGGTAGAGTTGTACAGAGGGGGAGAGCTGTACTAAGAGGGCAAAGCTGTACTGGGGGTAGAGTTGTAATGATGGGGGAGAGCTGAACTAAGAGGGCACAGCTGTACTGGGGGGAGAGCTGAACTAAGGGGTCACAGCTGTACTGGGGGTAGAGTTGTAATGAGGGGAGAGCTGAACTAAGGGGGCACAGCTGTACTGGGGGTAGAGTTGTAATGAGGGGCAGAGCTGAACTAAGGGGGCACAGCTGTTCTGGGGGTAGAGTTGTAATGAGGGCGAGAGCTGTACTAAGGGGGCAAAGCTGTACTGGGGGGTAGAGTTGTAATGAGGGGGGGACAAGAGGGCACAGCTGAACTGGGGGTACAGTTGTAATGAGGGGGAGAGCTGTACTAAGGGGGCAAAGCTGTACGGGGGGTAGAATTGTAATGAGGGGGGGGAGCTGTACCAAGAGGGAACAGCTGAACTAGGGGTAGAGTTGTAATGAGGGGGAGAGCTGTACTAAGGGGGCAAAGCTGTACTGGGGTATAATTGTAATGAGGGGGGAGAGCTGTACAGAAGGGGCAAGGGCATAGATAAGGGGGGGATGTGGAGTCCACCGCGCAGCACAGCAGCTAGTGCTGACATCCACTACGGGCACTCAAAGCAGGAGCGGCTCCTGCAACCAGTCAGCTCAGAGCAAGCTTTTTACATACCTTGATGAATAACGTTTTTGCTGGACTTATCCAAACTTTAAAGCACCTTCTAACCTTCTACAGTGCTGATTAAAGGAAATTGGGAAATTCTCTTTATACATCAGACATCTTGGACATAAATGTCCATGTAAGCAGTGGCATATGACGATCCATCTATATATAGTAACCCCTACTAGTAATTTCATCTCCTACTAAAACATAGCTTAGGGAAAAAAAACATTTGATGCTTACTCTGTGGCATACAAAGGCTTCTAAAACAATAACAAAAAAATGGGCTTGAAAAAATGTAAGGTTTGTGGTTTATTGGTAGAGGCAGACCCTCTGCATTCCACATAATGGGCAGTAAAGCAAGTCTCAACACTCCCTAGTTATCTGGACAAGGGGGTAATTAACACAACCTAGCACCTTGGAGCATTTTATGACCTGCCATCCTCTTCTATAAGCAGATGTTTTAACATTATCATTAAATCCATGTAAAAATGTCCTGACAAGAAAATATATTTGACAATGAAGGCATTTTTTAATTATTCTTCTACTTTGAATAAAACATAAGGATCTCCAAAATAACTTCACCGGTTCTTCAGCCTCCAATGTATTAAATGACAAGGTCATTAAATTGTGTTATACCCCGGGGGCTGTGGTTAGGTTAATGAAATGAGCTCTGGGACAAGTCATTATAAATACAGTAGAAAAGGAAATATGTATCTCTGGAGGCATTTTAAATTTGGGTCATACGGACACGTTTTGAGGACCTGAGCTTAGGAAGCGTTTCCAGTGCATCTGATGCAGCCAAAGCAACGCTTACTGCAGCCAGCTGACATATGTTTTAGAAGTGAATTGTAAATTAAACATATTCGTAGCTAGTTTTAGATAGTAAAACAGAGCACGAGGGATTGTATATATGGGTGACAAAACTGGCTTTTCTAACTGCAGCTTTCGAAAGCCGGACTTATTTTTGGTCCTTAGGAACAATTAAGGTTGTGTTTATAAAGTTTTCACCTAAAATTCATATAACTTTCACCACGGATTCACACATTTTTCAAATGGAATCTAATTCGAAAAATGTGTGAATCTTGGGTGACCATTTTGTGGCAGCACAATGGCTTATGCCGCGTACACACGACCGGTTTTGCCGTCTGAAATAAATCCGAAGGTTTTTTTTGACGGAATTCTGACGGAAATCAGCTCAAACTGTCTTGCACACACACGGTCACACCAAATTCCGACGAGCATGCGTCAGAATTTTATACACACAAATGGAATTTCCGATAGAAACTTTTTCCGTCTGAAAAATTGAGAACATGCTCTCAATCTTTTGCTGGCCGAAATTCGGCCAGAAAAAGTCAGATGGAGCCTACACATGGTCGCATTTTCCGATGAAAAGCTCTCATCTGTCTTTTGCTGGCCGAATTTCCGATTGTGTGTACGCGGCATTAGTGATTAGTGGACTAGGGTCAATATCTTTATGGGGTTTGCATGTTTCCCCTGTGCCTTTGAGGGTTTCCTCCCACATTCCAAACACACCCTGGCAGGTAAATTGGCTCCTGTCTAAATTGGCCCCATTATGTGTATGCATATATGCATGACTGTGAGATAGGGACTTTAGATTGCAAGCTCCTTGAAGGCATGGACTGATGTAAATGTACAACATATAAAGAGCTGTGTAAATTGTAAGCGCTATAAAAATACCTGAAACAAAAGTTTCTAGGGACCAAAAGAAAGCAATGAGCATACTGTGAAGAGATCACTTTGTAGCATGCTGTGCTTTAATGAGTGTGCCGACTCTGTGCTCTTCTTTCCTTTGATTACCTCTCTGACTGCATCTGACCAAAGCAATGAAAAGACATCACCTTCACACATAAACAGCACTGCTGACATGTATGTTGTTAAAGCAGAACTACAGCCACAACTACCAAGATAAAAAAAACAAATAGCCCATTCAACTTCAATCCAGAGATTTCCCCAACAGTACTTTTTTTATGCCACTAGATGTCCTTAGACAGTAAAGACTGTATATTCAACCCACTTCTTCTGAGCCCAGGTCATCTTGGACCCACCTCTAGTCTGTGACCGGACAGGGAAAGCAGAAGTAGCCCAGTGCTAATCACTCTGTTACTCTGTTTTCTCTTCCTATCAACATGCTTGTCAGCACATGAATTGATTGGTCCCTTGTCCTCTCACAATCTAGGATGGAAAAGGACCCGGGGGTCCTAGTAGAGGATAGGCTCAGTAATGGCATGCAATGCCAAGCTGCTGCTAACAAAGCAAACAGAATATCGGCATGCATCAAAAAGGGAATTAATTCCAGAGATAAAACGATAATTCTCCCGCTCTACGAGACTCTGGTCCGGCCACACCTAGAGTATGCTGTCCAGTTCTGGGCACCAGTCCTCAGGAAGGATGTACTGGAACTGGAACGAGTACACAGAAAGGGCAACAAAGCTAATAAACGGTCTGGAGGATATTAGTTGTGAGAAAAGGTTGCGAGCACTGAACTTATTCTCTCTGGAGAAGAGACACTTACAAATTACAAATACCATACTGGTGACCCCGCAATAGGGATAAAACTTTTTCGCGGAAGAGAGTTTAAGAAAACACGTGGCCACTCATTAAAATTAGAAGAAAAAAGAGGTTTAACCTTAAACTACGTAGAGGGTTCTTTACTGTAAGAGAGGCAAGGATGTGGAATTCCCTTCCACAGGCGGTGGTCTCAGCGGGGGGCATCAATAGTTTCAAGAAACTAGTAGATAAGCACCTGAACGACCACAACATACAGGGATATACAATGTAATATTGACATATAATCACACACATAGGTTGGACTTGATGGACTTGTGTCTTTTTTTTTCGACCTCACCTACTATGTAACTATGTAACGCCAACCCTGCTGTACAGGAACTGCAAGGGGCTAATGCCAGGTCAAGGTCAAGTAATTACACTACTTGCATTTAAAGAAGACGTAGGGTCAAAAACTTTTTGTCCCTACTTCTCCTGTGGGTCATAGAAGTGCACTATGTTTTGTGCTCCTTTGACCCATATTAAGCCAACAGTGGGCTAAACCCCATTGCTGGCTGATGTCACTTAGCTGGTCCAAACTCTACAGCAGTGGTCATCAACCCTGTCCTTAGGGCCCACTAACAGGCCAGGTTTGCAAAATAACTGAAATACATCACAGGTGATATCATTTGCTGCTCAGGATTGCAGTATTCTAGTCTGCATCTCCCCAAGGTAATAAAAAGTGGGCTAAACCTGGCCTGTTAGTGGGCCCTGAGGACAGGGTTGATGACCACTGCTCTAGAGGGATCCCGATTTTAATGTCGGCATCCATCCAAATGACTGAGGGGCATCTGGCTTAGCCTCTCAACATGCTATTGAGAGCCTTCCACTCCCTCTCCCTGCATAGCTGGGCACTCCAGTGAGTGCTGGAGGGACAGAGCAGAGAGCTGGTGACTGTAAGGCTGGCCATACACAGTTCGAATCTCGGCCGGTTCAGCAGAAACCAGCTGAGATTCCAAAAGTTAATGGGCAGGCTGAATGTACCAAGTTGATCGATCTATCAGCTTGTGTACAACCAGCCTGACGGATTTTCTTTTGACTTTCGAATAATCACTGTCTTCTCCCACCATGGTAGGCGCCCCCCTGCCGGGAGAAGACAATAGCCCGGCAGGAGGGATTCCCACATCAACACTGTATGTGTTAATGGGGGAATCAAGCAAATTTCTGCAACCACGGGTTGCAGGAAAGGAATTTGCTCCATGTATCGCTGGCCTTAGTGACCGTTAGTCACCAACTCTTTTTTCACTGAGGCATGAGAACTGAGTGATCAGTGGTTTTTGACCGCTCAGTTCTCGGTCTTAGAGGCAACATTGAATAGATGCAGCATCCACCTAGGTGGTTTTTTTTTTTTTCAAAACCCACACTTCTCTTTTAAAACTTAATTTAAAGGTGTATTAATGATTACAGCGCACATTCACATACCAGGCTCAGCGTATTAAATTATACACTCCTTGGTGCCTTTCTACTTAAGGATCTCACATTCTCAACTAAAAGCCACAGATTATTAGAACAGCCGCCTTTTACAAAACAGTCTTTTCTGAAAGTGTTCTTTTCATTTATAAATGTAAATGTTTATTTTTGCACAAGGCAGCATTCCAACTCAACAGCTGGACTGCTCGTTTTTAGTAAAAACAGGGTATGGTCTTTCTTTTTTTTTTTTTAAATAACCTGGTAAGCGAATACTAGAATGGTAAAAAAAAAAAAAATCACTTGAATGAAAGAGCAATGGTGCTTTATTGTTGGGGATGACTAATCGGATGAATCACAGGTCCATCACTTTTTGATCCTCCAGAATATCGGTATACTTGTCTAATTTTCAGAACGTTGTGCTATGGAGGAATTTAGGAAAAAATGATTCATGAATTGTCTGATCCCAGTCTGCATAATTTAGGAGAATGCAAAAGGGGCGAAGTTGATGAGCAGCAGTTTTGTTTGGGCCTCGCGACCTCATCTGGTATTCCATCACTCTAAAGCCCCGTACACACGATCGGACTTTTTGACAGAAAACATGCAAATTATCTGTTTTAAGGCAACATCCGACCGGATGTACACTCCATCGGACAAACTTTTTCATCTGACTTTTGTTGGCTGTGCGAACAGACAAACTATCTGGCAACAAAAGTCCGATGGAGCAAAGTCCGATCGTGTGTACACAAAACCATCGGACTTTTGTACAAAGTACAGACACGCATGCTCAGAACCAATGCAAAAGACAACAATACAGAAGTTGACCAAAGGTTGGCGCCGGAGTAATTGAACGTCCTCTTTTGAAGTGTCGTCAGTACGCTGAAACGTCACTACGTTCGTGTTTGTTGCCTAAAAAGTCTGATCGTGTGTATGCAATACAAGTTTATGGCCAACGCCCTTTGTACGGGAAAGTTTGTACAAAGTCTGATCGTGTGTATGAGGCTTTACACGACTCTACCTAAATAGAACGGCAGAGGGCAGCAGGTGGACCAGGTCTGGAGGAGGTGGACTTATGTCCTCTCCTAAATGCCTAGGGGCAGACCTGAATACCACCTGCCCTGAATCAGAGTCATGCATTGCCTTGGTACCAGCCGGCTGAGGGTCATGGCCCTAGAGTGTCATTGCATGTTATTGTGCTGTAGACCAGCCCACCCACAACATGGCAACTCATGATGCTAATCCCATATTTACGGGACCCCTGGGGAGCCCAAACTTCACCACAGAGTGCCATAGTTAAGAAACACTGCCCTAGACCAGTGATGGTGAACCTTGGCACTCCAGATGTTTTGGAACTACATTTCCGATGATGCTCAAATACACTGCAGAGTGCAAGAACATCATGGGAAATTGAGTTCAATAATATCTGGAGTGCCAAGGTTCGCCATCACTGCCCTAGACCATCAATGCATTTCAATGCAATGAGTGCAGCTTGAGGATGTCTTTACATCGTTCAAGGATGAAGTTACACCTAAGCACAATAGAAGCCTTGACATAGTGATGGGAGGACAGAAATAGTAACCTGAAGAATCATGGAATATATTACTTAATAAAAAAGTTGGGATGGATTTAAGCTGGCCATACACCATACAATTTTCTTATTCAATTTCCTTTAGATTTACCTTCAACTGTGTAGTACAAGGGCCTGCCTGATTGCATACAAATTTAAAGTGTTTAGATTTGACCTCATATTATATGGTTTTGGGAAATCTAAAGGAAATCTATAGACAAGAGTTGTATAATGTATGGCCAGCCTTAGACCTTTGCAGTGAATTGCCATACACATGTGGGAATTCGTTGTGTTACAGGTTCAACCAATTCATTTTGAGTTGGCTTTCAACCACAAAGTACTTTGAGTGCATGCATGATTCAAAAACACAGGACTTGTGGTAAATTGGGGTGACAATTGTATTCTTTGCCAAAAGCAGCAGAACTGAGTGGTGGAGGGGGGGGGGAGGGAAGGTGAACATGCACCCATTTTGCAGCCACCATTAAAATTTACTTTTTGCATACGCAAAGCAGGTTCATTTTATGATGCATTTACCATGTATTTGCTACGTGCTTAGATGTACTTACCAAATGTGTACCATGCACTTGGCAAGCATTCACCTGATCTGTACAGAAGAATTAAAGCGGTTCTGCACACACTTCATTTAGTAAATCTCTTTGCCTTCCAAATCAGGCAAAGAGTACTAAATGGCGTGTTTTTTTTTTTTTTCAATTACCTTGTAATTGCTGCTCTGTGTCTTCGGGGGTGGGTGGGGTCTGTGCGTCAATCCTCGTCATGCCGCACTGTCTCCTGGGATCTGGTGCCATTGATCCCAGGAGTCAGTGCGGACATCCGCCGAAATCTCACGAGATTTACGGGCCTCCTGCCGAAATCTTGCAAGATTTACGGGCCTCCTGCCGAAATCTTGCAAGATTTACGGGGCTTCTGCCAAAATCTTGCGAGATTTCCGCGAACGTGAGGCATGCTGGTTCCCATAAGGAAAGGGAACATGGAAGTAAATGCTTGTGGGTTTCAAATGCCCACAAGCAAAATTACATTGCTGCTGGCATATATTTTCAAAGTTCAGAATTTTAAGAATTAGGGACACGGACAACGGACACCAAAAACGTAAGTGTATTGAAATAATAAAAATTATTTTAACATTACAAGAAAAAAATAAATAAAAATAGTGTGTGCAGAACCGCTTTAAAGAAAAGCACAATCTGATTTCAAACTGATCTTAACACCATGCATACAATAGCCCTTGAATTGTCATTATGTAAGTATATTTTGGTACAGGGAAAAACCCTAAATCAGTCAAAAGTTCCAAAAGGGATAAATGAGGTCCAACCATTAAGGCAGGGGTAGGCAACCTCGGCCCTCCAGCTGTGGTGAAACTACAATTCCCATGAGACATTGCAAGACCCTGACCATCACAGGCATGACTCCTGGAGGAAGAGGCATGATGGGATTTGTAGTTTGACCACAGCTGGAGCGCTGAGATTTCCTACCCCTGCATTAAGGTGTCTGAAGGTCTAGTTATCTCAGACAATTGGCACTGCCCATAGCATAGTCTCCATTTCTTTATGTTCTTTACAGAAGAGTGAACATACAACTATAGATTGTCTAAATCTAGCTATAAACTGCCTCGATTGTTTTTGGATTGATCTGCCAAATAATAATAATAATAATAAAATAAATACCACTTATGTAGTTTAAAAGCCAAACTGTAGCAGATCCTAACATTACAAAGTTAATGGTATATTTTGAAATATTTGTATATTTGTGTCCTTATACTTACCTGAGCCCAATGTCGATCCAGTGATGTGCACGTGAGCAGAGGCTATTTCTGCTCTCTCCCTCCTCATTGGCTCAGAGAAAGCAGCAAGGGCCATTGGCTCCCACTGCTGTCAATCACAGCCAGAGAGGAGGGAGCAGGGGGTAAGGCCGAGCCACACTCGGTGGGTCAATGGTGGGCACTCAGTGGGGGAAGCAGCCAGCAGCGCTGATGGGGGACCTGAGAAGAGGAGGATTGGGGCTGCTCTTTGTAAACCCACTGCACAGAGTCGGTAAGTATAACGTTTTTTGAAAAAACAAAAACAAAGGTTTACAGTCACTTCAAACCTACTTTCACCCACATTATAAGTCCTATACTAACTAGCCTGTAGAGGAAAGGTGTCTATACTTACCTTATCTAAGGGCGCTCTAGTCCATTCACATGATTAGCTTTCAGTATCGGCTTCAGGTGAAAGGAGGACGTTCAAATACTCCAGCGCCACATTTGGTCAACTTCTGTATTGTTGTCTGATCTTTTTCATTGGTTCTGAGCATGCATGTTTGTACTTTGTACAAAAGTCCGATGGTTTTGTGTACACACGGTCGGACTTTGCTCCATCGGACTTTTGTTGGCAGAAAGTTGGTCCGTTCGCACAGCCAACAAAAGTCCGATGAAAAATGAAAAAGTTGGTCCGATGGAGCGCACACACGGTCGGATGTTGGTCCAAAACAGCTAATTTGCATGTTTGTTGTCAAAAAGTCCGATCGTGTGTACGGCCCTTTACACATGTGGTATCGCCATACTCAGGCGGAGTAGTAGAATGTATTTTGGGGTGTAATTTGTGGTATGCATATGCTTTGTGTGAGAAATAACCTGATAATACAACAATTTTATGAAAAATAAATAAATAAAAAATAAATGAGATTTTGCTAAGAATTGTGGGAAAAAATTACAACTTCAAAAACCTCACCGTGCCTCTTTCTAAATACCTTGGAATATCTACTTTCCAAGTTGTCATTTGGGTGGTATTTGTACTTTCCTAACTTGTTAGGGTCAGTACTTCAGGTGTGATCAATTTTCAGTGATTGGTACCATAGCTTGTGGACTCTATAACTTTATCACCGACCAAATAATATACACCAATTTTTTATTATTTTTTACCAAAGATATTTGGAAGTATAAATTTTGGCCCAAATTTATGAAGAAAAGTTACTAATTTGCTAAATTTTAACAGAAACAAAAATTTCTTTTTTTTTTTTTACAGAATTTTCAGTAATTTTTGATATATAGTGCAAAAAATAAAAAAAAACAGCGGTGAAAAAATGTCATATGGGTAGCATGTTGCATGACTGAGTAATTGTCATTCAAAGTGTGAGAGCACCGAAAGCTGAAAATTGGTCTGGTTAGGAAGGGGGTTTAAGTGCTCAAGTGGGTCAAGGGGGTCAAGTGGTTAAAGTGGTTTTAAAGGCAGAAGTTTTTTTTTTTTTATCTTAGTGCATTTTATACATTAGGATAAAAAAACCTTCTGTGTGCATCCAACTCCCCAGCAGCCCTAATGCTTACCTGAGCCCCATCTCTATCCAGCGATGTCCATGTGTGCCTCAGTCAGTTAGCCAATGAGGAGAGATAGAGGGGGTGGTACCGAACTGTGGCTCCATGTCTGAATGGACACAGGGAGCTGCGACTCAGGTGCCCCTATAGAAAGCTGCTTGCTGTGGGGGCACTCGACAGGAGGGAGGGGCCAGGAGCTCTGGCCAGGGACCCGAGAAGAGGAGGATCTGAGCTGCTCTGTGAAAAACCAACTGCACAGAGGAGGTAAGTATAACATGTTTGTTATTTTTAAAGAAAAAAAAAAAAGAGACTTTAGTATCACTTTAAGACAAACAATTTTTGTTAAGTTTGAACAGAGTGGCGAGGGGTTAGATTCTCTGTCAGGTGTTTATTACCATCTGTGTGTCCCTTATCATTGTTAAGATCGGACTTCTACTTTAATTTATTATAAAAATGCACCAAGTTTATACTAGATTTCCTCTTCTATTTTCAGGTTATTTTAGTTTTAGACCCCTTTCACACTGGTGCGTTTTTCATGCGTTTTTCAGGCACTTTAGCGTTAAAAAAAGCGCATGTAAAGCGCTTGAAAGAAGCCTCATCTGTAATACCAATGTGAAAGCCCAAGAACTTTAAGAGCCCTTTCACACTTCCAGCGCCCGAAAAACGCTAGTTTAAGCGGAGCTTTACCAGCGTTTTTTGAGCGCTAGTGGGGTCGCTTTTAACCCCTGCTAGTGGCCAAATAAAGGGTTAAAAGCGCCCAAAAAGTGCCACTGCCAAAAGCACTTTGCAGGCGCTTTTCAGTAGCTTTTCAGGAGTTTTGCAGGCGCTTCCCATTGATTTCAATGGGAAGGGGCGCTTTAGGAGCTGTGTAGTCACCGCTCCAAAAGCGCTGCAAAGAAGCTGCTTGCAGGACTTTTTTTGACGCCCTGCCAGCGCAGCGCCTCAGTGTGAAAGCACTCGGGCTTTCACATTGGGATTGCAGATTAGGCTACTTTCAGGCGCTTTTTTAACGCTAAATCGTCTGAAAAACGCCTGAAAATCGCCACAGTGTGAAAGGGGTCTAAAGTGGAAGTAAACTTCCATGGATTATTTGTACCTATAGGTAAGCCTAAAATAAGACTCACCTATAGGTACTGTAAATATCTCCGTTCATATGCAGCTGATGACATCATCGGCGCACGCACTCTGAAGGAATGGCCTCCCGTGCCGTTTCTTTAGAGCGGTGTGCCATGCCGGCGGTTCCTGTAGGCATGCTCGGGTGTGACGTCACGCGGCTCCAGCCAGTCACACAGCCAGAGTCCACGGACCCGGAAAGGAAGACAGGCAAAAGATTGTTGCGGCCACCAGCTGCGACAACGAGGGCTTCATTTGCAGGTTTGCAGGTATGCAGGTATGCGATGTGATGCAGGTATGTGATGTGATGCAGGTATGCGATGTGATGCAGGTATGCGATGTGATGCAGGTATGCGATGCAGGTATGCAATGTGATGCAGGTATGCGATGCAGGTATGCGATGTGATGCAGGTATGCGATGTGATGCAGGTATGCAATGTGATGCAGGTATGCAATGTGATGCAGGTATGCAATGTGATGCAGGTATGCAATGTGATGCAGGTATGCGATGCAGGTATGCGATGTGATGCAGGTATGCGATGCGATGCAGGTATGCGATGCGATGCAGGTATGCGATGCAGGTATGCGATGCAGGTATGCGATGTGATGCAGGTATGCGATGCGATGCAGGTATGCGATGCAGGTATGCGATGCGATGCAGGTATGCGATGCAGGTATGCGATGTGATGCAGGTATGCGATGTGATGCAGGTATGCAATGCATACTAGCACATTATTGTTTTTGTAGGTCAGGGAAAACAAACAAAAAAGGCAACACTTTACTTCCTCTTTAAGTTTACTTTCACTTTAAATATCTAAAAAAACAATAATAATTTATGCTTCTAAAACTTTCTAAAAAGGAAACAGAATACAACATGTGCTTTTTATATTTTAGCTCAGAGTCAGCTATACCATGATCTAGATAAAAAGTGGGATCTTGTAGATAAGAACGTCTACATAACAGAACATCTACATAACATCTAGACCGGAGTAGGAGTCTACCTGCATCATCTGGTCCTATCTTCCTCCAGTTCCTACACTTCTACAAAGTCCTGACTTGTCCAGCACATGGTCACTAATAACGTTCTTTTCTCTTACCCAAGGCTCGGTCTCCGGGGAGGCAGCGGGGGGAGCCGTACACCAGCCCTGCAGTGAGGGTGATGATGAGACAGCCGCTCAGGAGATGCTTGTAGTGTCCAGCCATTGATGTGGCACAGTAGAGAGCGGACCAGCCTTCGCAGTCTTCTCTCCCTCCCAGGCAGCGCTCTGCTCACGTGTTCCAATAGCTCAGGTTACAGCTCAGCACACCCTGTGGAGGAGATTCTGGGATTTATCTGCACATGGGGAATCATTCATTGCTCTCATTTGTAGTCTTGTAAGGAGGCTTTGGCTGGGTTTAGTGTAAAGGAGTCTGTCTGTGACTTTGAGGGAATGCATATGTCTGTGTAAGGTTGCACAAGAGTCTCTAACCAATAACCACACTGCCACAAAAATGCACACAAATTCTTACTGTGCCTATCCTGTAACCCATTCACTGCCTGATGCCAGAGGGCGAATCCACAATGTGCTCTATACATAGGCTACCTACAGGCATTTATTTATTTATTACAGGTAACCACACCGATCATAAACAACTGTGGGGTCAATTCACTAAGACTCCATTCACATCTAGGCGTTGCTATTTTACGGAAGTTTTTTCAGGCATTTTTTACAGGCGTTTTGCAGCGTTTTTGTACAGGCGTTTTGAAGTTTAAAAGGTCACAAATGTAAAAGCAGTAAAACGCCTGTAATCGGACAAAAATTAAGCTCATGCACTTTTTTGGAGCAATGGTCATTTTGCTTTAGGTGACAGATTGCTCAGGTGTGAACAGGGTCTGAAATTACTTGCATACACACGATCGGAAAATCGATAGAAAATCCGATAGAAAGGTTTTCCATCGGAAAAATTGAGAACAGGTTCTCAATTCAAAGTCCGTCGGAAATTCCGACAGAAAAAGACCGTTGGGCATACACACGGTCGGAAAATCCGATGAAAAGCTCCCATCGGACTGTTTCCATCGGAAATTCCGACCGTGTGTACGCCGCATTAGAGCAGAAAAACGCCTAGATGTGAACGGAGCTTCAAGGTTACTGCATGCAATATGAAGGTTCGCGTGACTTTTTCTTTACTTTTTTTAAGAATAGCATGAGATAATAAAAGTCAATTCATCAAAGTAAAATATAGAATGTGAGATAAATACCACACATTTTTAAAAATTTGTGATAAATACCGCAAAATAAATAAGTAAATAAATAAATCATTAAAGGATTAGTAAAGTCTCATGGTTTTTCACCTTAAAGGGGTTGTAAACCTTTTTGTTTTTTCACCTTAATGCATCCTATGCATTAAGGTGAAAAAACACCTTGCAGTCACCGACCCCCTAGCCCCCTGTTTTACTTAGCCCCGGATTTCTGTTGGCGGGTCCCCACAGTCCCTCTCTCCATGAGTTTCCGGCTCTTGATTGGAGAGATTGATAGCAGCGCAGCCATTGGCTCCCGTTGCTGTCAATCAAATCCAATGACACGGGTGCAGGGACCGGGGCCGAGTCCTGCATTCAACCTCTATGGACACTGAGTGCAGGACTCGGGAGCGCGCATGCAAGGTAACCCCCTCGGGAGAGCGCTTCTCCAAGGGGGTTATCTAATGCGGGGAGGAGCCGCAAGAGCCACAGAGGGACCCCAGAAACTGATGTTTGGGGCCACTCTGTGAAAAACTAGCTGTGAAGGTAAGTATGATATGTTTGTTATTTAAAAAAAAATTAAAACGATCCTTTAGTATCACTGTATTGTATTCTATGCATTAAGGTAAAAAACCTTTTGTGCTGCAGCTGCCCCCAGAGCCCCCCCCCCCACCCACCTTATTCTTACCTGAACCCGATCGTTCCAGAGATGAGCATGAGCCCAGCAGCTCCAGCTGCTGTCTCAGGTCCTCATTGGATAGATTGATAGCTGTCAATCAAATCCAGTGACAAGGGGCGGGGTCAAGTCCTTCTGTCTGTGTCAATGGACGCAGCAGCAGGACTCGGGAGCATGCCCGACACGGGTGCCCCCATGGAAAGCGGCTCTCTGTGGGGGCACCCAATGAAGAAGATGGGCCAGGAACACAGCCGGGGAGAACCCAGGAAAGGAGGATCGGGGGCCGATGTGTGCAAAACCCTTGCAAAGAACAGGCAAGTATGACAGGTTTGTTATTGAAAAAAAAAAAGAAACAAATCTTTACAATAACTTTAGCAGTAGTAAACCACTGCAGAATGAAAAAAAATATATAAAAAGCTTGTAAGACAATGGCATAATGTGCTAGTATGCATTGCATACTAGCACATTATAAATACTGACCTTAGAATGAAGCCCTTCCAGCAGCACGCTGTCACCGCTGAGAAGGCTGACATCCTCCTCTGGGTTCACGGACTGTAAGTGGCTGGAGCCGCGACAACATCACTCCCACTCATGCGCTCTGGAGCCCTTGGTTACGGCAAGAAGCTCTAAAGGATGGTACGCCAGACCTTCAAAATGCATGCATCAGTGACGTCAGCGGCTGCATCCAGAGTGAATATCTCCTAATCAGTGCACATTTAGGAGATATTCTTTTTTTCTACAGGTAAGTCTTATTATAGGCTTACCTGAAGGTAAAAATAACAAAGCTGGCTTTACTACTGCTTTAACCTGTAGCCGACCGCCCACTGTCAATTGACGGCGGAGCGGTGCGGCTCTTGTGGCGGGACGCCGTCATATGACGTCGTCAACATTTTGGCCACTAGGGGGGGCGCGCGCGCCGTGGGAGGTGCGTGCCCACCGCATCGCTGGGGACCCAATGCGCGTGCCCGGTGGCCGCGATTGCCCAGTAACTGAGCAGGACGTGGATCTGTGTATGTAAACACACAGATCCACGTCCTGTCACTGGAGAGGAGACCGAGGGTGTGTCCCTTGTACATAGGGACACGATCGGTCCCCTCCCCCCACAGTTAGAATCACTAACATAGGAAACATATTAACCCCTGCAGCTCCCCCTAGTGTTAACCCCTTCACTGCCAGTCACATTTATACAGTAATCAATGCATTTTTATAGCACGGATCGCTGTATAAATGTGAATGGTCCCAAAAAATGTGTCAAAAGTGTCTGATATGTCCGCCGCAATGTCGCAGTCATGATGAAAATCGCAGATCGCCGCCATTACTAGTAAAAAAAAAAATAATAATAAAAATGCCATAAATCTATCCCCTATTTTGTAGACGCTATAACTTTTGCGCAAACCAATCAATATACGCTTATTGCGATTTTTTTTACCAAAAATATGTAGAAGAATACGTATCGGCCTAAACTGAGGAAAAAATTTGTTTAAAAAAAAAAAAAATTGGATATTTATTATAATAAAAAGTAAAAAATATGTTTTTTCAAACTTGTCGCTCTTCTTTTGTTTATAGCGCAGAAATAAAAACCACAGAGGTGATCAAATACCACCAAAATAAAGCTCTATCTGTGGGGAAAATATGAACATTTTATTTGGGTACAGCGTTGCATGACCGCGCAATTGTCATTCAAAATGCGACAGCGCTGAAAGCTGAAAAATGGCTTGGTCAGGAAGGAGGTGTTCGTGCCTGGTAGGCAAGTGGTTAAAGACAATTCACTAAAGAACTCGTTATGCATCACTTTCCAGTAGGCAGTCAGTATTTTAGATGAGTACAAAATAACAATTAGGGGAACTCTGCACTGGCTAGTAAATTAACCACTTGACCTGCAGAAGATTTACCCCCCTTCATGACCAGGCCATTTTTGTGCGATACGGCACTGCGTTACTTTAACTGAAAGTTGCGTGGTCATGCAACGCTGTACCCAAATGTCCTTCTTTATACCTCAAATAGAGCTTTCTTTTGGTAATATTTGATCACAACTGCCTTTTTTTTTTTTTGTGCTATAAACAAAAAAAAAAAGACAATTAAAAAAATATATACATATATATATATATACATATATATATATATATATATATATATATATATATATAATCTGGCGCACAGGGGCTGCCCTGTAGCAGTAAAACTGCTATAGGACGGACTTGAAGTGGTTGAAAGAATACAATGTATCAGAATGTTTTGCTCTGAGCTCAGGAATGAAAATTATTTGTAACATTTCTCCAGAGGGAGATCATTCTGTGAATGAAAGCATTGCTAGAATGTTTTGTTTCACAGTTTCATATTATTTCTTCCTCTGGTGCAGTATTTAAGTGATAAATATTGATAAACATAAATATTTAACGCATTTGGTAGATAAATATTTTCTATTGAATTGACTACTTTTAAGATAAATACCGCATGAGTTTTTTTAACTAAAAAATGAATGCAGTATTTATCTCTTAGACCCCGTACACACTATTAGATTTTCTGCAGATTTTTGTCTTCATATTTACCAAAAACATATAATTTGAGGTCAAGCCTTTATGCCGCGCAGGGGCGGATCCAGAGTCTAGTCTTGGGAGGGGCACTGCCAGAAAGTAAGGTGTTGCTTACGGAACTGAATATAATGTATAATACCGTGTAATACAGTGTACTGAGGCAAGCAGTATGTAAGGTAGTATACAGAGGTCAGTAGTAGAAAGGGTAGTGTACACGCTGGGGGAGGGGGGGCATTCACTAGGGGGTGATTGGGAGAATCAGGAGGGCATACACTGGGGGGGGGGGGTCAGAAGGGCATGCACAGATACACTGGGTGGGGGGGGAATCAGGAGGGCATACACTGATACACTGGGGGGGGATTTAGGAGGGCATACACTGGGGGGGGGGGTTCAGGAGGGCATACACTGGGGGGGGGGGTTCAGGAGGGCATACACAGATACACTGGGGGGGGGGGAATCAGGAGGGCATACACTGGGGGGGGGATCAGGAGGGCATACACTGATACACGGGGGGGATTCAGGAGGGCATACACTGGGGGGGGGATCAGGAGGGCATACACTGGGGGGGGGATCAGGAGGGCATACACTGATACACGGGGGGGGATTCAGGAGGGCATACACAGATACACTGGGGGGGGGGGGGGATTCAGGAGGGCATACACTGGGGGGGGGGGGGTTCAGGAGGGCATACACAGATACACTGGGGGGGGGGGGGATTCAGGAGGGCATACACAGATACACGTGGGGATTCAGGAGGGCATACACAGATACACTGGGGGGGGGGGAATCAGGAGGGCATACACAGATACACGGGGGGGATTCAGGAGGGCATACACAGATACACTGGGGGGGGATTCAGGAGGGCATACACAGATACACTGGGGGGGGGGGATTCAGGAGGGCATACACAGATACACGGGGGGGGGATTCAGGAGGGCATACACAGATACACTGGGGGGGTTTCAAGAGGACATACACTGGGGGGGGGGGGGGGGGGATTCAGGAGGACATACATTTTTCACTTGTCATGAAAATAGATGAGGCTCTCATTTGTCATCTAACAGCACCTCTATGATAAGCTGCAGTAACTCAGCATAGAGGTACCTGTAAACAAAACCCACAATGTAGTGCTAGCAGCCAAGCTCACCTCCAGGAACTTTCACATGGATCTCTGCTCAGCAGCTGCACACATCTCCCTCTTCCAGACAAGCCTGATCTGGGGGAAAAGGCACATCCCCATCCCGCCCACTCAAGCAGCAGCCTGCAGGAGAGAGGCTGAAAAACTTCAGGGGGAGGTACAGGGGGCGGAGAGTGCAGTCCCAAGGGTTCTGAACAGCAATTGATGCTTAGAATGGCTGCTAGTTGTTCAGCCCATCCGCTGGCCGGGTAACCAGAGAAGATCTGGTTACCTGGGCCACGCTCAGCCTCAGTCTTTAATGTTTTCTCAGGGGGTGCAATTGCCCCGTTGCCCCCCCCCCTGGATCCGCCCCTGATTCCGCGTACACACGATCAGAAATTCGGCCAGCAAAAGAATGATGAGAGCTTTTGGTAGGAAAATGTGACCGTGTGTATGCTCTATTGGACTTTTGCTGGCCGAATTTCCACCAGCAAAAGATTGAGAGCATGTTCTCAATTTTTCCGACGGAAAAAGTTTTGATCGGAAATTCCGATCGTCTGTAGCAATTCCTACGCAAGCTCGGAAACAATTTGACACCTCCTCTGAAGCATTGAACTTCATTTTCTCGGCTCGTCGTAGTGTTGTATGTCACCGCGTTCTTGACGGTCGAAAGTTCAGCAAACTTTTGTGTGACCGTGTGTATGCAAGCCAAGCTTGAGCGGAATTCCGTCGGAAAAGCCATCCAAGATTTTTCTGATGGAAAATCCGCTTGTGTGTACGGGGCATAAGAGTTTCCATTTGTACTCAACCAGGTAGGCCCTTGCACTACATGGTTTTGGTAAATCTGAAGACAAAAAGCTGCAGAAAATAATATAATAGTGTGTATGGGGTCTAAGTGTGTGTAGGAGGCTTTAGTGAATTGGCCCCTGTGTACATAAGCATCTGCAAAGTGTGAAAAAGTGATATATGGAGAAAAGCTGCAAACCTACAATGTGTCTATATACATAAACACTTCAGACATATGAAAGTAGAACTATAGGCAAATTTTTTTTTTTCATTTTGGATAGTGTAAGGGAGGGTTGTAACCCCTGTCACATTTTGTTTCGCCATCTGTGTCCCTATTGCAGAGATTTCCCTTCACTTCCTGTCTAATAGCCAAACAGGAAGTGAGAGGAAATCCCTGCAAATTAAGGGAATTCTGTGGGGACCTCCAGGTCACCAGAATTAGTGTCCCTATTGAAAGATTTCCCTTCTATTACTTTTCTGGGACAACCCAAAATGTGTGATTTTATTTTAGGGCCTTTTCACACAGGCGGACCAATCGAGTCCACCTGTCAGTTTTTAACTGCCTGAGATCCGCGCCATAGCCAAATGACGGCTACAGCGCGGATCTGTTGTGCCGGGAGTACGTCATATGACGTCCTCCCCTTCTGTGCACTCCAGGGAGCGCGCGCGCGCCGCCAGGAGCGCGCGCGCTCTCGCCGTGTCACTGGACACCCGATGCGCGTGCCCAGCGGCCACGATGTGCGCTGGGCACCCGCGATTGCCCGGTAACACAGCGGGACGTGGATCTGTGTGTGTAAACACACAGATCAACGGTCCTGTCAGAGGAGAGGAGCCGATGGTGTGTTCTCTGTACAGAGAAACACCGATCGGTCTCCTCCCCTTGTGAGTCCACTCCCCCCACAGTAAGAAAACACTCCCAGGGAACATAATTAACCCCTCCCCGCCCCCTAGTGGTTAACCCTTCACTGCCAGTGTCATTTATACAGGAATCAATGCATTTAAATAGCATTGATTGCTGTATAAATGACAATGGTGCCAAAAATGTGTCAAAAATGTCCGATGTGTCCGCCATCATTTCGCAGTCACAATAAAAATCGCTGATCACCGCCATTACTACCAAAAAAATAAATATTAATAAAAATGCTATAAAACTATCCCCTATTTTGTAAACGCTATAACTTTTGCGCAAACTAATCAATAATCGCTAATTGCGATTTTTTTTTTTTACCAAAAATATGTAGAAGAATACGTTTCGGCCTAAACTGAGGAAAAAAATGTTTTTTTATATATTTTTTGGGGATATTTATTATAGCAAAAAGTAAAAAAATATTGTTTTTTTTTTTAATTTGTCGCTCTTCTTTTGTTTATTGCGCAAAAAATAAAAAACGCAGAGGTGATCAAAACCACCAAAAGAAAGCTCTATTTGTGGGGAAAAATGATAACAATTTCATTTGGGTACAGTGTCGTATGACCGCGCAATTGTCATTCCAAGTGCATCCGCGCCGAAAGCTGAAAATTGGTCTGGTCACGAGGGGGGTTTAAGTGCCCAGTAATCAGGTGGTTAAGGGGGACCTTATGGGACCCACCAGTCTCCTCTATGGAGCCAGCCCTCCTGTACTGGGTCCGGGCCCCACCAATTTAAAAGGGAGCCCGGGCACCTGCTGAGCAGGAGGGCCAGCTGTACTGTACTTATTGCAGACACCGAACCTCTTCTGTCCATCCCCTGCAGCGCTACCAGCGTCTCCTCCTCTTTTTTCTTTTTTTTTCACCCGGCTGCACATATGCCCCTTCCATCTGTTGTCTGGGCCCCCCCTTTATGCCCCTTTCCTCTGCAGAGCTGCCAGCTTGACCTCCTTTCACGTCAGAAGCTGCTGTAGGGACACAGGGGGATGTTTCAGGATGGAGAACGTGGTAAGGGGCCAGTAAATATGTAATTTACTGGTCCCTTCCTTTCCTGAATGAACACAGTGAGCAATCGGTACCAATCACTCCTGTGTCCATTCAGCACCGAAGCATAGAAAATTGTGTTCACTATGCTTCAGTTTGTGAATGAGCAAGAAGGCTCAGAACATTTCCTATTCATTCATCTGTGTAGCTGAAGCTGTATAGAAAGGGACCGATAAATCTATAGTCACTTTAGGCTAGGGGGGGGCTGTCAGGTAGGCTATATGGGGCCCCATAATTTCTAACAGCAGTCCTGCCTGCCGACATCTGATCCAATCCTCTCCGCTAAAAACAAACGGATGGGGATCATTCCCCATCCGTCTGGATGATCTGATCGGATCGGATGGCAGTCTGGTGTAAACGGACAGGTGGTCTGTTTACATTATACCAACCATAGAGGAGAGCTGGCTGTGTATGTTCTGCACAAGCCGAGCGGATCCACCAGCCATCCACCTACTCAATGGGGATCAGTAGACAGATTACCCAATGAGCAGGCTAACTCCAACAGAACCCGCCCCGTGTGGAAGGGACCTTACTTTCACTTTCAGCCTTGGTTCACACTGATATGATGTGGGAAACTGCATGTGATTCGGACAGGAATCGCACCACATTCCTATTCAGATCACATGCGATTATTTGCAGTGCGATTTGAGACCATTCATTTTCTATGGCTCGAATCACACCTCAGCCACACAAAAAAAGGTGTATGCACTTTTTTTTTGCCACATTGAAATCAGATCGCATGTGATCCTATTCAGCCAATCAAACTGTGTTTTGCAAACTCTTTGTGGGGTGTCATTAACTTAACATTGACACCCACAGCGGAGTGCGATTGTGATGCGGTGCTGGAAACACACAGATATCACTGCGAATATTGCACCGCATCAGTGTGATCCGGGACTCAATGATAATAATGAACAGGACAAATAGAGAGTAAATCTCCCTAACAGACAGCAATAAAAACTGACAGGTGTTCTAATCCCTCTCCACTCTTTCCAAAAAAAAAAAAAAAGTTTTGCCTTTAGTTATACTTGAAGGGTTACTAAAGATGTGCTAACTCACCCATTCATAATACCACATGTACAAATTCATAAATATAAAGTGCAAAAAAGGAGTAAAGACACAAAATTAAAGTGACACGTGCAAAGTGTCTCCTAAATGTATATCATATTGTCATGAACCTTGAAACACTGAAGTATTTCTCCTTTGATTCTATTACACAGTGGGGGGTCTTCTGCAATATCTTAAGGCTAACCCCCTCCAGGCGGCTCCGTGGTCTGGAAGGAATGCATTGTTCTGTGTTTGACCATTTGTTTATGTACTTTAAGTACCGTATTTATCGGCGTATAACACGCACCGGCGTATAAAACGCACCCCAAGTTTAGGAGGGCATTTTAAGGAAAAAAAGTTTTAGGAGGGAAGTTTAGGGAAAAAAAAAAAAACGTACATTTAAGCGTCATTTGCAGCTTGCCCAGCGTCATTTGCAGCCTTGCCCAGTGTCATTGCAGCTTGCCCAGCGTCATTTGCAGCCTTGCCCAGTGTCATTGTAGCTTGCCCAGCGTCATTTGCAGCCTTGCCCAGTGTCATTGTAGCTTGCCCAGTGTCATTGCAGCTTGCCCAGCGTCATTGCAGCCTTGCCCAGCGTCATTTGCAGCCTTGCCCAGCGTCATTTGCAGCCTTGCCCAGTGTCATTGCAGCTTGCCCAGCGTCATTGCAGCTTGCCCAGCGTCATTGCAGCTTGCCCAGCGTCATTTGCAGCCTTGCCCAGTGTCATTGTAGCTTGCCCAGTGTCATTGCAGCTTGCCCAGCGTCATTTGCAGCCTTGCCCAGTGTCATTGTAGCTTGCCCAGTGTCATTGTAGCTTGCCCAGCGTCATTGCAGCCTTGCCCGGCGTCATTTGCAGCCTTGCCCAGCGTCATTTGCAGCCTTGCCCAGTGTCATTGCAGCTTGCCCAGCGTCATTGCAGCTTGCCCAGCGTCATTGCAGCTTGCCCAGCGTCATTGCAGCCATGCCCAGTTTCTTTGGAACTTGCCAGCGTCATTTGAAGTCCGGTCCCGGTTTAAATTTCCCGCCGCCGAGACTCTCTGTCGCATGCGCCGCCAAAAAAGACCGAAGAGCGGCCGAAAAAGACCGAAGCGCCCCCGGAAAAGGCCGAGCCGACAGTTCAGCTCCGCTCGCGGTCCCGCCTCCCTGCTGTTTCCGGAGCGAGCGCAGGGAGGCGGTACTACTAGCAGAGCCGAACAGTCTGCTCGGTCTATTCCGGCGCCACTTCGGGTTTTTCCGGCCGCAACTCGGTCTTTTTCGGCAGCGCTCGCTATTTTTCGGCGGCGCTTGCCATTTTTGTCATTTTTTTTGGGGTATCGGCGTATAACACGCACCCACGACTTTCCCCCGATTTTAAGGGGGAAAAAGTGCGTGTTATACGCCGATAAATACGGTACCTCCTGGGGCTTCTCTGTGTCATTACCCCTATCAGTCCTCCTATTCAAGCTATCAGACCAATCCCTGCTGACCCTGTTTCAAGTCCTAATTTGCATGGCCTAAGAGGACCTAATTGAGGACTACAGACTACTTTACAATTGACCAATAGGAAAGTGGTTGTTAGGGGCGGGGTGTTCAAACTGATGTGTATAAAAGTGTGTTGTGTGCATCCAATAAATGGAGATTCCTGTTTGAACTTACATACAGCCTGCCTGGTGTTTGTTCTGAGCCATCTCAACTGGATTCGAACAGCACATAGCTGTAGTTCGAATCCCGGAGCATCGCATGACCGAACCATCAGATGTTGCGATCTGCGATCTGATTCCATAGCCGCAGAGGAGTGTCGGGAGAGTGGAACCGAGCGAGCAGGGGCTCGTTACACATATAAACACCAAAATAAATTAATTTATACATATTGGGGGTTATTTACGAAAGGCAAATCCACTTTACACTACAAGTGCAAACTACAAGGGCAAAGTGCACTTGAAACTGCACTGAAAGTACACTTGGAAGTGCAGTCGCTGTAAATCTGAGGGGTAGATCTGAAATGAGGGGAAGCTCTGCTGATTTTATCATCCAATCACGTGCAAGCTAAAATGCTGTTTTTTATTTTCCTTGCATGTCCCCCTCGGATCTACAGCGATTGCACTTTCAGTAAAATTTCAAGTGCACTTTGCACTTTCGTAAATAACCCCCATTGCATAAATAGAAGCAGATCTCCTGCCGCCTATTGACCGCCACTTAAATCCCCATCCACCAAAAAGTGACCTGTGCAATAAAATAAATGAACCATTTCCAAAAAGTTCATCTGGATAAAAGGAGCCAGTGCTGGTCACCCAACCATAACTTTGGTGCACCTCCACCACGCCAGTGAGCAAACAGGTCACTTATGAGGTTTGGCCTTCAGGTAGGCTGGCTAGGACCAAAAAGTCCGGGAACTGAGCCTACAGCAGTTAACCCTTTCCCCCAGCCTGGGACAGCTGCTATCTCACTAGTACCAACATACAGTATTTCTACCTGTCTACAAATACACCCCTTCATGGGAAGGGTATTCCCTGATGGCAGTGTGGCCTCTATAAGCAAGATAATGCACCCAGCCACACTGTACAAATGGTTTAAGAATGGTTTGAGGAACACAACATGTTTAAGGTGTTGACTTGGCCTCCAAATTCTCCAGATCTCAATCCAATTGAGCATCCATGGGATGTGCTGGAAAAACAAAAAATCGTTCAGCAGTAATCACCACAGGTAATTGCTGGCTGTGCAGATAGCCGGCAACCTATCATTATTGTAAAGGGGCCTTCGGCCACATTTAGCCACTCATAGCTGCAACAGGAATAAAAAGTTTTTCTGCCACTACAATGGGCATCTTACATCCATTGCCACTGTAAAGCCCCATACACACGCTCGGATTATCCGAGGACCAGGTCCGTCATACTTTGTCCGATGTTGGTTTTGCGTACACACGGTCGGACAAAGTTGTCGGAAAATCCGATCATTCTGAACGTGGTGACGTTTGTTGCCTACGACGGGACTACGTAGAGGCTAGTAGCCAATAGCTTTGGTCTTGTAATGTGATCTGAGCATGCGTAGCACATTGTCCGTCGGAATTCGCTACACCCCATCGGATTTGGTGTGATCGGACTTTGTTGTCAAAAAATCTATCCAGCAGGAGATAGGACTTTGTCCGTCGGACAATCCGATGGAAACTGTCCGATGGTGCCTACACACAGTCGGAATTTCCGACAACATTGTCTGATAGGACAGAATCCATCGGAAAATCCGACCGTGTGTATGGGGATTTAGTCTTGTATTTTGCATTGCTATTAAACTCTGCAATTCGCTGTAGTGTGCCACAACCATGCCATCTGTTTCCGCAGATCAGTGGGCCACATTTTTTCTTCTTCCTACCTTCAAAGCATTCTTCTTATGTAGGCATGCGCATGATGGTACCTCTTATTTAAAAACAGTTTATTGGTCTTTATACCTTAAAGCTGCAATAGACCAAAAAGCAAACATTGATTATATTGCGGCTTATCAATTCTTAGGCTGGGTTCACACTGTTGCGGCCGCGGGTTCGTGCCTGGGGTCCGGTACGTCCCTGTTCATCGTTTTATGTGCGAATCAGGTCTGAATTTTTGCCTGAATTCAGACCTGAAACCAAAGACGCACAGGACCCTTTTGCAGTGTGCTTCGCGGCCGCCCCGGAGTAGTGGGAACCGGCTCTCTCACCCTCTCCTGTCATGCAAATTGGATGCGGGGTCGACCGACCAATCGGGGGGGGGGGGTTGTCTTGTTTGTCGCTCCCCAATAAAAAAAAATATACAGCACCAGCCGCCACTGCCCAAAAAAAAAAACTGTTTGCTGTAACTGTAAATGTTAGCTTGAGTCTAGTTTCAATTTGTTAGTATATTTAAATCTGCTAGTACATCTAAGACTCCCCTCCCCTGAGACTGACAATCAGTGGCAGCTGGTGGGTATTTCTTTTGTGGGGCGGCACACAACCACTCCCCCGGTATGTCGGTGGCACGGGTCTACCACCCCCCCCCTAGCCTGGGCCGCCACATTTACCCAATCTAGGTGGCGGGCTGTGGTGTCCTCCAGCATGGTCCACCTGCCGTGCGTGCGGCAGGGTGTGGGCAGCAGCTCCGGTGTCTGCTCCTCCAGCAGCTTCCTCCGCCGTATGTCTCTACTCTCCTACTCCTAAGTGCTAGGCATCCAATAGGATTGCCTGACGCTTTGGCCAATCGTGAAACAGGTCTCACGACCTGCCTCCTTATTGGTGAGGAGGAACTTTAGTGTGAAAATAGCAAAAATTTGTTTGCTATCGTTACACAACCGGGTGGGCTCGGTGTGCAGTGCTCTGCACCCCGAGCCCACCCTGTTTTGAAGACTATTAGAGCCTCTGGCTTCAAAAAAACACCCCCGTCATTGAAATCCATAGTCTGGTGCCCTGATATGAAGATCAGGGGGCCGGACGCATTGATAGGGGGGTGGCGCCCGTGCGCCCTCTATGGACAGGCCGCCACTGTTGACAATGCTGCTGTCCAGAGGTGTCCCCTGTGCTCCATCATCCAGAGCGGGGGCACTCTAAAACAGGAGGTGTGTTACTGGCCAGATCACCAAGATAAAACTGAGAGGAAAAAGACGTTATATCCCTGTTTATATCCCTGTTTTCTTATAATGCTTGCACAAAGCTAATTAATTTTGGTGGCAAGGTGCTTAGCCAATAGTATTGATGGTTTTATATTTTTGTATCTTGGTACTTTTATATGCGGTGTTCGAAACGTATAAAAAAAAATTGTAAAAAAAAAAAAAGATGGCGATGTGATTTTAATTTTGTGGGTGTGGCTTGAAATGGGGGGGGGGGTTCAATTAAAGGTGAACTCCGTGAATATACAAAAAACACAAATTAATGCAGATGTGTATTTATTAAAAAATCATGAAATGCAACTAGTGTGACTGCATTTGACTTTCAGCCTCTTGCAGCCCCCTGTACAGTATCATTCACACCTGAGAGGGAGCAGCAGGACTGGGAGTCAGTCAGATGTTCTGTATGCAAATGTGCTCACATGCTGATAGGAGAGAGAAGAGTGAGTAGAGAGATGACCTGTTCAGTCACCGGTTGCCCTTTCACTGACCAATAGGCAGGTTAGGTGTGGAGAGGGGACCACTATTGCATCCCTTCTACAGCCTATAATTGTAATGTAGAATGTGATGTTATCCACCTGGCTGTGCAGGAGGGCAGGAGGGTCGGCTGCCCTGGGCACTGTAGTATCATGTGAGTTTGGGGGGGTGCCACAAGGAGATTTGGGGGGAGGCAATTTGTGTTGGAAGGAGGGATTTGGGGGGGGGGCGTCAGGAGAGAAAATTTGTGGGGGGGGGGGGTTGCTAAAAGTGGTAATTTAGGGGGATTTGTGCTGGGAGGGGGGATGGGGGGGATTTGTGCTGGGATGGAGAAATTTGAAGTGACAGACAATGAAAACTAGGAGGGGAACTTTTAAGGGTAGAGGATTTGTACTAGTAAGGGTGATTTTTTTGTTGTTGGAGCATTTGAGCTGGGGGGATTTGGGGGGAGGCAGAGATTTGTGCTGAGAGGGGGGGATTTCCATAGGGCTGCGGATTGGTACTTGGAGGGGGAATTTATGCCTAGGGGATAAGCATGCAGATTAGTGCTTAGTGTTTTTTTGGGGTGGGGGTTGCTAACACATAATGGTCATACATCTTTGGGGGGGGGGCACAGTTTTACAAGATGACCTTGTCCTGGCACTGGGCGAGAGGGGTGGCTGCCCTGGGCGCAATGGTTTACTGGGGGCGCCTTCCTTCTGTTTCAAGGCTGACAGGGGTAGTGACAGCGGCAGTGATTTTGATAAGCAAGTGACTGCTGGGTGTAGTATCTGCTAAGCTTGCATATTATGAGTGGCGCAGGGGGGACGCAGTTTGGAATCTTTACCCTGGGCACTAGGTGACCTTGTCCCAGCACTGGCAGCAGGGTTGTGTTATGCCGCGTACACACAAGCGGAGTTTCCATCGGAAAAATCTTGGATGGTTTTTCCGACGGAATTTCCGCTCAAGCTTGGCTTGTATACACACGGTCACACAAAAGTTTGCTGAACTTTCGACTGCCAAGAACGCAGTGACGTACAACACTACAACTAGCCGAGAAAATAAAGTTCAATGCTTCCAATCATACGTCTAATTGTTTCTGAGCATGTGTAGGAATTTTACGTGTCGGAATTGCTACAGACGATCGGAATTTCCGATCAAAACTTTTTCCAACCGAAAAAATTGAGAACCTGCTCTCAATCTTTTGCTGGCAGGAATTCGGCCAGCAAAAGTCCGATGGAGCCTACACAAGGTCGCATTTTCCGACCAAAGGCTCTCATTGGTCTTTTGCTGGCTGAATTTCCGATCGTGTGTACGCGCCATTAATCTCAGAATGGTTGGACAGAAATACAAATCCTTTGCCAAGTAAAACAGATCCCATACAGATATAGTATCTGTGTTTCATCACTGTATTTGGCTGTTTGCACCGTACTGCTCATATAGTCTTGTCTATACATCTACAGAAAGGACAAGGCTCTCCAAACATTGGGCTTGTCTCCAGAAATTCTATGATATGATCATGCCGTTGTTCTAAAACTTCTATAACTAGTTTGGCTATCATCCAACCGCCCACCCCCACAAAAACAGGAAATCTAAATTACAGGATAGCTATTTATTTATGTTCTTTTATTTATACAACACAGTTTCAACTTAATTATAGTGAGGAACACAAAGCGTGAATACAAAACACATATCACAAGGGACAGATCGTGTATTTGTGTCATATTGTGGATAATAAAACCATGAACAATATCAGAGAAGTCTTGTTTTTTGTCCGTAAGATAGTTGAAATATGGTCTGAAACTTGGTAACTGTATGCAACATAGGAAGGAGAAATAAAACACAACTTTGGGTTATTACCTCAATATCAAGATAGGAGAGGTTGTAGGAGGATTTAAGTGAAGCACTACCCCAGTAGCGGCCGCTGGTTAGGATGGGTCCTCTGTCCCCCGATGGCCTTTACAAGAAGGTCCCTCAGCCCTTCTAACACTCCAGGTTGAGTGTACAAACATACAATACCACAGGAAATCACTGAAAGTAATATTTAGTACCCAGTAGTAGTCTTTTATCCAGACTTGGATCGTTCGCAATTAATAAATCTAGCAATGCATTCTTTATAGTTGGAGAATCCACCAAATGTGACATAAAGTTGTCCCTGCAGACACTCATGAAATGACGGGCCTTTAATGAGTGAGCTGTCCTCTCTGCCCAGTCGATATTGGGATAATTGAAGTCCCCCATTATGATGACATTTCAATGATTGCCATTTGTAACTGTGATAGGAGTTTCAGCTCCTCCTCCTCCTTTAGGTTGGGGGGCCTGTAGCATACCCCCACTATCAATTTCCCTCTTACTTCTTCTCTTTGGATTTCTACCCACACAGATTCCACCTCCCCTTGTCCCATTCACAATGTCACACCTCTCTACCACCCTTACATAGTTTTTGATACATAGACTAGTCGTGTGAGCTGTCAAACCAAGTTTCTGTTATTCCCACAAAGTCCTCCTCGTGTAATAGCAGCTCCAGTTCCTCCATGTTGTTAGCTAGGCTCCTAAAATTTGTGTATACGCCTCCCAGTGTTGTATAAGTGCATATTACTTTATCCTTAAGTTTTCTCATGCTTTGTTTTTGATTTGACCACTCATTCACCCCTGAATTAGACGGCTATATTATCACTACTGGCTCCACTATTACCCTCTGTCCTTTGCTCACTGCTGGCTTTCACTCCCTTAGAACCCCCCCAACACCTAGTTTAAAAGCCCCTCCAACTTTATGGCCAACTTTCTTTGCAATAGAGCTGCACCATCCCCATTAAGGTGCAGCCCGTCCTTACTAAAAAGCCAGTAACTGACTGAGAAGTCAGCCCAGTTCTCCGGGAATCCGAACCCCTCTTTTCTACACCAGTTCATCAGCCACACTTCCCTAAGTTCCTGCTGCCTCTCTGGTGTGGCTCTAGGCACAGGTAGTATTTCTGAGAAATCCACCTTGAAGATCCTTCTCTTTAATCTATTCCCTAAGTCCCTGAAATAATTTTTTAGGACTCTCCACCTTCCTCTCACTTTGTCTTTGGTGCCAACGTGTACAATGACAGCTGGGTCCTCCCAGCCCCACCCACAAATCTGTTCACCCGATCTGTGATGTGCCGAACCCGAGCACCCGGTAAACAACATACTGGAGGGCTTTATGACAGATTGCCCTCTCTGTCCTCCTAATAATTGAGTCCCCTACTACCAGTACCTGTCTAACCCTTCCTGCATCCCTGCCCTCCTCCTTACCGGATCCGTCACTCCCCTGGCAGCTAGGGAAGGGTGCCTGCTTCAGCACTACCACACCTCAGCTTATATTCCCAGCATCATGCAACCTGGCATATTTGTTGGGGTGTACCAACTCAGGACTAGCCTCCCTGCTCCTGCTCGGCCACCCCTGTACTGCCTTCTAGTCCTCCCCCTCCTTCTAGCTGTCACCCAGCTACCTACCTCTGGCTCTTGTGCCTCCTTGTCTCCAACCTCCTCTACACTGGCCCCCGCCAGCACCTACTGGATAATGTCCAACCTCCTTTTCAGGTTGATGCTGCTGGGAAGTGTTGCCACCTTGTTTTCTAGATCCAGGATATGGGCTTTCAGAAAAAACCACTAGGTGACATCTCGCACAGCTGTATTTGCCCTCGATTGGTTCATCAAGGAACGCATACATGGAGCAGGATGTGCACTGAGTGGCATCACCAATCCTGTTGGACATTTTTACCCTCTATTCTAATGGGGATAATACTTAGACTTGCTATTGGTACGCTACTCTACTCTCCCCTGGCACTACAGCTGCTCCAATTACCTTACAGCCCCTCTCAGCACCCCTCGTCACTCTCAGCACCTTGCATCACTATCCGCACACCATGTCACTCTCTGCACCTCGCATTACTTTCAGCACCCTGCATCACTTCACAGCACTCTGCGCCACTCTCAGCACTCCGCGTCACTTCACAGCACCCCGCGTCACTCTCAGCAACCTGTGTCACTGCTCCCAGTAGCCCCATGTACTTAAGGTACTCCCAGGGCCTTAATGTCACTCCGGTTCAGCTATTCTCAGTTCTCCCAGTTATTCCAGGAACTCTCAGTACTCCCAGTTACTAAAGGTACTACCAGTTACTCCCTGGTAGTAAAGGTACTCCCAAGTCCTAGGAGGTACTCCCAGGTCCCAAGGCCATTCCCATCCACTAAGTTACTTCCAGGTACTAAAGGTACTCCCAAGCACTAAAGGTGCGCCCAGGCACCAAAGTTACTCCCAGGCACCAAAAGTACTCCCAGGCACCAAAGGTACTCCTAGGCACCAAAGGCACTCCCAGGCACTAAAAGTACTCCCAGGCACTAAAGGTACTCCCAGTCACTAAGCACTCCCAGGTACTAAGCACTACCAGGTACGAAGGGCACTCCCAGTCGCTAAGAAATTCCCAGGTACTAAGGGCACTCCCAGGCACTAAGGTACTCCCAGGTACTTAGGTACTCCCAGTTACCCCCAGTACTGAAGGTACTCCCAGCTACAAAAACACACAACACAGCTTGGTTTCACAAAGAAAACTATCTGTGGCTTTTTTTTGTGTGTGTGTCTGCTCCTGCTCGGCCACCCCTGTACTGCCTTTCAGCTCCTGCAGCCTTCCCTGGTCAGCCTGTTTCCCTCCGGTTCTGTAACTATCACTTCCCTTGTCTGCCTATCTTTCCCAGCCTATCTACAGGGAAACAGTGGCAGGAGGAGCTTCTAGTCCTCTGCTGGTGGTCACATCATACAAATGTCATACAAATGTCATACAAATATATATTTGAAATCAAATCTTAATTATTTTGTGGAAATACCATGATGTGGGCAAATTTCACGCCCCTACAGGCTGTGTCTTAAAATAAGAGGGAGGTGAAGACACCATTAATCTACATGTAATATCCCACCCCCATAGTGTTTAGCTGGTTAATGGGCATGGAGGAGGAGATACAGAAAACAAATCCCATAGTAACTGAGTGACTATGGACAGCATTTAGTACATCTTTTTTGATAGTTTTGTATTATGTGGGTTTAGTGGCATTTTAAGTATGTATTATTAACTCAGAAAAGTGCCTTATATTGCTCTCAGCCTCCAAATCTTCAATTTTTTATTTATTTTTGCTGCTGCTGTTCTTTCGCCATGGTTCCACTGTATGTAGGAATATACTGTAGCCACCCATCTCTTGCTAAATCCTAAGATGGACCAGGAACTATGGGATGTTTAGTGTGCATAATGTATACCTCCCAACTTTTGAGATGGGAATGAGGGACACCCATCAGCAAAAGTATGCAGGCATAGGATACACCCCTTGTCACGCCTCCTTAAAGGAGAGTTTTACAAAAAAACAAGATTGGTTAAACCCACAAGTGCTTTTTTTTTAACCACTACTATTCTTTATATTGGCTTTTGGAATTTACAAATGCAGCAATTTAGAAATCAGATGAAAGGTTTAGTGCTGGAAAACACTTTTTGATAGATAAAAAGTGCATTTTATATACAGCTATATAGATCAGACCAAAATGAGGGACAAATGAGGACCAATGAGGGACAGTCCCTCAAAATCAGGGATAGTTGTGAGCTATTCATGATGACCACAACTAACATACACTGCTCAATCCAAACAAACAGAAGTGAGGTGGAAAAGTAAGGACATTAAAAGGAAGCGGAAAAACCCCAAAATAAATGATATCATGAAAAATAGGGTATAGGAGAATTAATTACTGGATGTGTATGGAATATATTTTTTGGAGAATAAGGATATTGCTTATTGTCAGTTTAAAACCAGCATTAGCCAAACCTTTTTAACCACTTAAGGACCGCCTCACGCCGATATACGTCGGCAGAATGGCGCGACCCGGTCCTGAGCTCCGTGACCGCGGACCCAAACGCCGTTGGTGTCCCGTGATCGGGTCACAGGGCTGAAGAACGGGGAGAGGTCTGTGTAAACAAACCTCTCCCCGTGCTTCCTACTTTGCCTGTCACTGATCGGCTGTTCCCTGTCATCGGGAAAGCCGATCAGTGACGTCAGGCGCAAAGCCACGCCCCCTACTGTAAAAAAAAAACACACACATCACACTTAGCCCCTCCCCGCCCCTAGTGGTTAACTCCTTCACTGCCAGTGTCATTTACATAGGAATCAGTGCATTTAAATAGCACTGATTTCTGTATAAATGACAATGGTCCCAAAAATGTGTCAAAAATGTCCGATGTGTTCACCATAATGTCGCAGTCACAATAAAAATCGCTGATCGCCGCCATTACTAGTAAAAAAAAAATGTTAATAAAAATGCTATAAAACTCTCCCCAATTTTGTAAACGCTATAACTTTTGCGCAAACCAATCAATAATCGCTAATTGCGATTTTTTTTACCAAAAATATGTAGAAGAATATGTATCGGCCTAAACTGAGGAAAAAAATGTTTTTTATATATATTTTTTGGGGATATTTATTATAGCAAAAAGTAAAAAATATAGAATTTTTTTCAAAATTGACGCTCTATTTTTATTTATAGCGCAAAAAATAAAAACCGCAGGGGCGATCAAATACCACCAAAAGAAAGCTCTATTTGTGATAAAAAAAAGGACGCCAATTTTGTTTGGGAGCCACGTCGCACGACCGCGCAATTGTCAGTTAAATCGACGCAGTGCCGAATCGCAAAAAGGGGCCTGGTCCTTTGGCTGCAAATTGGTCCGGGGCTTAAGTGGTTAATAGTTCTCATAGGTGAGATTTCGTTTTTATTTCTCTCTGTGTCCTCATTGGGAAGATTCCACTTCACTTCTTGTCCCTGGTGACACCAAAACAAGAATTGAGAATGTGCCTTCCAGGAAGGATGACTCAGAGTGCAAAATAAACTTGGCAGATGTTCAAGTCCTTCCCCACTGTACTAAACTAAAATAAAAAGACTTTGGCGACTGTTAAATTCAGCTCCAGACAGATATAAAATTGAACAATGTAAAGGATATATAAACCTAACAATAAAAATGAAATACTGTATATTGCAGCTTACTGTCCTTATGTATATATGGACAGGTATATATGTATATATATATATATATATATATATAAAATGACGGGACACATACTTACTCCAATGCAAAAATATATTTGTATCAAATGCTCTTCAAGGCATAAAATGGTTACTACGTGTCCCGTTGTCGTTTCTATTGATACTGGTGGAATATTGGTAGTCCACCTTGACACTGATCTCTATCTTAAGAACCAGAGGAACCGTAGAAGTAACCTACCCGAATTGTGTGTGTGTGTATATGTATATATATATATATAGAATATATATATATATATATATGAGAGAGAGAGAGAGAGATGTCAGTGGGGAATTTTGGTGCCAGTAGCTTATTTATTTATACATTTTGTATTATTAATATTATTTTTTACAATATTTTTTTTTTTTTACAATCATTTTTTTTTAGGAGATCCATTGGGGGGGGCTTTGGTGAAATATCAGAGGCCAAACAGACCCCTGATGTGTCACTTGATACAGGGAAAAGGGACTGAGGACAGAGATTACCCAGTCCCTTTTTCTGCAACCAAGCAGCAGGGAGAATCTGTGCAGCACTGGATGATTAGGGTGTGCCCAGTGCCAATAAGATGCAGCCTGACCATTGCCATTAATGCAGCCTGTCCATTGCCATTAATGCAGCCTGTCCATTGCCATTAATGCAGCCTGTCCATTGCCATTAATGCAGCCTGTCCATTGCCATTAATGCAGCCTGTCCATTGCCATTAATGCAGCCTGACCATTACCATTAACGCAGCCTGACCTGTGCCATAAATGCAGCCTGACCATTGTCATTAATGCAGCCTTACCATTTCCATTGCTCAGGCTGCTCTGTCTTCTGCCTCAGCAAGTGCCAGGCCCAGCCGGGAGATCGGACAGCTTTTGCGAGGGCTTGGGATGTCTGTTCTCCGTCTTATGGTCTGAAAAATACGGTATGTCTTTTTTTGAGTACAAAATGAGTACACAGAAAATTAACTAATTTTGCAGGTAGACGTTGGTCATAGTGCTATTTTGGTTAGAGTCCTCCCTAAAGCATACAAGGCAGAGTTAGCCATTTGCATTTCATGCTCACCATTATTATTAGTTGTCTATCCATCTTCTGTATGTAGCACTAACCCCCGAAGGAGCTGCTGGTTTTATTTGGGCTTACCGTTACCTCACTTGCTTGCTTCTCCGTCTTGGGGATCCCGTGGAAAGTGGCCCAAAGAATGTTGAAACTGACACTGAATCCTCTTTTGGGTTTTTTTATTTAGAAAGAAGACAAAGTCTCTTGATAAAGGGTAGAGGGTTAGGGGTGAGTTCAGGCACTTAAATTGCAGGGTGAAGGTATTAGAAGAATCCAGAGGATAAAACTGTTCCACAAACTGGATCCAGCGACCCCCGGATAGGCCTCTCTCACTAGGCCTAGCAGCCGGTGGGATGCTCGGTATGTCTCTGCCACAGACTTGTGAATTACACTTGAGTGTTACTGAGTGATTTGGATGAATTTAAAGAACTGCCATACGGTACCAGTTTCTCTCAGCCGATCCGGCGATACCGTATGAGTGTTGATCCAGGTTGCGTCCTTCAACTAAGTCTCCAGGCTCCTTCAGAGGAACCAGCCTTGCGCACAGTCTTCTCCTGAAAGAGTCCTCCCCTGGGGTTCTTCAGTTGCTGGGCCTCTATCTTTAGATGAGACGGCACCGGACCATCCCTGGAACAGTAGGCTCAGAAATTCACTCGGGCCTATCCCCTCAGTTGCGTAGCCTCGGGCCAGCCATCCCCGAGACACAGGATGCATAGTTCCGCACCCCAGGCCAGGAGGGCCATGGGGCTGGGTCAGGAGGACCACCAGAACCAAAAAGGCAGAAAATAATATCCCCCCGCCAACATGGCGTTGGTACCTTAAATACCACCCCCCAGAATTCACAGCGGGAGAAACACTCCCACTGGGCTGGTTCCGAGAGATAAGTGGCATTCAATGCATCCAGCTAGACTGCATTTCTACTCTTGCCGGCGGTGACAGCGACACCTGCGGTCAAGGAGAACCCAGTGCAACCCAGCTGGACTGGTACTGAAACCAGAAATTTAGAGAAATTATCCTGAAGCCCAACTGTGGCTTCAGGCAACTTAATTTTGCAAAAACAATAGTGCCTGCTCGTCAGGAGCCAGTGCTACATGTATATAATTAGATCTTTGAGGGAGCTTTAGTAAGAAACCCAAACAATCTGGTGCAAATCTAGTGCCAGTTGAGCAGTCACTTATTTCAGAAAGCAATTATGTGCATTTTCGATCCCTGTGCATGTCATTTTGTGACATTATGTGGTTTGCTACTGTGCTTGTTCCAGTTTTCAGGGGTAAAAAAACAAACAAACAAAGAAGCTGAAATGTCACCTGTTTGCCCTGATTAGTCACTTGATCTTCACCCTGCTTTACTTGTGGTTAGGGCATGCCAAGGTCAGGGGGGGGGGGGGGGTGCATGAGGACACAGACACTCCACAGTAGACAGATCCTAGGTGAACGGATCCATCAGCCCAACCTGTCCTGTATCACATCATTGGTGGTGTCATCCAACCAGCACATCCCTTGCCCACAAAGGCTACAAGGCATTATAGTTCTGCAGGCTAACTTGAGATCAAATGCCATCCTTCAACTTACCAAGTGACAGTCAGTGACCAGGGGAAGGCCAGCAATGGGGTCTGGGGTTCAGTTCCGTTTGGGGTTCCCCTTGGTAACAGTGTCTGAAAACTGTATGTTATTTACAAATTTGTGTGAGTGGATTTCCTTTTGGCATTCCGAATCCCTCTACTCACAAAAATAATTAATTGACATTTAATAATTTGTCTCCAACGTGGTAAACGAAAGTATTGAATGTTGAGCCAACGATCCAGCCCTTCAAAACTTAATAACCAATAAAGGAATTAGCAAAATTGTTCCCTGGTGTGCCATGTAAAAAAGGAAGTCCTCCCTCTAGCATTTGTGTTTCTGCAATCATCATGTTGAGTTGAGACATAAAATGCTTTTCAGATCCCAGGGAGTTCTGTTTATTCTCAGAAATAATGATACCAAATCGAAATCATCTTGTGCAAATTACAGTGCACTGCGTATGCGTGGGAGGGGGAGGGGGGTTGCAGTTGATGATGTTACAGGTACATTGCAATCCTTGATCGTATTTCTTGCTAGTAACATACATCAACATAGCTTTTTAATGTTACAGTTTATAAGAGGTAATAACTCTCTGGGTTCAAAGTCCTATCTTGTGGAAATGTGCTGACATCTTGCATACAAACCACTCCAGATGCTCCATGAAAAAAAATCCATTAAAGCAGTTTAGATTTCTTTTACTTTGATTTTCGCTGAGCAACTATTTTACTTAAAAACACTACCATCAGATAAAAAACAGAACCCTTAACCTATATGTTAGAATGCAGAAAAAACATTAAAGAATGCCACTATCTAAATTTGAATCTAACCTGGCCACGTAATGTAATTTTGCTTCAGATAAACACCAGTAATTTAAAGAGTGGTTTAGTTCTAGAAAGTTGAAATTGATATTCCAAATGTTTTTTTTTATTTTTTACCTATCTATTAGTTTCCACTATGTACCTCTCTTATTCTTGATCTAGACCTTATCCCTGGGTCAGCTCATAGCCTCTCATGGCTTTTAATACCATTTTTACACTGATGACCCAAACGTATATCTCTACCCCTCAGCTCACTCCTTCAGTCATCTCACGCATCACTAATTTACTGCCAGGCATATCAATCTCGATGTTACAACAATTCTTCAAACTCAGTCTATCCAAAACTACTTCCTCCCCACATGCCCCTTTCCCTGATTTCTCTGTCCAAATCAATGGCACAACCATCAACCCATCCCCGCATGCCAAGGTTCTAGGTGTTGCTGCACTCTGAACTCTTCTTTTGGCCCCACATCCAATCAGAGTCCAAATCTTGCCACTTCAACCTTTGCAGCATCTCAAAAATATGCCTCTTCTTAACCAATGACACCTCTAAGCTTCTAATTCACTCCCTGGTTATCTCTCGTCTTGACTACTGCAATTCCCTCCTTATTGTGTTACCCTTAAATAAGCTATTTCCCCTTCAGTCCATCATGAATGCTGCTGCCAGACTCATCCACCTTACCACCCGTTCAGTGTCTGCCACCCCTCTCTGTCAATCTCTCCATTGGCTTCTGCTCAATCAACAAATAAAAATTCTAAATACTAACAATAAATTACAAAGCCATCCACAACTCTGCCCCAGCTACATCACCAACCTAGTCTGAAAATACCAACCTAATCATTCTCTTTGTTTCTTTCAAGACCTTCGGCTCTAGCTATCTTGTCATCTTCTCCCATGCTCGCCTCTAGGACTACTCTCAAGCTTCTCACATCCTCTGGGACTCCCTACCACAATCACTATCTCCTACTTTGTATCTTTTAGGTAATACCTGAAAACTCTTCTCTTTAGAGAAGGCCACCCTGCCTCCACCTAACAACTATAATTTTATTTTTTCCATAAGCTCATCCGCCACAGTAATTTCATTTTGTATCACTTGACCCTCCCTTTTAGATTGTAAGCTCTAATAAGCAGGACCCTCTGATTCATCCTGTGCAGTTTTAACTGTATTGTCTGCCTCCTTGTTGTAAAGTCGCAATATAAATTCTTTATAATAATAATAGTTATGGCATCAGTTTTAAAGGCTGCTTTGGACAGTTCTTCCACAAACGTGTGTATTTTTTGACAAAATTTTCTGTTCATTTTTGTACAAACATAAAATCATTTAGTAGCTCCTGGTTTGGGAGATGTTTCCATAGACATCTAGTGAATTCTATTTTGCAGGTGTTTCTAGGGCAAAGATTATCTTCTCCAGACAAAAAAGATTCCCGGACACCATGGTTGCTTAATTCAGATAAATATAAAGGGACTAAATATGCAGTGCTATAAATAGTAAACAATAGCATTAGATTGCACATAAAATATCAGATGTCTGACTATGTGCCCTCACTTACCAGTGAGCCCATGTGAATGGGTCCAGTTTATGAAGGCTATTCCGAATTGCTCTATTGGACGCCCAGGGTTGATCAGAGGATTTCCTTTTGGATACTCGTTTATGTGGCCACTAACTAATCTGAGGGCCCATTCTATCTGGTAAGGAGACCCACTGTGAGCATGGTGGTGTTGTGTGCTTCTCCTGTGCACAGAAGATTGGTGTGGGGACTTTCCATCTGTTTTCTCCATCTTGCAACACATGGACTTTTTCTGAATATGATATTTTATGTGCAATCTAATGCCATTGTTTACTATTTATAGCCCTGCATATTTAGTCAATTTATATGTTGAGTATTTGTAATCAACAAATCATTTGCTGTCTGCTATCTTCTTAAGTTTATTTTTGAGGTAGTGTGGATGTTTTGTGAGTTTTATAATTCAGATAAATACTTTCCTTTAAATTGATTAGCTGGTTTTGTCTGGAAGATTATTGACATTAATGAACCCATGAGTCCCACTAAACCTGTTTAACAGGGTCTTTCATGAGGGTGATTATCCTTGCAGAACTAAGATAGGATGCAGTCATTAGCTGGACTGACAACAGGTTATCACCAGGGATCAGTGTTTAAAAGTACCTAGCCTTTGTCATTTGGGTTGATCTTGCTGATGACAGCTGGAAGCTACAGAGACCAAAAATAAGGGCTATAAGGACCACCTGGAGAGGTATTAGGCAAGTTTATGGTCAGAGATTGGGTAAAGATTGTATTCATCTAGGCAGAGATGGTGTTAGGTGGTTAGGTAGAATAATCAAGGCGAGAAGTCTAATGACACTGCTGGGTATAACTAAAGACAGACTGGGCAGCAAAGATATAAGAAAGACTGCAAAAGGTAGCTTTAAAGCAAGGTCAACAAAGGTTAATTAAAAACAGCACAATTGCAGGAAAGAGATAACCAACTCTCTAGAGGGCAGCTTAAGACTGGAACATGTTGTCATTTAAACAATGTTCAACCAGTCAAGACCTGCAGACCTAATAAACCATGTTCCTGCAGGTGGACAGGATTCCTGGGAGCATAAAAGGAATTTGTTCAAATCCATTGGAGACTGGAGGAAAAACTGGTGTGTGGGAGGACCCAGCAGGAAAGATCACATAGCAGGATAATTCTGTCCTCCATACTCAAAATTTCTGATTTTCCCTAACTTTCCATTGCAGTATCAATGGTTAGCAGGACAAATCTCCTTTAGTGGAGACACAAGCAGCTTATAAAAAATCATCAAGAGATTCTAACTCTTTCCCCACCTTACCCGAAACAAAAATAACATTTTGCTTTCCAACCTCAAAAGGTAATGCTTTAGGAATTTCAAAAGCTTTCCAAACTAAAGTGAGACTCTATCCCTAAAATGATTTATCATTCTGTGTCCCCTGATTCACTCAGTGGTTCCTTCTGCCGATTCATGGACGAAGAGATCTTATGTATAAGATGTACCTTCTTCTTCATAGGGATTTTTTTCATTACACTTTCTCTACTTAAAATTTGTGGATGATCACCTCGGGTATGCTCATCTAATGACGGAAGAGATCCAATCCCTCTACATACAGTCAACAGTCAATGAGGTCCAATCTGGATCTATTAAAAAAGATATGTTACATAGTTACATAGTAGGTGAGGTTGTCCATCAAGTCCAACCTATATGTGTGATTATATGTCAGTATTACATTGTATATCCCTGTATGTTGTGGTCGTTCAGGTGCTTATCTAATAGTTATTTGAAACTATCGATGCTCCCCACTGAGACCACCGCCTGTGGAAGGGAATTCCACATCCTTGCCACTCTTACAGTAAAGAACCCTCTACACCGAGGGGGGGGGGGGGGGGGTTTTCCATTTCCCATTTTTTTTTTTTTTTTCGGGGGGATTTAGTACGGTAGGATATAAAGGGGAATTTAAGAGGGATATGTTGGGATAAAAACAACAGGTCTACAGATTTAAAATATGTAAAGGTTTAATTATGACTGTAATATGAAGATAATGAGACACAGTGTGTAACTGTTATTTTATTTTTTTTCTTTCGCCTGCTTTATTTATCTCTGTTTTCCTGTAAAGAAATAAAGAATTAAAAAAAATAAAATAAAAAAGAACCCTCTACGCAGCTTAAGGTTAAATCTCTTTCCTTCTAATTTTAATGAGTGGCCACGTGTCTTATTAAACTCCCTTCCGCGGAAACGTTTTTATCCCTATTGTGGGGTCACCAGTATGGTATTTGTAAATTGAAATCATATCCCCTCTCAAGCGTCTCTTCTCCAGAGAGAATAAGTTCAGTGCTCGTAACCTTTCCTCATAACTAATATCCTCCAGTCCCTTTATTAGTGTTGTTGCCCTTCTCTGTACTCGCTCCATTTCCAGTACATCCTTCCTGAGGACTGGTGCACAGAACTGGACAGCATACTCAAGGTGAAGCCGGACCAGAGTCTTGTAGAGTGGGAGAATTATCGCTTTATCTCTTGAGTTAATCCCCTTTTTAATGCATTCCAATATTCTGTTTGCTTTGTTAGCAGAAGCTTGGTATTGCATGCCATTACTGAGCCTACCATCTACTAGGACTCCCAGGTCCTTTTCCATCCTAGATTCCCCCAGAGGTTCTCCCCCCAGTGAGTAGATTGCATTCATATTTTTGCCACCCAAATGCATTATTTTAAAATTTTCCACATTAAACCTCATTTGCCATGTAGTTGCCCACCCCATTAATTTGTTCAGATCTTCTTGCAAGGTTTCCACATTATGCGGAGAAGTTATTGCCCTGATTAGCTATGTATCGTCCGCAAATACAGAGATTGAACTGTTTACCCCATCCTCGGTTATGAACAAATTAAATAGGATTGGTCCCAGCACAGAACCCTGGGGGACCCCACTACCCACCCCAGACCATTCTGAGTACTCCCCATTTATCCCCACCCTCTGAACTCGCCCTTGTATCCAGTTTTCAATCCATGTACTCACCCTATGGTCCATGCCAAAGGACCTTACTTTGTACAGTAAACGTTTATGGGTCAAATGCTTTTGCAAAATCCAGATACACCACGTCTACAGGCCTTCCTTTATTCAAAATGGCAACTCACCTCCTCATAGAAGGTTAATAGATTGGTTTGGCAAGAATGATTCTTCATGAATCTATGCTGATTACTGCTAATGATACAGTTTTCATTACTAAAATCTTGTATATAGTCCCTTATCATCCCTTCCAAGAGCTTGCATACTATTGATGTTAGCCTAACTGGTCTGTAATTCCCATGGATGTATTTTGGCCCTTTTTTTAAATATTGGTGCTACATTGGCTTTTCTCCAATCGGCTGGTACCTTTCCAGTCAGTAGGTTGTCAGTAAAAATTAGGAACAATGGTCTGGCAATTACTTGACTGAGTTCCCTAAGGAACCTCGGGTGCAAGCCATCTGGTCCCAGTGACTTATTAATGTTAAGTTTTCCAAGTCCATTTCTAATTCTGTCTTCTGTTAGCCATGAGGGTGCTTCCTGAGATGTGTCATGAGGATAAACACTGCAGTTTTGGTTACTGAAGCCCCCCAATTCCCTCGTGAAGACTGAGGAGAAGAAATTCAATACCTTCGCCATCTCCCCATCCTTTGTAACCAGATTTCCTTCCTCATTCTTTATTTGACCAATATGGTCTGTCCTTCCTTTTTTACTGTTTATATACTTAAAGAATATGTCACATATTACTCAGCTTGCTAATGTCATAAAGGACAATGTCTTCTCCAGTTCTGATGATATGATTACTATGTGAATAAACATCATCTCACATGTCAGAGCACATACATGATTTAATTACTAAACCTGTAATCTTGTGTATATAGGTGAGACTACACAAAAAAAATCAGGGCAATATACAACATACTGTAGGTATTCCTTTGAATCCGGAAAAACTGAGCTGCCTGTGAGCAGAAACTTTTTAGAGGTTGAACATAGGAACACTGATCCTAGGTTTATAGTAATAGATCAGGACCTAAAACTCAAAACAGGCGGTGACCACATTATCATTTTTAAAAGCAAAGAAGTTGTGCTGGATCTTTGAAATAAATAACTTGTTGCCACAAGATTTAGACCACGATTTTGCATTCATATTGGATTCTTTAGAGTCAAACAAAATGTCCTATTTATAGAAGAGATAGTGTCCCAGCATCAGCCTCGGTGTAACAGATGGAACCACACATCACTACAGTGATCAAGTTATTTCCCTTAGACAATCAAGGAAGATAGCTGAATGGCTGCACTCCGAATTTACACCTTTATTGTGGCAAACTTCAGCCATGATGTGAAAGTTTTGGATTTTTAAACACCTTTTTTGCCACATAAAAAGGTGTATATCCGGAGTGCGGCCGTTCAGTTTGCACCTGAAGGTTTGAGTGAATGAATGAATTGGGGCAGCACAGTGGTGTAGTGGTTAGCACTTTCACCTAGCAGCAATAGGGTCACTGGTTCAAATCCTGACCATGACACCATCTGCCTGGAGTTTGCATGTTCTCCCTGTGCCTGCGTGGGTTTCCTCCGGGTACTCCAGTTTCCTCCCACACTACAAAGACATGCTGGTAGGTTAATTAGATCCTGTCAAAAAATTGGCCAAATATGTGTTTGTAAGCGTGTCAGGAACCCATGGGGCAAAGGACCGTGCTATACCGCAGATGGACACCAGCAGCAAAAGCACCCTGAGGCGATTTAGTTTGCATAGGTAGTGCTATACAAGTATCTCATTCATTGAAGGTTTGAGTGGGGCACGCATTCATTTGGGATACCATGTCTAGAGAGGCACCACTCCTCAAGTTATTCCCCTTACCTGAAACAGTGGACCCTCATAGTATAGAGAGGTCAAACTCGCACAATAAACATCAGATGGAACTCCCAATCCAGAGAAGCCGTAACCACTTCACATAAGAAAATTCCAAGGATGTCAGTGACCTAAAGACCACCATATATATTGTCTTGAAAAAGTATTCTTACCCCTTGAAATTTTCCACATTTTGTCATGTTACAATCAAAAACATCAATGTATTTTATTGGGATTTTATGTGATAGACCAACACAGTGGCACATATTTGTCAAGTGGAAGGAAAATGATAAATGGTTTTCCAATTTTTTTTACAAATAAATATGTCAAAAGTGTGGTGAGCATTTGTATTCAGCCCCCTTTACTCTGATACCCCTTACTAAAATCTAGTGGAACCAATTGGCTTCAGAAGTCACCTAATTAGTAAATAGAGACCATCCGTGTGTAATTTAATCTCAGTATAAATATTAGCTGTTCTGTGAAGACCTCAGAGCTTTGTTAGAGAACCTTAGTAAACAAACAGCATCGTGAAGGCCAAGGAACGCACCAGACAGGTCAGGGATAAAGTTGTGGAGAAGTTTAAAGCAGGGTTAGGTTATAAAAATAATCCCAAGCTTTGCACGGAGCACTATTCAATCCATCATCCAATAATGGAAAGGGTATGGCACAACCGCAAACCAACCAAGACATGGCCGTCCACCTAAACTGACAGGCCGGGCAAGAAGAGCATTAATCAGAGAAGCAGCCCATGGCCCATGGTAACTCTGGAGGAGCTGCAGAGATCCACAGCTCAGGTGGGAGAATCTATCTACAGGAAAACTATTACCGGTAGTCAATGGCTAGGTAGTCAAATGTAAGAGTAATAAGGGAAATTGGGAAAATGGGGAAGGAGGGAGGGGGGTTTTTGGATTAGCAAGGGCACAATCAATTAGCCGATCGATTAGTTAATGGATGGATGGATTCACCAATCTTGTCTCTAAATATCACCCAAACCGTCCTCTCCGCTCCTTCCAAGACCTCCTATTCTCTAGTTTCCTTGTTTCCTCCTTCCATGCTTGTCTCTGGGACTTCTCCAGAGCCTCTCCCATCCTCTGGAACTCACTACCCCAATACATTTTGGCCTAAATATATAAGGAAAATTATTATTTTTTGTAAATGTTTAACCGCTTAAGGACCGCCTCACGCCGATATACATCGGCAAAATGGCACGGCTGGGCACAACCACGTACCTGTACGTGGCCCTTTAAGAGCCCAGCATTGGGTCGCGCGCACCAGTGGACACGATCGCCGCTGGTGTTCCGCGATAGGGTCACAGAGCTGAAGAACAGGGAGAGGTCTGTGTAAACAAACCTCTCCCCATGCTTCCTAGTGCGACTGACACTGATCGGCTATTCCCTGTCATCGGGAAAGCCAATCAGTGACGTCAGACGCAAAGCCACGCCCCCCTACTATAAAAAAACACACACACAGACTTAACCCCTCCCCCCCCTAGTGGTTAACTCCTTCACTGGCAGTGTCATTTACACAGGAATCAGTGCATTTAAATAGCACTGATTTCTGTATAAATGACAATTGTCAAAAATGTCCGATGTGTCCGCCACAATGTCGCAGTCACAATAAAAAATATTAATAAAAATGCTATAAAACTATCCCCAATTTTGTAAACGCTATAACTTTTGCGCAAACCAATCAATAATCGTTAATTGCGATTTTTTTTTACCAAAATATGTAGAAGAATACGTATCGGCCTAAACTGAGGAAAAAAATTTTTTTAATATATTTTTGGGGGATATTTATTATAGCAAAAAGTAAAAAATATTGCATTTTTTTTAAATTGTCGCTTTATTTTTGTTTATAGCGCAAAAAATAAAAACGCGCAATTGTCAGTTAAAGCGACGCAGTGCCGAATCGCAAAAAGGGGCCATGTCTTTTGGCTGCAAATTGGTCCGGGGCTTAAGTGGTTAATAGATTTATAAAGTAGAAAATATTGTTTTTTTTTCAAAATTTTTGTTTTTTTAATCATTTATATAATAATAAAAAAAATCAGTGGTGATCAAATACCACAAGAAGAAATCTTTATTTGTGTGAAAAAAATTATATAAAATTTAATTTGGGTACAGAATTGCATGACTGCGCTAAAGTAATTGCCAGTTGAAGTTGCGCAGTGATACTGTGAATAGCAAAAAAATGGCCTGGTTATGAAGGGGGTAAAACTTTTCGGAGGTAAAGTGGTTAAAGTGATTGTAAGGGTTCGTTTTTTTTTTTTTTTTAATAAGTCATACTTATCTCCACTGTGCAGGTAGTTTTGCAGAGTGACCCCGAACCTTGTCTTCTGGGGTCCTCCGGCGGCTCTCGCGGCTCCTTCCCACATCAGATAACCTCCTGGGAGAAGAGCTCTCCCGGGGGGTTACCTTGCGTCCATAGCCGCCGAATATATGTCTCAGCCCCGCCCCACAGCGCCAGTGTCATTGGATTTGATTGACAGCAGCGGGAGCCAATGGCTGCGCTGCTATCAATCTATCCAATCAGGACACGAGACACCGTCCAGGGCTGGTGTGCTCGTTCCCGTCGTGCAAATTTCGGGGCTCAAGTAAGTATTAGTGGGGCTCGGGGGCGCTGCTGCATTAAAAAATGTTTTTCACCTTAATGCATAGAATGTATTATGATGAGAAACGGCGAGGGTTTACAACCCCTTCAAAGAATAAAACTCTCTTTTATCCTCTTTTATTGAGGTTGTTGCAAAACTCAAATTCACGTTTCTGCAAATTTGGCAAATGCCAAACAGATCAGTGCGATTTTCTTTTTTTCATGTTATACTACATTGCACAAGAACTGAGATTCCGTAATGTTTTCAATAAAAAATGTACCTGCCTCTGACGTCCGGACAAGCATATGGCAGAAATACAGGTTAGCTGTACATCGCAATCCACTAAAATGATATTACTCCCAGATGTCATTGCTGAGATGCCCTTATTTAATTAATAGCATTTATTTATTTCATCTGCTACTGATTCCAGATACCCACCTGTGGATTTAAAAGGTATTACAACATTAGATTTGTATATTCAAATTTCCTGTGCTCCTTCACCCATCTTCAGGAATTATATATAATACCAAGATCACATCTCTTTAGATACAGTACTTTCAGGTAGTCATGGTGTAAACCAACATGTTCATGGAAATGTATTTACATTCAGTTTAGTTTTGATATCATTTTTTTTTAGATGTCGTGCTATTCAGTACTGTGCTATTTCAACTGGCAATTGTGCGGTCATGCAACACTGTACCCAAATGAAGTTTATATACCGTATTTATCGGCGCATAACACACACTTTTTTCCCCTTAAAATCAGGGGAAAATCAGGGGTGCGTGTTATACGCCGATCCCCCACCGATCCCCTGCCGTTTTTCAGCCGCCTTCGGCCCTTCTCATCGGCTTTTGATAGCCGCCTTCGGCCTCTCTCCGCAGCTTTTGGCCGTCTTCGGCCCTTCTCGGCAACTTTCAGCTTTTCTCGGACGCTTTGGGCCTCTTTCGGCCGTTCTCGGCGGCTGAAAGCTGCCAAGAAAAGCTGAAGGCAGCCGAGAAAGACCAAATGCAGCCGAGAAAGACCGAAGGCGGCCAAGAACAGCCGAAAGCTGCGAGAACGGCCAATGGTGCCAATTTTAAATACTGCAGTGACACTGATATGTCATTGCAGTTTAACTGCAGTGTGGGCAAGGCTGCAAATGACACTAAAGCCCCATACACACGGTCGGACAATCCGCAGACCAGGTCGGTCGGATCCTGTCCGTCATACTTTGTCTGATGTTGGTTTTGCGTACACACGGTCGGACAAAGTTGTCGGAAAATCCGATCATTCTGAACGTGGTGACGTTTGTTGCCTACGACGGGACTACGTAGAGGCTAGTAGCCAATAGCTTTGGTCTTGTAATGTGATCTGAGCATGCGTAGCACTTTGTCCGGTCGGACAACCGTACACACGATCGAATTTGGTGTGATCGGACCGTGTTGTTGGCAAATCTTTCCAGCAGGAGATAAGACTTTGTCCGTCGGACAATCCGACGTACACTGTCCGATGGTGCATACACACGGTCTGATTTTTCAACAACATTGTCCGATCGGACAGAATCCATGAAAAAGTTTGACCGTGTGTATGGGGCTTTAGAAGGCTGCAAATGACACCGAGAAGGCTGCAAGGCTGCAAATGACACTGACAAGCATGCAGATGGACACTGTGCAAGGCTGCATTGATGGGCATTTAAATGTAATTTTTTTTCCTTTAAAAAGTTATTTTCCTTAAAATTTCCTCCTAAACTTGGGGTGCGTGTGATATGCCAATAAATAGGGTACTTTTTTTTCCACACAAATAGAGCTGGTGGTATTTGATCACCATTGGGTTTTTTATTTTTTATATAAATGAAAAAAATACAATTAAAAAAAAAATATATATATACCGTATTTATCGGCGTATAACATGCACTTTTTCCCCCTTAAAATCGGGGGAAAGTCGTGGGTGCGTGTTATACGCCGATACCCCCAAAAAAAAAAATGACAAAAATCGGTTGCAGCGCCGAAAAATGGCGACCGCGGCCGAAAAAGGCCGAACCGCGGCCGAAAAAGGCCGGAAAAAGCCGAAGCGCGGCCGAAAAAGACCGAAGCCGGCTGTTCAGCTCCGCTCGTAGTCCCGCCTCCCTGCGCTCGCTCCCAAAACAGCAGGGAGGCGGGACTCCAAGCGGAGCTGAACAGTCGGCTCGGTATTTTTCGGCCGCACTTCGGCCTTTTTCGGCCGCGGTTCGGTCTTTTTCGGCCGCGCATGCTTGGTATTTCTCGGCGGGAAATTCAAACGCTGGCGAACTGCAAATGACACTAGCAAGCTGCAAATGACACTAGCAAGCTGCAAATGACGCCGGGCAAGCTACAAATGACGCTGGGCAAGCTACAAATGACGCTGGGCAGGTTGCAAATGACGCTGCGAAAGGCTGCAAATGACGCTGGGCAAGCTGCAAATGACGCTGGGCAAGCTGCAAATGACGCTGGGCAAGCTGCAAATGACGCTGGGCAAGCTACAAATGACGCTGGGCAGGTTGCAAATGATGCTGGGCAGGTTGCAAATGACGCTGGGCAGGTTGCAAATGACGCTGGGAAAGGCTGCAAATGACGCTGGGCAAGCTGCAAATGACGCTGGGCAAGCTGCAAATGACGCTGGGCAAGCTACAAATGACGCTGGGCAAGCTGCAAATGACGCTTAATTGTAAGTTTTTTTTTTTCCCTAAACTTCTCCCCTAAACCTTTTTTTCCTTAAAATTCCCTCCTAAACTTGGGGTGCGTGTTATACGCCGGTGCGTGTTATACGCCGATAAATATGGTATATATATATATATATATATATATATATATATATATATATACAATAAACTGCATTAGAACTAAGTATCTTGCAGCTACAAATAATAACTACAAATAATACATATGCACAAATCTGATAAACATAATCAATTTTAAAGTGTTGTTTTTTTTTTCTAAAATAACAAACATGTTATACTTACCTGCTCTGTGTAATGGTTTAGCACAGAGCAGCCCCGGATCCTCCACTTCTCTGGTCCCGTACCGGCACCTACCTCCTGTCTGATGCCCCTACAGCAAGCAGTTTGCTCTGGGGGCACCCAAGCAGGCACGCTCTCGAGCCGCAGCTCTGTGTGTCCATTCACACATGGAGCTGCGGCTCGGCCCCACCCCCTCTGTCTCCTGATTGGCTCACTGGCTGTGATTGACAGCAGTGAGAGCCAATGGCTCCCACTGCTGCCAAAAGTCAATCAGGAGTGTGAGTCCCCAGAGAGCCAAGGCTCTCATGTCCATCGCTGGGTTGAGAGGGGGTTCAGATAATTTTTTGGCGGGGCTGGGGGGCCTGCTGCTCACAGATGTTTTTTTTACCTTCATGCATAGAATGCATGAAAGTAAAACAAATCTTGTGACTTTACACCCACATTAATTCATTCATTTTTGCTTTACAAACACAAGTATGTTATATTTGTAATAGCTCAAAGTGAACCTGTGGCCAGGTTATAGACATATAAGTATTTTCATATCTTTAAAGTAAAATAACTTTAAAACAAGTTCCAGTGACCTAAGCAGCTGCAGGCACTGTGGAGCAATTTATCCTCAAACTTCACAGAAGAAGAGTTGTTTAATTTCTTGACAGGTCAGCTCACTCAGCTCTCCTCTTACCAGAGCACCTTCCCTGTGTTTACATTAGACATGCATTTGGATGATTTCTAAGTGAATCCTGTATTGGAGAGTTGATCAGCTGAGTCACTGCTGGGAGGGGGAAGCAGAATGCTGAGCTGCTGAATCACTGCTGTAAAGGGGGAGACGGTTAAGCCTAGCTGCTTAGACACAGCTGAGAGGGGGAAACAATGGGAGTTGAGCTGTGCTGAGTCACTGATGGGAGGAAAGATCAAGGGAGCTGAGCTGCTGGGTCACTGCTGGGAGAGGGAGCAGGGGGAGCTAAGCTGCTGAGTCACTGATGGTATGGGAGCTGAATTTTGGAAAGAATAATGATTTCCGATTTTCTGTTGTAAATTTTTAAGATTAATTTCTCAACAATGCGTGTGGATACAAAGTTTTGATGTCGGGCTTGTTTTATTATTATTATTATTATTATTATTATTATTATTATTATTATTATATCTATTATTGTTTTTATTCAGGATTTATAAGGTTTACAAATTGGAGAACGACAGTACAGTTACAATATAAAAAAAATATAAAAAAGATATAAAAAAGTCCGATCGGATTTTGTTGTCGGAAAATATTAGATCATGCTCTCAAATTTTTTCCATCGGAAATTCCAACGGAAAAAGTCCGATAGAGCCCACACACGATCGGATTTTCCGACAACATAATCTGAAATCTGACTTTTTCCCTCGGAATGTCCGACCGCGTGTACGGGGCATTACACAAATACAGCCAGTGTTATTTCTGCCTCCATTTACTAGAGGGTGCCTGAATGCAATAGAGACTCTGGGGAAAATCGTTGTGGATTGTGGGAAGTGTAGTTTATAAAACAGACTGAGCTATCACCACAGGTTGGCTGGAAAACTACAAGAGAGACATTAAAGGGGAAGGACAGCAGTAGTTTTCCTGGGTGAAAGAAGGGAGAGGAACAGACTGTAACCCACCTGAGTGCAGTAAGAGCATGGAGCGGGATATCTTTATCTGAGAGCAGGGGGAAGCACAGTGAACATCCTTGAGCCTTGTATTATGACCTGGACTGTTGTGCAGTTAAGAGCCATACACTGAGATCACCACCAGAGAGAAAGAGAGAAGCCCTTCTGCACCTGGCACTGCTATGGAAAGCCTCTGCTTATACAGGGCTGGTGAGTGGCTGCTGGCCAACCATACACTGCAGCCTAACAGAAGGACAAACTTGCTGGAGAGAAACATTTTACTTTAGCATGCACCAACTCTTAAATGGACACTACCCACAGCACAGCAACGCAAGGTTTTGGGCCCCAACGAGCTAGCCTGTAAAAGGATTAGTGCATGTGGACTACTGACTACTGACTCATGATGCGGTAACCACCTATTGGTGGCCAGTTTAGTATCCATTGTTTGCAGCCTGCTAATTATGTCAGTTAATTACTACTATATTACTGTTTGTTGACTTGTTTGTTTGTTAACTGCTGTGTTATAACCTTTGATGGTGAACCCATTTTAATAAAATATATATAGCCCTACCCCCTAGAGAGGTGCTGGATATTTGGGACCCTCTATTCCTGCACAGCCAGGCAACATGCATTTTCCACCTTCCACACAGAGTCAGTAACCAGTCCGTGGGCTTGTTTTTGTTGTTTTATTGAGGGAAAACAACTTAGATAGGGATGAGGGATTATGGGATGCCCAGCTTGAACTTGGTAGAACAACTTAAGGACAAACTTCCTTCTCTATGTACACAAAAATGGATCCAGGACTGTACTCCCTCTGTAATATTGCCAGTCTCTAATGGATTAGTAGCAAAGTTCCTCTTTCAGGAGCTCTATGTCCCCTTGGTGAAACTCTCAAAGTCACAAACTTGCAGGGGCTCTACGTTTCCTTGGTGAAACTCACAAAATCCCAACACTTGCAGAAAATACCGGCTCACCTGGTGGCCTTGAAAAGTGTCCCAGAGCAAGGGATTTAGGTTAGCTCTGATGCTGTTCCAACAAAAGCTTGTTAAATATTGCATCTGGTAGCCTCCTTCCTTATTGGCCCTGGGTTTGATATGTAGAGGTACTCACACTGTCCCTTGAATCCTGCTGCCTTGTTTAAGACTGCTGTTCAGGCTTCCTGCTGTACAGATTCTTCCCATGCTAGACAGGGTGTCTTCTGGATGAGACTGAAGGGTGGGGAAGGTCCCTTTTTTCAGCTTCCTCTCCATCCTTCCTCAGCTCCTGCCTGGAGGCAGAGCCCCCTCAGCCCCGTGGTCCCCTCCCAGGCCTCACGATCCTCAGCATTCCATCTTCCACCCAACAACAACAACCCTGACTGGCCAGGCTCTTAAACATTTATGGGCCAGTCTTACCACCCTGCCAGGCCTTCTATGTGGGGATTGGTCAAAACTCCCATCAATGTTTGGACCCTGCCTCTTTACCTCTGCCCACTAGTTTTTAGAAGTTTCCATGGACCTCCAGAACCAGGGGGAGGCGATAGAGGCCTGGTCTGCAGAGCCTTCCAGCTTGACCTTAAGCTGGACCCACAATAATTGCCCAGACTCACTAAACTATTGTCTATATAGTCAGCAACTATAGTCAGAATTAATTTACATAACCAGACTATACACGAGAGGATGCTACATATATATATATATATTCCTGTAAAATCTCCTTGTTTACACCAATCACTATATACTTGGCTAATACTTAAACAGGCAGGGCCGGCCCTACCATGGGTCCCGGTGTGTCAATGGGATCCAGGCAGCAGATCAAGCGTCACCTCTATATATCCCTCTGTCGCCGGCCTCCAGAAATGCAGTGTGAGTGTGACAAGTATGCTATTGCCACCCGCCCGCCCGCTACCCGGTAATGGCATAGCTGAGCTCAGTGTCAGGGTGCCAATGTGATGGCTGGTGGGCACTGATGACAGTGCACTAATGGGCACTGATGGGATTGCACTGATGAGGCTGCACTGATGGGCACCGATAGACTGCACCGGTGGACACTGATAGGCTGCACTGATGGTTACTGATAGGCTGCACTGGTGGGCACTGATGAGGTAAAACTGTTAATCTGCAGTGATAAGCTGCACTGATTAGGAGGCATTGATGAGGTGGCACTGATAGGCTGCACCGGTGGCACTGATGGACACTGATAGGCTGCACTTGTGGACACTGATGAGGTGGCACTGATGGGCATTGATGAGGCTGCACTGATGAGGTGGCAGTGATGGACACTGATGGGCAGTGATAGGCTGTACTGGTGGGCACTGATGAGGTGGCACTGATGTACACTGATGGGCTGCACTGGTGGGCACTGATGAGGTGGCACTGATGGACCCTGATAGGCTGCACTGGAGGATACAGATGAGGTGACTCTGATGGACATTGATGAGGCTACACTGATGAGGTGGCAGTGATGGACACTGATGGACACTGATGGGCTGCACTGGTGGGCACTGATGAGATGGCACTGATGGACATTGATGGGACCATTGACTTTTATACAGCGATCAGAGCTAAATATAGCCACTGATTACTGTATAAATGTCACTGGCAGGGAAGGGGTTAACACTAGGGGGCGATCAAGGGGTTAAGTGTATCCTAGAAAGGTGTTTCTAACTGTGGGGGGAGTGTACTGACTGGGAGTAGAAAAAGATTGCTGTTCCTAATCAATAGGAACAGCAGATCTCTCTCTACTTCCCTGACAGAATGGGGATCTGTCTGTTTACATTATATGGACAAAAATGTAGCGCTAAATCGTGTATACTTAGTGAAAAGTGGTACAATAAATGAATATATATTTTAAGATAATAATGACATTCCCAAAATGAACGTGAACATTACCAATCATGTAACATGATGTATTAATACTGAAGGTGATTAACCAGAAAAAATAACATAAACTAGATCAATAGTATATATCGATCCAAAATGATATATGTAGAAAGTTCATAGATTGTAGACAATGGTAACCCCAGATGAATCCCTCGGATAGGCTCAGGGGCAGGGGAAGCTGAACCCCACAGATAAGGGACGGCTTGTCTGATGATAAGGAGAAGAAATGAATACCCTTACCAGAGATGTTGGATACAGCTACCATACAGTATTTGTATCTACTGGGGCGTAGAAGACCGATAGTGTCGAAACGCGTCGGGCCAGCTGTCTCATACTTTCCACATTGCCGACCCATTTTTTATCTCAAGATTTTTTATTCCATTTTGCTTGATTTGTCACATAATAATGTGAATAAATTTTATTCAATTTTTGACCTGCACTATTGGAGTTGCCTCCATTTTTTTTTTTCCTCCTTGTTTTCCCGGTTCGTGGGATCATTTCCCTTTGGATCATCTGGTCAATTGGAGGTTCATTGGTTGCTGTTACAACAACTGGTCCCCTGGCCGCTGTGCATGCTGTTTGGTTCCTGACTGCTGTGGTGTCCACCTGCTCCATCTGGATCCCACTGATGCAAGATTTCCAGTGTCTAAGCCTGCTCGATACAAATACCGTATGGTAGCTGTATCCAACATCTCTGGTAAGGGTATTCATTTCTTCTCCTTATCATCAGACAAGCCGTCCCTTATCTGTGGGGTTCAGCTTCCCCTGCCCCTGAGCCTATCCGAGGGATTCATCTGGGGTTACCATTGTCTACAATCTATGAACTTTCTACATATATCATTTTGGATCGATATATACTATTGATCTAGTTTATGTTATTTTTTCTGGTTAATCACCTTCAGTATTAATACATCATGTTACATGATTGGTAATGTTCACGTTCATTTTGGGAATGTTATTATTATCTTAATATATATATATTCATTTATTGTACCACTTTTCACTAAGTATACACGATTTAGCGCTACATTTTTGTCCATATATTTCTTTGACTTTGTTTGTTTTGTATGTTAGCTGCTTTCTCACATTGAGTTGTTTTCTTAACCTAGGTAGCGCAGTGTTTTCCACATTTTTATTGTCTGTTTACATTGACAGATCCCTGTTCTGGCTCTCTGAGGAGCGATCGCGGCTCGTCGGTGGACATCAAAGGGCCACCGATCACACGCATTGGCTGTGATGAGGGTGCGCCCTCTAGAGCCTTTAAAGCAGCTGCCGTACAGCTACTGCGATTTGCGCAGGGGAGCCAATCTGCCGCAGTATAACGACATAAACAAAAAAGTTGCGATAGGTATCAGATATTGGTATCGGTGAGTACTAAAAAAAAGTATCGGTACTCGTAGTCGTAAAGAAAAAAATGCCGCCTTGATTGCTAACAGTTCTCGGTCGCCTACGTCGTAGTTCTGCTCGGGAGGCGTCAGTTTCCGAGAGAAGAACCCAACAGGGAACAAAAGGGCCTTGGGGCCTTGTCTCTGAGACAGTATCGCCCCGACAGCGATTTCCGATGCGTCTACCTCCAGGACAAACGGGAGAGCTGGATCGGGGTGCTTCAGGACGGAGGCAGAGGTGAAGAGCTTCTTGAGGGCGACAAAGGCGGCCTGGGCCTCGGTCGTCCACTGGAACCGAGTCCCTTGTCGGGTTAGTTGTGTGATGGGGGAAATGATGGCCGAGAAGCCCTTGATAAATTTCCGATAGAAATTGGAAAATCCTACGAACCGCTGTACCCCTTTTTTATCCACCGGTGCAGGCCAGTCAAGGATAGCGGAGATTTTCTGGGGGTCCATCTTGATGCCTTCAATGGAAATGATGAGCCCCAGAAACTGTATGCTCTGTTGCTCAAACTCGCATTTTTCGGGTTTAGCATACAGACCATGTTGCCGCAGTCGCCCCAACACGCATTTGACGTGTTGACGGTGACTGTCAATGGAAGAGGAGAAGATCAAAATGTCATCTAGGTAGATGATCACGAACAAGTCCAAGTAGTCTCGGAAAATGTCATTAATGAAATGTTGGAACGTGGCGGGGGCGTTACAGAGTCCGAAAGGCATCACAAGATATTCGAAGTGCCCGAATCGCGTACGGAAGGCGGTCTTCCATTCGTCGCCCTTCCGGATGCGCACTAGGTTGTACGCCCCGCGGAGGTCCAACTTGGTGAAGATGACTGCTGCCCCTAGCCTCTGGAACAGTTCTGGGACTAACGGTAGGGGGTAGCGATTTTTGATGGTCACCTTATTCAACTCCCTGTAATCGATACATGGCCGGAGGGTATGGTCCTTTTTCTCCACGAAGAAGATGCCAGCTCCGGCAGGAGATGTAGAGGAACGGATAAAGCCTTTTCGCAGATTGTCATCAATGTAGTCCTTAAGGGCGGAGAGCTCCAGTTCGGACAGGGGAAAGATCCTCCCAAAGGGTACTTCCGCTCCGGGGAGAAGCTCGATGGGGCAATCGTAAACCCGATGAGGAGGAAGGGTCTCTGCCCCTTTCTTGCTGAAAACGTCCATAAAAGAGTGATAGGCCCTGGGGACTAACTGACGGGTTTCGCTGTCCAGGCACATTAAGGTGGTTGGCTGAGCATCAGTCCTAGGAAGGCAGTGCTGGGAGCAGTAGTGGGAAGAGAAGGTAATCTCCTTGGTAGACCAGTCAATGCAGGGGTTATGGGCACGGAGCCAAGGCATGCCCAGAATGACTGGGAACAGTGGGGAAGAAATAATGTCCAGACACAGGAGTTCCTGGTGGAGATGGTTTATGCATGCCGGGATAGGCTGGGTTTCTTGGGTAACAGGCCCAGACCGAATGGCTGAGCCATCGGCCAGGTGTATCCGCAGTCCTTGGGTCTTGGTTTGCAAGGGGATGCAATGAGCAGTAGCAAAGGCCGAGTCCATGAAACAACTGCAGGCTCCTGAGTCAATAATGGCGGGGACCGAAATGTTCCTTCCAGGGAGCTGCAACAGAATAGAAAGGGCAAGGTGAGAAGAGGTGTCAGTAACGGCCATAATCTGGTCAACTGAAGGAAGGCGCCACTTACGGGTCTTAGCTGGACAGGATCGCACGTAGTGTCCTGGCTCCCCGCAATACAGACACAGATTGTCCCGACGGCATCTCTGCCGTTCCTCAGGGGTGAGGGTAGGGCGAAGCATACCCAACTGCATAGGGTTCAGTCCCTTCGGTGGAGGCAGAAGGTCGAGCCGACGGTGGGCCTCTGGGAAAGTAGGGTACCTTTGGCAGCATCCAAGAGGGACGAGGCGGAGCCGAGGCCTTCTCGGACCGTCGCTCACGTAAGCGCCTGTCAATTTGTATGGCCTGGTTAATGAGCTCCTCAAGGGTTGGAGGGACCCCAACCCTAGCAAGTTCATTCTTCAGGGGGTCCGATAACCCCAACCGGAACTGGTAGCGGAGAGCCGCATCATTCCAGCTAGTGTCAGCACTCCATCTTCTGAATTCCGCAACATAGTCCTCTGCGGGCCTACGCCCCTGGAGTAGGGCATGGAGGGCAGTCTCTGCCGTGGCACAGAGCTGTGGGTCCTCATACATTCGGGCCATTGCGTCGAAGAAGGTGCTTAGGTGGGCGAGTTCGGCGGCTTACTGTTTAAGCAGACGGTGGGCCCAGAGCTGGGGGTCATTTTGGAGCAGGGAAATCACAAAGCCTACTTTGGTGGCCTCCAAAGACAATGTTCGGGGTTGTAGGGCAAAGAACAGCTCACAGGCATTACGGAAAGTCCTGAACTTGCTACGCTCACCGGAGAACCTTTCAGGTGTGGGTACTCGAGGTTCCGGGGGTAGCATCACGACTGCCGGTGGAGTAGGCTGGCTGGCTGGGGCACCTGGAGATCCTTGTGCAAGAACATGTTTCTCAAGGCGTGTGTAGCCTTCCTGGAGGTTATTGACCGCTTGGGACAAGCCTGCTAGGTGTAGGCAGAGTTCTTCCATAGGAGAGGCTCCCTGCCCAGACTCGGTCATGGCTGCCTGATACTGTCACGTACCTAGTGGCGAGTCTGGATTGCAGTGGGAGACCTCTCTTACGTCCCAGACTTGCAGCCCCTGATAGTGGAGACAGGGGGCGCAAAAGTCAAAGGAGGCACGAGTGTCTGGCAGGATCAAACAGTTGCGGATGGATGAGCAGGACTTGACAAGGGATGACAGGAACCAGCAGACAGCAGGTGACGGGAACCAGCAGACAGCAGGTGACGGGAACCAGCAGACAGCAGGTGACAGGAACCAGCAGACAGCAGGAACTGGCAGGTAAGTGGTCACAGGAACTGGCAGGCAGCGGACTACAGGAACCAGCAAGCATCGGACAACAGGAACCAGCAGACAGCAGGAACTGGCAGGTAAGTGGTCACAGGAACTGGCAGGCAGCGGACTACAGGAACCAGCATGCAGCGCACAACAGGAACCAGCAGATAACAGGAACTGGCAGGTAAGTGGTCACAGGAACTGGCAGGCAGCGGACTACAGGAACCAGCATGCAGCGGACAACAGGAACCAGCAGACAACAGGAACTGGCAGGTAAGTGGTCACAGGAACTGGCAGGCAGCGGACTACAGGAACCAGCATGCAGCGGACAACAGGAACCAGCAGACAGCAGGAACTGGCAGGTAAGTGGTCACAGGAACTGGCAGGCAGCGGACTACAGGAACCAGCATGCAGCGGACAACAGGAACCCTTCAGGACAGGTGCACAGAATGGTCAGACAAGCCGGGTTCGGTAACTGTGGAGCACACTGCGGATAAGCCAAGGGGATAAGCAAGAGGAGGGTCGTGGGCAAGCCGGGATCGGGGCAGGCAGACAGTAGAGCAGGTAAATAGACAAGCCGGGTCACAGGTGCAGAGACAGAGAAGTTCAGGACTTAGCAAGCGGAACGCTGTAGATCAGGCAGCAAGGGCTGTATGGAGATGGCTGGTTTAAATAGCCCGCCCGGCGCCAGTGACCGTGCGCGCGCCCATCCGTGCCCGCGCACGCGCACCCGCTCGATTCCGCGCATGCGCAGTAGCTCGCGCACCCGCTCGAGCCCGCACACACGATCGCAGCGGTGAGGAACTACTAGGCCCAGCAGGGCTTTCCTTACACTCTCTCTGGCACTTCCCCCTGGTCTGGAAGTTGGTAGAAACTTCCAGAACTGGAGGGTTGGAGTAAGGAGGTGCTGCCATGCATATTTTGAGGTCCTCAACCAATTCCCAGCCAAAAAGGGGCTGGAGGGGGTCACGCCAACTCATAAATAGGTATGAGTCACGCCAGCAGGGAGAGTCGGGTGGGAGATGGAGTGCTGAGGAGGCTGTTAGAGGCCATCACACACAGGATGCCCCCCTAGTCTGGAGGGGTTACCCCACGTCTGGATCTCGGGTGCTGGAAGGATCCCCCAAAACACACAGAGGAAGCCCTTCCTGGATGCACAAGAGCAAGGAGTGAGGACAGGGCAGACATGCCAGCGGATCTGAGAAATCTCCTGAGAAGTCAGCCGGGTGGGCTGGTGAGAGTCTCAGTCTGGAGAACTGCACATCTGAGAAATCTCCTGAGAAGTTAGCCTGGAGGGATAGTGAAAGGGACAGTTGCAGCTAGGTTTGTTGGCAGTGCCTGAAGAAGTGGTGCAGGGATTAGTGACCACAGAGAGGAAGTGCTGGAAAAGTGTGATCTGTGTCACCCTATCTGTTCTTAAAGTATAGGGGCTGCAAGACCCTACCTGTAATGGGCCTTTGCTACAAAAATTACTACAGGGTGACATAGCTGAGTTCTGCAAGCAAGTGTGTGCTGGAGGAAGAAGGGGAGCTGTATATAGGATTGTATATAGGAAGAGTTGTCCCTCAAGTTGTTTGGTCAAATGGGCATCCCATAGTTTCCAATCCCTATCCAAGTTTATATCCCTCAATAAACAAAAAAAACAAAGTCACAGACTGTTCTCTGACTCTGAATGACTGTGGAAATTCGGTATGCCTGGCTGTGCAGGGTGGGGGATCAAAGTTATCTGCGAACCTTTAAGGGGTTACGCTACAACAACTTCCTTCTTTCTTAGCAACCAGGGATGTCACCTGGTCCCATTCATTTACTGGCTGGGTATCCCAGGCCATGTTAGCAAAAAAGCCAGGGATAGTTAAAAAAAAAAATAAAAAAAGGTGTGGCGTTACCCCACACGACCCAGTGGTTGTGGGTGTCTGCAAGTGAACTTATCAAAATGTAGAATCCCCCTTAATTATTAAGAAGCCCCCCTGATACCACCTCCCAGGTGGGAATGAGTTAGGGCTACTGTACATAGTACTTATTCACAACAAAAAAAGGTACATAGTAAATAAAGATAGACACTAGACATGTGCGATTAGTTTCGTACGAATCGGAAATTCGTACAAATTTTTCAAAATTCGTACGAATCCGAATTACGAATTTTTACGAATACGAATTCTGTACGAAATTTTTTTTACGAATTTCGGATCCAAAAAAAAGAAATGATAGCGGATATAACGAATGATTCGAATGAATTTGAGATTCAGTATAACGAATATCGACACTCTACGAATACTAACGAATTATCCGAAAACTTATTAACGTTACATAACACGAGTCTATTGTCTATTGTTCACCAATCACTCAGAGGAAGTACCAAAATCGAAATTTCGTATTCGTAAACGAAATTTCGTATTCGTAAACGAAATTTCGTATTTCGTACTTCCTCTGAGTGATTGGTGAACAATAGACAATAGACTTGTGTTATGTAACGTTAATACGTTTTCAGATAATTCGTTATTATTCGTAGAGTGTCGATATTCGTAACGATTTGTAAAGATTTGTAACGATATTAACGATTCGTACGAAATTCGTATTTCGTACAAATCCAAATTAAATTTTGTACACGAATTACGAATTACGATTTTTTTTTCATACGAAACGGAACGGAACAAAACAAAATTTATTTTTTGACGGCTCCCATGTCTAATAGACACACCGAGATTTCAATGATGTCATTGACCAAGTATAGTCACGTCCATATTTTGTCAATGATGTCAGATGGAGGACCCTGCCCCTTTATATACATTTTAGTGGTGAGGAATAGAGATGTACTGTAATTCTGCACAAGGGAAGTAATGGTAATGCATGTTTGTTGATGGTCGGGGGATTTTTTTCTTTCAGAGGATCGGCATAGGTACATTGTGATTGATGTGATCGGGATTGAACTGCATCACTGTATTATGTGATTGACAATAGATGCACATGGTAGACATTCGTTTCACTCTGAATGAATATTCTGACAAATTTTTTATTATTCGGAGATTCAGATATATCTGAATACCCGAATTACAGTATAAACAAAGTTTACCGAATACTCCGAATAACTAAATGAAATTCGTCTGAATTTCTGAAATTCAAATTGAAATTACAATCAAATTTTACATCGAATTCCATTCGAATTTGAACTGTAAACATATTTCTGAAATCAAAGACTGTGTGTGTTATTATAGTACCATTTTGAAATAATGCTGTTTTTCTTAAGCCAAGGGTGAGCCAAGGGTGATTAAAAGACTCATTGTAATCATTTGATGAAGATTTTTATATTGATTGCTTACTTTGCCGCATTTGAATCGAAAAAAATATAACATTTTCGTTTCGACGGATTTAAAAATGTATCAGTGAATTCTAGCAAAATTCCGAATACGAATTGCACGAATCAACTGAATTTAACTAAACAAAATAACTAGATTAACACATCTAAATGATACAAAATGATACAATTTTTTTGTCATGCACATGTCTAGCACATGGTCAGATTTTTTTAAAGTACTTGTTAAAATCAATCTGTCATAATTTACTAATTACAGCCCCACATGGGGGTGGGGGGGATTTCGGGGCTATGTCATTGATAAAAGCTTTTAGATTACAATATGCCCCCTGGCCCTGACTATGAGGCCAATGCTGTGGGGGAAGAGGTCCTTGTCCTCATCAACAAAGTAGGCCCCCCCCATGTTGGGGGCATATGATCTGGTATATCTCAGAGCGTAAGGTGCACTCCCCCCCCACACCCCCCCCCCCCTTTTTTTTTGGCCAGCCAGACCAGATTGTCCGCCGCACTATCGCAGTCCCATTATAAGTTGCCGATCGCTGCCATTAGTAGCATAAATTTTTTTAAAATTCTAGTATATATACTATAGTTTGTAGGTGCAATAACTTTCACGCAAACCAATCAATATACATTTATCTGGATTTTTTTCTAACAAAAACATGTAGCAGAATAAATTTTGCCCAAAATTTTGAAAGAAATTTTATATTTTAAAAAACTTTTTATTGGGTATGTTTTATAGCAATCCCTGCCACTGTCCAATCGCTGTCCAAATCTAGCAGCCTCAACCTTCCGCACCATCTCCAGATTATGCCCCTCCCTTACCAATGATACCACAAAGCTCCTAGCTCACTCCCTGGTTCTCTCTCACTTCGACTACTTCAACTCCTACCTCATTGGATTACATTCACATAGGCTATCATCCCCCCTTCATTCCATCATGAATGCTGCTGCCAGACTCAATCCATTCAGTGTCTGCTTCTCCGCTCTGTCAATTTCTCCAATGGCTTCCACTCACCCAACTAATAACATTTAAAATACTAACAATAACTTGCAAAGCCATTCACAACTCTGCCCCCAGCTACATCACTAACCTAGTCTCAAAATACCAACCAAATTGATCTCTTTGTTCCTCCCAAGACCTGGTGCTCTCTAGTTCCCTTGTCACCTCCTCCCATCCTCGCCTCCAGCCTCTCAAGCTGTTGTTTACAAAAAAGAAAGCTTGCAGGGAAAATGTCATTTTTTTGGCTTTATAAATGCAATTATTGCTGCAGCAGCTTCTATACACAGTACAGATGTGCCACTTTACAGGTAGACTAAGGGGGACCCCCCAGGCACTATATTTTCATTTTTTTTTTTTGTTATTTCAAATTATTATGCTTTCACTTTGAGCATCAATAAATCCCAGCTCATTTAAAAATTACGTTTTTTTACAAACTTTCTTTTCATTGATAAATGTCCCCCAGGACAGTACCCGTACCCCCATAACCATTGTATGCCCAATTACTTGCATATAAGCCTTCAAAATGGTCAATTTTAATTTTTACAGTTCAGATCCCATAGACTTCAATGGGGTTTATTATTTGGTTTCAAACTTTTGCGATGTTCTAAATTTCTGGTGCGAACCGTACAGGGGGTCGTTCGGCCCAACCCTAATTATATTGAATGACTGTATCATGACATGCACATTAGCATTATTTTCAATGTGTTCTGACATCAGAATGTTCTGCCACTTAAATTTATCATTAAAGGCAGTTTATACATTGGATTTATTAAGTTAATTACCATATTTTTTATCATAACTATAGTCATGATTTACTTTAGAAATCAAAAAACCTTTTCTAAAATTAATTTATAGTTTCTATGACTTATCTGTCATAGTTTCTTCTTTCTTGGACTCGGACACAGAGTTAAGTGAACTCATTGATCTGAGATGAGAGATGGTGCCCACTCATTCCCAGATTTGTGAGGCGAGATAGATATTTCCCCTTCCCTCAGCTGGGCTTGGCTGCAATATAATAGATTTTAATGGGTGGAAGGTCGGCAATTTCTACATGTTTGTTTGCTATTCCCCCGTAATTTTCATTTAGTCTCAGCGCAGTCATTATTTTTATGTAACCAAGGAGAAATCAATACACAAAAACAAACACGGCTTAATTAAAAGCAGTAGCAGTTGAATCAGCTGTAATGCCGCTAACTTCCACCAGGTGGCTCCACTTACACATTTATGTCATCTATGGAAAATGCTTGTGTTTGTTAAAGGCGGCCGGTCTAGATCTTTATTATTATTATACAGGATTTATATAGCGCCAACAGCTTACACATCACTTTACAACATGAAGAAACACTTCAGTTTACTTAGAAATCTATATTTTTAGGAAAAATCTATTAACCAATTCAGCCCCGGAAGATTTTACTCCCTTCCTGATCAGAGCACTTTTTGCGATTCGGCACTGTGACAATTGCGTGGTCGTGCGACGTTGCACCCAAACAAAATTGACGTCTTTTTTTCCCCACAAATAGAGCTTTCTTTTAGTGGTATATGATCGCCTCTGCGGTTTTTATTTTTAGCGCTATAAACAAAAAAAGGGCGACAATTTTGAAAAAAACTAAATGTTTTTTACTTTTTGCTATAATAAATATCCCCCAAAAATATATAAAAAAATGTATTTTCCTCAGTTTAGGCCGATATGTATTCTTCTACACATTTTTGGTAAAAAAAAAAAATCGCAATAAGCGTTATATATAATATATTAAATATTTTTTTTTTTTTACTAGTAATGGGGGCGATCTGAGATTTTTATCGGGACTGCGACGTTATGGTGGACACGTCAGAGACAATTTTGACAAATTTTTGGGACCATTGGCATTTTTACAGCAATCAATGCTATAAAATTGCATTAATTACTGTAAAAATGTCACTGGCAGTGAAGGTGTTAATCACTAGGGGGCAGTGAAGGGGTTAAGTGTATCCTACTATGTGTTCTAACTGAAGGGGGAGGGGACTGTGCAGGGGAGATGACAGATCGCTGTTCATACGCTGTATAAACAGACAATCTGTCTGTTCTCCCCACAGAGAACCGGAAACTGTATTTACACACACAGATCCCAGTTCTCAGTGTGCCCCAATCGTTTGCGGGAGCCCAGCGGTGATTGCGACCTCCGGGCACTCGAGTCGGCTCCGTGGGCGGGGGGCATGCGCTTCAGGCGGCGCACACACGCCCCCTAGCGATTCACGCAGCCGAGCCATGTTGCTGCAGTACAACTGCGGCGGCTGGTCGGCAAGCGGTTAATGTCAACTGTTACCCAAGCTACTCTATGATTCAGCCCTTGTTCACATTGAACCGATTTGTCATGCGATTTGACAGCCTATTGCCGACAATGACACAGTTCCAATTGGTGCAATGCCAACTTTGCCACATCGATTTGCAAAAGTAGTTCCTGCACTACTTTAGCCAATTTCGGGTGCAACTTCATGAAGTGCGACTGCATGAAGCCGCACAGATGTCTTTCAAGTCGCACCCGAAGTTGCATGGACATGCGGCTTTGAAGTTGTGCAGCTCAGATGAAGTCGCACTATTTCAAAGTCGTATTCAATATTAATGAGGGCGAAATGCTATTTCAGATTAGCAGTGTTTTTCTATGATTGCCAAAAAGAAACATTTCTCTTCTTTGCCAATATGAAAATAATATTGAGTTTGCCAGTAGAGTTTCACTCCAACAATTATTCCTCTGCAACTGGCTCTTCTAAAAGTCTTTATTGAGCTTAAGGCCAGGTTATTAATGGAGTATGGCATCCCTGGCATTATTCTTAGGTTTACACCAAAGAAAGTTAGTAGTTGTACTTTTACCACTTGCCCACTGGGCACTTAAACCCCCTTCCTAACCAGACCAATTTTCAGCTTTCAGTGCTCTCACACTTTGAATGACAATTACTCAGTCATGCAATACTGTACCCATAGGTGTGCACAGCCTATTGCATTAGGGTGTGCACCCCAAAGCTATAGGGCAGTGGACAGTGTCGTAGAGCAGTGGACGATGTCAAAAGGGCAGAGACTGGTGTCAGTTGTTTATTTTTTATTTTTTTGTTATTATTATTTTTTTACAATTTTATGATTTTTTTACATTACATATTTTTTTTTTTTTACAATATTATTTTATAAAAATGTTTTACAATTTTTTTTTAGGAACCCCATTGGGGACTTTATTGAAATATCAGGGGTTTAAACAGACCCCTGATGTCTCACTTTTGAGACAGAGAAAGGGACTGAGGACAGAGAATCCCCAGTCCCTTTCTCTGCAGCCAAGTTCTGTAGCAGGGGAAATCTGCCCAGCACAGGGTCATTAGGGTGTGCCCAGGCACACCTGGCACACACTGTGCGCATGCCTATGACTGTACCCATATAAAATTTGCGTCCTTTTTTTCACACAAATAGAGCTTTCTTTTGGTGGTATTTAATCACCACTGGGGTTTTTATTTTTTGCGCTATAAATAAAAAAAAACAGAACATTTTGTAAAAAAAAATTTTGGCCAAAATTTATGCTGCTACATATCTTTGGTACAAATAACCAAAATCAGTGTATATTATTTGGTCTTTGTGAAGGTTACAGAGTGTACAAGCTATGGTGCCAATCACTGAAAATTGATCACACCTGATGTACTGACGGCCTATCTCATTTCTTGAGACAGGCCTCTTTCACAAATACCGATCGTTCGTCCATTTTTCATCCATCCATTGACAGATGAAAAACGGACATCAATGCATTCCTATGGAAAAACGGATGACAACAGATGATCATCTATTTTCATCCGCTTCCGTCAACATCCATTTTTTTAAGCGGATGAAAGTTCTATTTTTCATCCGTCAAAAAAAACGGATCGGACGAAAAACGGATGTAAACTGAAAAATGGTCAGTTTTTCATCCGTTTTTGCATTGGTAGTGGATGTAAAAAAAAACTGATGAAAAACTGATTAACTGAATGGTCTGTATGTGTGAAAGGACCCTAAGTCCCCTTTCACACTGGGGGGTGTGGCAGGGGCGGATCCAGAGTCTAGTCTCGGGAGGGGCACTGCCAGAAAATTGGGTGTTGCTTACTTAAAAATCATTGATCACCGCCATTACTAGTAAAAAATAAATAAATAAAAAATGCTATTAATCTATCCCCTATTTTGTAGACGCTATAACTATTGTGAAAACCAATCAATATACGCTTATTGGGGGGGGGAATGGGGTTTACCAAAAATATGTAGCAGAATACATATTGGCCTAAACTGATGAAGACAGTAAAAAGCAAAAAGTTAAAAATATTGTGTGTTTTTTTCAAAATTGTTGGTCTTGTCTTGTTTATTTTGCAGAGAATAAAAACCGCAGAGGTGATCAAATACCACCAAAAGAAAGTTCTATTTGTGGGAAAAAAGGACATAGATTTTTTTTTGGGTAGAGCGTCGCACGACCGCGCAATTATCAGTCAGTTAAATGAAAGCAGCGTAGTATCTCAAAAAATGGCCTGTTCATGAAGGGGGGGGGGGGGGGTAAAACTTTCCGGAGCTGAAGGGGTTAACATTGAACAAGTTTTAAGGCCATTTTTTTTCATACATAATGACAGTTATGGCAGAAATCTATTTTGCGATTTGACACATTCATTTATTCTTTTACTCACTTTTAGTCAAATATTTTGCTGCTCTGGACCTCTGGTGGGGGGAGGGGTTTCCATGCAGGTCGCAGGAGCAATGAGAGGAGTGGGATCCGGTAATTGCACTAGTCTGTCCACACTCCACAGGCAGCATTAGATGACATTAGATGTCCTGGGTTCACGCCATTCTGCACTGCAGATTGGAGAAGATGGAGTGAGGAGGTGGGTGGAGCCAACACCAACTCAGGGGCGGAGGCCTACAGTATGGACTGTGGAGAAGATGGAGGGAGGAGGAGCCAGGGGCTGGAGCGAACACTCTCACTCAGGGACAGAGGCGGTCGGAAGGAGACTCCGCTCTCAATGCTGGGGCTCTCTCTCGCTTTCCTCCTTAGCAGCGGCAACGTGACTCACTGAGGACACTGGATGCTAGGCGCTAGCAACCAGTGTAAGGAATACAGACAGAGCAGAGGCCAAGCCAGCGGCGCGGCTCCACCCACCTCCTCAGTGCGGCGACGTAATAAGAGTCTCTCTCTCTCGTCGCCGCAGATCGGCTGGTGATGATACGGAGAGAGAGAGACTCTGGAGTCGGGACTGTGCTGCAGTCAGTGATATTTTCGGGGGGGGGGGGGGGGCAATTGCCCTGTTGCCCCCCCTGGATCCGCCCCTGGGGTGTGGGCGTTTGTTGTAAAGTGGCGCTAGTTTTTGCGGTGCTTTACCGCTGTTATGGCGGCCCTTTTCAGCCGCTAGCGGAGAGCAAGTGTTAATAGCGCCCATTTTGCATCGCTTCGGCAGCGCTGCCTATTAATATCAATGGGCAGGGGCAGTGGAGTAGCATTATTTTCAATGTGTTCTGACATCAGAATATGCTGCTTCTTACATTTATCATTAAAGGCAGTTTATACATTGGGTTTATTAAGTTACCAGCCCAAAGATGCTACTGTAAGAGGCATGGCAAGTTGTTTCACATTGTAATTTTTTTCCCACAGTTGCAAAACTAATTCTATAAAAAAAAAATTTCACAAAATTGTCACATTAAGGCTGCATTCACACCTGAGCGTTTTGTCGCCTGAAGCCTGAAGCTACAAAATGCTAGAGGGGAAAAAAATACATTATTCTCTATGTAAATGGTTCACATCTCCACTCCAAAACGCCTGAAGCCCTACGCCTGAAGCTCAAACAAGTTCCGGACCCTTTTTTGTCGCTCGAATTGGGCAGATTTGGGCGTTTTTCTTCTTTTTACATTGGTGACCTTTTGCTCTGTACAAAATTGCGGCAAAACGCGGTTAAAAATGACGCGAATCGCGGTAAAAAATGCAGCAAAAACGCCGCAAAAAACGCTGCAATTCGCACGATTTTCTGCCTGAAAATGCTACGCTCAGGTGTGAATGCAGCCTAACAAGTTATTTCTCTCACTGGTCATTAGGGATGAGCCGAACACCCCCGGGTTCGGTTCGCACCAGAACTCGCGAACGGACCTAAAGTCTGTGTAAATTTAAGAACCCTATTAATTACAATGGATGCGAACGTCCTGCCCCAGGGGACATGTATCGATGCAATTTTTTTTTTAAAACGGACGTTTTTTCAGGAGCAGTGATTTAATAATGCTTAAAGTGAAACAATAAAAGTGTAATATTCCTTTAAATTTTGTACCTGGGGGGTGTCTATAGTATGCCTGTGAAGGGGGGCATGTTTCCCGTGCTTAGAACTGTCCCTGCACAAAGTGTCATTTTTGCAGGAAAAAAGCTATTTAGAATCACTCGCGGCTAATGAATTGTCAACTCCGTAACACAGAGAACAGTCATTCATTGAAAGTCATTGATAAAAAAAAAAGTCATTGATAAAAAAAAAAATTTAAAAAAATAAAAGCGTGGGGGTCCCCCCAAATTCAATTACCAGGCCCTTCAGGTCTGCTATGGATATTAAGGGGAACCCCGGCCCAAAAAAAAAAAATGGCGTGGGGTCCCCCTCAAAATACATACCAGACCCTTGAGGTCTGGGATGAATTTTTAGGGGAACCCCGGCCAAAAAAAAAAAAAATGGCGTGGGGTCCCCCTCAAAATACATACCAGACCCTTATCCGAGCACGCAACCTGGCAGGCCGCAGGAAAAGAGGGGGGGGACGAGAGCGGCCCCCCCTCCCTCCTGAACCGTACCAGGCCACATGCCCTCAACATTGGGAGGGTGCTTTGGGGTCCCCCCCAAAGCACCTTGTCCCCATGTTGATGAGGACAGGGGCCTTGTCCCCACAACCCTGGCCATTGGTTGTGGGGGTCTTATCAGAATCTGGAAGCCCCCTTTAACAAGGGGACCCCCAGATCCCGGCCCCCCCTGTGTGAAATGGTAAGGGAGTACAAAAGTACCCCTACCATTTCACCAAAAAAGTGTCAAAAATTTTAAAAATGACAGGAGACGGTCTTTGACAATTCCTTTATTAAAATCTTCTTTCTTCTGGTCTTCCTTCTTCCTTTCTTCATCCTTCGTTTTCTTCATCTTCTCCTTCCGGCATCTTCTTCCATCTTCTTCTTCCATCAACTTCTTCCTCCGATCGGCTTCTTCTTGCTCTGGTCTTCTCGTCCGGCATCTTCTTCCATGGCGTCGGTGTCTCTTCTGGGCCGCTCCGCGCAATGGGAGGCTCCCGCTGTGTGAGGCTTCGCTGCGTCTGACAGGTCTTTTATAATGGAGGGCGGGGCCACCTGGTGACCCCGCCCCCCTCTGACGTCATGGGGAAAGCCATAGGGAATTCGATGTCACACGAATTTGATGCGAGCGGCCCAAATAGTTCTGTGCTCGCCGAGCAGGCGAACGCCCGATGTTCGATTCGAACATGGGTTCGAATCGAACACTGGGCCCATCCCTACTGGTCATATGCATACCACAAATTACACCCCCAAAACACATTCTACTACTCCTCCTGAGTATGGTGATACCCCATGTGTTTGTTAGACTTTTACACAGCCTGGCCACATACAGAGGCCAAACATGCAGGGAGCACCTTCAGGCGTTCTAGGGACATAAATTACGCATATAACTTCCTGACTTCCTATAACACTTGAAGGCCTTGGAGCCTTGGAGCACCAAGACAGTGGAAACGCCCCCACAAAATGACCCCATTTTGGAAAGAAAACCCCCCCAATGTATATTCTACAAGCCATAAACAGTCTTTTGAACATGTCATTTTTTTCCACGTTTTTGGAAAATGCATTTTTCTTTTTTTTACCCATTTTTACGGCACTGACGGACGCTGGTGAGGATCTACTAATAACTAATCTACCAATAACTGTAGAGCACTGCTGGGGCACAGATGTGACACTCCTGGGCACTGATGTGGCACTCCTGGGACACTGATGTGGCACTCCTGTGACACTGATGTGGCACTGCTGGGGCACAGATATGGCACTTCTGGGGCACTCCTTGGTACTGATGGGGAACTCCTGCGCACTGATGTGGCACTGCTTGGCACCGATGGGGCACTCCTGGGCACTGATGTGGCACTGCTGGGCACTGATGGGGCACTCCTTGGCACTGATGGGGCACTACTCCAATTGGACGGAATCATCACGTGGTAAAGGGCCGCTGGGATTGGCCATTTACCCCAATCCGTGATGCAACGGGTTCTCGGGTAACGGACATTCCCAGGTGCCCGCCCCAGGGGGCGGGCAATTCTGTGAGGACGCCATAGTACGCCCTTCCAGAGTTATCCGACTGCACTGTAGCCATCATTCGGCTATGGCCCGGTCGGCAACTGGGTAAAAGTGACGCCAAGGATGCAGCAGCTTTTTTCTAATTTTTTACAACACTAATTCACAAACTACAAATGGCAAATGGAGCCCATGTTATCTTTAACATGGCTTTCTTTAAAGCGGTGTTCCGGCCGAAATTATACTTTTTAAATAAAAATACCCCTATAATACACAAGCTTAATGTATTCTAGTAAAGTTAGTCTGTAAACTAAGGTCTGTTTTGTTAGTTTTTAGCAGTAGTTTGTTATTTTATAAACTTGCAGCAGGCTGTGGCCATCTTAAGTGTGGGCATCTGAAGCCAGACTGTATTTCTTCCTGGATCTCATCCTTGCAGATCTCGTACATGCTCAGTGCAGCATAAGCAGCGTAATAGGTTTCAGGTCAGGTTTCCATAGCAACGGCAGTTTGAGAGGAAGTTGCTGCCCCTTTCCCAGGAGGCATTGCAAACAGGAAATGATGCGATGGGCCGCGGCCAGGGAGGAGGAAGTGAAAAATGAATACAGCAGATATACAGTCTGTACTGAAAAAAATAATAAAAAAAATATCAAATTTGTTTACAGTGCACAGTTTAGTGAGGGATGCTGAAGAGTTGTAAAAGTGGGTGGAACTCCACTTTAACATTGGCTATATTTAATATGGCAAATGTAATAAAGACCTGGATTTTCCAAACAGAACATCCAAGTATGCATCAAACAGATTTCAGTCAGGCAAATGCATGGAATAATTAAACAGGCACTTTATAGGTATGGCAAAATTCCAATGATGATTTGCTTTATGTCACAAAGCAGTTTATAAATGCACCAAGAGTAACAGTGGACAGCAGTCTTCAAATTGTACAGGGGAAACAATATGAAGCTTTAACTGTATGCATACTGATACAGACCAAATTTGCAAGTTATATCACAGTGGCCCCAGATGATGCAACTGCAGATAGACATTTTGTCTCTCATTAATGTGCCTCATCTATAGCCACATACAGCAATAATTCACATACTCAGTAACAAGACTGCCTTCAGCATTCAATATGCAAACTCTTGACGGCAAGGTTGAAGCTAAAGTGTAACTAAACCTAATTGCAATCAATAGAACTCCTGCTATGATATACAGCATTTTTTACATTATTTATGGCACACTTTCCAAAATACTTCCTCTAGCAATGCAAGCACCCTTACACCCCCACCCTGTATGGATGCTGGGGTTTCGCACTGAGCTGTGCATTAGTGGCAGTCCGTTTCCAATTAGGAAAAAAATGATAGCAGGCAGAAAAAGAGCTTTATGGCAGAAGAGATAATTAGAGTCTCTTCTACCAAAAAAACTTCATAGTAAGCAGAAGGCCTTGGTTCATCTATATAGATTATATAAATCTTTAGTTATCACTACACGGATCACCAGAAGGAGGTCTTGATCCTTCTATATAGATCTTTAGTTTTTCACTAAAGGGATGACCAGCAGGAGGAAAGAGGTTCTGATTCTCCTATATAGATCTTTAGTTATTATCACTAGAGAGATCCCCAGCAGGAGAAATTAGGTCCTGATTCCTCTATATAGATCTTTAGTTATCACTACAAGGATCACCAGAACGAGGAAGGAGGTCTTATTCTTTCTCTCCAGGGGAGGAGAGCCGCCGCAGCTGCCTGTCTGATTAGAGCGCCGGGGGAACATAACAGCTTTCAATTCAATAGCTGTTTGTTCCCCGCCGTGCGCCGCCATATACAGCCCCTCCCCCTTGTCCGAGTCACTTTGATAGACAGATCACCCGTCCAATCCTGGGTCAGGTGATCTGTCTATCAAAGTTCCCCGGACAAGGGGGAGGGGCTGTATATGACGGCGCGCGGCGGGGAACAAACAGCTATTGAAACGAAAGCTGTTATGTTCCTCTGCCGCTCTAATCAGACAGGCATCGGCGGCGGCGGCTCTCCGACACTCGCGAGACCTCAAAATCCACTCGCAAAATGCGAGCAGGTGAGTGGATTTTTTGAGGTCTGGTATAGATCTTTAGTTATCACTACAAGGATCACCAGAGGGAACGAAAGAGGTCTTGATCCTTCTATATAGATCTTTAGTTTTCACCAGAGGGATCACCAGCGGCAGGAAGGAGGTCCTGATTCCATTATATTGATCTTTAGTTATCACTGGAGGGATTACCAGAAGGAGGAAGAAGGTCCTGATTCCTCTACAGTGATCCTTAGAATACTGTGTCCAGTTCTGTAGACCCCACTTACAGAAAGATATTGCTAAGATGGGTGGGTAGGCCTTAGGGATACAACAAAGCATCAAAGACCGAACAAACATATTATGTAGAGCCTCAAGGAAAGGAGGGAAAGGGGGGATATGACTGGAACCCCTAAATATGTTAAGAATGTGAACAAGATTTGGAGAACATCAGTCCCTTTAATATAAATCTAACCTTAAAGTATTATTAAAGGCTATTTTTTATGTAGCGCTACCCCCAGTTAAGAGAGCCGCTGGTTTGTTTTGGGTCCCTGAGTACAGCTCCACCAACCCCCGGCAATTTGGCTCTACCCGCTCTGGCACAGTTAGTAAAGGGGTATGAATCTATGCACATAAAAATATCTTATACTCTAAGCATAATGGGTATGAACTCACAAGCAGACTGCTGAGATAAGAATAATTGGCTTTACTTTGTCAGTAAGGAAAAGAAATAGTAACATGCATTTAAACATTTGACTTACAATACTTTAGCAGGTCCCTGCAATATGCACTTTAACATGTACACACATATGTATCAACTAGCAATGGGGAAAACGGAGCGCCAAGTGTGGCGACCGCATGCTATGCACCCCTGAGGTACAATAAATCTATCTGCGCCTACCTAACGGACCAGGCCTGATCCCTAGCAATAGAGCTCAGTCCTTGTACTAGTACAGTGTTCTTCACCGGCAATAAATCTGTAGAGGTGGTGCACATGTAGCTTTAAATGGTGTCTTTGTAATCCACAGAAAGTAACATTGCTGCTCTGAGGTAAGTTGCGCCTAGGCAGTTCAGTAGGCATAAAACGTGTGTATCAATGCAGGATGAGCCTTCCGGCTCTCTCACCAATCCTGGGGTACCGTCCTCCGCTCCGGTCCCTCTAATGGCGGCTCTGGTCTCCTCAGTCACAGCCCCCTGCGCTCCGGTCCTCAGCTCCGACCGACCGTCTGTAGGGATGAGTCTCCACTCCGCTGCTGCTGACTCTGAGGTATGAGAGTCTCACTCCATCTGCTGCGAGGCCCAGGCTTCAGGCCTTCAGCTCCGGTCCGCACAGGTGTCTCCACTGGCTGTAGTCTCCGCGTCACAAGCTCTGTCAGCAGAGGCAGGCCAGTCCTGTCAGGCCTCAGAAGAGGAAGTGTCCCAAGAGGAAGAGGCGGTCTCCGCTCTTCCTTTTTATAACCTCCCCCAGCAGCCTCTCGGGCGGAAACAAGCAGCCCGGGAGCCTGGGGGATTATGGGGGATGTAGTCTTTCCCAGTAAAAGGGGTACGACCCCGCTACACACTCCCCCCACTTTGAATCTTTGGTCCCCAAAGACAGTGTTCAAATTACAAGCTTTCTCAGGAACAACACTTTCACATAATTTGGACAGGGGAGCTTCCCACCAATTGGCATAAGATGGGGAGCTGTCCTGTCTACAGGTCACTTCAGTGTGGGTGACCTGTTTAACTGTGCCAGAGAGTGAGCTGGGGTTGCCCTCCACCCAATGAACAGTGGATGGGTCAGGGCTTTCAGCACTTCTCCTTGCTGTGGTAACAGAGTCCTCTGAACTTTCCCCCATCTTGGGGTAAGTTAACTTCTTGGGACTTCTTCAGGAACACATTCTGGCAACATCTCTGGTTCTGGAACATCTACTTCTTCTTCTGGGTAGAGACCAGGGATATCTTCCCAGCACTCAGGCACAACACTGAATGGCACAAACTCTGTGGCTTCTGGGTTCAATGTGTTATCTTCCACATCTTCAGTAGGTGGAAGGTCTATGGCGGAACTTCCTGGAGTTGAGGAAGGCCATAGCCATTCAAGTTCTCCTCTTTCTTCATCTGGTTGGGGGTCCTGTCCACCCCTAACTTGGGATGTTTGAGACCTAGTGTTAGGCCTGGGGGTATCCAGAATGGAAACAGATTCAGGTAAGTCTCTTGCTGGAGGCATTCTGACTGCTTCAGTGAGTGGGAGCAAATGATTCCTATGCCAGGTCTTCAAAGGCCCCAACCTTCCTTCTGGTTTCAACTTGTAAACAGGCAATCCTGGAAGTTTTCTACAGATGATATATGGCTCTGATCTCCATCTATCAGCAATCTTGTGTTTCCCAGGGATCCCTAGATTGCGTAACAGTACACGGTCCCCAGGCTGTAGGTCCTGTACTCGAACTTTCAGGTCAAAGTTCCGCTTGTTTCGGGCCCCCCTCTGGTCGGAGGCCGCTTGAGCTTTCTCGTAAGCTATCTTCAAACTGTGCCTCAGTCTGTCCACATATCCTTTGTGGGAGGCAGCAGAGGCATGGTCTAAGGAAATGCCGAAGGCCAAATCCACTGGCAATCTTGCTTCTCTCCCAAACATAAGTCGGTAAGGGGAGAAACCTGTCACATCACTTGTGGTGCAGTTGTAGGCATGCACCAGAGCTGATATGTGTTGACTCCAATGTTGCTTCTTCTCTGTTTCCAAAGTTCCCAACATGTTCAATAGTGTCCTGTTGAACCTTTCAGGCTGGGCATCACCTTGAGGGTGATACAGTGTGGTTCTAGTCTTCTCTACTCCCAGAGAATCTAGTAGCTTCCTGATCAGGCGACTCTCAAAGTCCCTTCCTTGGTCTGAATGGATTCTCTGTGGCAGTCCATAGTGAACAAAGTACTTCTCCAAAAGTACCTTGGCTACTGTAGAGGCCTTCTGGTCCTTGGTTGGGAAAGCCTGAGCATAACGGGTGAAATGGTCGGTTACCACCAGAACATTTCCCAATCCGCTCAAATCGGGTTCAAGGCAGAGAAAATCAATGCATACCAGATCCATTGGGCCTTGACTCTGTAGGTGGCCCATTGGGGCAGCTTGAGGGGGTAAAGTCTTTCTCTGAATGCATCTTGCACAGGAATGGCAATACTCCTCCACTTCGGCCCTCATGCAGGGCCAATAAAACCGGTCTCTGACAAGTTGGAAGGTTCTCTCTGCTCCCAAGTGACCATGCTGGTCATGTAAGGCAATCAGCACAGTCTCTCGATGCTTCTCTGGGAGAAACAACTGCCACTTGTCTTCTGGGCCATCAGAGGGGCCCCTTCGGTAGACTACCCCCTGATGCACCTGTAACTTGTCCAACTCTCTCCTCAGTAGGCGAGCTTCTTTAGAAGGGTGAAGGCGAAGTCCCTCTGGACTCTTGTCTTCCAGGGCTTCCAGGACCAATCTCCCCATGGGATCTTCCAATTGGTCACACCTCAGCTCCTTCTTGGACAGCTTCGGTAGACACTCTTCTTCTAGTTGAGTTACCCCACAGTAACACTTCGGGACTCCCACTGTGGTAACTCCTACCTCTTCAGCTCTGGATCCTCCTCTGGCTTGGAGTTCAGCCCCCTGACAAAGGGCTCGCACCCCATCTGGTGCCACTTGGGTCCAGTCTTCCCAGTCATCGACCATGACATGGGATCTTCGGGACAGGGCATCTGCATCCCTATTTCCAGCCCCTGGTCTGTACTTGAGGCTGAAATTGAATCCAGACAACGCCGCCAACCATCTGTGTCCAGTTGCATCCAGCTTGGCGGTGGTGAATAGATAGGTCAAGGGGTTGTTATCTGTCTTTACAGTAAACTCGGCCCCATACAAATAGTCTCTCAGTTTGTCAACAACTGCCCATTTGAGGGCTAAGAACTCCAACTTGTGGGTGGGATAGTTCTTCTCGGAGGGGGGTCAGGCTCCGGCTCACATAGGCCACTGGTCGTAGCTGGTCTTCATACTCCTGGTAGAGTACTCCACCTAGGCCCTCATGGCTGGCATCAACATGTAGCTCATAGGGTCTAGTGGGATCAGCGTAGGCCAAAACTGGGGCTGTGGTGAGACTTCTCTTCAAGGTTCTGAAAGCCTCTTCACACCTTGAGTTCCACTGGTCTTTGACCGATTCACCAGGCCTCCTAGGCCCCAATCCATCTTCCTCTCCTTCTGTCTTGAGCAGCTCGTTGAGGGGTTTGGCAATGCGGGCAAACCCATCCACAAACCTGCGGTAGTAGGAGCAGAACCCCAAGAAAGACCGAAGTTCTGTAACTGTTGTGGGCCTTGGCCACGAAGTAACTGCCTCCAACTTCTCAGGGTCTGTAGCCACTCCTTTTTCAGACACTATGTGTCCCAGATAGTTCACAGAAGACTGATAGAACTGACACTTCTCTGGAGAAAGTTTAAGTCCCTCTTCACTGAGCCTCTTCAGTACTTTCTCCAATCTGGCTTCATGTTCTTCCAAAGTCTTTCCAAAGACAATGACATCGTTCAGGTACACCAGGACTTCTATGAGGTTCATGTCTCCAACTGTCCTTTCCATTAGGCGTTGAAACGTAGCAGGAGCTCCAGATAGGCCCTGGGGCATCCTGTTGAACTCAAAGAATCCTACTGGGGTTATGAAGGCAGTCTTTTCTCTATCCTCTGGATGCATGGGGATTTGGTAATACCCACTCTTGAGGTCCATCACACTGAACCACTTAGCTCCAGATAAACTCTGCAAGGCATCTTCTATCCTTGGCGTGGTGTACTGGTCAGGAATGGTCCTCCTGTTGAGAGTTCTGTAGTCAATGCAGAGCCTCAATGACCCATTCTTCTTTCTGACTACCACAATTGGGGAGGCATAGGGGCTTCTGGACTCCCTAATCACTCCCGTCTTCTTCAATTCCGCAAGCTGCTCTCTCAGATCCTCCAGATCTGCTAGCGGGACTCGCCTGACTCTTTCTCTGAATGGCTTGTCCTCTTGCATGCGGATTCGATGGGTGGCACTCCTCGCACACCCCACATCAAACTCATCTTTAGAGAAAATCTTCTCCCATCTGGTCAGCTGGGCCTTGGCTCTCTCTTTCCAAGCTCCAGGTAGGTTTGGGTTTTCCATGGAGAGTTTCTTCCAAACATCTTCTCCTTCACCCGCCCCCTTCACTTCTGACCAGCCAACTGGGACAGCCGGACTCACCTGTCCCAGAAGCATCCTGGCAGGGATCTCCACAGGCCGTTCCGTGGGGTTCCTCACACTGACAGGGACTCTTCCTTTAGCCTTCTTCAGGTCCTTCAGTGAAATTACTTCTGGTATCACCTCCAGACCTGAGTGACCCTCCATTGGGTCGGGTTCCAACATTACAAAGGGGCCAGGCTGCTCCCAAGTAAGTTTCACCGTGGCTCTCATGCAGGTCACTTCTCCAGGCTGTAACACTGCTCCTTCTCTTCCAAGCCTCCATACCCTTCCTATCCCCTCACTTGGGGTCTTCTGCTCTAGGACCAACCACTGATAGGCTGCCTTCAGCATGGGATGGATCTTGGGAGTTGAAAGATTCTCTTTCTTCACCAGGGGGGTCAGAAGCCTTCTGACCAGGTCTGTGTTTGTCCCTATAATCAGGGACGTCTTGCTGGTTCCTGGTGGGCGGGGACACACCACTGCTAAGGTGTCAAACACTTCAGACTTCCCAGCTACGGATGGGTCAAACGTCAGCCGTATGGGTAAGTATCCATCATAGGGGAAACTCTGAGTTCCCAATCCCCTTATCTCCAACTCTTCTATCTTCTGTATAGGCAGATGACTCAGGTATCTGTCATAGAAGTCCCTGTACAACAGGGTCACTTGTGCTCCAGTGTCCAGAAGGGCCTTTGTGTACACTCCTTCCACTTGGATGGGTACAGTAGGGGATGGACCAACTAGCTTTTCTGGGTAAGGCTGAGTTGATGCTGTCCTCTTCTTTGGACTCTTCTTCTTCTCACTGGATTTGCGCTTGCTCCTTTCTTGAGCCTGGTATGCATTAATTTTCTCCCTCTCTGTGGGAGTGTGAACCCGTTGAGGGACATTGTTATCTCTCACTTTGAAGAGTTCACGTTTAGGAGTGCTGTGTCTCTCCGGAGGGGTCTTGCCCCCTTTCTCTGGAGTGCACCTTGGTTGAGGATCCCTGGGCCCCTTCTGGGGGGTTTGGTCTCCTCGCTTTCTCCTCCTGTTGTGCTTCCTGGAGCCCACTGAAGGTGATGGGCACCCGGTTGACTCCTTCACCGGGGCCCTTTGGCGTTTCCCGCCGGCTGGCGGCTTTCTGCCTTCTTCTTCTTGGGACTGGAACATACAGCTGCAATATGACCAATTCCTCCACAATTAAAGCAAATCATCTCACCGTAGTCAGGTGGGGATGCTGGTGCTGGGACAGCTGGAAACAATTCCCTCCTGCTTGTTTCTTTCTTGGGACTGGGCGTCTCTTTCGCCACTAGAGACGTCAGTATCTCCATCATCTGGGACATCTGCAACTTCAGGGCATCTACCTCTGTGTCTCCTTCAGGGGTTAAGGCCGACCTGACCGTGGCCACTGGAAGCTTTGTAGACCCCATCACTTGCTTCTCCCTTTTCTCTTCCAACATGGCCTCTTCTTCTCTGACCATTCGAATGAGATCAGGGTAGTCCAGGCTCTTCCCATCCTGCCGGGTACGTAGTACTAGTGCGACAGGGTCCAGGGGTTGGGCTCCCCTCATCACCTGCTGGGCACGGGCTTCATCTACCTTCCCTGGATCTATCCCCTTCTTCAGGATAATCCTATGCAGGATCTTGTCTATGCGTCCCATGTACTCTGACAGCTTCTCCCCTGTCTTCTGGTAACAGTGTTCCAGTTGATAGGTAAGTTCTGTGACTTTTTCTGTCCCACCAAACACACCTTCTAGGATGTCTATGTAGTCCTGGGCAGTGCAATCCTTTTTGCTTGTCTTCAGATTGCGTATGGCCTCTAGGGCAGGCCCTTTTAGGCTTTCAACAATCCTTTGCTTCTTTCTGCCTTCAGAGACCTCCCATTCTTCTAGGGCCTGCGTGGCACCATCTAACCACTCTTCAAATCCCTCTTCTCCCGAGGGTACAGGTGTCCTCCCTGAAAACATCCGGAGTTTCCTGTATCCCGACATTGGGTAATCCCCGGGGTCTCTTCTGCACTGAGTCACAATCTCCCCTAGGACAGCACACAGTTCTGCACTAAGAGTAGTCTGTGCGGGTGCGGGACTTTCCGCGCCCTTCTGCTCTTCCTTCTTCGGGGATAGAATGGCTTTCATAGGAGAACAGTCTCCCTTGCGCGGCAGCGCATGCAGCAATTGGTAGGCCTGACCATTCGGTGCCTGTATGCTTTGGCTCCTGAACTGCTCTGGAATCTCTTCCTTCCATTCTATTAAGGCGTATGTGTACCCAGCATCATTTCTCATGTCCATTATCCATGACTTCTGGCATGGGGATAATGACATTATGAGCTGCTTGACTGCCTCTCTCTGCCACATCCCTGGCAGTTCAATGACTGCTGCTGCGGCTGGGTCAGCGGCCCATGTTGCGGACCACCGTCCCACTTCTATTGGGTCCATGCCGGTACCTTCTGGCGGCTTTTCCCGCTGACTCAGGATCCCGGATTACGAGCCCCCACGTGTAGCGCTACCCCCAGTTAAGAGAGCCGCTGGTTTGTTTTGGGTCCCTGAGTACAGCTCCACCAACCCCCGGCAATTTGGCTCTACCCGCTCTGGCACAGTTAGTAAAGGGGTATGAATCTATGCACATAAAAATATCTTATACTCTAAGCATAATGGGTATGAACTCACAAGCAGACTGCTGAGATAAGAATAACTGGCTTTACTTTGTCAGTAAGGAAAAGAAATAGTAACATGCATTTAAACATTTGACTTACAATACTTTAGCAGGTCCCTGCAATATGCACTTTAACATGTACACACATATGTATCAACTAGCAATGGGGAAAACGGAGCGCCAAGTGTGGCGACCGCATGCTATGCACCCCTGAGGTACAATAAATCTATCTGCGCCTACCTAACGGACCAGGCCTGATCCCTAGCAATAGAGCTCAGTCCTTGTACTAGTACAGTGTTCTTCACCGGCAATAAATCTGTAGAGGTGGTGCACATGTAGCTTTAAATAGTGTCTTTGTAATCCACAGAAAGTAACATTGCTGCTCTGAGGTAAGTTGCGCCTAGGCAGTTCAGTAGGCATAAAACGTGTGTATCAATGCAGGATGAGCCTTCCGGCTCTCTCACCAATCCTGGGGTACCGTCCTCCGCTCCGGTCCCTCTAATGGCGGCTCTGGTCTCCTCAGTCACAGCCCCCTGCGCTCCGGTCCTCAGCTCCGACCGACCGTCTGTAGGGATGAGTCTCCACTCCGCTGCTGCTGACTCTGAGGTATGAGAGTCTCACTCCATCTGCTGCGAGGCCCAGGCTTCAGGCCTTCAGCTCCGGTCCGCACAGGTGTCTCCACTGGCTGTAGTCTCCGCGTCACAAGCTCTGTCAGCAGAGGCAGGCCAGTCCTGTCAGGCCTCAGAAGAGGAAGTGTCCCAAGAGGAAGAGGCGGTCTCCGCTCTTCCTTTTTATAACCTCCCCCAGCAGCCTCTCGGGCGGAAACAAGCAGCCCGGGAGCCTGGGGGATTATGGGGGATGTAGTCTTTCCCAGTAAAAGGGGTACGACCCCGCTACATTTATAAATGCAAATAAAAATATGTTATTCTTACCTGCTATGTGCAACGTAATTGCACAGAGCAATCCTTACCACCTCTTCTAGAAGTTCCCCGCTACTGCTGTTTGATTCTCCTTCCTATGGGTGCCTCCTTAGCAAGCCAAATGCTATGTGTAGCAGGAGTCTATGGTTCCCACTGCCCTCCGTGTCTTCTTTGAGACAAGGAAGTGAGAGAAGCAGTGCTGCATCTGGAACAGCGCTGGAGTGGTGATAGGAGTCAGGTAAGTGTTTATCGTAGGAGGTGGGTAGAACAGTTAGTGGGACATTTTTTTACCCTAATGTAGGACATTAAGGACTTTAGAACCACTTTAAGAACAGAGACATGACCCCAAACTAGCTGTGAAAATGTCAAAACTAACCTTAGAAAGTATTATATTATCAAAAGAGCAATTGATGTTTGGAGCAGACTTCCAACAGTAAGTAAATTTAAACATGCTTAGGATAAACGTAACCACTTGCCGTCCACCCCATAGCACTGCTTACTGCTACAGAATCTGCACTTCTGCCTGCAGAGAGCATGCACGTGCCACTGGCGAGCTGCTTCTGCTGTTATTTTTAATTACAGCAGAAGCAAATCTGCGCGTGCCGGGCACTGTATGTCCTCTGGCACCTGCTGATCATAAACAAGGCATACTACAGAAAAACTGACACTTACAAAGGAAAAGTGTGTTCATCCAATGAACATATAGTATATGGATAAGACCATTTTTGGTCAATGATGTCACCCTAGAGACTCACATGTCTTTGTTTATGTAGCAGATTGTTGCAGTTTTTTATGTCTCATGGTATTTGCGCAGGGGTTTTTCAAACGCAATTTTTCAGGAAAAAAATACATTAATGAATACACTAAATGCACTAATGAATTTTAATGCAAAAGATAACCACAATATATAACCCAATTTTTTGGTAAAGTATAAAAGATGATGTTACGCAGAGTAAATAGATACCTAACATGTCACGCTTTAAAATTGTGCATGCTCGTGGAATGGCGACAGACTTATGATACTTAACAATCTCCATAGGCGACGCTTTAAAATGTATTCCAGGTTAGGGGCGTGGCCTGGCCGCACACGGAGATGGCCTCTTAGAGTCTGAGCTCCGCTTCTCCACAGACCAACGATCGGCTTCCAGCGCAGCTACACAGCCTAACACAACATACGGAGACCCATCAGTATCCCTCACACCGGCGGGGACATGACCCGCGGCAGATCCGACGCCCACGGAACGCGGAAATTGATTAATTTCTATATGAAGCCGGCCGGAGCTTCTTCCCAAGATGGCGCCGGCAGAGAAGAAGAGCCCGCGCCTCAGGCAACACAGCTGGCCTCACCGCTGATAGAAGATCCCCCCTCAGATATGGAGGACTCTGGTGACCAGCATCTGCAGGCAAATCCCTCACCAGCAGATAGAGGTAAGAGAGCAGCCATCTCTCCAGCACACTCTCCCTCTAAACCTCCCCCTGTGAAGAGGCAATATGGCGCTGAGACCTGTAGTGCCACAGCACCTGCTGATAACTCTGCCTCACTGGCTGCTTATGCCACCTCAGACAACCCTGCCTCTAAAAGCCATGCTGCTCTCTCTGCAAACTGACATGCAGAGAGAGTTTAGATCCTCAATTAACCACTTACTGGACAGGGTAGATAACATGGAGGACCGTATGGAGCACATAGAGCAGCATCTATCTGCAGCTACCATTGCTCATAACACCACGGTCGATATACAGGATGAGCACACTGCAGATATACAGCAACTGCGCCTAAAAATCGCAGATCTCGAGGACCGCAGCAGGTGGAACAATGTTAAAATCAGAGGAGTGCCTGAAACCAAATCACCCCCTGGCATAGCATCGTACCTCAACCGTCTGTTTCGCAAACTTGTTCCAACACTAACGCCACAAGATCTTCTCATAGACAGGGCCCATAGGATCCATAAGCTGCAACACCTGCCTGACTCCCTTGCCAGGGATATCCTAGCCAGGATCCATTTCTTCCATGCTAAGGAACAAATTATGAGAGCTTCCAGGTCCTTACGCAACCTCCCTGACCCATTCGCCAAGATTCAACTTTATAATGACATCTCGGCTGCCACCTCGCAAGCGCGCAAAGCTTTTGCGCCGGTTACCTCAGTCCTCCTGGAGCGCAAGATCACATACAAATGGGGATTTCCTACGAAACTCATTGTTACCTACCAGCACCAACAGGTCGCAATTCTCACCCCTAAAGACGGGATCAAACAGCTACATAACTGGGGCATTGTCCCTAACCCTCCACCAGCGACTCCCTTGAATAGACGATCCTCCAGGATCCACACTAAGTGGGCAGCACAGGATAAAACCTGATTCTCCATCAGCACTGGAGCAACCCATCAGGTTGCCCTTTCATTTAGCTGGTCTTCACTCACCTTGAAATTGTGGACTAGCACCTCTCTCACCGTTGAACCCTCTACGCCGTACTGCTATAGTGTGCAAAGCACACGGCATTATCTCAGGTTCCCACATTCCTTTTCAATTTTCCTTTCTTATTTACTGCATTTTGTTTGTAACGATACTCATTACTTAAGAATATACCGCCTCTATATCGGTACTGCTAGTAATATAGAAGTTTCAATTTAACTTTTTCTCTTTTTTTTGTTTTATATTTGCTAACTGTGCCTAAGGGTGAACGTTCTATACACCCTATAGTGCAGGGCTCAAAATTTCAAGTCCTGAGCTACTAGCCAGGCCTTAAGGGTTACTCCCCACCAGTTGCCTGGCCCAACCCCTACCATGGCCTGCCCATAATCCCGCCCCTATACACGACCTCAAAAAATTCTCATGAAATGACACTTAAGTGTTTTATGCAGAATTAAGTTACACAAATAAATATTAACAACAACTTTATCACCCGTGCCCATCAATGCAGCCTCACACATGTCCATCAACGCAGCATGACCAGTGCCCACTAACGCAGCTTCACCTGTGTCCTTCATCGCAGCCTCACCCGTGCAGCCTCACCAGTGTCCATAATTGCAGCCTCACCCATGTCCCTCATTGCGTCCTCACCCGTGTCCATCATTGCAGCCTTACCAGTGCAGCCTCACCCATGTCCATCATTGCAGCCTCACCCGTGCAGCCTCACCTGTGTCCATCATTGCAGCCTCACCCGCGTAGCCTCACCTGTGTTCATCATGCAGCCTCACCTGTGTCTATCCTGCAGCTTCACCCGTGCAGCCTCACCTGTGTCCATCATTGCAGCCTCACCTGTGTCCATCATTGCAGCCTCACCTGTATCCATCATTGCAGCCTCACCATTGCAGCCTCACCTGTGTCCATCATTGCAGCCTCAACCCGTGCAGCCTCATCCGTGCAGCCTTACCTGTGTCCATCATTGCAGCCTCAACCCGTGCAGCCTCACCCGTGTCCATCATTGCACCCTCACCCATGTCCATCATTTCAGCCTCACCTGTACCCATCATTGCAGCCTCACCTGTGTCCATCATTGCAGCCTCAACCCGTGCAGCCTCACCCGTGTCTATCATTGCAGCCTCACCCGTGCAGCCTCGCCTGTGTTAATCATGCAGCCTCACCTGTGCAGCCTCACCTGTGTCCATCATGCAGCCTCACCTCTGCAGCCTCATCTGTGTCCATCGTGCAGCCTAACCTGTGCAGCCTCACCTGTGTCCATCGTGCAGCCTCACCTGTGCAGCCTCACCTGTGTCCATCGTGCAGCCTCACCTGTGTCCATCATGCAGCATTACCCCGTGCAGAGAGTGTGGCCGGATCATTTAGCACAGAGGAAGAGAAGAGCCAGCTTACATTACATTTGCATTGTGGAGGAAGAGAACCGGCTTGTTCACAGAGCAGGGTTTGCCCGCTGTATCAGCTTACATTACATTTGATTTTGCAGTCCGTGCGCCGTCACACACAGCCCCTCCCTCCTGACCCCGCACCTGTGACAGACAGAACGCCGGTCCAATGCCAGGGCACGTTCTGTCTGTCACAGGTGCGGGTTCAGGAGGACGGGGCTGTGTGTGAAGGCGCACGGACTGCAAAATCAAATGTAATGTAAGCTGATACAGCGGGCAAACCCCGCTCTGCGAACAAGCCGGTTCTCTTCCTCCACAATGATCCAGCCGCCCTCTGTTCCTCCACACACTTTTTTTTCTCTGGGAGAACGGCTCCCATTCATCCCCGCCTGACGGCAGTGCTCGCCCCCCCACTCCCAGGCAGCCCAGCTCCTCGCCAGACCTCATTTTCCACTCGCAAAATGCGAGTAGGCGAGTGGAAAATTTGAGGGCTGCTATAGTGTATATTTAACCATCTCATTCTTCCCCACAGGATACAATCAACCTCAGTACCACCTTGACACCTGCTACTTTTTACACATGGCAATCAAAATGACCTCTCTTAACGTCAAAGGCCTAAATAGCCCGTTTAAGTTATCCCTCTTATGGAGGGAAGCAATTTCTCAACGCTCTGACATACTATGCGTTCAAGAAACGCACCTCCCTTCTACTGACCCGCCACGATGTACACACAAATCATACCCACATATCTTTCACTCCCATGCTGACAAAAAGGTGAGAGGCGTAATGATAGCTGTTCGCTCCACAGTCTCACTCTCAATCTCCACCATAGAGTATGACCCCGCAGGCAGATACCTTATACTCTCAGCACGCTTCAACAACAAACCTTTAGTGATTGTTAATTTATATGCACCAAACACTCACCAAAAATCCTTTTTTAAATCCATTCTAACCAAAATACAACACTTCCCGAGAGATCAAATTATCTTATGCGGTGACTTTAATGAAATCATCGATCACTCTCTCTATTCTTCCACACCACGAAGGAGACGGTCTACTACCCTCTCCTCCTTGACACGCTTAGAAGATTTCTACGACCCTTGGAGGTGTCAACATGGTACTGAGAGAGACTTCACTTTTTATTCCACTGCTCAAAGAACTTATTCTAGGATCGACCTGTTCCTGACCTCCAAAGTACTACTTCAATCCATTACCTCCTCAACTATTGGAGTTATATCATGGTCTGACCATGCCCCTATCTCAATTGTCCTCAATCTTTCTCCCTCCATCTCATCACATACATTATGGCGACTAAACGCCTCTTTAATTAGTACCAAGGATAATAGGGAACTGGTCAGGTCCGCGATTGACGACTTCTTTACCTTGAACAACCACTCTGTATCCAATGACACCACACTCTGGAATGCCCATAAATCAGTCATCAGGGGTACATTACTAAGACTAGGAGCACAGGAGAAGAAAAAACGCACTGCTACCCTTAACTCCTTCCTAGATAACATAAAGACCCTAGAAAGACGCAATATGCAAACACCTTCAGTAGCTATACAGGAAAAACTCAGTAAACTCCGATCTGAGCTGAGCATTTATTTGCAAAACAGACACGAGTTCTATATTAGGAAACTAAAACTCACATGGTACTCCCAGGGAAATAGAACGGGGAAAGCTCTAGCACAACAATACAAACGCAAAGCGGCCCAATCCGCAATACCGTACCTCGAGGACTCCAAAGGCAACAGATTGACTAACCGGGTAAATCCCCACATGACCCAGCTAACTACCGCCCCATTTCACTTCTCAACACATACTTAAAAATGTATGCAAAGCTACTGGCCACACGACTATCACAATACATGACCCACCTCATACACCCTGACCAGGTGGGATTCATCCCCCAACGTCAGGCCTCAGATGGAACTCGCAGATTTGTAGACCTTATCCACTGGGCAAAACATCATCAAACGCCTTCTCTGCTGATCTCCCTAGACGCAGAGAAGGCGTTTGATAGAGTACACTGGGGATATCTGAAGGCAGTATTACAGAAATTTGGTTTAGAGGGTAATTTCCTAAACGCCATACTAGGACTATATTCTTCACCTAGTGCTAAAGTTCGAACCTCGGGCATCCTCTCCGACTCCTTTACAATCTCTAACGGCACGCGTTAGGGGTGTCCGTTATCACCCCTGATCTTTGCGTTAGTAATGGAGCCCCTTGCTCAGACCATCCGCACAAATCCCCTTATCTCCGGCATCACAGTAGGCAACTCGTGACACAAAATAGGCCTCTATGCAGATGACGTGATCATAGCACTCACTGACCCGGTTAACTCTCTTCCCATCGCAAATCCTTGATAATTTTAGTGCAGTCTCACTGTATAAATTGAATCACTCCAAGTCCTCCATGCTTGGCATTTGCTTACCCCCCGCACTCAAATCGGAGATCTCCAGAGTCTCTCCCTTCTCCTGGGCTCCTGGTTCCTCTATGACATACCTGGGCATTCAATTGGTAACCCCCTCTTCCTTAATGCTCCGTAGCAACCTTACCTCCCTACATCAAAAACTAAACACCATAATCTTAGCTATGTCCTCCGTCAAAGCTTCGTGGGCCGGAAGAATAGCCCTGACTAAAATGTTCCTTCTTCCACATGTTCTGTACTGCTTTAGGACACTCCCGCTACCGATACTCTCCACTGAACTATCCAAACTCCAACGTGTCCTAGACTCCTTTATCTGGGCAGCCGGTAAACCTCGTTTAAAATCCACAACACTGTGTGCCCCAGCCACCGATGGGGGGATGGGTGCACCCGATGTCAGACAGTATTACAAGGCCACTGTCTTAGAACAAGGGAAACAATGGTGGTCTTCACACCCGAACACTAGGTGGCACCAAATTGAACCAACAGCTTTACTTGCCACCCCTAAATTGATACTCTCAGCGACTTGGATGAATCATCACATCACTCGTTCTTATCTTCCCACGGTGACTGCCTGTATTACACAATGGAGTGCTATAAGCCGCACCCACCAAGGAATTCATTGGGACACTTTAAAGAATCTGCCGATCTTAGCATTACAACTCTTGTCTTCACACCTCTCTATTCAACACTGGTTCGAAGCTGGGATCAAAACCATTGGAGATCTGTACTTCCAATCGAACCTTAAAACCTACCAACGTCTAACGACGGAATTTGGCTTATCAAATAAAGACTTTTACATCTACCTCCGGATCCGACATATACTCTCAAAAATCAGGCTCTCAACGCCCCCTCTCACTTTCTCCAAAAATGTATCCCACTGGGAAACTCTTATGAAGATCTTCCACAAATGGTATTATACGCCTGTCACATTAATTGTAACCGTAACTAACACTTCCCAACGGTTGACCTCGCAGATGGCTCTGTTCGGTCTGGACCTCCACCATTGGCCTACTGCCAGCTTGCCACTTATACACCATATTTTAATTGCAGCGTGCCTAGTTCTTGCTCGCGCTTGGAAAAACCTGCTTCCTCCAACCATTGGAGCTCTTATCACCACACTCAATGACCACTGTCATATGGAATATCTCTTTTCCAAAACGAATCTGACAGAACACAGGTTTAACAAACACTGGTCACCTTGGTTTGCACACCCAAGCAGTTTAAAACTAGCTTGAACAACTTGGGACCTCCCCCCAGACCGAACAGAGCCGGAAGTGTAAGTCCACTATACTACCGAAAGCTCCTGGCTCTTTGTCATGTGATTACCTTACAACTATTTGCAATGATCTTTACATTTTCCTGCACTTAGTTATCGCAATGTGATTGCTATCCTAAATAGACCTGTACTGATTGTTTTGACTATTCTGTATCTCAATGCCTTTACAAATGCTAATGTTCATCGTTTGTATGTTATTTTGATAAATCTCAATAAAATCTTTGAAATAACATTTATTCCAGGTTACCTGTGTAGAGTTACAGAGGTGGTCTAGTGCTAGAATTATTGCTCTCCCTCACATTTGTGGTAAAACCTAACATGTGTGGTGCAAACGACACGTACATATGCTTGTCATTTTATGTGTGCGTTCACTTCTGTGCATGAGCATGGAGAGATAGGGGCATTTTTTCTCATTTATTTTATTTCTCATTTTTTCTTTTTTTTTTTTTTTTTACACTGTCCCTTTAATTTTCTCAAATTTTTTTATCAGTTTTACTTCTATTACAAGAAATGTAAACATAGTTACATAGTTACATAGTAGGTGAGGTTGAAAAAAGACACAAGTCCATCAAGTCCAACCTATGTGTGTGATTACGGTATATGTCAGTATTACCTTGTATATCACTATATGTTGTGGTCGTTCAGGTGCTTATCTAACAGTTTTTTGAAATTATAGATGCCCCCCGCTGAGACCACCACCTGTGGAAGGGAATTCCACATCCTTGCCACCCTTACAGTAAAAAACCCTCTATGTAGTTTAAGGTTAAACCTCTTTTCTTCTAATTTTAATGAGTGACCACGTGCCTTGTTAAACTCCCTTCCAAGGAAAAGTTTTATCCCTATTGTGGAGTCATATTTGTAAATTTAAATCATATCCCCTCTTAAGTCTTCAAGTCTCCAGAGAGAATAAGTTCAGTGCTCGCAACCTTTCCTCATAACTAATATCCTCCAGACCCTTTATTAGCTTTGTTGCCCTTCTTTGTACTCGTTCCATTACCAGTACATCCTTCTTGAGAACTGGTGCCCAGAGTTTATCCCTTTTTTTAATGCATGCCAATATTCTGTTTGCTTTGTTAGCAGCAGCTTGGCATTGCATGCCATTTTTGAGCCTATCTTCTACTAGGACCCCCAGGTCCTTTTCCATCCTAGATTCCACCAGAGGTTCCCCCCCCCCTAGTGTATAGATTGCATTCATATTTTTGCCACCCAAATGCATAATTTAAAATTTTTCCACATTAAACCTCATTTGCCATGTAGTTGCCCACCCCATTCATTTGTTTAGATCTTCTTGCAAGGTTTCCACATCCTGCAGATAAGTTATTGCCCTGCTTAGCTTAGTATTGTCCACAAATACAGAGATTGAATTGTTTACCCCATCCTCCAGGTCATTTATGAACAAATTAAATAGGATTGGTCCCAGCACAGAACCCTGTGGGACCCCACTACCCACCCCTGACCATTCCGAGTATTCCCCATTTATCACCACCCTCTGAACTCGCCCTTGTAGCCAATTTTCAATCCATGTACTCACCCTATGGTCCATGTCAACGGACCTTATTTTGTACAGTAAACGTTAATGGGGAACTGTGTCAAATGCTTTAGCAAAATCCAGATACACCACGTCTACAGGCCTTCCTTTATCTAGCTGGCAACTCACCTCCTCATAGAAGGTTAATAGATTGGTTTGGCAAGAACGATTCTTCATGAATCCATGCTGATTACTGCTAATGGTACCTTTTTCATTACTAAAATCTTGTATATAGTCCCTTATCATCCCTTCCAAGAGCTTCCATACTATTGATGTTAGCCTAACTGGTCTGTAATTCCCAGCAATGTATTTTGGGCCTTTTGTAAATATTGGTGCTACATTGTCTTTTCTCCAATCCGCTGGTACCATTCCAGTCAGTAGACTGTCAGTAAAAATTAGGAGCAATGGTATGGCAATTACTTGACTGAGTTCCCTAAGTACCCTCGGGTGCAAGCCATCTGGTCCCAGTGATTTATTAATGTTAAGTTTCCCAAGTCTAATTCTAATTCTGTCCCATGAGGGTGCTTCCTGTGATGTGTCACGAGGATAAACACTGCAATTTTGGTTACTGAAGCCCCCTGATTCCCTGAAGACTGAGAAGAATAAATTTGATACCTTCACCATCTCCCCATCCTTTGTAACCAGATGTCCTTCCTCATTCTTTAAGGGGCCAATATGGTCTGTTCTCCCTTTTTTACTGTTTACTGTTTTTAGAATTTATTTGGATTTTTTTTGCTCTCCTCCGCTATGTCTTTTGTGTTCTATCTTATGCCGTGTACACACGAAGGGATTATCCCGCGGGATTGTCCGCTGGACTAAGTCCACCGGATTATCCCCTCGTGTGTGGGCCTCGGACGGACTTTTTTTCAAAAAATCCGGCGGACTAAAGTTTTAAGTTTTGTTTTAAAATTATCCGCTGGACTTGGCAGTCCGGCGGACAATCCCGTCGTTAGTAGGCTAGTCCGCCGGACTTTTGAAATGAACGGACTTGCCGCTCATCGGAAAGTCCGTTCATTTAGCACGTGACTTCAGGTACGTAGCTAGCATAGGCAGTAAATGCTGGCGCGCTAGCTCCGTCACCTGGCATGGATTTAAAGGGACTCCCCACGCCGAAAAACGGCGTGGGGGTCCCCCCCAAATCCATCTCAGACCCTTATCCGAGCACGCAGCCCGGCAGGCCAGGAAAGGGGTGGGGACGAGCGAGCGCCCCCCCCTCCTGAGCCGTACCAGGCCGCGTGCCCTCAACATGGGGGGTGCCCTGGGGAAAGGGGGGCCGTGCGGCCCCCCCACCCCAAAGCACCTTGTCCCCATGTTGATGAGGACAAGGGCCTCTTCCCGACAACCCTGGCCATTGGTTGTCGGGGTCTGCGGGCGGGGGGCTTATCGGAATCTGGGAGCCCCCTTTTATAAGGGGGTCCCCAGATCCCGGCCCCCACCCTATGTGAATGAGTATGGGGTACGATTTACCCCTACCCATTCACCTAAGGTGTAAAATGTAAAGTAAAAAAACACACTTTTGAAAAAATATTTTATTGCACTGCTCCGGGGGTCTTCTTCCGTCTTGGGGGTCTTCTCGCCGGACTCCTCCGCCATTTACCTAGCTCTTTTACCGAGCGGAGAAGTCCGGCTACCTTCTTCGTCGTCGCCGCCGTCGTCTGGGGGTCTCGATCCGCCTTCGGGGGTCTTCCGGGGTCTCTTCTGTTCTTGCCGCTGTCGTCGCTTTCTGCGCCGCCTTCTTCTTCTTCTTCCGCTCGCTCATCCCCACCCTTTCCTGGCCTGCCAGGCTGCGTGCTCGGATAAGGGTCTGAGATGGATTTGGGGGGGACCCCCACGCCGTTTTTCGGCGTGGGGAGTCCCTTTAAATCCATGCGAGGTGACGGGGCTAGCGCGCCGGCATTTACTGCCTACGCTAGCTACGTACCTGAAGTTACGTTCTAAATGAACGGACTGCTCAGTGTGTGGGCAAGTCCGTTCATTTTCAAAAGTCCCGCGGACTTTGTCCAGTGGATTGTCCGCCGGAGAAGTCCGGGCGTGTGTGGGCAAGTCACACACTCGGAAAGTCCGGCGAAGCCCCGCTGGAAAGTCCGGCGGATTGTCCGCTGGACTAGGTCCTGCGGGAAAAGTCCGAACATGTGTACGCGGCATTAGCCTCCCTAATTGCACCCTTACATTTCTTGTTGCATTTTTTATAAAGTTTGAATGCTGATGATTATCCCTCAACCTTGTATTTTTTGAAGGCCTTCTCTTTTGCTTTTATATGCATTTTTACATTGGCGTTAAGCCATCCAGGACTTTTGTTCGCTCTTTAAATTTATTAACCAATGAAATGCACTGGCTAATTCCCTTATTTAATATACTCTTAAAGTGAACCCATCTCTCCTCTGTGCTCTTTCCTAAGATTTTATCCCAATTTATATCGTCTGGCAAGGTTCGTAGTTTAGGGAAGTTGGCTCTTTTGAAATTCACTGTCTTTGTATTTCCCTTATGTTTCCTATTTGTTATACTGAAGCCAATTGACCTGTGATTGCTGTTTCCTAAAATTGCCCCGTATTTCCACATCCGTGATCAGGTCTGTATTGTTAGTAATCTGTAGATCTAGTAACGATTTATTTTTAAATGGAAAAAAGGGGGAAATACTGCGCTGTGGCTGTTAATTAGTGTATGGAAAGAGCTGCAAACATTTGCCGAAAGACTAACGGTATGTAAAATTGGAAAAGTAAAATAATGTTGCGCTAAAGTGCAAATGTGCGTGTGACCTATGGATATTGGTCAGCCATGCAATGATGAATGATGTGTTATTAAGTGAAATGATGAAATTATAATCATTTGATATAAAAACACATATAAATGACTGAAAACATATATTCATAAAATCGTGAAACACATATAAATGAATAAAATTGTGATAAAGGAAAAGACTGAGTGTCAGTCTAAAAGTGCTTGTGAGTGATCCAAATATGGATATGCAGTGATCTAATAGCAAAAGGTCAAAATATTCTGATGAACTTAGTATAAAGTGACTATGTGCTTTGTGAATCATATGCTGGATGCGACAAAGTCCATGTGGGTAGTGAGATCCTTTATGGAGTGGAAATTTCGTGCAATCATCCAGCAGCATTAGAAGGTGCTTTAAGTGCGATGGTGAGGATTCGATGGCATCAAGGCCTGTAGGAATGCAGCTTACCGGAAATCACAGACTTGGGAAGGCGTATGCCTCGCAAGTCGTGATAGGCTTTTGGTTAAAAGGCTGGTGGATCGCGGTTCCCCGGACTGTTTCCAAGGCTTCCCTCAGGGTATATAGCAATGGACAGGGGATGGACGTCAAAAGCTCTGTGTATTCATGCATATTCATGTGTACCGGGATAGGGTAAAAACAGAACTCGCATGGCGTAATAACGTTTAACAGAACAATTTATTGGTAAAAAACAAGGTAAAAATGCTCACATTTGAGTAGAAAGAATATGGCAAGGATTTCAACGAGTAGTAGCATAGTGCTGATGCTGTGGTCTACCCGACGCGTTTTGTCCTCTAAGACGTCATCTGGGGATAATTTGGCAGTCCCTATTGTGCTCGTAACTCAGGGACTTCCTGTAGTAGTGGTAAAAATAAAGCCCTCGTGGATTTAATTAACCTTTTGTTTTGGTTAATTCTCCTTTAAGGGGGTGTGACAGGGGGCGTGTCCAATGCCTCCATATGCTTGCTAGTAGGTGTCCCTCATTCCCATCTCAAAATGTTGGGAGGTATGGGTATAGAATATGACATGTTTCTCACCATTCTCACATTTAATGCAGAGCTTTGGACCTTTTATTGGTCTTGATGATGTCAGGACTTTAGACCACTGGAGAATAGAGTAGAAGATGTTTGGGTACTGGTCTGATGGTGCAGAGGATCAGTTAATTGAATTTACTTTTCATGCTCCCTGGACCTAAATAAGAAGCAAACCCTTGCAACACGGGCACAGCCCCACTGAAAGAGAGCATTTTGACGTTTCCAGGAGTTTAGTTCTAAATATACTGTTTGGTTTAGAGTTTAGCCAATCAAAGATCTTAGGCTTCCTGTGGACATAAGACAGACTTGTAAATTATATTTCATATGAAGAATAATTTCATAAACAGGGAATATATTCTCTGCCAGAAACATTCATACTTTCACAAAATATGCATGCAGTGGTGCCAGACAATATGACACAATGCTTCCAGGTACAGAAAGTGCACATGTGTATTGCATACAATTATTCCATTATCTTAAGCTGAAAAATTCCAACTCTACAGATTTATTTATTTTTTGGTGAGATCGTTTTTACAGGTTCTGTTTCTCAGATAAATGAAAAATTGACTTAAAATTGTCTGTCTTTTCAAACTTCTGTTATTTGTACATAGGTAGCTTTAGATGCTGTATATATTGCTGTTGAATTTAGTCTTGGCAAGGAACATGCTCCAGCTTGTTAGACCTTCGTGTGTGCTTTGGCAGCTAAGTCTGTCTCTTAATGAAGACTGAGGGGTTTCGTCTCCTGCTGACTGCCTGCACACAGAGCCATTTAACACATCCCCATTAAACCAAGAGAACAAAATATGAGCTGGCAAGTGGATCAGAGAACACGTTATTCTTTGTCCAAATAATCGCATGCATTATACATGCCACAGCAGAAGACGGTCTCTGGCTGAAGTAAAATCATTTCATACTGTACAAACAGGACAGCTGCAATAAAGAATGTTCACATTCTTAAAGGGAGAGCCCTTAATATTTGAGGGCTCATTCACACTATGTGCATTGAGCAGCGCTTCTCTAAGGGAAAATTCCCTTGCAGAGTGAACAGCCTTTGCATCTAGTTTATACCAACGTGCTGCATTGAAGTCCACTGGGCATAAATTAGAGATGCTGCATTTAAGTGCAACACACTGCGATGCAAAAAAATAAAATAATAAAATACTTTGGCACCTGCAGTAATAAAAAAAAAGGGAAAATAGACAGCAATGCGATGTCAACATGCACTAAATGCAATGCTCATAACGTGAGTCTTCAGCCAGTGTTGTTTAGCTGACAGCAGACTACATCATCCATCACCCTGCCATGTGCTCTGGTAATAAGATCTCGCCATTCTGCATTCATGTCCGCATGTTAATAGTGTCTCACTTCTTTTTTTCTCCATGGATAATGCAGAAGGAGAAGTCAGTCTCCCTTACTTTATAAAATCAAGGGGCATATACCGCGATAATAGTGATGTTAGATGAAGACAAAAATATTCAGTGAAGAAAAAGCTGCGACACATAAACATGCGATATCCATGCAAGGAAAGAATTGTATAAAGGAGAAAGGTCGCGCTAATTAAGAAAATATTCGATTCTCAAAAAACAATCTCTCATTAATATATATGTGCAAAATCTAATGTGCAAACTCACATATCTTAAATAAATATTAAGTGAAAACTAAATCAATAAAAGTAGACAACAAAATGATTGAAAACATTTGCAAAATTAATAAAGTGATTAAATTAATCGTTATGTGAAAAATCCACATTTGGTGTATATCCAGTCCAATTCCACAATGAAAAGAAGAGGAAGGGAAAGTTCGGAATGCAGGTTGAAAAATGGTTCTGCCGCCACCAAGAAAGTGAATGGTAGGTCTATCCTTGGGGTGCACACCAAAGAGTAATGGGGACCCTTACTGGATAAGGTGGACCTCCTATCCGTAGCAAGGTCGTTAGCGCCTGCAGATATAACCCTCTGCGGGGTCTTTGTACCGATCCAGAATATGCGTACCTCCAAAGTTCTTCCTCGCTCATAACGCCTGTTTCTCATCCACTCTACAGAGAAGCTTACTTCCTGTCAGAAAGAGCTAAGATGTTTTTTTTTTTGCGGATCGAGACCAGCCATATGGGAGGATAGAAAAAAAGTAGGGGGCTCGATAGTGCGTTATCCTCAAAAACGATTCAGTTTATTCATAAAAAAGTTTGTACAAAGTTCAAAAAGAAATTTGCCGGTAATAAAAAATACAGCAATTGCCCGTGCGGGGTCACGTATAGCGTAGTGGCGTCAGTGCGTAGCTTAACCCTGACATGTTTCGTTACACGTGATGTTTTCAAAGGGCACGAGTGACGCACTGAGCGTCACCTTAAGTACTCACGGGGAAGCAACCAAGCCTCTTTCCAGTCTGGGTGAAAATAAAACCAACCCTCGTTTTAAGATGTTACCAAAAGGGGAGGTAATTAGGTTGCCTAAACCACACCCTGCCACCCTCCCTCCTTCCAAATCGGGCCTATTGCAACCAAATCGGGCAATAAGAAACCCTTTAAGACATTTCCAGTCACACACACCACCATTCCCAGGGACCACCACACTTTGGAGTTCTGTCTTCCCCTTGTGTTGTCGTGTGGGGGTTTTGCACGCCACAGATGCCGCCACAGCTCCCGGAAAAGAGGCCCTAAGGGGAGCTTCCAGCTCTCATTGTCACACTTTCGCTGCATGATAGTCTGCAACATACACTTCCATGGCCTTATCCTCCAAGACCGACAAAGGGTAAACCCAGCCACAAGGGGGTATGGCACCAGGTTGAAGGCCAATTGCACAAACATACGACCAGTGTGGAGGCAAACTACCGGATTGATGTAAAAAACATTGCTAAAATCACAGTACTCCTCTGGCAGGGAGCAGAGTGAAGAGGTGCACAGGACCCTGGCTACTTTCTGGAAGCATGTCTTACTGCATTGTGGCGACCAGGAGAGAACCTCAGCATGGACCCAACCAAAAGAGGGGTTGTGCCTCTGTAACCAAGGATAAACAATAACCAGTGGAAACTTAGGTGAGGAAATAAATTGGAATTGGATTATCTCATGGTGAAGAGCCCCTACTGCCATGGACAATGGAACAGTCTCATGAGTCACATGGGCAGGCTGTAGAGGTCTCCCGCCAAGAGCCTCAATGGCAAGTGGTGTGTCATGCAGCTGCAACGGAATCGAGTGTTTCAATACAAAGGCAGCATCAATGAACAGGTTTGCAGCCCCAGAGTTGATTAGAGCCTGCATCTTGATCGACGACTCAGCCCAAGAAAGGGTAACCGAAAACCAGGGGCTTATCCTTCTGGATAACTGGGGATAAAACAATGCCACCTAAGGTCTGTCCATAACAGGACCTCAAGGTTTGGGCGTTCCGTGGACGGGTAGGACAAGACTTCAAAAAGTGACCTGCCTGGCCACAATAAAGACACAATCTCTCCCTCCTCCTAAGGGTTCTCTCCTCCGCAGAGAGACGCGTAAAGCCCAAGTGCATGGGTTCATCTTCACAGACTGACTCTGTCTCAAAGAGGCATGGGAGGTGAGGGAGGCAAGGGTGAGACTGCAAAGTTTGGAGACAAATGTACAGGATGCTTCCATTTTTGCTTGGGAGATCTTTTGCTTACATGGGCTACCCAAGGTAATTGTATCTGTTAGGGGTAGTCACGTTGTGTCCCGGTTCTGGCAAGCCTTTTGTGCTCAGTTGGGAATTCAGCTTGCTTTCTCCTCTGCGTATCACCCGCAGTCTAATGGGGCCGCTAAACGAGCCGATTGGTCCTTGGAGCAATTCCTACATTGCTATATTTCTGACTATCATAACAACTGGTCAGACCTCTTACCGTGGGTGGAGTTTGCTCACAATAGTGCCTTGAATTCTGCTTCCCGATTGTCCCCATTTATGGCGAACTATGGTTTCCAACCTTCCATGTTGCCTGACTCATTTGTTCTGCAGAGTATTCCTGTGTTAGAGGAGCATCTCCGTGGTCTTCATTCCACTTGGGCACAAGTACTGGAGGCTTTGCGACATGCTAATGATAGGTACAGACTACATGCTGACTGCAGACACCTGCCTGCGCCTTCCTACCAGGTTGGGGACAAGGTCTGGCTATCATCTCGCAACCTCCGACTTCGTGTTCCCTCTCTGAAGTTGGCACCTCGGTTTATTGGGCCTTTCTGTATTCTTCGCAGGATTAACCCAGTGGCTTACGCATTAGACCTTCATTCTAATATCCGTATCTCAAAAGTATTTCATGTCTCCTTATTAAAACCTTTGGTCTGCAACCGCTTTACAGACTCGGTGCCTCGTCCTCAACCCGTATAGGTTGAACTGTCAGGGCTGGGCTCAGCCCTTCCTTCTCAAAGCTAGCTGCTCAGCTGTCAGCTAATTGCCAGCTCCTATCTCTCCACAGTGTTCACCTTGGTCATATCTCTAGAGACACTCTCCTGTGTTCCTGTTAAAGACTTGCTTGGCTGACATTCCTTCTGGCTTCAGATCCTGCTTGCTGTTCTACTACGCTCCTCTCTGGCTTAATGACATTTTGGCATGTCTTACTATCCGTTCCGGTTCCTGGACTCTGGCTATGTTTTGACTATGTTTACTCTGTTTACCTATTTTTATTATTTTAACAGTACTTCTGTCTCAGTCTGATTCATGGTTTTGACAATATTTTAGGTTGATGCATTTTGTGGGATAAGCCACTTTCTCAGGACCTTGGATCTTACATAGACAGAGTAATCACTCAAAAAATGCATGTCAAATTAACAATATTACAACAGTAGATATCTTTCAAAACATCAATAGATTATACAGTATAATAGGTATCATATATACAAAGTCATTCAAAGAACCTATACCCATCCAAGGAAGTGAGAAAAAAAAAAGACCGCCATGAAGTAAAGGTAAAATGCCAATAAATGTAAGTACCTTAAATTATATTGTAATCCTTCATTCACCACCAATTGAGCAAGAGAGGTATATTGCTCCTGAAAATCAAAAATATACAATGGGAACACAAGTACGTACCGCATTTACCTCAAAATAGGGATACAACATGAAGAACATGCATTCAAAAATCAAACCCCACAAACATTATATCAAAAATGGCCAGGGAAATAAGTATCAGTGGCTAAGGAATAATGGAGATCCAAAGTAAGACATCAGCTCACAGTAAATATTCCAACCAGCAAAGTAACCCCAAAACAAACTCACCATAAAAATGTAAAATCATCAAGCATGCCTTAATGGTGTACAAAATATGACATCACATTCCTCCTACCTCAATAGATATCTCCCAAAGTAGGTGGTATACCCCAGAGGTCGTCCGCATCCCCTGGGCTGCGACCAATGAAAGAATACTAGCCCAGGTGATGTGGGAGGGCTCCTCCCTCACTTTGACCTAAAGCCACAAAAGAGGTCCAATGGCCCTCATTGGGCCTCTTTTGTGGCTTTAGGTCAAAGTAAACGAGGAGCCCTCCCACATCACCTGGGCTTGCGTTCTTTCATTGGTTGCTGCCCGGGGAATGGGGCAGCCTCTGGGAGGTACCACCTACTTTGGGAGATATAAATTGAGGTAGGAGGAATGATTATTATTATGATGCTGATATTTATTTCCCTGGCTGAATTTTAATTTCTTTTTTCTTACTTTGTAGGCACCCTTATCTTCCATAGTGAGTCTTCCCACAGGCCGGTGAGGCTTGTCAGGATCAGTGTACCTTCCTTGCTCAATTCGTGATGAATGTCTCATCCCATATTCAAGAGGATTACAATATCATTTAAAGTACTTTATATTTGGGGCGTGGCCTGACGGAGCATGGTGTAGGACCTGCATGCCCTGAGCTCCACAATTAATCCTGGGAAAATACCTATACCCCCACTCAAAAATCCCCCCATTCAGACAGGCAGCTTGTCTGGGGCCCCTATATACAATCCACCTGATTTCCAGCCCTCCGGCGACCCGATCGGAGCGGCGTCCTCCCGCTCGGCGGCCGCAATTAGGCGAGTCCCCGGCTTCGGCCTACACACGGAGGCCGCGGCCATCTTGGAACACCCGGCCTCGGAACCAGCGCTAGGCCCTGTGCGGGCTGACGCCCTCCTAACCTCCCTGGACACTCCAAACCACCAGCCATCCGCCCACAGAGCAGAGAGGAAACTCTGTTAAAGGGAATCTGCACTCAGGCAAGTCCGCGATTTTGGCCTGTACACAGAGACCGGCGGCCATCTTGGTACACCCGACCCTTAAGCCAGCACTGGGCCCTGTCCTTCTCATCCTGTTATTATTCGCCCTGGCCTACCCTGACTAAATCTTACCAAACACACCTGAGCCTGCTATCATGTCCCCCCCGAAGAGCCAAAAATCAGCCTCAGCAAAGCTTGCACAGTACCGCCGGAACGAAGGAGAGGAGGCGGACGAAGATGGCAGTGCTGAGAGGACAGGAGGAGAGCGTGCGCAGGGAGACACGGACAAACTTCTGGAAGCGATCACACTCTGCAGGACGTCCCTCACCGCCCAGATCGAGGGGGTCAAGATGGACGTGTCTCTGATTAGACAGGATTTCCAGAAAATCCGCGAACGGGTTACAGAGACAGAAACCCGCATCAGCACGGTCGAAGACATCCTCCCGCCATTGCAGGCTGGATCTGAACACATGCAGAGACAGATTAACCAGCTGCTCGCCAAGCAAGACGACATGGAAAATCGTCTGAGGAGGTGTAATCTCCGCTTCATCGGTCTCCCGGAGGGAGCGGAAGGTAAAGACCCGACATCGTTCCTGGAACAACTACTGATAGCCACATACGGTCGGGAGGCCTTCTCCCCCATGCTAGTGGTGGAGAGGGCTCATAGGATGCCTGCTAAACCCCCTCCTCAGGGGGCTCCCCCCCGAACCTTTATTGCAAAACTCTTAAACTACAAAGACCGGGACGCTGCGTTGAGGCTGGCGAGAGAGAAGGGTAACATTCCAGTAGGAAATATAAAGGTGGCAATATTTCCAGACTTCTCGGCCGAAATACAGAAACGCCGACAGAGCTTCATGGAGGCCAAGCGCCGACTGCGTGACCGTCAACTGAAGTATTCCATGCTCTTCCCTGCACGCCTGAGAGTGGAACATGATGGGCGAGTGTCGTTCTTCGAGGATCCTCGTGAAGTCATCTCCTGGCTGGAACGTGGGTCTGCACACGGCAGGGGTGACTGACCTCACGCCAGGTGAACCATATGGTGGGATCCTCCTCCTTCATGTTTCCGCCACTACTCGGATTCCCTAACTATCCATGCCACATTTAAAAATTTTCCCCCTTTTTCTTTTGGATACTTTGAGTGGACTGTCTATATTTTATCACTCCCCTCATGGGAGTTTTTTTTTTTTTTCCCCATACTCCTGAACCTATCCGACACACGGAGCTGTGGAAGTGTGCTGGTCCTACAAGCCGCATGCACAGTGCAGCGAATTTATGCCCCACTAACCACTGGGAATCATGACTATGTGGATGAACAGAGGAACTGGATTGTGCTGCCTCCTTTTTATACCAACTTGCAGGGGCGTGTAACTAGGCCCCATCTTTATCTTCCTCTGCGGGGATTGACCCAATACCACTATGTGATTCAGCGACTAAAATTGTTCCTCATCTGCGCATTATATACACTGTTACTGTTTTTCCCAGATGGTAGTTCAGAGTTGTTAAGGGATCATGCCTACACAAGTTGGGGTGGGTGTAAGGCGGGGAGGGGGGAGGGAGTTGTTAAACAGTTGTTTTTGCAATTTTTAAAGGTGCATATAGTGTCTCATGAACTGACCTCAGGAAAATGTATATGTGCTGCAGGAGTGCTTTATATGGTGTCTAATGTACCTCAGTCCCACTATATACTATACTTCCCATTAGATCCTAAAATGCAGCGAAGTTCAGCTTCACCAACCCTTGGAGCTTACCATCACCAAAACTATAGAAGGAAATGGGACTGGGCAGTAGCTCCTCTTAACACCCTTCAAAGGCATGCGACTATTAAGCACCCAGTATTAATACGCATGACCAGATGCCTCAGTAATACCCAGTGGCTGAAATTTTGCAGCCTCCCTTTTTTCCTTCTTATCCTTCCATCTTTCCTCTTTTTTTCTTACTCATTTTCCACATGTTTACAAGTGATGGAACTCTTGGGTGTCAGTTCACAACTGTTGAGGGATAAGCCCCGCACATGTTGGGGTGAGTGTAGGGCGGGGAGGGGAGAGGGGAATGTTATACAGTTATGTTTTCAATATCTCAGTGCACAAGTGTTATTACAAGAGGGCACCATGACAACAGGTATGTCTCCTAAATGGTTATCACATACATGGTACGATCTATGGCAGTTTCTAATACCACCCATGTCTCGAATACTCCATGAATCTTTAATGGATGATCCTAAGAAAAAAAAAAAAAAAAAAAAAAAAAAAAAAGTACTTTATATTTACTAACTAATATTAACTAATAGTAACTAATATTTATTGGCATTTTACCTTAATCATGGAGGTCTTTTTTTTTCTCTCTCTCTTCCTTGGATGGGTATAGGTTCTATGAATTATTTTTTATATTTGATCTATATTTGTATTATATAATCTCTTGATGTTTTGAAAGATATCCACTGTTATAATATTGTTAAGTTGACATGTATTTTTTTTATATCATGTTAGTGATTACTCTGTCTATGTGAAATACAAGGTCCCGAGGAAGCATCATTCCCTGAAAAGCATTGACCTACAATATATGATCTCTGAGTATTTTAAACTTATGTTCTTTCACTACCTGTAGTGGTAGGATTGGCATCTAATTCGAAATTGTGTACTTTTATGATAAGTTTTTAAACATGCAAATAAAGTTGTAATATTTTTTAAGGAGTTTTTTTGTATTACCGTATATACTCGAGTATAAGCCGAGATTTTCAGCCCTTTTTTTAGGGCTGAAAGTCCCCCCCTCAGCTTATATTCGAGTCCCCGCCGTCTGCCTACATGAACAGCGTGTCATGCAGACAGATGGCAGTTTTCAAAAGCCGCGCCTCCTCCTCCTCCTCGTCTGTGATAGGAGGAACATTAATTTTCCCAGCAGTAAGTCAGTGTGCAGTGTTCCGCCTATCACGGACGTCCTGTCATTCTCATCTCATGGACGAGGATGAGAGGACGTCCGTGATAGGCGGAACACTGCACACTGACTGCTGGGAAAACAGTGTTCCTCCTATGACGGATGAGGAGGAGGAGGAGGCGCGGCTTTTTAAATTTTGGAATGGCGCCTTACACGCTGTTGGGGGACAGAGTGAGACTGCATCGGCTGCAATGGTGGAAGGAAGATCGCACAGGGAGGGACACAGGACACAGGACCCAGGACATGCAGTGCGATGCAGATTGGCGCAGATCGGCACAGGTAGACTGCAATGGGGACATAGGGGGGTCTGTACAGGGGACATGCAGCTGCAGATGGGCATTTGCTGACCCCCTTTTCCACTTACAGTAGCTTCTGCATTTTTCACCATCGGCTTATACACGGGTCAATACGTTTTTCCCAGTTTTTTGTGGTAAATTAGAGGCCTCGGCTTATATTCGGGACGGCCTATACTCGAGTATATACGGTAGATGTGATTATATTCATTGGAGATATATTTAAAGTCCCACCATACATACAATTTCTCCACTTAGCTGAAAAAGCCCCTCCTCCCCTCCTGAAGACTCCTGGGATGTATTACATCATTTGCCTAGGCCTGTAAACCAGGAAGTAACTAAAACAAAAATTGCAAAAAAAAACAGTTGAAAATGTTCCTTTCTATTTACTAATGCTAGCAGCATAAGGATTAAACATAGTCAATGTCAAAGAGGATCTTCACCCTAGGAACAAAAAAATAAAAGTCTGTAGCTGCTAAAAGGACACGTACCTGTCCAAGGATCCAGCACCACCCTCACCCAGGCCAGCTCTTCGCCAGCCTTCGTGTCCCCGGCGGCAGTATCTTTTGTGTGGGAGGCTGACTGTGACTCCTTGTGGGGCATGCGTGCAGTGTATGAGTGGATCTGCAGCCTTCTGGGACCTATGACAAGTCATAAAAGGCTGCGGGGGGGGGGGGGGGGGGGGTGGAGACTTCCGCTTATATTGCCTATAGGCCTCAAAAAAAATGCATGTATCAAAAGCTGTAGAGGAGGGGGGAGGCAGAAAAGTATAACTTCCTCTTTTGGGTGAAGTTCCGCTTTAATTGAGAGAGTGAATTTTTGCTTTATGAAGTGCCCAAGACTAGTCAAAAATAATACAGCTGATATGTAATCTAGTTGTTACAGTCATGTATAGTCATGACTATAGTACAGTCATGTATAATTCCTTAGTTTTTTCAACTGCTGATAATGAACAAATCAGGTGAATTGAGTCCTATATCGGAAAAAACAATGGAGTTGATTTACTAAAGGCAAATACTGTATGTGTTCATCATTTGGAGTGTTCTGCTTGGGGACCTTCAAAATTGAGTATACAATGTCAATGTAACTCCTATGGAAAATAGCCATTTCCCCCTTCTTTAATAGTGTGTAATGTGTCTTTTATACTCTATGATGTGAAAAAAAAGTGTTAGTTATAATTTTAGATTTAATTTCAAGACAAATTATTTACCTATCTTTTTTTTGCCGTTTAAAGTCCCACCCATGAGGGTTTCCCCTTTTTCTCTAGAAATTTGGGGATGTTGGCAACCACCAGCTACAACTTATATATTTACTAAAGGCAAAAAGGCCATTCACTTCACAAGAGACATTGCAGTTTCCAAGGGAATTATCACCAGAGCTTACTGACTGCTAGCTTCCATCATTCAAACATGTGCCAGCAAAAATGCTGTTTTTTATTTTCCTTGTTTATGATTGGGTATTCTTTACAAAGTGAAATTACATCGCCTTCACTAAGCATAGACGGAAAATTCCCTTGCAAAGTGCAACTTCCCTTGCAAAGTGCACAGCCAATTTGTTAATAAATCAACCCCAAGGTGTCTAGCATTACTTAGATAAAGCATAATCTACATGTTTCCAGTTCAGGGAGTTTCTGTATGTCTGTATGTCAGAGTAATGTAGCAGACAGCAGAACAGGAACCATTCATGCAGGAATGCTGAGAGCCTTTACTGAGTACCGGGAGGGAATGTTAAAAGAAAAACAAGAACAGCTAAACATATGGTGGACCGTTAAAATATATTACTGTCTGTTACAGCACTTTTTCTTTTTTTTTGCTCGGATGCAGCAAAAAGTATTTCATTTGCTCAAAATGTGTTATTTTCCCCCCTTTTCATTCAATTGAACAAACACAGGAATTTCATATACTAAAGTTTTTATAATGTACACAAGTTTCTATTTACTGCCAACGCTTAGCAGACAGTTACAATTTTATCAAACTCTGTTCCCCTAAAGCATTGTTAAGATGCAAATGAAAGTGTTTTATAAAATTGTGGGCCTGCTGACTAAACTGTAGCGCTAGATATAAACTGAACTGAATATTCTAACTTTAAATTACAGTGAAAAGAAGCTTGGTGTTGCAGATGAAATAAGAAATCGAATTTATAAAACATGTAGCACCCTCCTAGGTTAGGTGCTACAGGTGCTACTTGCCTTTATTACAGGAACAGAGGTAGCATTTAGTCTGGGTTCACACTGGTACGACATACGCTCCGACATTGGGAGCTCATGTCGCATGACATGTGAAAATCAATGTTTCCCTATAGGAGCTGTCTTAACTGGTCCGACACAAGTCGATCCGACTTTGAAAATGCTCCCTGTACTACTTTGGTCCGACTTTGATCCTACTTCAGCCCATTGACTATCATTGAAGTAGGATCAAAGTCGGATCCTTGTCCTAACCATCCGACTTTGGCATCCGACATTGTGTTATTTCCTGCCCCCTGCTGTAGCCCCTCTCATTGTGTGTTAGTTTTGATTGGTCAAAGATCAAGTTGTACTATCTGAAAAGTCGGATCAAAGTAGTATCCTGTTCATGAAAGTTGGATGGATGTAGGACCAATGTAGGACTGATGTTGCAGAGCAAAGTAGGATGAAAGTCATACTACTGTCATGTAGTATAGTGTGTACCCAGCCTTAGTGAGCATTCCTGAAGCCTACAAACCACTCATCAAGTGCTTTCTCCTGGAACCCATGTAACCTAGGCCAAAGAGTCAGACTCTTGATGTTTGCACTGGCGTATACAACTGTATATTATTGATATAAGTGTAGCACTGTTGTAAATCATCATCTGTTTCTGTTTTTCTGAGATTAAAGTTTCTCTGTAACTTTTGGCTAGATTGATAAATGATTCATACAAAGGTTTGTACACACTGTTTTTTTTTTTCTATCACAAGCTACGTTACTCTCTGCTTTTTTTTTCCATTCTTTTTTTCCTAGTTGCTTTTTTACTGGTTATTTGCCAGAAACCAACAGAATTATCTACGGCATGATGGAGAAAAACACCTGTAAAATAGCAATGCCTAGATGTGAACGGAGCCTAAAGGTTTGGCTAGTTACAACGTTACCTAAACAATCTTTGTACCTATGTACCATTTCCATAAACTTGATTTGCCATTTACAATTTTTTTGTTTTTGTCATTTTGCAATATTGGTAAAAAAGACAACACAAAATATGTAAAACACTCTGATAAACATTTTTATTTTACAGAAATTATGGGACAGTCTTCAGCACAAAAACTTCAGTTACAATATCTTAAAAATAATAGTTGGTACCATCTGTACCCCAATCCCTAATGGTTACATAACAAACACATTACTGGACTGGAGTTGTAAGGTCCTTGTGATAACATTTATTAGAATCCTTTTGGCACAAAATAATCTAAACAGATTTACACATTTTCCTCCTCCACAAGAGACATCCTACATTGCTGTTGCAGTTCCTATAATACCTTTAGTATATATTTATAAACCCACCTAGATACAGTAATATCTACTTTTGAGTCAATATTTTGGTAAAAGAATGAATGTAGGCATCATTTATGAAAGTGTCCAAAAGAAAAGCTAATTGATGGTGGAGTAACCTAGCTGTGGGACAGAAAAAAATGTAGTCTTCAACCACCACAAACATTTTCTACAAGATTTCCCCACATTTTTTCTGCTACAACTTTTATAATGTATGCAAATGATAGACTGCGACCTACCGTCTTCTTGGCTTTTTTTTTTAATTTTTGTAATTTTTTAAAATTTTTATAGTTTATTTTTCGTGTTTTATTTCTTATTTATTTTATATTTGGGTAAAATAAAATTCTTGGATAAAACGTATGAACAATTTAGCACAAAAATATAACATACATTGAAAATTTCTAGTATTAAAAAAAGTACCAATCTCCTTTCCACAACTTTCATAGACCGTTGCAGTCATTGGGATTCTATTTTTCATTATTCAATTACGTGAAATGGAAATTTTTGTAAATGTATTTAAAGGCTTGGGGGCAATGGGTATGTAAAGTTACCATAAGTGTAACGGTACTCACATCCTATAATATCATATTCTGGAGAAAATGGAGGGTGGGGCAACACGATTTTCTTGGTACAGACATCAATGGGCTTATGGGGTAAGTGTTGATTTGGCCACATGTCCCAGCATTCATATCTATTTTTCTATTAAATGCACATTAACTATTGTTATTGGTATTATGTTGCATATATTTTTCATTGTTATACTCAACTCCCTCAATTTTCTCCCAAAGTAGCGGTGTACCACGCAACATGTCGAGACAATCTGACAACATGCACGCTTCTTCCTAGGACTAGCATCCTTGGTGCAAGTGTTTTTTTACTGTGTGGATGTTGTACAGCCATATAGAGGGTTCATTTTGGGTTTGGGTTTTTTATTAGATATTTTGTAATGTCCAACAACTTGTAATAAAATATTGTGATTTTAATTGATTGTAATGTCTCATCTAGTACCAAGAAAATCCTGTTGCCCCACCCTCCGTTTTCGCCAGGAAATGGAAACTGTTGTTGGTTCTAAATTGTAGCACTTGCTTAAAATTAGGTCCTTATTTGTTACTGTTAATAATAATGCATATTTTTATTCTCAGTGACTTTAATAAGTTCCTGACATGTGCACACGTCAATATCAATTAAAGATATTTGGCCAATCTCTTCAGCACAAAATAGCGATCTCACCGAGGCTGTGAAGTGCTTGTGTCCTGGCTGTCATGCTGATTCTGTTGCTTCAATACTTTGAGTCACTGGGTTGAAACAAATGTGCAGATAAGGAGTTCTGGCCCAGCTCTGACATTCCTAATCTGATTTCTTATTTAAGGTCAGTGACTTACTCAGTAATTAAGATAGGACAAGGATGATCACCATAGGGTTTAAAAAGTTTTAGGTTAACCACTTCAGCCCCGGAAGGATTTACCCCATTCCTGACAGATAATTTTTTGCGATTCTGTACTGCGTCGCTTTAACTGACAATTGCGCAGTCGTGCAACGTTGTACCCAAACAAAATTGACGTCCTTTTTTTCTCACAAATAGAGCTTTCTTTTGGTGGTATTTGATCACCTCTGCGTTTTTTATTTTTTGCACTATAAACAAAAAAAAGAGTGACAATTTAAAAAAAAAAAAGCAAAATTTTTTACATTTTGCTATAATAAATATTCCCCAAAAATATCTAAAAAAAAATTTCTTCCACAGTTTAGGCCGATATGTATTCTTCTACATATTTTTGGTAAAAAAAATAACAATAAGTGTATAATGATTGGTTTGCGCAAAAGTTATAGTGTCTACAAAAATAGGGGCTAGATTTATGGCATTTTTATTATTATTATTTTTTTTTACTAGTATTGGCGGCGATCTGCAATTTTTATTGGGACTGCGACATTATGGTGGACACATCTAGCTACAAATAGCCACTGATTACTGTATAAATGACACTGGCAGGGAAGGGGTTAAACATTAGGGGAAGATCAAGGGGTTAAGTGTGTCCTAGGGAGTGATTCTAACTGTGGGGGGGATGGGGGGATGGGATAACTACAATATGACAGAGATCACTGCTCCCGATGACAGGGAGCAGTAGATCCATGTCATGTTGCTAGGCAGAACAGGTAAATGCCTTGTTTACATAGGCATCTCCCCATTCTGCCTCTCCTCGCCGCATTCGAGTCGACATCGAGTTTGCGGAACCTGCGGACACGCTCCTGCAGTGCACAGTGGGCACGCACACGCGCCCGATAGGTGGCAAAGTAAAAGGGACCTACAGGTATGTCCATTTGCCTGCCTGTGCCATTCTGATGATGTATATGTGTGTGCGGCGGTCGGCAAGTGGTTAAAGTGACAGGTTTGATTAAGGCTGCTTTCACACTGAGGCGCTTTACAGAGCCTCTCCTCTCACTCCAGTGGTAAAGCCCAAGTACTTTCACACTGGAGAAGTGCGCTGGCAGGACTCTTTTTTTGCTTTTAACCCTTTTTTGGTCGGGGTTGTCCGGGGTTGTCCAGGGGTTAAAAGCGCCGTGCTAGTGGCCAAGAAGGACCACAAAAACTACGGTAAAGCGCCCCTAAAAATAGCAGCATTTTACCGCCGACGCCCCCAACGCCCCAGTGTGAAAGTAGCCTTAAGGTGACTTATCTAAACCCACTAAAACTCAACTTCCCTGGTGCTCTATTTTATACCAAGTCAGAAATGACAAACATCATATTTCTGTTCTGACAGCTACTTAAAATTCAAATTTTTTTAAGCATTGGGAACAATTTACAAGCCAATTCCACCTGTCTAATTAATTTCACTGTGCCAAACAGAACAGGTAATTAATCAACTTTGCAAGCAGTATTTATTAAATATTATTCCCTTGTGCTTTTGCGGGCTCTCAAAGGGAGCATACATTTTAAACTTTGCTGTTCATAAACTATGCAAAGATCACTGTTATTTTCCCACAGCCATTGATTAGATTCAAACCCATCCTACGAAGACAGTAGTTAAGATAGGACAAGGATGATCACCATAAGGTTCAATTAGCAGATGGATGACCGCACATTATAATTAAGGGCCCATTAGTGTGAAACGTGTCAACACTTGCTCTTACTGTGTGTTATGCTATTCGGACTTTTTAGATTTTTTTAATAAACCTATGGATCTTAGCAACAACAGTATGTGGTCATCCATCTGCTAGATGTTCATGTTCTGCGGTATGAGCTGGACCAGCACCTGTGTCTGTAGGGTGAGAGCAGTGGTTCTCAACCTGGTGGTCGGGACCCCCTTGGGGTCGAATGATGATTTGCCAGGGGTCACCGAGTCCTGGGCTGTTCCTGAAGCCCGACCCGCTCTCCCAGCCTTTTTGTGGCTGTCCAGCAGGGCTGTTCCTGGAGCCTGCGGCCGCCCACTCAGCCTTTTCACAGCCGCCCATTCAGTTCATGGCATGGCTGGGTGGCAGAGACTAGAGGTCAGCTGACTGGTGAGGAATGTGAAGTGGGAAGGGCTGGAGGAGACCCTATCTCCTGATTTCAGAATAGGTGTCACTGCTGCGAGACACCACAAAGTCAGAGACATAGTGAAGCCAGAGACACAGTGAGTAACACTACCTGTGATTATAGTTGCCATTAAAAGTCCTCACTACAGTTCTCAGATCAGCAGATGACCTTGATCAAGAGCACTTAAGTTGGCTGATCAGAACTCCCCCCAGCACTGCCACGGATCCCAACTACCCGCCAGGACTGCCACTCATCCCATTACCCCCACTCACCAAGGAGTAAGAGAAGGAATAAAAATAGAGAATACATGGAAGGGAGAGCAAAAGAGGGGAAGGAACAAAGAAAAAGGGAGAGAAGGAATAAGAGAAAGAACATGAAAAACGGCTAGAGAGAGGGATGGGGAAAAAAACAAGAAATTAGGATAGAGAGAGGGATGGGGAAAAAACAATAAATTAGCATAGAGAGGGATAAAAGGGAAAGAAAGGAGAACAAAGAGAAAGAGTGGTACATCTTAAAATGTACCATAAGGGTTATACTGTAATACTGTACGAGTAAAGGGACTCAGGGAGCGCTAAAGTTCATGTTTTTTGGTGAGGCTATGTGGGGGGTCCTTTCCTCCACTCAGATCTTAGGTTACACACAGCTCTATGCTCTGTGCTGTGTCCCTGGAAGCGGAGAAATACAGTCTAACCTTTGTACTTTGAAAAGCTGTGGAGGACAGGATGCAGATAAACAGGTACAGCTTGTGTAGGCGGATTTATTTCACCACTGTGAGGCTAGTCACTTCAGTGGAATTATGTAAATGTTTATTATCACTTTAAACTACAAGTTCATGCTTACATAAAAATCTGCCCAGCCCCCTTCCTTAATCTTCACAATGCAATCAGGTGTGTACTTACCTCCTGCATTGTTTTTAGCCTAGCCAGTAAAAATTTAGTGCCAGACACTAAGACCCCATAGACATGAATGGAGCATACCCGTACTGCAAGAGCAAGAGTGAGAGGAGGTAAGCACTGACCTCTGGGAACGAGGGGGGGGGGCACTGTATTAAGGAGACCATGCTTGGGAGTTGGGAGAAGGGATGGGCATGGAGGGTTGTATAAATATGAACTTGTTCTATAAATCAAACTTCCACTAGCCTAGCAGAGAAATCAAACATTTGACTTCCTCATGTACTGTTTCTTCTTCTTCAACTGAGCCTGCCCATAATGCCTGTGTTGGTATTCTAGAAAGACAAATTCTAGTTGAGCTACCCTTTATAAACTCCTCTACCGTGCTTAGCGATGTATCTAACCAAAGCAAGAGAGAGGTCCTTCCAGAAATGTATACTACCTTGTCATTTGTCATTCTATGTCCCAGTCTTGTGTGGTCTAACCACCCTGTTTTTTTCTGGGACAGAGGCAGTAGATATGGAGAGCATTAAACTGTTGACGTTACGAGTACACACGAAATGGAAAGAGGGGTTCCTGATATTCAAGAAAGCACTATAATATATATATATATATATATATATATATACAGTGGTGTGAAAAAGTGTTTGCCCCTTCCTCATTTCCTGTTCCTTTGCATGTTTGTCACACTTAAGTGTTTCGGAACATCAAACCAATTTAAACAATAGTCAAGGACAACACAAGTAAACACAAAATGCAATTTGTAAATGAAGGTGTTTATTATTAAAGGTGAAAAAAAATCCAAACCATCATGGCCCTGTGTGAAAAAGTGATTGCCCCCTAAACCTAATAACTGGTTGGGCCACCCTTAGCAGCAACAACTGCAACCAAGCGTTTGCGATAACGTGCAATGAGGCTTTTACAGCGTCCTGGAGGAATTTTGGCCCACTCATCTTTGCAGAATTGTCCTAATTCAGTTACATTAGAGGGTTTTCGAGCATGAACGGCCTTTTTAAGGTCATACCACAACATCTCAATAGGATTCAGGTCAGGACTTTGGCTAGGCCACTCCAAAGTCTTCATTTTGTTTTTCTTCAGCCATTCGGTGGTGGACTTGCTGGTGTGTTTAGGATCATTGTCCTGCTGAAGAACCCAAGTTTGTTTCAGCTTGAGTACACGAACAGATGGTCGGACATTCTCCTTCAGGATCTCTTGGTAGACAGCAGAATTCATAGTTCCTTTTATCACGGCAAGTCTTCCAGGTCCTGAAGCAGCAAAACAGCCCAAGACCATCACACTACCACCACCATATTTTACTGTTGGTATAATGTTCTTTTTCTGAAATGCAGTGTTCCTTCTACGCCAGATATACTTGGACACACACCTTCCAAAGAGTTCCACTTTTGTCTCATCGGTACACAGAATGTTGTCCCAAAAGTCTTGGGGATCATCAAGATGTGTTGTGGAGAAATTGAGACGAGCTTTGATGTTCTTTTTGCTCAGCAGTGGTTTTCTCCTTGGAACTCTGCCATGCAGGCCATTTTTGCCCAGTCTTTTCCTGATGGTGGAGGCATGAACGCTGACCTTAACTGAGGCAAGTGAGGCCTGCAGTTCCTTGGACGTTGTTGTGGGGTCTTTTGTGACCTCTTGGATGAGTCGTCGCTGCGCTCTTGGGGTAATTTTGGGCGGCCGGCCACTCCTGGGAAGGTTCACCACTGTTCCATGTCTTCGCCATTTGTGGATAATGGCTCTCACTGTGGTTTGCTGGATTCCCAAAGCTTTGGAAATGGCTTTATAACCCTTTCCAGACTGATAGATCTCAATTACTTTCTTTCTCAATTGTTCCTGAATTTCTTTGGGTCTCGGCATGATGTGTAGCTTTTAAGGATCTTCTGGTGGACCTTACTGTGTCAAGCAGCTCCTATTTAAGTGATGCCTTGATTGTGAACAGGTGTGGCAATAATCAGGCCTGGGTGTGGCTAGAGAAATTGAACTCAGGTGTGGACAACCACAGTTATAGTATGTTTTAACAAGGGGGGCAATCACTTTTTCACACAGGGCCATGATGGTTTGGATTTTTTTTCACCTTTAATAATAAACACCTTCATTTACAAATTGCATTTTGTGTTTACTTGTGTTGTCCTTGACTATTGTTTAAATTGGTTTGATGTTCCGAAACACTTAAGTGTGACAAACATGCAAAGGAACAGGAAATGAGGAAGGGGGCAAACACTTTTTCACACCACTGTATACTCTGCCCTGCTGGAGCTAATCCATAACCAAACTATTCACAAATTGGAGTGGATTTACTAAAATCAAATAAACTGTGCACTTTGCAAGTGCAGTTGGACTCTTATTTTCTAAGTAAATGTTAATGTGGTATGGCTTCGCTTTGTAAAGAATGTCCAGTCAAGTTCAAAGAAAACTAAAACAGCAGTTTTGCCTGGATAGTGGAAATCAGCAGAGCTTTACCACGTTTACTAAGCTCTGGGGAAAAGGAGTGCATTTGCACTTGCAAAATGCAGTTTATTTGCCTTTAGTAAATCAACCCCAGTGCCTCTAAATATATGCATGTTAACAGGTAATTTCATGTCATTGATTCGACCTTTCAAGGCTTTGTGTAAGATGGAGGGGAGAGGAGAGAGGGTAAAGGAGAGGAAAGAAGTTGAGTTTGAGTATTATGTATCTGTTTGAAGGTAGGACTAAGACAACCATAATACTATTTTCTATAGCCACTATATCCCCCGGAAGATTTACCCCCCTAACCAGGCCATTTATTTGCTATACGGCACTGTGTTACTTTAACTCCCCTGGCAGTATTCCCGAGTCTGGCTCGGGGTGGAACTTCAGTATCATAAGCGGTAACCCCGAGCCTCGGGCTCGCATTGCAGGATACAGGGAGACTTACTTATATCGTTCCCTGGATCCTGCGATGTCTGCCCGCTGTGTGTGCGAGCTGTCTCCTCGCTTGATTCACACAGTGCCGAGTGCCGCTGAGCTCCGTTCCCTGCGACGTTACGACGCACGTGAGCGGAGATCAGCGCCAAATTCAAAAAAGTAAAAGCACACAAAACACATACAGTATACTGTAATCTTACAGATCTTACAGATTACAGTACTGTATAAAAAAAAAATACACATCCCCTTTGTCCCTAGTGGTCTGTCCAGTGCCCTGCATGTAGTTTTATATTATAAATACAGTTTTTTTCTGCCTGGAATTTGGAGATTGTCTATAGCAACCAAAAAGTGTCCCTTTATGTCAAAAGTGATTTTAGACCAGCTAGAAAACAGCGATAATAAATTAGAATCACTTGCAGAATTGAGCGATAGCGATTTGTGGGGAAATTTGTCATCAAACACTAAATCTAATGACAGCGACAATTCTGCAACTGAGCAAATTTCAGTGTTTTTGATTTGATAAAATTATTTAATAATTTTTATAGTTATTTATTATATTTTAATTTATGATTTTGTGTTTATCATACCCGGGATGTCTACTAGACTCTGGTTCGGACAGATTTAAGTGAGTTATTCCTAAGAATTGCAGGCCTACAATATAAAACGCCAAATTTCCATGCAAAATAATTGTACCGCTTTCAGCACCTAAAACCAGAAAGAATCATACCGCCAGGGAGGTTAACTGACAATTGCGCGGTCATGCAACATTGTTGTACACAAATTAAATTTATATAAATTTTTTCCCACAAATATAGCTTTCTTTTAGTGGTATTTGATCATCACTGTTTTTCTCCTTTTTTGCACTATAAACAATTTTTTTTTTTTTTTTTGGAAAAAACCCAATGTTTTTTACATTCTGCTATAAAAAATATCCAATAAAAACATTAAAAAAATTGAATTTTCTCAAAAATCTAGGCCAATATGTATTCTGCTTCATATTTTTGGTAAAAACATCTAGAGCGATCAAAGGGTTAAATGTGTGCCTAACCAGTGTTTATGTGTGTACTGTGTGTTGCTTTCACTAATGGATGTGATGGCACATCCCCGCTGACAGGGCGGAGCTCTGTATTGTTTATATAGACAGAACTCTATCCTGTCTTCCTCCTTGCCGATCAGCGGGTGTCGGTGGTCATCCATTGGCCGTCACCCGCTGATCAACTTGTGCTGTGACTAATCACAAAATGGCTGGCGCACGCGCACATTTGCTACTGCTACCCGTAAAAGCAGAGTGATGTATATATACATGATTCTGTACAGCCGGCTCGTACTGTAGCAGTAAAGCTACAGTGCACCGTCCCCTAAGTTGATATTGTATACTTGGGTCATTATAGGAGATACAGATGATAAATGTGTGGTTGGTTTACTTTTTCAGTTGTGTATCACAGTTAATGGCTAGTCAACTGAACCATGTTCAATAGCAAAGATTTGGGGGATGAACTGGAAACCTAACTGATGTTAGTTGGCACATGACTAGTGTCATGGCAGACCACGAGCAAGGGGTATCTTTTAGTGACCATACTCTGGTACAGATTACAGCCATCAAAGTATGTAATGAATACAGTATGGAAATTGTGATACCAGTGAAATATGTATTTGTAAAGCCTTGTAGCAATTACCCTGTTTCCCCAAAAATAAGACCTAGCGTGATTGTCGGTGATGGCTGCAATATAAGCCCTACCCCCAAATAAGCCCTAGTTAAAGTCCTTGTAGGTCTTATTTTCAGGGCAGGGCTTATTTTTGGGGAAACAGGGTAGGGCTTATTTGGGGGGTGGGGCTTATATGGCAGCCATCACCGACAATCACGCTAGGTCTTATTTTCGGGGAAACAGGGTATGTATCTTCTTTATGTTTATTGCAGAATTAGTCGTAACTACACTCCTGAAGAAGCAGAATTACGTGTCGGGAGAGCTCATTCCACCGCCATATTGACACACTTGAAATCTATACTATATGTTGAGTCTTATGACTATATGACAGAATGTATCAATAACAAAATGGCTAATGGGTGCTGGAGGGGGGAAATCCTTGATAGTACATGCCGTATAACTGTTATTCTGAGCAATAAAGTTTTTTTAAGGTGACGCTAATAAACGTTGATTTATTTTTATATACAGTATATAATATCATGTGGGTACATACATGTATTTGCCAGTCCAATGCCCAGTCTTCATTGGCAATGGAAAGTAGGGGATCTTGCACTGGACTGTTAAATGGTTAGTGTAAGGCTTAGCACTAGTGGAGCATGATGTCCAGTGATGTCCCATGATGTCCAGTGTCAATTTGGAAAAAAGTCAAGGCCCTGTATATAGTCTGAACCTGGGATCCAGGAACCTTCCAAGGCACACAGGAATTAACACAGGTGATTGGTGCCTGCATTTTACCAATATTTCTAGCTTTACACTTTGTAGGACCTTACATCTTTGCTTAAACTGAGAACTTTCAGAAATCCATTCCTTTAGATATAGCATTAATGTTTTACTGGTGTTTTACTTTTGTGTGTATATGTGAAATGGTTTCTTTAAGAGCTTGTACAGGTATAAGGTAGCAAGATCAACAATACCACTTACAAAGCTGCTTTTTTAACTGCCCCATCTTAAATTAGGTAATTGAGATTCGATGGGTTAATATAATAGGTTAGTGAAAAATAAGACCTATATATACCAAATCCTAATTTTGCTTTAAAATACAAAATTCCTATAATGAATAGTATACACAAATTTCCAAAAAGTACAAATATAATACTAAATACAACAAAATGAAATGACAATACATTCAATTAAACTGGGTTTTTGTGAGGAATGAACCTTTCTTTGGAGTCTATTTGTACAAATACAGAAAGCCAGGATGTACGAATACGTTGAAAGCCTGAGATCTCAATTTTCTTCTATATCTACTCATTAAAAAATAAGCTGCAAAAAGAAATCCAAGGACACCATAGTATTCTGCAGCCTATGAACTACAATGTTTAGCAAAAATAATATACTCTTTTCTAAGAAACATGAATCTGTAAATCCATATTAATAATATACAGTACACGTGGAGACACCAGTGTTCATAGAAGCCTCTTGTTTTATAAATAAAGCACTAGCAATTCAAAATTTGTCTTTTTTCCATTCACTGGCAGGAGGTCTTTTCCACAGGTAATGTTTTTACATAGTATTTTACATAGTTACGCAATATAAAAGTCCAGTATGTTCACCTTGTTTGTCCGAGTAGAATTCCTAAATAGTTTAAACAATTTCATAGCTCTTAAACTGCTTTCCAAATCTCCATGATAAATCCTGTCCCCTGCACTAAGCTTCACCCCTCAGGAGCATGACTGGAGTGTCTCTTAGATGCAGCTGAGAAGACCTGAGGTCTTCAATGTCACCATTAGAAGTTATCACCTGAAATGAGCCTTATGGTTCTGTCTGTGACTGGCTTATAAACACTAAATTGCCTGACCATCATACCTACATGACATGGCCAAAATTATGTGGACACCTGTTAATGCTACAGTATACAAAGACATTTTAGACCAGTTATTCTCAACCAAGGTTCTGTGGAACCCTAGGGTTCCTCCAGAGGTTGCTAGGGGTTCCTTCAGTATTGGGCCATTTCTGCCTCTCAGATAAGTTCCCACCGACACCATTGATCTTTTTAGCTATCTGTAAGGAGGTAATTATTCCCAATGACCACAAGTGTGAGAACCATTCTTCCCACTGACCATCACACTAATATATCATGAGTTGTAGATTTCTATTTTTAGCAGGGGTTCCCTGAGACTGGATAACTGTTTCAAGGGTTCCACTGTGTTGAAAAGGTTGAGAAAGGCTGTTTTAGACTATTGGGCACTTCCAACCTCGTGTCTACATTTTAGGAGAAGTCCCTTTTTTGTTCTAGTATGGCCGTCATCCTGTGCACAAAGCCATCTCCATAAAGACATGGTTGGATGAGTTTGGCGAGAAGGAACTCAAGTGGCTTACAGAAAACCCTGACCTTAACCCTATTGAACACCTTTGGGAAGAATTGGAATGCTGACTGCAAGCCAGGTCTTCTCATCCAACATCAGTACATACCCACCTAAATGCTCTTTTGCCTAAATAGTCACAATTTTCATTTGTCTTCTTCCCAGAAGAGTGGAGGCTGTTACAGCTGCAAAAGTGTGTGTGTGTATGTGTGTGGGGGGTAGGGGGCAACTTTATATTTAATGCCCGTTCAGTTAAGTTTTAGCATCAAGACTATACAGGTGTGATAGTTAAATGACTACAAACTTTAGCCATACAGTGTAATGGATGCTGCTGAACATTTGCAGATCACAGCAATACCGACAAAACTCTTCTTACACCAAAACTATCCCAGTTTACGGATATCAAGATGTACTGGCCTTAGGCAATGAGATCAGTGCTATACAGCAACAACTATTTTGGCCATAGAATAGGACTTAGCCATTGTACATGTTTTGAACTAGTATAAAAAATTCAGATATATATCTAAAACATATTGAAGATTTTTGTATGTAATTTCTATACTATATAATGTATAATATCCACAGAAGGGTCTTTTCTTACCCATTTCCTGGGCTTTATCTAAACATTGAACTATGAATTTTCCCAAGTTTCCACAGCGTTGGGACATGTGGAAAGTGATATTGCAAATAACAATAAAGAACACTAATTCTCCAAGAGAACCACTGTGTTTATGGCAAGGTGTCAACCTACAAACGGTGCAAACATTAGGGTGAAGGCTTTTCTTGTGTTATTATTGTTAGGAGCAATAAAATAAAGATTTTTTATTACATTCTGCAAATTGTTCCAAGGTCCTTCAACGTCTGAAAAATAGTACAAATAGTCCATATAAAAAATAATCCAGCTGTTTTATCTAATTTATGTTTTAGTTAGTGTATATATACACACACCATATACAATAAACTGTATATATATATATAATATATAAATATATATATATATATATATATATATATATATATATACACACAACACATAAAGCAGTTACCTCAGAATTTTATATTTAGGTAATCAAGAGAACTAGTAATCTTTTAAACAACAGGTCAGAGATCTCAGTGACATACCATTGTACACACTATATTGTCAAAAGTATTGGGACACCTGCCTTTACACGCACATGAACTTTAATGGCATCCCAGACTTATTTCGTAGGGTTCAATATTGAGTTGGCCCACCTTAGTCCTGACCTAAACCCAATAGAACACCTTTGGGATAAATTAGAGCAGAGACTGCCTTCTCTCCACCATCAGTGCCTGACCTCACAAATGCGCTTCTTGAAGAATGGTCAAACATTCCCATAGACACACTCCTAAACCTTGTGGACAACCTTCCCAGAGTTTAAGCTGTTATAGCTGCAAAGGGTGGGCCAACTCAATATTGAACCCTACAGACGAAGACCGGGATGCCATTAAAATTCATGCGTGTATAAAGGCAGGCATCCCGATACTTTTGGTAATATAGTGTAGTTGAAAACCATACTCCATGCACCTCTGTACATTGTTACACCGCTGTCCATTGTGGTTTTACCCTAATCTGTAGAAGAACGAACACTGGAACATATTCACCATTATATACATTTAGAAAGGACTTACCTAGACGTTACATTTTTGGTTTTGGGTTTAATATTACTTTAATTTCAGTTTTTTAGGGTTTTAGGCTTTCAACAAATCCAATCCAACCATTTTCAGAACAGATTAGATCAGATTAGATCAGATGAAATGTCAGTTAGCCAAGATATATAACGCCAGCAGCCTACAGAATTGTATTTCGCGCAGAAACCTTTTGGTGCCATTGGTATGTTGTGTTTTCCTAACAGTATGGAATAATACATTTTTAAATGGAATATTAACACTGCAATCTAGTCAGGCTGCGAAACAATCAGTTCAAGTACAATTGTGACAATATAAAGGATTTGTAATTCTGTGCTGCCAGTCTTGGGATCCAGGCACTCTCACTCATTACAGCAGTGGCAAAGCAAGGTCAAGAACATATCTCCAGCCTGCTGTTTGAATAACAAAAAGTAGCAGCATATTAATGAGGCATCATTTACTTTTCTCCCATCAGCACATGTATGCAGGACCCCTGCTTGGCTCTTAGTGCTGCTCCTCACTCTTCCAGTGAGAGTGCTGCTGTACAGGGGATTTCAAGAGGCTAATATTAAGAATCATATAATTACAATATGCAATAAAGATATGTTTCATTTCTATTAAACAGAAAAAAAAAATATCTGTTTAGGACTATTGCAAGGAGCAAAAAAATAAATGATAACATATTGCTATTGAATTTTATGGTGATAGTAACTTGTGTGACCGGCATTAGTTGTGACCTACTCAACTGTCATTCACCATCTCAGAACATCAATGTGAAACGCTTCTTAATCCTTGCTTGACATGAAAAGTGGGCAGATGTTATGGCATGGATTATAAGGATGTAAAGAGGTGGAGTTTAATATCACCCTTTAAAAATATGCAATATGTTCTTAATATATATTAAAAAAAGGTGTCTTCCCTACCTACCTCTTTGAGCACTTTAATGGGACTCTGCCAGTGTTATAAAAACTTCAAAATAAGGTCTCCTTGTAAAGAAAAGACTTAATACTTACCTGTCCCACAGCTGATCTTTGCTCTCTTTAAGAGCTAAAGCTTGTTAAAAAAAAATACAAATACAACTTTGGCAACATTTTGAAACTGTTGGATGCTCTGTTTCCCACTGCACTTGGTTGTCCAGTGATTTGATTCATTGGCACCTATGTCACAACAGGGCACTGTAGTGATGTACTGCAGCAGACAAACCACAGTGCCTAGGGGGATTATGCACCTGACCCTTCTGAAAGTGTAATGGATGCTGAAGACTCTTCATTAAGCTTTAGTTCTTTAAAAGAGTGAAGATCAATGGTAATCTGCAGTGGGGCAGGTATGTATTACTGTGTGTCTAAACTCAAGAACAAAAATGTAATCTATTGCAGCTTACAAGTCCTTTAATGTGGTGACTGCATTCACTTTTTCGTGCTTTTGCATAGCTCCCAACTGTCCCTGATTTCAAGGGACTGACCCTGATTTGGAGCAATGTCCCTCTGTCCCTCATTCCTCCTCATTTGTCCCTCATTTTGGTCTGATCTATATAGATGTATATAAAATGCACTTTTTATCTATCAAAACGTGTTTTCCATCACTAAACCTTTCATCTGATTTCTAAATTGCAGCATTTGTAAATTCCAAAAGCCAATATAAAGGAATAGTAGTGGTAAAAAAAGCACTTGTGGGTTTAACCAATCTTGTTTTTTTGTGCAATTCTCCTTCTCCTCCTTTGTCCCTCATTCCAATCTCAAAAAGTTGGGAGTTATGCTTTTGTCCTATACTAGCATACCCCACTTTTAAGTACACAATAGTGTTTATTTACTAAAACTGGAAAGTGCAAAATCAGGCTCACTTCTGCATAGAAACCAAGGAGATTCCATGTTTTATTACCAAAGCTTAACCCCCCTGGCGGTATTCCCGAGTCTGGCTCTGGGCGGGAACTTCAGTATCAAAAGCGGCAACCCCTCAGGCTTGCATTGCAGGATACAGGGGGAAGTTACTTACCTTGTCCCCTGGATCCTGCAATGTTTCCCCGCTGTGTGTGCGAGCCATCTGCTTGCTCGATTCACACAGTGCCGAGTGCCGCTGATCTCCATTCCCTGCGACGTTACGACGCACGGGAGCGGAGTGTCCCTTTATGTCAAAAGTGGTTTTAGACCAGCTAGAAAACAGCGATAATAAATTAAAATCACAATTCATCATCAAACACTAAATTTAATGACATCGACTATACTGCAACTGAGCAAATTTCAGTGTTTTTGATTTGATTACATTATTGAATAATTTTTATATATATTTTTATTATATTATAATTTATGATTTTGTGTTTCAAACTTTATCATACCCGGGATGTCTACTAGACTCTTGTTTGGACAGATTTAAGTGAGTTATTCATAAGAATTGCATGCCTACAATATAAAAACGCCAAATTTCCATGCAAAATAATTGTACCGCTTTTGGTACAAAATTCCAGACATAATTATACCGCCAGGGAGGTTAATTGAACAACCTGCGGTTAGAAGCTCATTGGTTTCTATGCAGAAGTGAGCCTGATTTTGCACTTTCCAGCTTTAGTAAATAAACCCCATTCTGTACTTAAAAGTGGGGTATGCCTGTATTTTCCAAAAAAGAGGCTTTTTTTTGGACTTGATTATTATTATTATTATGTGAGCAAATAAAGAAATTATCATTGAAGATATTACCGTGTTGCCGGCTATCTTCTTGTTTGGATTTGAACTTCAAAGTTTAACAGAAACTCTTGCCCGTGTACTGGTGTTCTTCATTCCACAACTGACCAAAGGCTGAGTGCAGCTCTTTCTTTTTCCTCTTATTTTTACAGTGATCTTGTGAGTTACACACTTCATGTCCTAGGAGGACAACGCTCACTCACTCTACTGTATCTAGGATAAAGCAACGTTGCCACCATAGGCCGCTCTCCTCATTTGTACTGCAAACACTTTCCTATCTCCTTAACAAAAGGTGAAGGAGTTCTGTAGTCCACAAAAGAGAACTGAAAAGGCTGATCATATTGTGTTAGATTTCAGTTCAGTGGACAGGTTCTGGCAGGAAGGTATCTTCTGTAATTGCACAATTAGATAAGATTAGGGACTAATTAGGCACTGCGCAGAATAAACTATAAATATACAAATTTATTGATAAAACAAATTCAATAAAACTATGATACAAAATCAACAGCTGATCATCCACAAAGGTATATTTACAAAGACCATCCTAACATCTATGGGTGATACAGACAAATATATTAGGTAAATACCAGGGGAAGTCCCCAGGATCCTACAATGATGAACTATAACAGCCACAGAGAAGAGGCTGTTATAGTCCGTCATTGTAGGATACTGGGGACTTCCCCCGTTATTTACCAAATATATTTGTGTCTATAACTTTTTGGATGAGGCCCAAGTCTATCATTATACAGCATCCATGGGTGATAATCACCACATGTGAATAGATAAACCCCAACTTGTTAAAAATTTTCAAAAAATCTTCATCAGGGGAAGATGATGGTCAATCTGGAATGTGATATATAAAATATTATATAAGAAATATAATAATATTCTCATTCAGAAATTGAAAAGCAATGGTTATCATGACATTATGTGAAACTTACAGCATATACATATAGTCCACAGTAAAATACAGCTGAAAGTCCCAAAGGGTTGATTTGCTAAAACTGGAGAGTGCAAAAATCTTGTGCAGATGTTCATGGTAGTCAATCAGCTTCCAGTTTTTATTTTGATTTTTTGTCAAAGCTTAATTGAACAAGCTGAAGTTAGAAGCTAATTGTCTACTATGCACAGCTGCACCAGATTTTGCACCCTCCAGTTTTAGTACATCAGCCCCAATGTGTCAATGAAGCACAATCCCACAAAGGAGTGTTTGGCCAGGGGAGAACAAAGGGGTGCTCACAGGACTTTCCTGTACAGAATGCCATAATTTTACTTTATATTAGTCAATAGAGCAAAATAGACTAGAATAACATTCTACATAGAGCTTACCACTACATGGGATCCAGAAAGACAAAGCAAGCCCAATTTACAACATATTCATATATATGGATTTCTATATGAAAGGGGCATAGTAGAAAAGGGGCATAAATAAAAATAAGCTCCTAATAGGGACCAATAGATTCCAGATCAAGCATCATCTCCCCCTGATAAAGATTTTTTGAAAAATTCAAGCAGGGTTTATCTATTCACATGTGGTTATTATCACCCATAGGTGTTAGAAAGGTCTCTGTAAATATATGTTTGTGGATGATCCGCTGTTGGTTTTATATGATGGTTTTAATGAATTTGTATGATCAATAAATTTGTATTTTTATAATGATTTGTGTGAAGTACCTAAACAGTCCCTAATCTTATCTAATTGTGATGAATCTACATATGGGATGTGGCACTTAGCATGGTCAGACTTATATAATTTTGGGTATGTTCTGTACTTGTGGAGAATGTAACCTGAAAAACAAAACCAATGCAGTTACTTCATCTAACGACCGGTAAGCTGAAATATATCATTTTTTCATTCTTGGGTTTAGATATACTTTACATTTTTTCTTTGCAAGGAGACCTTATTTTAACATTACTCCAGCGAAAGAGGCACCTTAATGCCCAAAGTGCTGAAACTTTGTCCAGAGCTGTGTTAGAGACGTCAGGAGGCTTCTTAGTTTGTTCTGTGCAAGCAATAGTCATTTTCAGTGTCCAAAGAGCTGTTGTAGCCAGATGAAGGATACAGTTCTCTCTTCAGTATCCTGTTGACAATGTTGAGTAGGACTTTCTTGTACTGCTGACGGAGAAGGGAATAAACAAACGGATCAGCCGCAGCTTTACTGTATGCAAGGCACTTGCTTGCCATACCCCAGTAGTTGTTTATTTTTACATACGGAAGAAGCTCTATCAACCTAGAGAGAACAAGAGAGCAGAAAATAAGGTATTTTGGTCAAAGACATGCATGACTTAGGCATAGTCAGCTCTGAGCTAAAAAAAATTAGTACTTTCTAACCATTCTTATAGTATTAAAAATTTACCCAGCGTGTGAGTCATTTCATGCACAGTTACACATACTAAGAAATGAAAGGGATTTACATATTAGCATTCGCAAAAAAGTACAGAGAATAGCACAAGGTGACAGAACATTTAAAAATTCCTCACTAATCTTTATTTAAGGGAAATTATACCATATTAAGAATGCATAAGTCACTTTTTTCCATTAAAAGTTTATCTCTCACTAGGAATAACATTCTTTGACAGAATAAAAAAAAACTGGTAGTAGCTGTAGAGACCCTGCCATAAGCAATAGTGTCCCGATTCTAATTTAGTGTTGCTGCCTGGGCTGTAGTCAGTGTTAATTTTATTGACGAAATTAAACTAAAATACAATTCAAATTGACGAAAAGTCAATTGGCGGAAACTATGACGAAAATCAATTCCAATTTTTGTCAACAAATGAAATGAAACAAAAATGTGAGGGAGGGACATTCACCCACCTGAACTTCTGTTTTTCTGTCTGTTAAAGCCCCCTGATTTTATTGGCAAGCTGTATTCCCTGAGAGACGCAGGCTCCCTGGTTAATGCATGCCAATATTCTGTTTGCTTTGTTAGCAGCAGTTTGGCATTGCATGCAATGCTAAGCCTATCATCTACTAGGACCCCCAGGTCTTTTTCCATCCTTGATTCCCCCAGTGGTTACCCCCTCCAGTGAGTAGATTACATTCATATTTTTGCCACCCAAATGCATTATTTTACATTTTTCCACCTCATTTGCCATGTACAGTAGTTGCCCACCCTATTCATTTGTTCAGATCTACTTGCAAGGTTTCCACATCCTTTGGAGAAGTTATTGCCCGTATCATCCGCAAATACAGAGATTGAGCTGTTCACCCCATCCTCCAGGTCGTTTATGAATAAATGAAATAGAATTGGTCAGGACAGAGGACAGAACCCTGGGGGACCCCACTTTCCATCTCTGACCATTCCTCCAAAATAAAGTGACAATTTTGAAAAAAATTCAATATTTTTTACTTTTTGCTATAATAAATATCCCCAAAAAATATATAATTTTTTTTTTCTCAGTTTAGGCCGATACGTATTCTTCTACATATTTTTGGTAAAAAAAAATCGCAATTAGCGATTATTGATTGATTTGCGCAAAAGTTATAGCGTTTACAAAATAGGGGATAGTTTTATAGCATTTTTATTAATATTTTTTTTACTAGTAATGGCGGCGATCAGCGATTTTTATTGTGACTGCGACATTATGGCGGACACATCAGACATTTTTGACACATTTTTGGGACCATTATCATTTATACAAAAATCAGTGCTATTTAACCTCCCTGGCGGTATGATTCTGGCTGGAATTTTGTGCTGAAAGCGGTACAATTATTTTGCATGGAAATTTGGCGTTTTTATATTGTAGGCATGCAATTCTTATGAATAACTCACTTAAATCTGTCCGAACCAGAGTCTAGTAGACATCCCAGGTATGATAAAGTTTGAAACACAAAATCATAAATTATAATATAATAAAAATATATATAAAAATGATTCAATAATGTAATCAAATCAAAAACACTGAAATTTGCTCAGTTGCAGAATAGTCGCTGTCATTAAATTTATTGTTTGATGATTAATTGTGATTCTAATTTTTTATCGGTGTTTTCTAGCTGGTCTAAAACCACTTTTGACATAAAGGGACACTTTTTGGTTGCTATGGACAATCTCCAGTTTCCAGGCAGAAAAAAAAATCTTTTTATTATATAAAATGACATGCAGGGCACTGGGCAGACCACTAGGGACAAAGGGGATGTGTATTTTTTGTATACACTACTGTAATCTGTAAGATTACAGTACTGTATGTGTGTTGTGTTTTTAAACTTTTTTGAATTTGGCGCCGATCTCCGCTCCCGTGCGTCGGAACGTCGCAGGGAACGGAGATCAGCGGCACTCGGGCACTGTGTGAATCGAGCGAGCGGACGGCTCGCACACACAGCGGGGAGACATCGCAGGATCCAGGGGAAAAGGTAAGTAACTTCCCCCCTGTATCCTGCAATGCAGCCCGAGTCTGGCTCGGGGTTACCGCTCCTAGCAGAAAAAACTGAACCCGAGCCAGACTCGGGATTACCGCCTAGGAGGTTAAATGCACTGATTCCTATGTAAATGACACTGGCACTGAAGGAGTTAACCACTAGGGGGCAGGGAGGAGTTATTTTGATGTGTGTGTTTTTTTTTTACAGTAGGGGGCGTGGCTGACGTCTGACGTCACTGATCGGCTTTCCCGATGACAGGGAACAGCCGATCAGTGACAGGCAGTGTAGGAAGCACGGGGAGAGGTTTGTTTACACAGACCTCTCCCCGTTCTTCAGCTCTGTGACCCGATCGCGGGACACCAGTCTATTTCTAATTCTAGAAAAAATAGAAGCTAACACCGCGCTCATCCCTAAATGTGACAAATAGTGAGTACTATATGAATATACGTGCATAGAAATATATGTATATGCATGTATCAAAATACAAATGAAATAATCATAGCAGCAGCTAATAAATGTGAGATAGACACATGAACCAAAAATATACAGTGAAAAAAGCCGCGCTGGAGTGATAATATGAACTAAATCACATGAAAAACATTTGAATGGTAATTAGTGAAAATTAAGAATATTGAAACCACTTGGATAATAATTAATGAAAAATAAAAAAATAAAAAATACTAAAAAAAATCTGCGTGAACAAATTAATCATACAATAAAGTCCAATTCAAAGTGTAAAGTGATAGTGACACAAAAATAATAATTGGAATGAAAATATTAAAAAATCTGTGTGATCAGATAAATCATACAATAAAGTCCAATTCAAATGAAAGTGATGGTGACACAAAAAAAAATAGTGACATGTAGTTTCCAAAAACGTGAATATGGAAAATCCACCAAGTGATCTTAATCCACCACCGTTCTAATATATGCTTACCAGAGGGCAAGCTTTAGTAAGCCTGTAACTCGAGAGCCATCAAGGTATAGCCAAAACCACTAGGTGTCGCCTCTAGGACTCGTGCTTAACTGATGATGACAGCCGAAAATCCTGGATGGGGCAAATCTCCTTTGTGGGGTGTGAATGGGATCGAACTCCTCCAAAAATTTCAAGCCAGGGGATCATGCACTCTCATCATGTGAATAAAAAATGAGGGATGCTCCCATAGTGTAAAACCATATGTAAAATTTATTGCATCAAAATAAAAGTTCTACTTACATCAATGGAAAGAAATGCTCGCAGAATACATGTAAGAAAAAAACGCCGGCCGGCTAGCAGAACACCCGCTCACAGTGCGGAACGTGATGACGTCAGTGCGTCAGCCTCCCTACGTCCGTTTCGACCAATCGTCGTCATCTGTTTTTTTTTTTTTTTTATTATTATTTAATATTATTTCGGGCGAATATATTTTGGCTCCAAATCGGGCCCTTGGCTCGTTCGCTTTAGTCAGCCTCCATAAGCATATTCACTTCTTCCCCCTCCCCCCCAAACCCATCCCATCCCCCCCCCTCCCCCCCCGGGCCCGACCAGCTTTTGGTTATTCTCCTTGGTGTAAGAAAAAATAAGAAGAAATAAGGACCTACATAAATAAATAAGCATTTAGGCACATACAAGGTGTTCCCTCTGGCTCCATGTTTTTTTGAAAGCCCGCCATCCTTCCCATTTGTCTGGTTTTTCCTGTACCTGCCCCTTATCGTCCTGTCTCCTTTCCATAGTGTATATCCTTTCTACCTCGTCTACCCAATCCCAAATTGTTGGACCCTCAACTTCCTTCCATTTCTTGGGTATTGCTATTTTTGCTGCATTTAAGAGGTGGGGGACGAGTGAGCCTTGGTATTTTTTTACCCCTTCTTTTGTCCCATGTAATAATATTGACCATGGTTCCAGTGGGAGGGTTTTGTTGGTTATTTCCTTTATATGTTGTATTACTTTTTCCCAGAACCCCCTGATCTTGGGGCAGCTCCACCAGATATGTGACATGGTGCCTAGTTCACTACATCCTCTCCAACAATCCCCTTGGTTATCTTGTTGGTATTTACACAATTTATCAGGGGTAACATACCATCTTGATAATACTTTGTAGTTTATTTCAGCCGATTTGTTGTCGTGTGCAGACCTATGTGTAAGTTTCAATATTTTCTTAATAGTGGCGCTATCACATTGTGTTCCCAACTCATTTTCCCATTTTGAGATGAATGTAGGCGTCCCCCCCTCTTCCCCCTCAAGCAGGAGCCTACCCCACCTAGATATCGTACCCCTGGTGCTCTTATTTAGACATGTCCGTTCCAGAGTGGTTAATTCTGTCTCTTCCCTTAGGGGGCGTGGGAGGCTCTGCGTGAAGCAAGCAAGTTGGCGATACCTCCACCCATCTATCTCTTCAAAACCTATTGTGTTTTTTAGTTCCTGTAGTGAACGAATCTTTCCCTCCTTTACTATGTCCTTAAGCTGTGCGTGCTCGTGTTGTATCCAATTCCCCCCGTTGATCTTCATCCCTGGTGCAAAAAAATTGTTTTCTTTTAAACTAATAAATGGTGAATTATATTTCTTATTGTGTTTTTTATATATCCCGTCCCATATTTTTAATGTGTTTTGTGTGAGTTTACATTTACTTAATTCGGCTGTCCTGAACTTAGGGGGATTCCATATAGTGTTCCCTAATTTTGCCTTGTTCAGGGAGCACTCCAAGCTCACCCATCTTTTTTCTTTATTTTCTTTTATCCATTCTGTAATTCTTGAGAGTACAATAGCTTTATAGTATAATGTTATATCTGGGATTGCTAGCCCCCCGTTATTTTTTCCCTGTTTCAAGGTAGAGAACGCTATTCTGGGTTTTTTCCCTTTCCATATGAACCCCGTCAGTAGGGATTTAAGTTTTACTAGGTAATATTTGGGGAGTGCAATTGGCATCATTTGTATTTTATATACAATTTTAGGAAGAATGAACATCTTTAATGCTTGGATTCTGCCAAACCAAGAGAGGGGTCTGTGTCCTAATCTTTTTATGTCATTTTTAATGTCGTCTAAGAGTGGGACAAAGTTGAACTTAAAAATTTTTTTTATATTAGTTGTTAATTTTATACCTAAGTATCTCAGTTCTTCCCGCCAGGGAAATTTGAAAGCCTTTTGGAGTGTGTGCTTCTCTGATTTCCTGGTGTTGATGTTCAACACCTCAGACTTCCCGAGATTTATTTTAAAATTTGAGATCTCCCCATATTTTTGGATTATCTCCATCAATCGGGGCAAAGTGTTACTGGGTTTCTTAATGTAAAATAATACATCGTCCGCGTATGCGGATAGTTTATGTTCCTCCTTCTCTATCTCGAATCCCGCTATCCCGGAGTCGCCTCGAATCGTGGACAGAAGGGGTTCGAGAGAGAGAACGAACAGAAGGGGGGACAACGGGCATCCCTGTCTGGTTCCGTTCCTCATTTCGAAGGGGGGCGAGTCCACGCCATTGATCTTGATTGTCGCTGTCGGATGGTGGTATAGTGTCCTTATCCATTTCAGCATGTTTGGGCCAAAGCCCAATTCCTCCAGTGTCGTGAACATGAAGTCCCAGTCTACCCGGTCGAAGGCCTTCTGGGCGTCAGTCGACAGGAGCAGACTGGGACCTCCGCCCCCCCTCTCATGTAGCAACAGGAGCAGAGTACGGACCCCGCTATCTCTACACTCCCTCCCTGGGACAAACCCCGCCTGGTCTGGGTGTACCAACTTATTCATCTGCCTTTTGATTCTACTTGCGAGTATCTTGGCAAAAAGTTTGGTATCTGCATTTAGCAAAGATATCGGCCGATAATTCGAGCAGCAAGTTCCATCTTTGTCTTCTTTTTTTATGACCGTTATCGAGGCTAACAGAGCCTCTTTGCTCATTTGATAGTCTGTTCCCAGGCCATTCAAGTACTTGCATAGCCATGGGATCAGGGTCTTCTGGAACCTCTTATAATAATATATCGTGAACCCGTCCGGCCCTGGGCTTTTCCCATTTCCCGTGTCGGCCAAAGCGCGACCTATTTCCTCTTCTGTGATTGGGCCTTCCATTTCCTCACTATCATTTGTTGTCATTCTGGCTAAGCCCGCCTGCCTTAAAAAGGCCGTGGTGTTTCCCTTCTTATCTAATATTGCGCCCTCCGGTTCGTGCTCTACTGCATATAGTTTCTCGTAATAGCCCTTGAAGGTTTGTGCAATTCCATTCGTAGTGTATTCTAGGGTCCCCCTATCTGTCTGTATTTTTTCAATAAAATTTAGCTTTTTTTTCTCCTGTAACATTTTGGAAAGATATTTGGGGGATTTGTTGCTTCCGTAATATTTTTCCCTGGCGAGGAGATAAAATCTTTGCTTGGTTTCTTGTTCCATATGGTTTTTAAGTTCTTCTCTTTTGTTTATTATTTCTAGGTATAGCGGACTATCGGGTTTTTGGGATATTTTATGTCTCTGTTCTAGTTTAGCTATATCGCCTGTAATCTCTTTTATCTTTCTGGTTCTGTCTCTTTTTTTTTTTGTCCCCTCGGCTATTAGGATGCCTCTTATAAAGGCTTTGTGGGCCTCCCATAATGACCTACTCGAGATCCCTTCTGTGTCATTTGCCCTGAAGTATTGCTCCAGTTCTGTTCTTATCTTCTCGGCGCCTGCATCCTCTCTTATTAATTCCTCATTTAGTCGCCACCTAGGGGGCGCCTTGGCTACCGGGGTCATTTGTATTTTCATCCATACCGGGGCATGATCTGATAATGAGATTATCCCAATATTTGATTCTAGTACTTGTTCTAATGTTCTATGTTCAGTTAGAATATAATCGATTCGTGAGTACGTCCCGTGCGCCTGGGAGTAAAACGAGAAATCTTTGTCTTTGGGGTGCTGGCATCGCCAAACATCTAACATTTGATATTCCCGAAGTTTTTTCTTAATCCTGTGTAATTGTACGCTGCTAGTCCCAGGCGCCCGGGACGTACTATCCCATTGTGGATCTAGACAAAAATTAAAGTCCCCCATCATAATCAGCCTTCCCCCCCGAAACTCCATCACTTTCCTTAAGATTTTAATTAAATATGCCCCGGGATCAATGTTAGGGGAGTATACGTTAACCAAGGTAACTTTTGTGTCCTCTAGTTTACCCTCTAGAAAGAGGTATCTTCCTTCTGGGTCAGACTCCCTCTTTTCCAGGCAGAATCTCACATTTTTGGCAAAGCCAATTGCCACTCCTCTACTTCTTGTAGTGACTGTATCCGCTTGATACCATGTGGGGAAATCTTTGGAAATTAGTTTTATATTTGAATTGTGTGAAATGTGTGTCTCCTGTAGGAAGGCTACGTCAGCAGAATATTGTCCCAGTTCCATCAAGATTTTATGGCGCTTATTGGGTGAGTTGAGCCCCTTAACGTTATATGTTATGAAGTTTATAATAGGCATCCTATTATATTAACCTGGTATGGTCAATCTTCTGATCCTATTCCCCAAGACTTTCTGGTCGGGCCCCCCTTCTTCCCCCCCTTTTCCTCCCTCCCCTCCCCCCCCCCCCCCTCCCTTCCCTTCCTCCCCCTCCCTTCCCTATCCCGGGCTTAACCCCCCACTCCCCCCATGGCCTTTCTATGGCCCCAGGCTCGCCTATGGTCCCGGTAATCTTGACCATCATTGAGCCACTTTTGAGGAGCTCTGCACATTATCCCCTCCCTCTCCGGCTAGGCCCCGAGGGGCCAGTACGTAAGGGCCGAAGGGGCTCCCCCCGCGCCCCCACCCCCCCCCCCAAACCCCCCCCTCCCCCTCTCCCCCCTCATGGGCTAACTAGTCCTCCAGCCAGCCGGGCAACTCTGGAATTGGTAAGTCCAATTTTTCGCAGAACTCTTGCAAATCCTCCGGGAATACTAGTTTTGCCGAGGTCCCCTCTCTGAAGCCAATCAGACAAGCGGGAAACCCCCAGCTATATCGGATATTTCGTGTCCGCATACTCTCCAGGAGGGGTCTCAGCAGTCGTCTTCTATCCAGCGTTTCGGGTGCGAGGTCCATATATATCTGTAAGTCTTTGCTTTCATACTGTATCTGCGTGGGCCTCTTTATCTTTGCCCAGATCTCAGCTTTATCTTCATAGTACGTAAAACGAACGATGATGTCCCTTGGGCGGTCTGTGTTATAATCTCTAGGCTTACCGACCCAATGTATTCTGTCGGTTCTTGGGAAGTCTTCTTCTCCTTTGTCGAGGATTGGACCAAATATTTTTTGAATAATCTGCTTAAGATCTTCCCCTCTGGTTTCTGGGACGAATCTAATTCTTATGTTTTGTCGTCTGCTGCGATTTTCCTGGTCCTCAATTCTGTATTGTAATCTCCTTCTGTGCATCTTTTCTTGATGCAACTGGCCCTGCAACTTATTTATCTCTTGATCAAGTTTTTCTGTTTTCTCCTCGGCCATTTCCACTCTTGTTAATAGAGAGCCTAAATCTGCTCTCAGGAGGGTGATGTCTGTTTTTATAGCCTTCTCCAGTCTTGTGAGCATCTTCTCCATCTCCCCTTTTGTTGGTAGATGAGCATCCTCTCTAATCTCCTCTATTCTGCTCTCCTCCAGTTCACTTTCTATGATGGACACTGAGGCCATGGTTTCCTCCAGTATTTTTTCCACACCCTTTTTCTTCTCTCCTTTCGGATGAGATTGCCTTGAACCTTCTGGATTTTTTGGGCTCGCCCCTTGGGTCATGTAATGCTTAATGGTGCTTTCCGAATTTTTCTCTTTACTGCATTTGGAAGGGGCAGCTTTTGTTGTTTTATTCGTTGATCTGCTCATATTTGCTCCCTTGTCTTTAATTTTCCTGATGCGTTTACCCAGCTTTTTTTTTTTTTTTTTTGAGGGGCTGGGTTAATTCCCGGCCTCCGTAGGTCCGAGTTACCTGGGAAACAAGGCCCGGGTATGATCAAAGTGTCCTAGGGAGGTAAGAGAGAGGGCTGGCTCTATTTAGTTTTACTGGGCTCTTTTCAAAGAAGAGGAGGTAAGACGAATTCGGGGTACAGAGGTGGTTCAGGGGTCGGGCTTTCGGGTAGAACAGTATCTGTCCTGCTCAGGCGCTATTCGTGGTGGGCTATTTTTAGTAGTTAGTTGTTCCTGCTTTTGTGCCCAGACCAGTCCAAAGCTCCAGAGAGATAACTCCACAGACGGGGCCAACAAGAGAGGAACATATTCCCTCCCCTTCCCACTGCTTGACCTTTGGCTGATTGTTATGTATAGGACCGTCGACCAATATTTATTCCCACCCTATTCTGCTAGGGCTTCTTATATAATCGATTTTAGTTATCCTGTGCGGGATTTTCCTCTTTAATAGATGGTCAGATTTTGCGATTTCTAGTTCCCTGGGCAATCTATTGTACAGGATGTTTTCTGAGTGTCTCAGGGTATCGTCAGTTTATAATACCTTTACAAAAAGTCTTCACTGGATCAATATAATGCGGCCCTGCACTTTCTCCTTTTCGTGAGGTCAGGGTAGGGCCAAGAGAAAAAATACCCGAAAAGAAAAGACCACTAAAAGGAAAAGAGACCCAGAACGGGGAAAAGAGAAAAGCAAAAAGAAAAGGGAATCAACCCTTCCCTCCTTGCCCTGCCCCTCCCCTCCCCCCCCCCCCCGCTGGACTGGTTTTGTTTGCTAGTCACAAAGTGTGCTATTCGTTCGGGGCCTATCCCCCAGATATTTCATACAAGTACAGTCCTGAGTTTAAACCTTGCGGAGGTTTCCTATTGCAAAAACAGTTATTTCAGATATCTTCGTCTGTCTCACAGATAACGTGTTTAACATACATTCATTACAGTTGTATTACTACAGTTGTATTATTCAGCATGTATTAAGAGACAGTTTAAGGTACCATTTTGACCCCCCAGTACCTAGATATCCTTAGTAGGTCCCATCATTTATTTTCCGGTAAGAGCCTCTGTCATATAAAACATTTCAGTATAGATGTTACCTCCAGTTTCTGATCCTCTGCAAGACCTCCTGTGTTGTGAAGGGGGGGGGAGGGGGCGTCCACCCCGGTTGTTTCTCCCCGAGTAAGAGTTACCTTAGTGTGCCGACTGCTATTGCTTGGGTGGTAGAGGGGGGGGGGGGAAGATGCCGGGAGGCCAGGAAGAGTAGGGCCCGGGAGACCCCGTCGGCCCCGCGCCCCCGCCGCACAGAGGCTGTGTCCTGGTCTCAACCTCGCAGCGTACAATGCCCCCCTGTGCCGCGGGATGCCGGGTCCGGAAGGAGTGCGCTGTGGCGGGTGCGGGAGATCTCTCCACGCCGGTCCGGGGCTCTCACTTCCCGTCTGCTCCGGCGTCCCGCATTGTAACTCCCGCCACGAGCGCTATGCGCAGACTCCTCCCACCAGGCCGGCCGGCGTCATCACGTCAGCCGCATCTCTCCAGGACGGTCCCGCAAATTAGCTGTTTTAAGGCAACATCCGACCATGTGTACGCTCCATCGGACAAACTTTTTCGTTTTTCATCGGACAAAAGTTCGCTCTGCAAACAGACAAACTTTTCGGCAACAAAAGTCCGATGGATCAAAGTCCGATCGTGTGTACAGAAAACCATCGGACTTAAGTCCAAAGTACAAACACTCATGCTCAGAACCAATGCAAAAGATCAGACAACAATACAGAAGTTGACCAAAGGGTGGCGGTAAAGAGCAGAAAAACCACGTGATTTGGTGAAAGTTGGCTGAAAAAGTCCTGCCGTGTGTATGCAATACAAGTTCACGGCCAACGCCCTTTGGACAGAAATCCACGGAAAAGTTTGTTTAAAGTCCGATCGTGTGTATGAGGCTTAAGAACATGGATGTCTGTAGATGCAGGGATTTTAGTCGTAGGGTGGACTTCTACTTTAATCGCATGCATGTTTCTATATGTTCTTTGTACTTTTATACTTGTCTGCTTACTCTGCAGATTTTAATAAAAGCGTACACTGTTAAAAAGAATTATCCAACCAGGTGAAAAGCAAATCCGTGTTGACTTTTTTCATCTACTAATATTTGGAAAATTAAAGTGAATATTTACATAACTTATTGTGTTATGAGATTCTCAAATCCTTTAGGAAATCAGCCTCAGTTTCTAGGTATATAGAAGTAGTAGGATTTTTTTTTTTCTTGTTTACTTATGCACATTTTTTCTTTCAGCTGCAAAGCTTAGGATTTACAGGTGTTCCTTTAGTCATTTTGTTCTTTACCACAAGCCATTAGTGAATTCAAGGCAGCACTCACAAATACACTGATGAAAAAGATTCCGTAAAAACCCTCACCTCAGATTTACGAGGCAAATTATTCACATACCAGTCGCTGCGATGAAATTCCATCATTCTAAACATGTTTTCTAGACAAACAGGCACAAACAACACTTAACATGCTAGTTAACTAATCAATATGCTAAATCCCTCATTAAAAACTCCCTGCAGACTCACGGTTCAGAATCAAAATAAATAGCTGTTAAATTATCTTTAGAAAAGAGAAAAAACAGTGTTCATGTAAAAAATATGACAAACAAGGTAAAATATATGCATGGCCTAGATTCAAGAAAGGTTGGCGTGGCGATTGTAGTATTAGATAAGAAAAAAATAGCTTTTGGTGATAGCTCTGTGTGTTGTGCAGAAATATCTACCTGTGATGGTTTACATACTACCGCAGAGCTGACAGAAAATGGGGGCCAGAGCTGACAGAATTAGGTGCTTGATAGAATATATACTTAAAATTTTGTTCAGTATAAAAAAGCAAGAACTCCAATCTAGGTAAGTACCAGCAGATCATGCACACTTATTTTCATTTTTGTTACCTTTCTTGATTTCTGGTACAGTTATTTAAAAGTTGCAAATTAGGTCTCCAAATGTTATAGTGGTTCTAAAGTCTGAAGGTTTTTAACCTTTATGCATTCTATGCACGGAGGTAAAAAAAAATTCTGTGTGCAGCGCCCCCCCCCCCTCAATAATAACCAGTGATGTGCACAAAAGCAACTGCTCTCCCGGCTTTCTCCCTCCTCATTGGCTCACACTTTAGCAGGAGCCATTCACTGCTGTCAAATCACAACCAATGATGAGGAAGTGGGGGCCAGGGAAAAACCCCATTCTGTCTTAATGGAAACACAGAGCAGGGCTGGGGAGACACACGAGTGTCCCCATCATAAGAAGCTTTCTATGGGGGCACTCAGCAGGGGGGAGGAGCCCAGATGGCCCACGAAGGATCCAAGAAGATGTAGATTTGGGCTGCTCTATCCAAAAGAATTACACAGGGCAGTAGTGCGGCCGCTGATCTCCATGCAAGGCACCGGACTCATGCATTTCAATGTTTTTTATTTTTATTTTGAAGCACATGATTAGAGCCTGAGGCTTTAATTGGCTTCAAAGGGGGAGGGGGGCTTGGGGTGCAGAGCACTGCGCCCCGAGCCCACCCACTTGTGTGACATTAGCGAAAAAAATATTCTCTAATGTTTTGCTGCTTTTTCTGCTGGCCAATCAGGAAGCAGGTCCTGAGACCCGATTGGCCGGGAGTCCCAAGCTTGATTTGAGAGGGGCATACAATCTTGTGAAGATTAAGGAGGGGGACGAGTGGAAAACTGCGTTTAATACCAGAACAGGCCATTATGAGTACCTCGTAATGCCTTTTGGCCTTTGTAACACCCTGGCAGTTTTCCAGGAATTTATTAACAATGTCCTCCGAGATTTGTTGCAGTTATGTGTGGTGGTTTATCTCGACAATATCCTCATATTTTCCAAGTCCCTGGAGAGCCACCACACAGATGTCTGTCGTGTGCTTCAGAAACTAAGAGAGAACAATCTCTATTATAAATTGGAGAAGTGCGAATTCCATCGTGAACAGGTTAAATTCCTGGGTTATGTCATTTCCATTGCTGGTTTTCGATAGACCCAGAGAAACTTTCAACAGTCCTACAGTGGCCCGACCCATGGGTTTACGTCCTCTGCAGCGTTATCTTGGCTTTGCCAACTATTATCGGAAGTTTATTCGTCTCTGGTCAAGCCCCTGACTGATATGACCAGAAAGGACGGTAATCCACAGAGTTGGTCTCCGGAGTCCATTAAGGCCTTTCAGAGTCTCAAGGCTGCCTTTGTTTATGCTCCTGTGTTGGCACATCCTAAACCTATGTTACCTTTCTCCTTGAGGTTGATGCTTCTGAGACTGGAGTTTGCGCCCTTCTGTCTCAACGTCCTACCTCTGAGAGCGCTATGCATCGTTGTGGCTACTTTTCCAAGAAATTGAAACCTGCGGAGTGCAATTACAAGATTGGTGACAGAGAATTGTTAGCGATATCTTAGCCCTGAAAGAATGGAGACATCTCCTCAAAGGTACCACTGTGCCGGTTCTCATTCTTACTGACCATAAGAATCTCACATTCTTGTCTGAGGCTAAATGCCTCTCTCCCAGAAGGGCGCGATGAGCTATTTTCTTGTCTAGTTTCAATTACATTGTCTCATTCTTACCCGGTACTAAGAATGTAAGGTCTGACGCTTTGTCACAACAATTTTCCTCCACTTCCAAGATGGAGTCGGTTCCGGTTCCTGTGATTCCTCCTTATTGTATTCTGGCTCCTTTGGGTGACAAAATTCTTGCTGCTCAGGTCCTTGATCCTCCTGAGAAACCTTGTGACCGCTGCTTTGTCCCAGAGAGTCTCCGTACTGCCATGCTCCAGACTTACCATTCTCCCAAGGCTGCTGGCCACCCTAGGAAGAATCAACTCTTTTGGCCCATTTCCCAACAATTCTGGTGGCCTAGTCTAAGTGCTGATGTAACCACCTTCGTAGCTGCCTGTTCCGTGTGTGCTCAGAGTAAGACTCCACAACACCTTCCAGTGGGCCTCCTACAACCCATACCCAATGGAGAGAGGCCCCGGACCCACCTGTCTATGGATTTCATTGTAGAGTTACCCAACACCCAGGGCAACACAGTTATCCTTATAGTGGTTGATCGGTTCTGGAAAATGTCTCATTGTATTCCATTTAAGAAGTTGCCCACTTCTAAGAAACTGGCTTCCATTTTTGCTCGGGAGATCTTTCGCTTACATGGGCTACCCAAGGTGATTGTCTTGGTCAGGGGTAGTCAGTTTGTGTCCCAGTTCTGGCGAGCCATTTGTGCACAGTTTGGAATTCAGCTTGATTTCCCCTCTGCGTATCACCCGCAGTCTAATGGGGCTGCAGAACGAGCCAATCAGTCCTTGGAGCAATTCCTACGTTGCTATATTTCTGACCATCATAACAACTGGTCAGACCTCTTACAGTGGGCAGAGTTTCCTCACAATAGTGCCTTAAATTCTGCTTCACGGTTGTCCCCATTTATGGCGAACTATGGTTTCCAACCTTCCATGTTGCCTGACTCATTTGTTCTGCAGAGAATTCCTGCATTACAGGAGCATCTCCGTGGTCTTCGTTCCACTTGGGCACAAGTCCTGGAGGCTTTGCGACATGCTAATGATAGGTACATACTCCATGCTGACCGCAGACCCCTGCCTGCGCCTTCCTACCAGGTTGGGGACAGGGTCTGGCTGTCATCTCGCAACCTCCGACTTTGTGTTCCCTCTCTGAAGTTTGCACCTTGGTTTATTGGGCCTTTCTGTATTCTTCACAGGATTAACCCAGTGGCTTACGCATTAGACCTTCCTTCTAATATGCACATCACAAATGTATTTCATGTCTCCTTATTAAAACCTTTGGTCTGCAACCGCTTTACCACCTCGGTGCCTCGTCCTCACCCTGTACAGGTTGAGGAGTATGAAGTACAGTCCATTGTTGACTCCTGTTTTTTCCATGGGCGCATACAGTACCTGGTTCATTGGAAAGGGTACGGTCCGAAGTAACGTTCTTGGGTCTCATGCTCGGACGTACATGCCCCTGACCTCCTCCGTTATTTCCATAGACATTTTTCCCCTCAAGCCTGGTGGTACTCCGAAGGGTAGGTGTCATTGAGGAGGGGGTACTTTCAGGGCTGGGCTCAGCCCTTCCTTTTCTGAGCTGGCCGCTAAGCTGTCGGCTAATTGCCGGCTCATCAGTCATGCCTACTTAAGCCCAGATGATCTCTGCCTTTGCCTTGGTCAACATCATAGAGACTATCTCCTGCATTCCTGTTAAAGACTTGCTTGGCTGACATTCCTTCTAGCTCCAGATCATGCTCGCTGTTCCACTACACTGTTCCCTGGCTTCCTGACTTTCTGACTTGTCTGACTATCCGTTCCGGTTACCGAAATTTGGCTATGTTTTGACTACGTTTGTTCTATTTACTTTTGTTATTAAACAAGTGTGATTTAACTGTACTTCTGTCTCGTCTGATTCATGGTTTCTGACAGACTATACTCATGTGCACCACTGTAAAGACTGGGCCCCAATGATAGCTGGCGGAAGAGGCTGAATGTCATTGGTGTGTGGCCCATTACTTGGATAGTAGTTTGCAGTGGAAAAAGAGTGGACTCCAGGGCTTTGACACCCCGGTTGATTGCAAGGAATTAATGAAGACGCAGACAGGCCTATAAACATTCCATCTGCAAAGTGAATAATTTCTACTCCTTTACTAAAGTACTTCCTCAAAGTAAGCATTTCTAGATTAAATAACGATTCCACTGGCAACTGGTTATTACTATGTAGCTAAATGAACAGTAGTTTAGAATTACAAATGTTGATTGGATTTCTAGGAAAGTATTGTTGTAAAACTAAATTCAGGAGGATTTTCCAGTTATAGCCCAGAATATATATTCAGTTAAAAGAAACATTGATTTCCATTTAAGGGCAACTGGGGTTCCCTAGACGTGCATCTGCAAATCCTAATTAGTGTGTATCACACATTCTGAATTCTTGTGGGGAAAGCACACATCAATGTCATTATTATAACAAGTTCTCTCTTTAGAAATTCTATACAACTGTAAGAAGGCTTTGTTGGTGTGTAAATCAAGACCAAATCAAGACTGAAGTTATCAGTAAACATTGTAACACTGAGTTTAGTCCAACTGGTAGAAGGCCCTATACTGATAAACTGAACCAACCTCCCTTCCCCCTAGTTTGTTCTCTATTTTAGCACTAGCATACTGCACAGCTCTTTCTGAGTAATTATAGTTATTTACATAAAGTCATTATCCCTAAACTATTTTAGTATCTAAAGCCCTTGCCACATCTGCACAATCAAATACATACACAACATGCTTCTCTGCATATTTTTGGGGGTACTAGAAGCAAAGAACTCCAAGGTAGGCCCTCCACCACATAAGTAGTGACAGAACTTAAAAAAACATTATCTGGATCTCCACTGTGAACCAAACCCACAACTCTAGTGTTGGAAGGCAATAGTGCTCACCATTAAATATTAAAGATGAATCTGTGTGGGTTATTTTTTGGCTCAGATCATGCAATCTGCCTTGGCCATTTGTCCTGAACATCCTTTTAAGTAAATGAGAGTACAGTAGGACAAACTGGGTATCATTAGCTTTTCTGCCAAGCAGTTCTTCCAAAACAAATATGCAAGTGTTTATCACATATGAGGCATGATATGCCACCATGCTATCTCATTCCTACCAGAGTCTAAAAAAACATTATATAAAATAAATTCCATAGTGTGGAATTTTTCAACTTTTTCACATAATCATTATTTCCATAATCGCTATAAAATAGTGATTACTGTGAATATGTGAAAAAGTAAAAAAAAAAAAAAAAAATACTCCACATTGGAATTTATTATAAATGTACTACATTGTCATATATGATAACAACTTAGTTTGTATCCCAAGGTTTAGAATCCCTTTTCTCTTTGAATTAAAGTGATGTTTTTTTTTAGTTAAAAATCACAATCATGTCATACTTACCTGCTCTATGTACACAGCAGCCTGCATCCTCCTTTTCTCGGGTCCCTCTTCGGTGCTCTTGGCTCCTTCCTCCTGTGGAGTGCCCCCAGAGCAAGCACAGCTCCCTGTGTCCATTCAGACACGGCCGAGAATGCATTAAGATAAAAAACCTTCTACCTTTACAACCACTTTAGGCATAAATCTCCCTTCTGTTATTGCAAAACAAAAAAGATATACAATGGGTTGATTTACTATAACTGCAGAGTGCAAAATGTGGTGCAGCTGTGCATGGTAGCCAATCAGCTTCTAACTTCAGCTTTTTCAATTAGGCTTTGACAAAAAAAAATGGAAACTGATTGGTTTCTATGCAGAGTTGGGCAAGATTTTGCACTCTCTGGTTTTAGTAAATCAACCATTATGTATTAAATAGCATGCCTTATTTGTTTTCTGAAGTATGTGCATTTACCATTTTTCTGAATTAAATGGAAAAAAAAAAAAAAATTTAAGCCAAATTAAAAATGCCATTGTGGTCATGGACATGGTCCTTGAGATGATGTCATCATCACTATAGTGTGACAATGTCATCATGGACGAATGCACTTTAGAAAGTTGTGATTAATGATGCAAAAAAAAAAAGAAGAAATTCCTGGATAGGCAATTGGACTGTGTCTCATGTACAGATAATGTGGACCTCTCCAAATCTAAAGAATATGGTCTGTATCTCATCACTAATTGTATTCCCCTTAGGTAAAATAAACTGAACACGTTGTGGATTAGCAGAAGCACAAAACTCACACCCACTTCTCTTTTAATCTCTGAATCACACACTCTCTGATTAGCATTTACAAATACACAAAAGCAAATTTCAGGTCAATTCACGGGTTACGGATTTTAATCAGCAAATCTGCTATGGTAGAGGACTTATGAAACAACAAATCTGTAGCACTGCAACAGCTTGCCAAGGAAAACAGGCTTGCCAGTTTAAACCTAGAATGTTGTAGAAATACATGCAGTTGTTCCATGCTGCAGCAGTCTCTGTGGCATCAAATAATCCAAACAGGATAGGAAATCTAAATAATAAAATCCTCACTCATCTTTTTATAGATATGATTCTTTTATAATATATTAATTGTGACAGAGAGAGGCTCTGTCCTTATGGAAATGGAGAGAAAAGGGACACAGAGTTTTCATATCTGCGGACTGCATAACTACAAAGTGTAGAGTTTAAATGAAGAAAACTGCTCTCCCAGTTTTCTCCTGTTTTTGCTATCGCCGGATGGGACTCTGTAGTTTGGAGATCCTTAAGAGTCTTGGTTGGGAAGGGATCTCCAACTCTGTTTCCAGGTCTTGGGGATAGCCAGCAGGTTGTGTGCCCAGGTGCACACAGCCCATATAATGAGGGGCTGGTGAGAGCAGAAGTAGGAGGAAGGTAGAGTTGGGGCAGTGGCTGCTATTGAGAGAGTATTGGTGTGAAGATAGACATTCTGGACATTAAGAAGCTCAAAGCTGTGTGCATTGAAAGGCTTGAAGCTGTATGCGTCCAAGGAGCCCAAAGAGGTGTGCGCTTGAGGAGCCCAAGACTGTGTGCATCCAAGCTGTGGGCCTGGAAGAGCTGGTGGTCTGAGTGACCAGTATCTATAGCAGCAGTGCTGCTGAAGAGTAGCCAGGTTGGCTAGCATTTTCATTGGATTTTGTGTATTTTGCTGGAGAAGACCCCTGTGTGGGAAAGCTTCTGTTGGACTTTTTGTTTTGTTTTTTCCGATTAATAAATGTGGGCTACCAGGCCCTTAACTATAATGCCTGTCTGACGTGGACCCGCTGCACAAAAATGCATCTACCACTGAGCTAACGATCCTCCATGTTACATAATATTTCAAGAGGAACTGTATTAGCATCAAAACCTTTTTACCTACCGAAAACTGAAATGTTGTAAATTTGGTAAATATCATTTTTATTTAGAATAATATAATATTAATTTTTAAATATATTAACTGACTTCAGATAAAGACCGGCGTATCTTCTCATGCCAAGCCAGGCTAGTAAGATGTACTACATTGTATTATTTGCAAAATTCACAATGTTTTTGCACTCCACTAATTAAAAATGTTTGGGTGATGATGGGACTTGTAGTTTCGCAACAGCTGGATGGCTGCCAGTTTGAGACCCCTGGCTTAGAGCATTAGTTCTGGTTCCCAAACTTTCAAAACACCAGGTCACTGTTCTTCAGACTTTAGTGAGGCTAAGCAGTGTGAGTAGAAAGTGTCTGTGGGAGTTAAAAATTATCTAGTGTCTGTGTTCAATTAAGAGGAGGTATAATGTTCTATTATTTGGGTCGCTGGGCTTGATAAAGGTAAGCAAAGGACCCAAACAATCTGGCCCATGGACTGCAGTTTGGAGATCATTAGCTTAGAAGGTTTGAGCTTAGACCCCCCTGTTAGGTTTCTACTGTTGTCTGTGTCCTTGTAGGTTAATTAACTTTCCCTGTTGACCACTGTCACCAAGACAGAAAGGCAGTGGTGTCGGGAGGGTGGCTGGGGGGGGTCCCCCGAAAAGCCCTGGGTCTAAGGCATGCACCATTCTATTGTTAGCCCCAAGCGCCGTCGCCGAGGACCGATCTGATCCCGAGTGCCGCCAAGTGTGGCCGAGTGACATAGCAGGTCCAGCCTTCTGGAGCCTGCAGCACCTATGATGGACATCCCACTGGTCCAATGCCGGGACCGCGGGACATGTGACATCCATCATAGGCGCTGCAGGCTCCAGAAAGCGGGAATTACAATGCGGCCGCCGCGCCTCCTCTTCTCCTCTGGCTGCCTGCTGTGATGATGATGGGTGCACTGCACACCACGGCTGAGCTACCCTGGTCAGGTAGGTCAGTGTATGTATGTCACTACCATCAGTGTATGTATGTCAGGTAGGTCAGTGTATGTATGTCAGGTAGGTAGGTCAGTGTGTCAGGCAGGTGAGTTTAGCGGTCAGCATTGATGGGCACTGGTAAGCCAGGCAGCAACCAGCAGATGAGCTTACCCCCGCCACACAACCCCACCTCCCAGGCAAAAAAAACAGTGCCACTAACATCCCCCCCCCCCCCGGGCCGGCCTTGGACTACGGGCCCCTGGTCTTTTTGTCACCTAACAACGCCCCTGCAGAAAGGGATGGAAAATCCAAAACTACTAAGTGGGCATTTCTCTCACTTTAGAGAGATTTCCTGTCATGTCCATGGGTCAGGATGTTAAGAGAAACCTTTCCTACGGAACACAGATGGCACAACACAGATAATGATTTTAACCATCTCCTACACTACTCAAAATTATGAAAAAGTTTAAAGCTTAACACAGATAATGATTTTTTTTTTTTTTTTTCAAAAGAACAGGGCCCCTTAAGGACCAATAGGTATATAATAGTATACATTACATTACAGACATTGATCTTTGCGTTTTAATATATAACATAATATCCTAACAATCATAAGCAGTTTCTTGAAGGTATTCAGTATCATATTGATAACATCTATTATTCACGCGTATAGGGTGGATCGAAATATATCTCTCCCCTGGGTGTAGTCTAGATTGTCTAGTATTATGAAGTTTATTGTGTAGTTTATAAATTATGGTAGTCCCTTAGACATCCACTAAGTGTCATGTCCAAATATGCATGTCTAACACCACTATGGAATATAATTTATTCAAATTTATATCATCCCGTGTTGGTCATACAAGCCTATATTTTATATACATACACACTTAGAGGATAATTGGCAGCTGAGCACTCGGTTCCCTTTGGTCTGGATTCCAACTGGGGGTGAAGGCTGGCTCCAACCAGCCTTCTACCTTTTTTTTTCCCCCCACGGTGGGGGAGTAGCGGTGGTGGCTCTGGAGGGACCGACCATCGGCTCCCTCTCATCCTCTATGACCCACATAGGGCAATGCCCTGAGAGACAGACCAGGTTTTCCCTCTGTCCTATTGTATTTTTTTTTTTTTTTTGTGGTTTTATCTTATTTTGTTTTGTTTTGTTTATTTGGTTTTATTTCATCTTGCGGTGTTTTTGTCTTGTTTTGTTTTGTTGTGTTCCGTTCTGATCCGCTTTCGTCATCAGGATTCTTACCCCCACGCTTATCCTTCCCCATCTCTGTATAGATTAAAGCACTTCCGATTGGAACTGGCATTACATGTTCACCCATCCTTATCTGCCTATGCCTTTACTCTGCCGTGCTTAATGGAGGCTGTCTTTCTCACTCTATGCAACTGCGCATGAGTGAATTATCATCCCGACATCCGGAAGTACTCGCGCCTTCCGCTGCTAGATTGACTACTCCGCCCTCTTGCCGCGCATGCGCAGTGGCAGGAGGCCCCGACAGTACGCAGCGGTGGTTTCCACGGCTGACGCTGTGGGGCGTCGGAAACTATGTCTCCGAAGCGGCGCATGCGCCCTCTTAGCACCGCAAACCAGGTCTTGTCCCTCGTCGAATTTTCGCCACGGCCTGGGGCGTGGCTACCATATTACACAGTCCGACCTGTCTTGACAGTGCGTGCTCTATCAGGGGATCCCTAGGTCGCGCATGCGCTCTGTAGCCTTTACAACCACTAGATACTGACGTAGACAATTACCTACCCACAGCTTCAGCTGTTATATCTTGCAGCCAATTAAACATGCCGGACTAAGCAATTGAAAATACACAAACATATGACCACTAACCCCCAGCCCCAGCTGAGCTAACTTATAGATAATTGAACATCCGCCCAGACAGGGCGGGAAAGGTAGTATTTAGACAGCACTTTCATTCAATAGCTGACAGAGGAAGTATTGGGAAGGCAGCTCGTGCTCTATCACTGGGTTACAGGTACAGTGGTGTGAAAAAGTGTTTGCCCCCTTCCTCATTTCCTGTTCCTTTGCATGTTTGTCACACTTAAGTGTTTCGGAACATCAAACCAATTTAAACAATAGTCAAGGACAACACAAGTAAACACAAAATGCAATTTGTAAATGAAGGTGTTTATTATTAAAGGTGAAAAAAAATCCAAACCATCATGGCCCTGTGTGAAAAAAGTGATTGCCCCCTAAACCTAATAACTGGTTGGGCCACCCTTAGCAGCAACAACTGCAACCAAGCGTTTGCGATAACGTGCAATGAGGCTTTTACAGCGTCCTGGAGGAATTTTGGCCCACTCATCTTTGCAGAATTGTCCTAATTCAGTTACATTAGAGGGTTTTCGAGCATGAACGGCCTTTTTAAGGTCATACCACAACATCTCAATAGGATTCAGGTCAGGACTTTGGCTAGGCCACTCCAAAGTCTTCATTTTGTTTTTCTTCAGCCATTCGGTGGTGGACTTGCTGGTGTGTTTAGGATCATTGTCCTGCTGCAGAACCCAAGTTCGTTTCAGCTTGAGTACACGAACAGATGGTCGGACATTCTCCTTCAGGATCTCTTGGTAGACAGCAGAATTCATAGTTCCTTTTATCACGGCAAGTCTTCCAGGTCCTGAAGCAGCAAAACAGCCCCAGACCATCACACTACCACCACCATATTTTACTGTTGGTATAATGTTCTTTTTCTGAAATGCAGTGTTCCTTCTACGCCAGATATACTTGGACACACACCTTCCAAAGAGTTCCACTTTTGTCTCATCGGTCCACAGAATGTTGTCCCAAAAGTCTTGGGGATCATCAAGATGTGTTGTGGAGAAATTGAGACGAGCTTTGATGTTCTTTTTGCTCAGCAGTGGTTTTCTCCTTGGAACTCTGCCATGCAGGCCATTTTTGCCCAGTCTTTTCCTGATGGTGGAGGCATGAACGCTGACCTTAACTGAGGCAAGTATGGCCTGCAGTTCCTTGGACGTTGTTGTGGGGTCTTTTGTGACCTCTTGGATGAGTCGTCGCTGCGCTCTTGGGGTAATTTTGGGTGGCCGGCCACTCCTGGGAAGGTTCACCACTGTTCCATGTCTTCGCCATTTGTGGATAATGGCTCTCACTGTGGTTCGCTGGATTCCCAAAGCTTTGGAAATGGCTTTATAACCCTTTCCAGACTGATAGATCTCAATTACTTTCTTTCTCAATTGTTCCTGAATTTCTTTGGGTCTCGGCATGATGTGTAGCTTTTAAGGATCCTCTGGTGGACCTTACTGTGTCAAGCAGCTCCTATTTAAGTGATGCCTTGATTGTGAACAGGTGTGGCAATAATCAGGCCTGGGTGTGGCTAGAGAAATTGAACTCAGGTGTGGACAACCACAGTTATAGTATGTTTTAACAAGGGGGGCAATCACTTTTTCACACAGGGCCATGATGGTTTGGATTTTTTTTCACCTTTAATAATAAACACCTTCATTTACAAATTGCATTGTGTGTTTACTTGTGTTGTCCTTGACTATTGTTTAAATTGGTTTGATGTTCCGAAACACTTAAGTGTGACAAACATGCAAAGGAACAGGAAAGGAGGAAGGGGGCAAACACTTTTTCACACCACTGTATGTTTTACTGCTCTTTGGTCTGGTTTTATGTTATGGCATCGACCTTAAATGAGCATCCAAAGTGACACTTTTTGTCTCTACTTTATTAGACCTGGCTTAGGACTCCCCAACTTGAAGGGGTGTCCACTCAAGGGCTTAATAGGCTGTCCTTCCCAGAGGAGGCTTTTTGGACTGGAACAGGTATAGACTCTCCTATACACCTCTCTAACAGCCTAAGCTTATCTTTTTTACAAGTGGGATGTCTATTTTAAAAATAATGACCTTTTCTACTTATCAGGTCCTGTAGTAATGGGCTATGTCACTAAGGCATGCTGTAACGCTATTTGGACCTTCGATCAAACTATTTAAACTGTGAATCTACCTAATAAGGTGGGTCCCCTTTTCATTTTGAACTCTATAGGATGGGTTCGTTATTCTCAACATTTATTGTTTGATCTCTGTTCACTCTCTCAGAATTACAATACAGGCATTCTTTTGGAGACTTATCCAATAAATGAGGAGGTCCTATATAGCCACATACATACCATTTTCAGCACTAGGACAGATGTAAGTAATTACTCCATCATCTTTAATGTGGCTATGCTACGAAATAATTAGAAGCAGTAACGAATAACCACAACTAAACATCACAATGGTGTGTTTTTTTTTTTTTTTTTTTTTTTTTTCTTCCCCTCCCCCCCCCCTTCTTCCCCCCCCTTTCCCCCTGGTCTCTCTCTTTCAGCATCTGCATTGCTACAAATCAACAAAGCTGATGACAACTTCTTTCTTAAGAAAAGGTTCTTTTAATTGAATTTTGATATACACATACCGGATACCTTGCAAATAAGCAAGATATACCTATTAGGTAGGTTACGAATCTAATTATCCATAGTCTGAGAAACAAGGACATGCATATTTTTTGGATAGGATAAGGTGGGATCTTGTTGTGGCTGATCTATGACTAACTCTCATTTCTTACCACTTTTTGTAATAACACAGACAGAGAGATTATGGATCCAATTTGGTTCTGATGAAGCTAAGAGCGAAACGCGTCAACCATCCTCTATCCAGCATGTAAACTCTGTAAATGTAATTAGTAGTGTGATATGTATACCGTTATGTGTTGGCTAACTCTGGTAAAAATATTTTACTTTTATTTTTTCTTTTCTATAATTTGTATATATTATTTTGTATAACTTTTTTCTAATAAATAAATGAAACACACACTATGTAATACCCGTTTTTGTTCAGGTGCCGAGAGAGTCCGTCAGGCTGGCTAAACCCCCTTGTTCCCCTTTCTTTGTATACTTATTAGGACGAGGTACCACCCATAGCTTTCTCCACAATTTTCTCAATATTTACAGAGCCGAAGAGGCTCACTCTTTAGCTACGGGCATATCCACCATAGACACATATGTGCATGGTGGAAGAAACAAATTAATAACTACAATGTTGATTATGTAATATTTAAATTTTCACTAATAGATTTTTTATTAAATTTGCGGATCTTATTGTGCTCTTCAACCTCTGGGCACCTCATTCACTTTTTGTCCACTTACAGGATATTGGACGCTCTAGAATCACATTTCTAACGTATTCTTTCCTCCCCTTTTTTCCCCCCCCTAGTCTCTCTTTAAGAGAATTAAGCAATGACGGACTATACCGGCTCTGAATGGGACGGACTAATGTCTAAACTACATAAGGAATGTGGTGATGATCATGGGATTGAACTGGAGATAGAGGTATTGATAACGAAATTAAAACAGGCACTTGAACGTAAGTCAAACCTATTCTGGCAAGTTAAATTTTTGGAGAGATATATCAAAGAAGGCCTGAATCCTCAGGGTCTGAGAATTCAGGTCTTCCCAAATCTCTGGGATACAAATATGGATTTTAAACAAAAATGGGAGTCCAATTTACAGGAATGTACAGCAAAGATGATGGGAGCGCTTATTGAGCATTATAATAAAGACATCAAAGATCTTGATGTCGAAATAATAGAATTCCAGAAACAAAATCTTTCCCTCTGTGCCCATCCGAAGTTCCTTGAAAAGGACAAAGGACTTAAGGAATATCTAGAAAAATATAATAAAGACCTTATTTATAAAAAAGATATTAAGTTCATTAGGGATAAAATGGCATTCAATGGTAAATATGCATATAGATGGCCGCAACGGGGAGGAAAACAGGGGAGAAAAAACCAAAAAAGATATGAACAAAACATTGATAAAGCACAATCACAAAGTGATGGGGATCATAGGGATGGAACAGACTCCGACTCATCCAATTTTTCATACTCGGCCCGTCCGACACATTCCATACCCCCACACGGGGGAGGGGAAGGAATAGAGGGTCTAGAAAAAGACAAACAACAGGAGAGGGAAACCATAAGGGAGGAAAGGATAAAAGAACAAGAGACTACCCGGTAGACAATCATGATGATCATGAAATTAGAACAACTGGCTTAATAGGGATAGATCCCCGCCAATTAACTCCCAATGAACCGCTAGAATCGGAACCCCTCACGGGAGCAAATAGAGCTCCCCTGTTACAGCCCTCCACTCCCTATGCACACCCCAACACCTCACGAAATGGAGGAACCATCTCTAAAAACATTAAGGATAAGGTTTTTCAGTTGTTCCCCCCCACTCAGGACCCCCCCAATCGTACACTCACCTCACAAAGCCTGGAGAAATTTGCGTACAGGGACAGATAGAAAAACAGCTGCAGGTGATTAATTTATCATCAAGACCACTATCTAGGATGGAATTGGAAGTTCTAGGCCTAGGCCTTAGCTTCTGTCCTTCATCTTATATAGACAGTTTTGAAATTATCAAGGACCTTAATCTATTTGCCCGACGACTCACCTACAAATATATGTTTGATGAGGAAAGAAAGAAGAAAAAACAGGAATATGCAGAACGTGAAAAATGGAAGGGATTCACAGTTAGGGACTTCATGGCCCTCAAGGATCTCATGGATCTTCTGGATGAAAGCGAGGGATCTCTGGGTGGCCCCGCTGAGGAGGTCCCCCTGCCACTTGCAGGGGCTCCCCCTCGAGTGGTTCCACCCAGAGAGATACCCAAATTTTTAAACAAGTCTACCAACTTTCCGTCCCTTAAAACAAACCCCAGCATTTGGACATTCCTCCAACAGACAACCAATGATATAAAAAAGTTGGACTTTAGAGCACACAAAACTAAAAATCTTACTCCTCAACAATCATTGGCAATATCTCAGCTCCAAGAGAACAAGGACATCACAATAAAAATGGCGGACAAAGGGGGAAATGTGGTAGTAATGGACACAAGTCAATATAGACTAATGTGTTTAGACATCTTATCGAATAGAGAATGGTATGCGGTTATCCCCTTTGAGAGGATACTATCCTTCAATGGGGATTATGAAATCTTAATTACACAGGCCTTCAACCAAGGAGTAATTGATAAAGATGTCTTTGAAGCTCTAAAAACCACTTTCCCCCGAACCCCGTCTTTTTATTCACTACCCAAAACCCACAAAAACATTAACAAACCTCCGGGGCGCCCGATTATATCAGGAATAGGGGCAAAAACGGAAAAAGGCAGTAGACTGGTCGATGCATTTTTGCGTCCATATGTTATACAATTACCGTCATATTTGCAGGACACCTTGGCACTACTAAGGGTCCTGCACAATAAAAGGGTCCCGCCCAACTGCTACTTAGTAGCTATTGATATTGAGGCCCTCTACTGCAGTATCCCACACAAATTGGGAATACAGGTAGTAAAAAGTTTCTTTGAGGAAAGTGACCCAATAAGAAGACCATATAACTGTTTTGTTCTAGAATTACTGTCACATATCCTCACTAAAAATGTTTTTTCGTTCGACGGCTCCCACTACCTCCAGGTACAAGGCGTAGCGATGGGGACATGTTGTGCCCCATCCTACGCCAATCTGTACCTGGGGGGGTGGGAGCGGTCACTCTTTTCCAGTCCTGATTCATCGATGTATCTGGCCAGCATTTTATGCTGGCACAGATACATCGATGATATCTTTATGGTGTGGAATGCAAGCCTGGAGGATCTCCATAAATTTATGGAACAATTATCTGTGAATGATTTTAACCTTAAATTCACAATGGAATACAGCTTAGAAACCCTGCCCTTTCTTGATTTAACCATAATCAAACAGGGGGATGGACACATTACGACCTCTTTATATAGGAAAAAAACTGCAGGGAACACTATCCTCCACGCAACCAGCTCACACCCCCAATCCCTGATTAGGAGCATCCCCTACTCTCAATACTTACGTCTGAGAAGGAATTGTTCTACAGAAACCACATTTAGAACTGAAGCCAATTTACTACGTGAACGCTTGTCGGCTAGGGGATATAGCAAAACAATTTTAAAAAAAGCCTTCAAAAAGGCAATAGAAAAAGAAAGAACTGATTTACTCTTTGGGGAACGACACAACAAAAGTCAGTCAAATGTGACAAGAGTTATTACCACATATTCTAACAACTATGAAGATATACGTAAGGTCATAGGTAAACACTGGCACATACTTACGGGAGATAGAATTGTGAAAAAACATATAGGAGAGACTCCACAGATTACTTACAAAAAATGTCAGTCTCTCAAGGACCGGCTGGTGCATACCCACTTCCAGGAGAACTTGGAAGTGGATATGGACCACCCTGGAATGTCCAGATGCCATAAATGCGACTATTGCGACTGGGTACTGGAGGGCTCATCCTTCCGACTCCCTAATGGCGATATGCATAACATCAAATTTTCAGCCAATTGTCAGACCAAAGGGATAGTTTACATAGCCTTCTGTAGATGCGGAGCTTTCTATGTCGGTAAGACATTTAGAAACTTCTGGAGGAGAATTTATGACCATATCTACTATATCAGAAAGAACCTCCTTTATACACCAATTGGAAGGCATGTATCTCTATACCACAAAAACGACACCTCTATGGTGTGTTTTTCAGCTTTGGAAAAAGTCAATGAGGACCCTAGAGGGGGAAATATCGATCAAAAATTATTGCAACGAGAGGCAAGGTGGATTTTTAAGCTAAATGCCACCCAGGCCCCAGGTCTCAATGACTCGCTGAGTTTCCGCCCCTTCCTATAAGGGACAATCTAACCAGATATTTAAATAACTAGAGCTTAAATACCAGCTATGTCCCAATAGGTGGAATTATATATATAATATCCCCCAAATATGGACAGGTTTTTTGAATGAGTTGTAAGCCCTTAGGAATGTTTCAAGCACAATCTTATCTGCAATTGTATATATATTACTAAGGTTGTTTGTAAATATATAATTTTTTATGTATGAGTTGGCATAAGCAAAATGGATATCGTACTAGGTATAAGGGGGCTAGACCCATGGCCAGCCACATCCACTAAGTGTCATGTCCAAATATGCATGTCTAACACCACTATGGAATATAATTTATTCAAATTTATATCATCCCGTGTTGGTCATACAAGCCTATATTTTATATACATACACACTTAGAGGATAATTGGCAGCTGAGCACTCGGTTCCCTTTGGTCTGGATTCCAACTGGGGGTGAAGGCTGGCTCCAACCAGCCTTCTACCTTTTTTTTTTCCCCCACGGTGGGGGAGTAGCGGTGGTGGCTCTGGAGGGACCGACCATCGGCTCCCTCTCATCCTCTATGACCCACATAGGGCAATGCCCTGAGAGACAGACCAGGTTTTCCCTCTGTCCTATTGTTTTTTTGTTTTTTTTTTTGTGGTTTTATCTTATTTTGTTTTGTTTTGTTTATTTGGTTTTATTTCATCTTGCGGTGTTTTTGTCTTGTTTTGTTTTGTTGTGTTCCGTTCTGATCCGCTTTCGTCATCAGGATTCTTACCCCCACGCTTATCCTTCCCCATCTCTGTATAGATTAAAGCACTTCCGATTGGAACTGGCATTACATGTTCACCCATCCTTATCTGTCTATGCCTTTACTCTGCCGTGCTTAATGGAGGCTGTCTTTCTCACTCTATGCAACTGCGCATGAGTGAATTATCATCCCGACATCCGGAAGTACTCGCGCCTTCCGCTGCTAGATTGACTACTCCGCCCTCTTGCCGCGCATGCGCAGTGGCAGGAGGCCCCGACAGTACGCAGCGGTGGTTTCCACGGCTGACGCTGTGGGGCGTCGGAAACTATGTCTCCGAAGCGGCGCATGCGCCCTCTTAGCACCGCAAACCAGGTCTTGTCCCTCGTCGAATTTTCGCCACGGCCTGGGGCGTGGCTACCATATTACACAGTCCGACCTGTCTTGACAGTGCGTGCTCTATCAGGGGATCCCTAGGTCGCGCATGCGCTCTGTAGCCTTTACAACCACTAGATACTGACGTAGACAATTACCTACCCACAGCTTCAGCTGTTATATCTTGCAGCCAATTAAACATGCCGGACTAAGCAATTGAAAATACACAAACATATGACGACTAACCCCCAGCCCCAGCTGAGCTAACTTATAGATAATTGAACATCCGCCCAGACAGGGCGGGAAAGGTAGTATTTAGACAGCACTTTCATTCAATAGCTGACAGAGGAAGTATTGGGAAGGCAGCTCGTGCTCTATCACTGGGTTACAGGTATGTTTTACTGCTCTTTGGTCTGGTTTTATGTTATGGCATCGACCTTAAATGAGCATCCAAAGTGACACTTTTTGTCTCTACTTTATTAGACCTGGCTTAGGACTCCCCAACTTGAAGGGGTGTCCACTCAAGGGCTTAATAGGCTGTCCTTCCCAGAGGAGGCTTTTTGGACTGGAACAGGTATAGACTCTCCTATACACCTCTCTAACAGCCTAAGCTTATCTTTTTTACAAGTGGGATGTCTATTTTAAAAATAATGACCTTTTCTACTTATCAGGTCCTGTAGTAATGGGCTATGTCACTAAGGCATGCTGTAACGCTATTTGGACCTTCGATCAAACTATTTATACTGTGAATCTACCTAATAAGGTGGGTCCCCTTTTCATTTTGAACTCTATAGGATGGGTTCGTTATTCTCAACATTTATTGTTTGATCTCTGTTCACTCTCTCAGAATTACAATACAGGCATTCTTTTGGAGACTTATCCAATAAATGAGGAGGTCCTATATAGCCACATACATACCATTTTCAGCACTAGGACAGATGTAAGTAATTACTCCATCATCTTTAATGTGGCTATGCTACGAAATAATTAGAAGCAGTAACGAATAACCACAACTAAACATCACAATGGTGTGTTTTTTTTTTTTTTTTTTTTCTTCCCCTCCCCCCCCCTTCTTCCCCCCCCCTTTCCCCCTGGTCTCTCTCTTTCAGCATCTGCATTGCTACAAATCAACAAAGCTGATGACAACTTCTTTCTTAAGAAAAGGTTCTTTTAATTGAATTTTGATATACACATACCGGATACCTTGCAAATAAGCAAGATATACCTATTAGGTAGGTTACGAATCTAATTATCCATAGTCTGAGAAACAAGGACATGCATATTTTTTGGATAGGATAAGGTGGGATCTTGTTGTGGCTGATCTATGACTAACTCTCATTTCTTACCACTTTTTGTAATAACACAGACAGAGAGATTATGGATCCAATTTGGTTCTGATGAAGCTAAGAGCGAAACGCGTCAACCATCCTCTATCCAGCATGTAAACTCTGTAAATGTAATTAGTAGTGTGATATGTATACCGTTATGTGTTGGCTAACTCTGGTAAAAATATTTTACTTTTATTTTTTCTTTTCTATAATTTGTATATATTATTTTGTATAACTTTTTTCTAATAAATAAATGAAACACACACTATGTAATACCCGTTTTTGTTCAGGTGCCGAGAGAGTCCGTCAGGCTGGCTAAACCCCCTTGTTCCCCTTTCTTGGTAGTCCCGTGAGATCGGCTCCCATTTTCTAATTTTTTTTTTTTTGGGAGAAATAGCGTAGAAAAGTAAAAATAGTTGTAAAGAAAAGAAGGGAGGGGGGGAGGAAGGCAGAAGGGGAGAAAGGGAAGGGAAGGCACAACCCACGACTATGGATCCTTATGAGGTTAATCTCCAGAAAAGAAAGTCATTCATATACTCACAGGTACTTATAGTTCCCCAGACGCTAAGCTATAGATTATTTGTTTAAGTGGTATCTTCCGATCTTCTCATGGCCTGACCCTCAACCGAACATAGGAACATAGACCAACGTTGCCACGTCTTGGTGTATGTCTCCTGTCTTTTTTGCTCGGTGAGGACCAGGTCCTCCATTTTCCTTATTTCCTCCACTTTTTGGAACCATAAGTCAATGGACGGCGGGAGGGCAGACTTCCAGCAAAGCGGTATACAAACCTTGGCCGCGTCTAGTAGGTGACGAATCACCGATTTTTTTGTATTTACTGTCCGGGGTGTCGGTTGCATGGAGAAGAAAGAGAGCTAGGTTGGCGGGAATAGTTCTTTCAGTCTTTTTTTGTATTGTCTCATGTACTATTTTCAAAAAGTGCGTCAATTTGGGGCACGACCAGAAAATATGTAACAGGTCTCCTATTTCTGTCTGACAGCGGCATCATCTATCTGATGTCGTTGGAAAAAATGTATGTAGCAGGGCTGGAGTCCTATACCAGCGGGATAAACTTTTATAATTGGTTTCTTGAGTCTTGGCGCAGATGGAGGATTTATGCGTGTATTTAAGAATAAGCTGCCTTTTAGCATTATTGAACTGAGTCCCCAAATCTTCTTCCCATTAAAGCAAGCCCGGTGGGGTAAAATTCTCTGGGGGAGCATTTGTAAGCGAGTAAGTCAATGAAAGTGTGTGGGGTAGGTTTCCCGTGTCATTGCACAGTCCCTCTAATGTTGTAAGTGTTTGGCCACCTTCCGGGGGCGGCTGAATCTTATTAAGGAAGTGTTACAGTTGTAATGCTCTCATAAAATCTAGATGGAATGGACCTGTAGGGTCCAAAAGCTCTGCCACTGTCTTCCAACGCCCCCCGAGCTAAAATGGGATGCTTGGTGTATGCCCAATTCTAACAGGTTCCGAAAGGGGCCTTCGCTGATACCGGGCGTAAAGAAGGGATTACCCAGTACTGGATATATAGGAGAATTCCAATTAGTGGATGTTGCTTGACCTCGGATGGTAAACCCCTAAAACACCATAGGGTGCCTCGCAGGGGCACTATACTTTGTGCCTGTTCCATTTAAGCCCACAACTTGGTCTCTTGATGGCGGCACCAGTCTAGAAGTCTCCCCAGGTGTGTCGCTTGGTAATAGGCTCTAAGATTTGGTAATGCCAGGCCACCACATTGCTTGGGAAGAACAAGCAACGTGTTGGCCAGCCTGGGTCTTTTCTTGGCCCATACAAAGTCCGTAAAGAGCGATTGAATTTGTTTAAAGTAACTATTTGGTATCTGTATGGGCAGAGCTTGCATCATGTATAGAAATTTCGGAAGTATAAACATCTTCAGTATATTGCAGTGCCCCAGCCAAGAGTAAAGGCCGGATTGCCACGTATTCAATAACATTCTTACTCTCCCTAAAAGGGGAGGAAAATTAAGGTCATATCATTTTGAAAATGAATGGGGGATGTATGTACCCAGGTACTTTAGTGCCGTGTTTGAATAAGTTCTTGGAATGCAAAAAAATTACGGTGGAGAGTATCTACTCCGTACGCAAAAACCTCATGAAGGGGCCTTCATGACAACACTGGACCTCAAGGATGCCTACCTGCATGTTCCAATTCACGTGGATCATTGGGAATTCTTGAGGTTTGCCGTGGTGGTCGGAGGGGAGATTTTTCACTGTCAGTTCAGAGCCCTCCCATTTCAGGTTAACAGTCAGCCCAAGGATTTTTACAAAAATCCTAACAAAAGCAGTAGCCTTTCTGCATCTCCAGGGTATATCTCTGATTCCTTACCTGAACGACCTACTGATCTCTGGACCATCAGTCATAGTATTCCTTTATTAAATACATGTACAGAGCTGTAAAACAGCCTACACGTTTCAGACATTAGTCCTTAGTCATCTTTACAGCTCTGTACATGTATGTAATAAAGGAATACTATTTTGGACGTCATCCTCAGTGCCGACCATCCCTTTCCTTATTCTGATAGGAGAAAACCTACATTAGACTTACCGTAACGGTATTTCTACGAACCTTCCAGTACGGCAGGCCAACTCCCCACCCTATGTGGAGGGAAAATGAGTAAACACTAGGTGGTGAGTACCTATGTGGAGTGATTCTCCTTGTGAACTTGTTTGGGATTACTTTATTACAAACTGGGGATCAAAGGGAAGGGTGGGGACTTATAACAAGCTGTCAGTTGATTGTGTTTCCTGTAGGGAGGAGCCCTAATCTCTCAGGTGTGCCGTCCTGAAAGGTTTGTAGAAATACTGTTACCGGTAATGCCCCGTACACACGGTCGGAATATTCTGATGGAAAAAGTCATATCGGATTATGTGGTCAGAAAATCCGATCGTGTGTGGGCTCTAGCGGGCTTTTTCAGTCGGAATTTCCGACGGCTCCAGTCGATTATGCCACTGCGCATGCGCAGTACACTCTGTATAATGCAGAGGGCGCTGGGCCTAAAATGGCAGAAGAATCCAGAAGGAAGACCGGGCTAAGATGGAAGCACTGAAGCTGTGACAGCTCAGCACTGGAGGGCTCAGTTTGTAAGGTAAATCTGTCATAATGTGCTAGTATGCAGTGCATACTAGTACATTATGGAACATATCTGCAGGGGGCCCAATTAAAAAAATGTACTAGAGATTTTACTATTACTTACTTAAGTAACTAAGACAGCAATTAATTAAACTAAAATTTAAGGAACTCACTTCATTACATAGGAAATGATTCTTGAATCATGTAAAAGTTCACTGATTGATTTGTTGCCTTGAAATGTGTTTTAACTTTTCCTGGGTATATATATATATATATATAGTCTTTTTTTTTTCTTTTACTAGACTCTGCAGTTTTTGTGTTCCTCTACTTCAATAATGATCTATACAAAGGGCCAGTAATAGCAACATGAACTCGTCGGCACTGCTTGGTCCTTGGCACCTTTGTCAGATCTATTTCTTTGGACCATGAAACAGCTTACTCGTAAAAGATGTTCTCAGAGGTTTACTGATCTCACACATTAGAAAAACTGGATGTCAATCTGGAATGCATTGAGGATGCTCTGAAACTGGGTACAAACTTGATGTTTTCTTAATTTTTTTGTCCATCTTCATTCTTATCTGCAAGTCACACACAGCTCACAATTGGATTTAGACCATTAGTAGTTCAACTGCACAAACTGCTAGTAGAATTTCCCTTCATTTTGCTCTGGGTGCCACTCTCTCTGTGGTCTAGGAAGTGTTTGATTTGAGATGGGGGTTCAGTAGGAGGTTTTTTTTTCTTGAGTAAGTCTTCTGGGGGGGGGGGGGGTCTTACTAGGAAAAGGTTGGTTGCTGATAGAGGGGGGATTTTTGCTAGGTGGGCTTTGCTAGATGGGGGAAAATATTTACCGGGAGAGGGAGATGAAGAGTCATTTTTTCCCCTAAAAAGCTAAAAAAAAATCTTCTCCTTGCAAGGTAAAGTCATAATGTGCTAGTATGCATCACATACTAGCAAATTATGAAAAAAACCTTTCTGTCACCACTGACAGGGCTTCCATCTTCACGTGGTCTTTCTTCCGGTTTCACAGGCTCTGGGCTCTTGAATCACTAAGACATAATGACATTGGCTGGGATAAAAACGAAACACCATGAACGACGAGCTCGCAATCTGACATCACTTCCATATAGGCACCGAAAGTGATGTCAGATTGCAAGCTCGTCGCTCATGATGTTTAGTTTTTAATGTGAGTACCATTGGCTGTAATGAATAAAATGATCTAGTTTTACATACTTCACGATTCGGGACCCCTTCTTTCTCTTTCTCTTTCTATATACCATTTATAAACCTACTTGGGAGGATTTCCAGCGCTGTCCATTGCAGGATCCCGGATTTCTGGATTGTTACTGTCCACTTTTATGCTGTTACTTTACAGCGGTAAGGGGCTATCGCCAGGGTCACCATCAGGGGGGTATAGCCATCACAACTGTAAGGGGCCCACCGGGGCCAGAAGAAGGCAGGACGGGTGGAGGGGAGCCGATTGTCCAGCAAATTAAATTCAAAATACAACTTACAAAGCCATGCACAACTCTGCCCAGAGCTACATCACCAGTCTGGTCTCCAAATATCACCCAAACCATCCTCTATGCTCCTCTCGAGACCTCCTGCTCTCAAGCGTTCTTGTCCCTCCTCCCATGTTCGTCTCCAGGACTTCTCCAGAGCTTCCCCCATTTTCTGGTACTCTCTACCTCAATCTGTCTGGCTATCTCCTACTCTGATGGTTACTCTTGGTTATCCCTTGATGTGAATTCTTTATATACGTCAATCCCACACAACATAGGGCTAATAGCAGTGCAGCATTTTTTATTGTTGGATCCTTTGCTGAATACCAGACAGGCCTCTTTCATCTTGGATGCTACTTCTTTTTGTTTAACACATAATTATTTTAATTTTGAAGACCAGTTCTACCTGCAGACCCATGGTACAGCTATGGGAGCCAATTTTAGGCCATCTTATGCCAATCTGACCATGGGTCTGTGGGAGAACCAATTTATATGGAACAATAACCCTTTTGCCCAACATTTGGTATTTTTTGGTCGATTCATTGATGACATTGTCATCATCTGGGATGGTTCCCCGCCCCAAGTTGTCGACTTTCTAACTCATTGTAATGCTAATGATTTAGGTCTCTCTTTCACAGCTGTTTGGAGCAAGGATAGCTTAGCTTTCCTTGATCTCAAGCTCAACCATGAACATGATACAATTTTTGCCCGCAATTACACTAAACCCACTATGGGCAACTCGTACCTTCATTACGACAGTTGCCATCACCCTCAGTGGGTGAACAATATACCCAAAGGACAGTTATGCAGACTCAGGCAGAACTGTACCAGAGACTGTGATTATATCTCTCAGAGTTCACATCTCAAGGAGACGTTTACTGAAAAGGGTTATCCATCAAAATTGGTAGAACAGGCATATAACAACTTCCTTCCAGGCAAGATACTCAAGGTTGTTAAACCTCCAGAAGAATCAGTGGTACGTTTCATTACAGGGTTCCATGGACAATACAAAAAATGCAACATCCTTGGAACATTTTAAAGCAGGATCCTCATTTGAGTACTACTTTATGTGAAAGGCCAAAAAATAAAATAGCGCCCAGTAAAAAATCCTCTATGTTTAATCCCCCTTAAAGGGATGTATAGGTGCAATAAGTCTCTATGCAAGACTTGCCAGTTTGTCAACCGTGGACAAAAGAGCTTTATTCATAAACACAAGATTTATTACTTCGATAATTTCAATAATTGTTCTAGCGATTATGTAGTTTACTACCTTACATGCCCTTGTAAGGTGCTATATGTTGGTACACGCACCATTTGTCCACTAAGACAGCGGTTTGGCAAGCACCGCTGATTTGTGGAAGTGGGTTGTGATGAACATAGTGTGCCACATAACTATCTAGAGCACCATGCCCAGTCCACAGTGGGCCTCTGGGTGTGGGTTATTATATCCATACCCAGGGGCTTGTCTGAAGCAGAAAGTTTTTTGTGACTATGTGAACGTGAAACGTTATGGATCTTTACTCTGGACACCCTTGTATTGTACCCAATGGGCTTAACGAGGAACTTGAAGTTAATACTATTTTATAACATCATGTAGCTTGTTCCCTTATGAGTAGACAGTCTAATCGCTCGCTAGCTCAGATGATCCCTTCTTTTTAGTGTTTCAGGTTTCCTCTGATGTTCCATGGTATCTATCTAATATTGTATCTGGCCAATTTTTCAACCCACTCTTTTGTAGAAATTTCTTATGGAAATGTACTTATATTTATAATTCATATAATTACTGTTGTTATTATTTTCTATATAACAGGAATTTTTAAATGTATACACATTTTTCTAATTTTCATAATCTATCAGCAGGTGCGTGTGGTGGCGTGTACGTGCATCCGCATATACGCTTGTGTTTGCCTTTGCAAGCATGTACCTGCATGTTTATGAACATATCCTTTATGTACTATTATTATCATATATCCTCTGTAAAATCATTAATTTAATTTCTCTCAGTAATTTTTATATATCTATAATTTCTAACAATTATTTTTATCAATTTTTATAACGTCTGAATTTTTATGTGAACCTGTGCAATTTCCAATTAATTTGTGTATATATATATATATATGTATTTTTATATTTATTCTTATCTCCACTAGTACATTTTCCCTTTGCTATGTAGCGTTTATTATAGTTCATATACTGTGATTTGAAGTGATTGTTTCCTGGTCGGCTCATGTATGTACAGTGGTGTGAAAAAGTGTTTGCCCCCTTCCTCATTTCCTGTTCCTTTGCATGTTTGTCACACTTAAGTGTTTCGGAACATCAAACCAATTTAAACAATAGTCAAGGACAACACAAGTAAACACAAAATGCAATTTGTAAATGAAGGTGTTTATTATTAAAGGTGAAAAAAAATCCAAACCATCATGGCCCTGTGTGAAAAAGTGATTGCCCCCTTGTTAAAACATACTATAACTGTGGTTGTCCACACCTGAGTTCAATTTCTCTAGCCACACCCAGGCCTGATTATTGCCACACCTGTTCACAATCAAGGCATCACTTAAATAGGAGCTGCTTGACACAGTAAGGTCCACCAGAAGATCCTTAAAAGCTACACATCATGCCGAGACCCAAAGAAATTCAGGAACAATTGAGAAAGAAAGTAATTGAGATCTATCAGTCTGGAAAGGGTTATAAAGCCATTTCCAAAGCTTTGGGAATCCAGCGAACCACAGTGAGAGCCATTATCCACAAATGGCGAAGACATGGAACAGTGGTGAACCTTCCCAGGAGTGGCCGGCCGCCCAAAATTACCCCAAGAGCGCAGCGACGACTCATCCAAGAGGTCACAAAAGACCCCACAACAACGTCCAAGGAACTGCAGGCCTCACTTACCTCAGTTAAGGTCAGCGTTCATGCCTCCACCATCAGGAAAAGACTGGGCAAAAATGGCCTGCATGGCAGAGTTCCAAGGAGAAAACCACTGCTGAGCAAAAAGAACATCAAAGCTCGTCTCAATTTCTCCACAACACATCTTGATGATCCTCAAGACTTTTGGGACAACATTCTGTGGACCGATGAGACAAAAGTGGAACTCTTTGGAAGGTGTGTGTCCAAGTATATCTGGCGTAGAAGGAACACTGCATTTCAGAAAAAGAACATTATACCAACAGTAAAATATGGTGGTGGTAGTGTGATGGTCTGGGGCTGTTTTGCTGCTTCAGGACCTGGAAGACTTGCCGTGATAAAAGGAACTATGAATTCTGCTGTCTACCAAGAGATCCTGAAGGAGAATGTCCGACCATCTGTTTGTGTACTCAAGCTGAAACGAACTTGGGTTCTGCAGCAGGACAATGATCCTAAACACACCAGCAAGTCCACCACCGAATGGCTGAAGAAAAACAAAATGAAGACTTTGGAGTGGCTTAGCCAAAGTCCTGACCTGAATCCTATTGAGATGTTGTGGTATGACCTTAAAAAGGCCGTTCATGCTCGAAAACCCTCTAATGTAACTGAATTAGGACAATTCTGCAAAGATGAGTGGGCCAAAATTCCTCCAGGACGCTGTAAAAGCCTCATTGCACGTTATCGCAAACGCTTGGTTGCAGTTGTTGCTGCTAAGGGTGGCCCAACCAGTTATTAGGTTTAGGGGGCAATCACTTTTTCACACAGGGCCATGATGGTTTGGATTTTTTTTCACCTTTAATAATAAACACCTTCATTTACAAATTGCATTTTGTGTTTACTTGTGTTGTCCTTGACTATTGTTTAAATTGGTTTGATGTTCCGAAACACTTAAGTGTGACAAACATGCAAAGGAACAGGAAATGAGGAAGGGGGCAAACACTTTTTCACACCACTGTACCTCCAGATGAAAGTGCGCACTTTACTTCAGCTGCGTTCCTGTTTATATATTAAATTGCCATATATTATGTTTACTAACTAACTTCGTAGCTCCCATTAATTATATAGTATCACGCAGTTAGATTATTATTCATTTATTTCTCAGCCCCTAATAGGTATACAATATAACCCTTGAATTATATACTTTTCTGTCCCCATAGTGTTATGTAGTACAGACTTCACTAAGCAGTCAGCTGGTTTTGGTTAGCAGATGGAGTATATAATGTGCTGATTCATCCGCTCCCTGCCATTACACTTGATAAAGGAGCGCGCATGTGCCTTACGGACTTTGTGCATGCTCTGAAATGCGTTGTTTCCCCCACCTGCTGACATCACACGCAGTTTCCACAAGCCGCTCGCTACTTTTCTCTGCTAGATACAGCTGGTTTCCTCCCTGACTTCCCGTGGTTATTGCAGTATGGATTGTGACACTCCAGGGAATATGCTTCTGATAACAGCCACATCACTCTGTTAATTGTTGACCCGTGTAGAGCTTCATTGCATTTTGCCATGTAAGTGCCTAATATTTATTTTTTAATATTGATTAAAACACTTTAACTCAGAGGCGCTCTTCTATCTTTGTTTTTTGTGTTATCTCCTACTCTGGCTGCCTTTAGGCAATCCCTGAAAACTCATCTCTTCAGGGAAGCCCATCACACCTCCAACTAATCTTTTTTCACTTCCATCAGCTCATCCTCCACAGTTATAACATTTTGTACTACTTGCCCCACCCTCTTAGATTGTAAGCTTTTATGAGCAAGACCCTCTTAACCCTCTTGTAATTTATTGTATTGTAACTGTACTGTCTCTTTTTTTTATTGTAAAGTGCTGCGTAAACTGTTGGCGCAATATAAATCCTGTATAATAATATTATAATGCGAGGCATTGATTTTTGGTGAGTTTATTCAATCTATACTGCGGGAGTGGCTGTCACAAGCACTGCATGAAGATTGTTATATTATTGAAGATTTATGGACTGTATTGGTGATTTATAACACACACTTATGTGAAGGTTGTTTTTGGGACTATTCATGTGATTTTGAATTATTTGTGATATTTGGTCACTTGTATTTAATTGCATTTTTGAATTGAGGTTATGATATGCAGCGCCACCTAATGTTTGTATTGTGACAGTAGGAGATGCTGTCAAGGTAAAATTGATAGTTTGGGGGACACAGGGTATGCACATTTGCTTGGTGCAAGGCTACAGAGCATAAATGTGTACTGGAGAAAACTGCTTTCACAGCTTTCTCCAGGTTTTGGTATTCGGTCATGGGGCTCTGTAGTTTGGAGATTCCATAGTGTCCAGACTTTGTAGATTACCAGCAAGGTGTGTGCTCAGGTGAGCACAACACTTATAATGAGGGTATGGGAAGACCTCATGGCTCCCAGTTGGAGACTGCTCCACACCCAGAGAGACAGGAGGTTTCCAGGAGTCAGAGGGGCTGCAGGAGGCAGCCAAAACGTGTGACTACAAGAGGCAGTGCAATGGCCTGAGGACTAAGGCCAGAACGGAGCTGTGGGCGCTAAAGTACTGCTAAAGAGAGCCAGGTGGGCTAGCATTTTCTGTTGTGTTTATTTGCTGGAGAAGAACCCCTGCGTGGGAAACCTTTACGTTACAGACTTTTATTCGCCTTTTTAATAAAAATGGGCTACCGCACCCTTAAATATAGTTCCTGACTGTCTTGAATCACTGACAAAGGCATCAGCCATGAGAGCCAATGGTCCCCGATATTACAGTATATATTTTGTTTTTACAGACACTATTTGTAAGTAAACAAATGAAGTGACCCCTGTTAAAAAGTCTACATACCCTTAGTTCTTAATATTGTGTAGTCTTTTGGGCATATTGTAACAGGGCTTTTTTATCGCATTGGCGCAATAAAGGCTTCTTCCTGGGAACTCGACCATGCAGCTAATTTTTGTTCAAGTATCGTTGCATTGTGTTCCTTGAAACAACCACACCATCTTTTTCCTGAGCAGCCTGTATTTCTCCTGAGGTTACCTGTGGGTTTTTCCTTGTATCCCTAACAACAATTCTTCTGGTAGTTGTAGCTGCAATCTTTCTTGGTCTACCTAACCTTGGTTTAGTATCAAGGTATTCCCAAATTTTCCACTTCTAAATAAGTGATTGAACAGTATTGACTGGCATATTAAAGACTTTGGATATCTTTCTATAACCTTTTCCATCCGTATCCATCTTTATAAAGGTCCATTACCTTGTTATGCAGGTCTTTTGACAGTTCTTTTCTGCTTCCCATGGCTCAGTATCTAGCCTGCTTAGTGCATCCACGTCAGAGCTAACAAACTCATTGACTATTTATACATAGAAACTAAATGCAATTTAAAAAGTCACAGATGTGGGGAAAGTAAACTTTAATTGCCATTTTAACCTGGGTGTGTCACCTTGTGTGTCTGTACCAAGGCCAAACATGCTAGGGTATGTAAACTTTTGATTCAGGTAATTTGGGTGATTTCTGTTTTTTATGAATTTAAAAGGAGACAGACAACTATGGGATAATAAATAGCTTCATATGATCACTTTCCTTAAAGTGGTGTTGCACACAAAAACAAAAAAAAATCATTAAAATTCCTAAAAAAAAAAAAAAAAAAATTGGATTTTTTTTTTAACTCTCCTCTAAATTCCTGTTGCTAGGGGGTCTGTCGTAGTCTGCCTCCTTCAGTGCCTGGGCTGGTGACATCACTTCCCCTTGCCCCCTCCCTCCTGTCAGACATCTGGAACACGTGACAGGTCTCAGATTACTGCGTGGCCAATCACGGCGTGCAGCGCTGTGCGCGCATGCGCAGTGGGTGCCCGGCTGTGAAGCCAAAGCCAGGTGCCCACAGTTGCAATGCCGGCGCCGCCGAGTGGAGGGGGGGACGAGCGGGGCTTTGTTGCCCCGCATCGCTGGACCCTGGAACAAGTAAGTGTACGATTATTAAAAGTCAGCAGCTGCAGTATTTGTAGCTGCTGACTTTTATTTTTTTTATTTTTTTTAATGGAAACTCCTCTTTAACCACTTCAGCACCGGGCCATTTTACACCCTTCCTTACCAGAGCACTTTTTGAGATTCGGCACTGCGTCGCTTTAACTAACAATTGCGCGGTCGTGCGACGTTACACCCAAACAAAATTGACGTCCTTTTTTTCCCACAAATAGAGCTTTCTTTTGGTGGTATTTGATCGCCCCTGCGGTTTTTATTTTTTGCGCTATAAACAAAAGAATAGTGACAATTTTGAAAAAAAACACAATATTTTTTACTTTTTGCTATAATAAATATCCCATTTAAAAAAAAAAAAACAATTTTAGGCCGATACGTATTCTTCTACAAATTTTTGGTAAAAAAAATTGCAATAAGCGTATATTGATCGGTTTGCGCAAAAGTTATAGCGTCTACAAAATAGGGGATAGATTTATTGCATTTTTTTTTTTTTTTTTACTAGTAATGGCGGCGATCTGCGTTTTTTTTTTTTCGTGACTGCGACATTGCGGCGGACACTTCGGACACTTTTGACACATTTTTGGAACCATTCACATTTACACAGCGATCGTTGCTATAAAATTGCATTGATTACTGTCAGGGCCGGATTAACATAGGGGCTATTGGAGCTGCAGCTCCAGGCCCCTTTCTCAAGATAGGCCCATTTGCCCCCAAAAAAAAACAAAAAAAAAAAAAGATCGACTTTGAGGGCTGTATCTCAGCGATCAGGAGTCATAGAGACCCCACATTTGGTAGGTAGCTAAAGACCTACTCCAGCACTGGTTAAAATATGGGGATGCTATCATCTATGGTTCCGGAGATATGGGGCTGCTTGCGCAGTCGATCAGAAGCTACATACAGAGCGGCCAGTTTAAATACAAGCTGGGAGGATGAGATCACAGTGCTTATAATAATTATTTGCACATTACTTATGATAATTAACCCCTTGCCACCCAGGCCAATTCTGACACTTCTCTCCTACATGTAAAAATCATTAAAAAAAATTTTGATAGAAAATTACTCAGAACCCACAAGCATTATATGTATTGTTTTAGCAGACACCCTATGGAATGAAATTGTGTTTTTTGCAACTTTTTATGTTACACAATATTTGCACAGCAATTTTTCAAACCTTTTTTGGAAAGAAACTGTTTCATTCATAAAAAAAAACACTAAAGTTAGCACGATTTTTTTTTGTGTACTAAGCGATGCTTTAAATTTTTTTACAGGTTACATGTTTAGAGTTACAGAGGAGGTCTAAGGCTAGAATTATTGTTCTCACTCTAATGATCGTGGCATATGTAACCTGTGTGTATCTGGCTCTGATACTAACCAGTGCCTTCCCAGCCACTGACTAGTATCTCTCCCCAGCCTGTCCCCCACACACCCTCTCACCTGCTGACCTGTGAATGGGGGAATCGCTCCCGCAGTGTTATTGTGTTCTGCCAGTGAATACAATGATCAGTGTTGCTAACTATAGCTGGCAGCACTGATTGTTTTGGGGAAAACCTGACAGGCTGGTTGTACTCAAGTCGGTTAATAGGTTGACTTGTGTAAAACCAGGTAGCCCATACATAGATCGACTATGGCTGGTCTTTGCTTAATTGGTGTAATTTCAATCCATGTATGGCCCGCTTAACCACTACACAGTCCCTAAACATCCTTCCACAAACCTTTAAATTTTTCCTTCCCAGATTCCTTCATCCTCCTCTCCTATACATAGTGCCCACTGTCATACTCTCCACATTTCTCTCCTGTACATACTGCTCACTGTCATACCCTCCACACTTCTCTCCTATACATAGCGCCCGCTGTCATATCTTACACACTCCTCTCCTGTACATAGTGCCCGCTGTCATACACTTCTCTCCCGTACATAGTGCCCACTGTCATATCCTCCACACTCCTCTGCTGTGCATACTGCCCACTGTCATACTCTTCACACTCCTCTCCTGTACATAGTGCCTTCTGTCATACCCTCTGCACTCCTCTCATGTACATAGTGCCCACTGTTAAACCCTCCACATTCCTCTCCCTCACCTGCACATACTTCCCACTTTTATACCATCCATTCTCCTCCTCTATGCCTCTTACCCACAAAAACAGTTCTTTAAAATTATACTGAATATCCTCAATGTTACCAGCTCTAGAATGGGCACACTTTTGTTAGTTCAACTAAAGGAAATCTCAGTCCTCATATTTGTTCTGCCCCATTATTAGTACTTATTTAATTTTGTGATTACTATTGTGATGTATAGAGGAACATAGGGGATGTCAGCTACTCTAAATATAGCACTTGTAAAAAAGTGTCCCTGAAAATATTTTTGAAATGTTGGCAACTATGCGGGTCAGTATGGGGCCCCATGAGAGGCTCCTGGGTTCCAATGATATTAAAGCGGTAGTAAACTTTTCTAACATTACAATTTTTTAGAGGCCCTTAGGTAGGTTATGCCATAATGTACAAGTATACACAGCATATTAGCACAATAGGGTACACTTAAATTGTCAGACTGAGCCCTCCAGTGCTGTGCTGTGATCAATCCGGCCCGGGCGCTTCCATCTTTACCCGGTCTTCCTTCTGGGTTCTGTGCCTTCGGTCACTTGCCTTGGCCGGGCTGCGTTGATGTTATTCCCACGCATGCTCATGTGCATCCTCTTTCTCTCATCCCCCCTTTCTCTCTCGTCCTCTTTCTCTTACCCCTCACACCTCTTTCATCCCCTTTCTCTCTCTCTCTCTCTCTAACACTAGGGGGCGCTGCAGGGGTTAATGTGTTCCCTATAGGAGTGATTCTAACTGTGGGGGAAGGGGACTCAAGGGGAGGAGACCGATCATGTGTTCCTCCGTACTGGGATCACATGATCGGTCTCCTCTCCGCTGACAGGACGGTCCCGCACGGTCCCGTTGTTTTAACGGGCAATTGCGGGTGCCTGGCGGACATCGCGGCCGCCGGGCACTCGCACCAGGTCCCGAGCGACGCACGCGCCCCCCAGGCGGCCGGGAATGGGAGGACGTCATATGACGCCCACCCAGGATGGGAGATCCACCTTGTGGGCGTCATATGACTATGGGCGGGTAGGGAAGTGGTTAAATAAAAGACAGTTTTTGGCACGATCAGTTAGATTTTAATATCAATGCCACAATTTCATAAATTCGGCCAGGGTATGCAAACTTTTGAGAACAACTTTATACAGAATATATATATACATATATTTTTGCCAGGGGTTTAGACATTAATGGTTGTGTGTTGAGTTATTTTGAGGGGACAGCAAATTTACAGTGTTATACAAGCTGTACACTCACTACATTGTAGCAAAGTGTAATTTCTTCAGTGTGATCACAGAAAAGATATAATAAAATATTTACAAAAATGTGAGGGGTGTACTCACTTTTGTGAGATACTGTATATACAGTGGTTCCACTAGATTTTAGTTAGAGGTATCAGAGTAAAGGGGGCCGAATACAAATGCACGCCACACTTTAGACATATTTATTTGTAAAAAATTGTGAAAACCATTTATAATTTTCCTTCCACTTCACAATTATGTGCCACTTTGTGTTGGTCTATCACATACAATCCCAATAAAATACATTTACGTTTTTGATTGCAACATGACAAAATATGGAAAATAGCAAGGGGTATGAATACTTTTTCAAGGCACTGTAGATATATATGCATATATATATATATATATATATATATATATATATATATATATATATATACACATACACACATTTCTCTTTGATCGGCCAATGCTGCCCCATAAGTTTGTTAGTCAGCCTTCGGTGGCAACACTATGTTTTAAAAAATTAAGGTGGTATATTAAAGCATTTTGATTTTTACAGGTCTACTTTGTGCATCTCGATACTCTTTGCATGTGTTATCATGGTAACTCTAGCAAGTTACCCTATTGAAGAATTAGATCCAGTTGGCTCAACTATCATTTTCCATCCCAGAACATCACTATAAAAAACCTACAGTCTGAACACCTTAAATTTGAGTGTGTATATGTTACCCACAAATGTTCCAAATTAATGAATAAACCAAATAACTATTATAGTGTGGGAATCAGTCATGACTCCAAGATGTAATTATTATTACTATAAGTTTGTATCAGTCATCATGGAGCTGGAGGCTACACAGGAAAGAAATAAATACCAGAATTTTGGTTGGAAGCCAAACAGTGAGGACACTGTGTGGAGAGTTAACAAATTTTGCTTTTTTGATTGCTGGATTGCATTTTTAGGTTCTTTCTGGACCTTTTCCATTTTATCTTCTTAATACCTTTTTCTTCTTACACTTTTTAAACAGTTTTTTTTTTTTTTTTTTCCTTTCCTTCCTTCAGCTTACTAATTAAGGGGAGTGCCTAATTGCTCCCAGGTGTTTCAGGCCTATATAAGTTTGTGTAGAGCTCATGTGAAATTGCCAGAATTTTGGTTGGAAGCCAAACAGTGAGGACACTGTGTGGAGAGTTAACAAATTTTGCTTTTTTGATTGCTGGATTGCATTTTTAGGTTCTTTCTGGACCTTTTCCATTTTATCTTCTTAATACCTTTTTCTTCTTACACTTTTTAAACAGTTTTTTTTTTTTCCTTTCCTTCCTTCAGCTTACTAATTAAGGGGAGTGCCTAATTGCTCCCAGGTGTTTCAGGCCTATATAAGTTTGTGTAGAGCTCATGTGAAATTGCCAGAATTTTGGTTGGAAGCCAAACAGTGAGGACACTGTGTGGAGAGTTAACAAATTTTGCTTTTTTGATTGCTGGATTGCATTTTTAGGTTCTTTCTGGACCTTTTCCATTTTATCTTCTTAATACCTTTTTCTTCTTACACTTTTTAAACAGTTTTTTTTTTTTTTTTCCTTTCCTTCCTTCAGCTTACTAATTAAGGGGAGTGCCTAATTGCTCCCAGGTGTTTCAGGCCTATATAAGTTTGTGTAGAGCTCATGTGAAATTGCCAGAATTTTGGTTGGAAGCCAAACAGTGAGGACACTGTGTGGAGAGTTAACAAATTTTGCTTTTTTGATTGCTGGATTGCATTTTTAGGTTCTTTCTGGACCTTTTCCATTTTATCTTCTTAATACCTTTTTCTTCTTACACTTTTTAAACAGTTTTTTTTTTTTTTTTTTTCCTTTCCTTCCTTCAGCTTACTAATTAAGGGGAGTGCCTAATTGCTCCCAGGTGTTTCAGGCCTATATAAGTTTGTGTAGAGCTCATGTGAAATTGCCAGAATTTTGGTTGGAAGCCAAACAGTGAGGACACTGTGTGGAGAGTTAACAAATTTTGCTTTTTTGATTGCTGGATTGCATTTTTAGGTTCTTTCTGGACCTTTTCCATTTTATCTTCTTAATACCTTTTTCTTCTTACACTTTTTAAACAGTTTTTTTTTTTTTTTTTCCTTTCCTTCCTTCAGCTTACTAATTAAGGGGAGTGCCTAATTGCTCCCAGGTGTTTCAGGCCTATATAAGTTTGTGTAGAGCTCATGTGAAATTGCCAGAATTTTGGTTGGAAGCCAAACAGTGAGGACACTGTGTGGAGAGTTAACAAATTTTGCTTTTTTGATTGCTGGATTGCATTTTTAGGTTCTTTCTGGACCTTTTCCATTTTATCTTCTTAATACCTTTTTCTTCTTACACTTTTTAAACAGTTTTTTTTTTTTTTTTTCCTTTCCTTCCTTCAGCTTACTAATTAAGGGGAGTGCCTAATTGCTCCCAGGTGTTTCAGCCCTATATAAGTTTGTGTAGAGCTCATGTGAAATTGCCAGAATTTTGGTTGGAAGCCAAACAGTGAGGACACTGTGTGGAGAGTTAACAAATTTTGCTTTTTTGATTGCTGGATTGCATTTTTAGGTTCTTTCTGGACCTTTTCCATTTTATCTTCTTAATACCTTTTTCTTCTTACACTTTTTAAACAGTTTTTTTTTTTTTTTTCCTTTCCTTCCTTCAGCTTACTAATTAAGGGGAGTGCCTAATTGCTCCCAGGTGTTTCAGGCCTATATAAGTTTGTGTAGAGCTCATGTGAAATTGCCAGAATTTTGGTTGGAAGCCAAACAGTGAGGACACTGTGTGGAGAGTTAACAAATTTTGCTTTTTTGATTGCTGGATTGCATTTTTAGGTTCTTTCTGGACCTTTTCCATTTTATCTTCTTAATACCTTTTTCTTCTTACACTTTTTAAACAGTTTTTTTTTTTTTTTCCTTTCCTTCCTTCAGCTTACTAATTAAGGGGAGTGCCTAATTGCTCCCAGGTGTTTCAGGCCTATATAAGTTTGTGTAGAGCTCATGTGAAATTGCCAGAATTTTGGTTGGAAGCCAAACAGTGAGGACACTGTGTGGAGAGTTAACAAATTTTGCTTTTTTGATTGCTGGATTGCATTTTTAGGTTCTTTCTGGACCTTTTCCATTTTATCTTCTTAATACCTTTTTCTTCTTACACTTTTTAAACAGTTTTTTTTTTTTTTTTTCCTTTCCTTCCTTCAGCTTACTAATTAAGGGGAGTGCCTAATTGCTCCCAGGTGTTTCAGGCCTATATAAGTTTGTGTAGAGCTCATGTGAAATTGCCAGAATTTTGGTTGGAAGCCAAACAGTGAGGACACTGTGTGGAGAGTTAACAAATTTTGCTTTTTTGATTGCTGGATTGCATTTTTAGGTTCTTTCTGGACCTTTTCCATTTTATCTTCTTAATACCTTTTTCTTCTTACACTTTTTAAACAGTTTTTTTTTTTTTTTTCCTTTCCTTCCTTCAGCTTACTAATTAAGGGGAGTGCCTAATTGCTCCCAGGTGTTTCAGGCCTATATAAGTTTGTGTAGAGCTCATCGTGAGCCTGCTCATCCTTGAGACTGGTTGAACTCTGTCCAAGTGGAACTTGTCTAAGTGGTGAGTTAAAACCAGGAGTTTATAACAGGAGGTTGTAACAGGGGTCATAGTACCTGTGCAGGGTAAGTACCTGAGTGTGGTCTGAGTAGTGTGTGTGGATTGTTAGTACCTGTGTATTGTCTTGTTGAGTATTAGTGTCAGGAAGCTAGTTGTTAGGTAATTTGGACTGGGTATAAACTCTAATCCTCATTAAATTTATAGGTACGATGCCCGGCGGGTGTGGAGAGGCAACTCGGTGTACATCTTGCGGCATGTATGCATTCCTTGATCATCTGATCGAGGGTGAATACTGCTGTGCAAAATGTAAGCACATTGTTTCCCTGGAAGCCCAGGTTCTGAATCTGGGGAAGCAACTGTCAGCACTGAGAAGTCCCTCCATACTAAAGGGGAGTCGAGAACGTACATGGCAGGTGCCGGCAGGGGCCAGCACAGAGATGGGTGGAGAAAAAGAGGTGAAGGCACTAGAAAATAGTAGATGGGTGACAGTCAGGAAGGGTAGAGGGGGAAGGGCCAGGGAGGCCGATCCAGGGCTGGAGCATCCCAATAAGTATGCTCCATTGAGTGACATTGGTGATACCAGTCAGGGACCAGCACTGCTGGAGCTGAGGGACTCTCCTAGCTGCCAGGGGATGAACTCCTCCAGTGAGATTGGGGGAGGAGCAAAGGGAAAGGAAAGACAGATTCTGGTGATAGGGGACTCAATTCTTAGAAGGACAGAGAGGGCAATCTGTAACAAAGACCTGAAGCGCCGAACTGTATGTTGTCTACCGGGCGCTCGGGTTCGGCACATCACGGATCTGGTGGACAGATTACTGGGAGGGGCTGGGGAAGACCCGGCTGTCATGGTGCACGTTGGCACCAATGACAAAGTCAGAGGCAGATGGAGTGTCCTAATAAACGATTTTAGGGAATTGGGAGCTAAATTGAGGAAAAGGACCTCCAAGGTAGTATTCTCAGGAATACTACCGGTACATCGAGCCACACCAGAAAGGCAGAGGGAGATTAGGGAAGTAAACAAGTGGCTGAAGAGCTGGTGTAGAAAGGAGGGGTTTGGGTTCCTGGAGGACTGGGACGACTTCTCAGTCGATAACCGGTACTATAGAAGGGACGGACTGCACCTAAATGAGGAGGGTGCAGATCAGCTGGGAATAAGGATGGCCAAAAAGTTAGAGGGGTTTTTAAACTAGGCGATGGGGGGGAGGGGCCAGAGATAGGAATAGTCAGCGTGGAACATATTCCAGAGGGTAATATTAGGGGCATTAGTGGTAGGGTAACTAAAGCACATAAACCCAAGGTAAATATAGTAGCAAGTCCTAGTTGCAATCTCGGAACACCCAAGAGGGTAGTATGTGACTGGTCAAAATATAGTAATGCATTAAAGTGTTTGTTCACCAATGCCAGAAGTCTGCCAAGCAAAATAGGTGAGTTGGAAGCTCTGGTGCATCAGGAGAGCTATGATGTAATCGGTATTGCTGAAACTTGGCTGCAGTCCTCACATGACTGGGCTATAAATATTCCTGGCTTTGCACTCTTTCGGAAAGACAGAGTTAAAAGGAAAGGTGGAGGGGTCTGTCTGTATGTGAGAAGTGATCTCAAAGCGAGTGTGAAAGAGGACCTGGGGGATGGAGAGTGTGATGAGTCTGAAGCATTATGGGTGGAACTGCATACAGATGTGCGTAGTTCAAAGTTAATCATTGGAGTTTGTTATAGACCACCCAATGTTAATGAGGAGGTGGATACTCAGCTCCTTGCTCAAATAGAAAGGGCTGCAAGGGCTGGGACAGTGATAATAATGGGGGATTTTAACTACCCAGAAATTGACTGGAATAATGGCACTGCTGGGACAGTTAAAGGACAAAAATTTATAAACCTATTACAGGACAATTTTATGGTCCAGTTCATTGAGGCCCCAACCAGGAATGATGCTCTGCTGGATCTGGTAATCTCAAACCATGCAGAGCATATTACTAATGTTCAGATAAAGGAGCATCTGGGTAGCAGTGACCATAACATGATTTCATTTGATGTTAGCTGTAAGCAAAAATCACATACAGGAAAGATAAAAACACTTAATTTCAAGAGGGCAAATTTTCCAAGGATGAGGGCTGCTCTCCAGAACTTAGACTGGGAGAGAATATTGGCAACAATGGGCACAGAACAGAAATGGGGATTCTTCAAAAAGACTGTTTGTGAACTCACTGCAAAGTATATTCCCATGGGCAATAAATTTTAAAGGCTAAAAATAAAACCTATGTGGCTCACGGCCAAAGTTAAAAAAGCTATAAACTATAAGAAAAGAGCTTTTAAAAAATATAAAAATGAAGGATCACTAGTGTCATTTAAATGTTACAAAGAACATAACAGAATATGTAAAAAGGAAATCAAGGATGCAAAAATTCAAAACGAAAGACAGATTGCAAAAGATAGTAGGACAAACCCCAAAAAATTCTTCAAATATATTAATAGTAAAAAGGTCAAGTCTGAGCATGTAGGCCCTTTACAAAATAATCTAGAGTGGGTGACTGGGGACAAAGAGAAGGCTAATTTATTAAATACTTTCTTCAGCTCTGTGTATACAAAGGAGCATGGGGGAGCTCATGTCCACAATGGGGGTGGTAGTGACACAGCCCTAAATCCACAATGGCTCAAAAGTGATATGGTCCAGAAATATTTAGACAGAATAAAGGTGGATAAAGCACCTGGACCTGATGGCATCCACCCACGGATCCTAAAAGAATTGAGCTCTGTAATTTCAAAGCCATTGTATCTAATTTTTAGGGAATCATTAATGACAGGAATAGTACCACTGGATTGGCGCAGGGCGAACGTGGTGCCTATATTTAAAAAGGGAACAAAGTCTTTACCAAGTAACTATAGACCTGTTAGTTTAACTTCTATAGTTGGGAAGATACTGGAGAGATTATTAAAAGACCACATAGACGAGTTCTTGCAGGAAAAAAATATTTTAAGCAACAGACAGCATGGATTCATGAAAGACAGAAGTTGTCAGACAAACCTTATTTCTTTTTATGAGGTGGTAAGTAAAACCTTGGACAGAGGCGTGGCTGTGGACGTGGTATACTTGGATTTTGCAAAAGCGTTCGATACAGTTCCCCACACACGGCTCATGTGTAAGGTAAGGTCTACAGGTTTGGAAATATCGGTTTGTAAATGGATAGAAAACTGGCTAAAAGACAGAATTCAGAGAGTCGTGGTTAATGATTCTTACTCTGAATGGGCTAAGGTTATCAGTGGTGTACCCCAAGGTTCAGTGCTGGGACCCTTACTTTTTAATATCTTTATAAATGATATTGGGTCTGGTATCAAAAGTAACATTTCTGTCTTTGCAGATGACACCAAGCTATGCAGTGGAATAACGTCCTTACAGGAGGTCTCCAATTTACAAGCTGACCTCAATGCTCTGTCAAATTGGGCGACTATGTGGCAGATGAGGTTTAATGTTGATAAATGTAAAGTTATGCACTTGGGGGCTAAGAATATGCATGCATCATACATGCTAGGGGGAGTACAACTGGGGGAATCCGTAGTGGAGAAGGATCTGGGGGTTTTGGTAGATCATAAATTCAATAATAGCATGCAATGCCAAGCTGCGGTTTCCAAAGCGAGCAAAGTCCTTTCTTGTATTAAGAGAGGTATGGACTCCAGAGAGAGAGATATCATTTTGCCCCTGTTCAAATCATTAGTAAGACCTCATCTGGAATATGCAGTTCAGTTTTGGGCACCAGTTCTCAAAAAGGATATTGGGGAACTGGAGAAAGTGCAGAGAAGGGCAACCAAACTGATAAGAGGCATGGAGGAGCTCAGCTATGAGGAAAGATTAGAGGAACTGAATTTATTCACCCTTGATAAGAGGAGATTAAGGGGGGATATGATCAACATGTATAAATATATAAGGGGTCCATATAGTGAACTTGGTGTTGAGTTATTCACTTTACGGTCAACAAAGAGGACAAGGGGGCACTCTTTACGTCTAGAGGAGAAGAGATTTCATCTCCAAATAAGGAAAGGTTTCTTCACAGTAAGAGCTGTGAAAATGTGGAATAGACTCCCTGCAGAGGTGGTTCTAGCCAGCTCAGTAGATTGCTTTAAGAAAGGCCTGGATACTTTCCTGAATGCACATAATATAACTGGGTACTGACATTTATAGGTAAAGTTGATCCAGGGAATATCCGATTGCCTCTCGGGGGATCAGGAAGGAATTTTTTTTCCCCTGCTTTAGCAAATTGGAGAATGCTCTGCTGGGGTTTTTTTGCCTTCCTCTGGATCAACTGTGGGTATAGAATGGGGTATATGGGATTGTATGATATATATATATATATTATATATATTTTTTTTTTTGTTTAATTTGTGGTTGAACTGGATGGACTTGTGTCTTTTTTCAACCTAACTAACTATGTAACTATGTAACCTAGATAAAGGGCTTAGATGAAGAAGAGACCTGGGGCAGTACAAAAGAAGACACAAGGGCCTTGGCTCTATTTCTTTAAAAATGAAAGTGTAACCATACTCTGACAAAATAGTACTTAGGTTGTAGAACACTGTCAATAAAATAGAATTGCATTTTTTTTTTTTGTTACAAAAATACAGTTTTCCTCTTACTTTGTTTATTTTCTCCTTCCCTGCATTGTGCACATCTTGTAGACTTATTGTAGGAAATTCCTTTGATGAGTGCACCCTTCAGAGGCAGCAGAACATCATAGTTTTACTTTGGTGATCACAGCAGAGTGTGCCCATGAACTTTGCTGAGAACAGGCAGCTACACAGGAAGAAGGAATGAGGAGTGCAACTCAATATGGGTGGCATTGGAATGGAGTGCTGCATGGATGTAGTGCTGTGGGAGAATGGATGGAGTCCTTTGGGTATCTGATCTTTTAGAGAGAGATAACAATCTGCAAGGATAAGGAGAGAAAGCTCTGGGAGCTGCATACCTTGAAACAGCAGAGATCCAAGGACAGGTGGCCACACACAAGGAGAAAAGAGGTAATGTCAGAATGGTGCACTGTAGGGATTCAGAGCTGTCAGACGGATGTTGCCCTTGGGGGATTCACTTTTGCTTTCACTTTGAAAATGATGTAATTTGGGAGTTTGATTTGTTGGGAAGGGATGTGAGTCTGTGATGAGGGATAGTGCCTCATGGATTACATTTTCTGGAAAGGGATGGTGTCTTCAGTAATGTCATGTGGCCAGAAGTGTTGTAGAGCTGTAAAAAAGGTGGTATATTTCAGAGACTTGATTTTCTGGGAAGGGATGCACCACTGGGGGGAATGTGTTGTGGTGGGGAGATGTGAAACTGCAGGGAGTTTGGCATGACAGCAGGGTTGGAGTCCTCAGAGACTTTTTGAGGTGGGGAGAGATGCAGGGTTGTGGGAAGATTACAGCAGACTTGAAGCAACTGTGGAAGACAGGACTGAAAGTGGGGAGAGTGAGATTACTTTGAGGTTAGACAGAGAGGAAAAGGGAGGAGTAATCCCTATACCTATCTGCCTGCAGATCCCCACAACCATGGCCCAGGGTTGTCGGGAAGACAACATGTGGACATGATGCTTACCCCAAAGCACCCCCCCCCCATGTTAAGGGTATGTGGCCCGGTATGGTTTGGTGGGCACTCTCTCGTCCCCCCCTTTCCTGCCAAGCTGCATCCTCGGATAAGGGCCTAGGCTCCAACTGTTTGCCCAACTCTAATAGACACACAGAGTGCTGGCCAAGAGCACATATGTCCACTAAGTGGTAGGTGGGGGCAGAGGTTCGTGGCCCAGCTGGATAACAAAAACAGGTACACTTTTTAAGAAGAATATGCATATTATGTAAGTCTGGTCTTCTTCAACTAACATTTTTTACACATATAGAGTTTAGTACCACTTTAAATGTTAAATGATCATCAGACAGATGGGACTGTGGATTAGATAAACTGGTGGTGGTGCCTTTATGCAAAGGCAGTGCAGCATTGGGTAGGTGCTATTGGGTAAGGGCACAAAACGAAGATCTCTGATGTGGGTTTGAAGGTCATTTGGGTAGGAACCTTCTACTGAAAAAGTAGGGGAAGATTTTAAGGTAAACTCTAAAAGTAAAGTTGCCCTTGAACAGCTTTGGTGAAGAAGTTTGTTGTTTACAGAGATCAATAAAGCTCAGATAACACACAGCTGAATGAGTCAGAGTAGTTACTCACCTATCCAACGCCCCACTGCTCTGTATACCCCCATATGTAGTTATAATTAGAGAGATACTGTATAGTCACAAAGGCGGAAGATACTTTTGAGTTTCTATCTTTATATAACCCTGAGTGCTCCTCAAATTCAATGTCATGGGTGTACCAAGTATTAAAAATGTATTTTAAAAATGATATAATAATAATAAAACAAGTACCGGTATATACCATCAATTTAAAACATCAAAACTTAAAAAGGTAAATAACATTGACCGTTATTTTTGATAATACGGCACACATTTTTCTCCAAAACTCATAGACAGTGATAACAGATGATAGACACTGACTTAAGGAAACAACAAAAAATTTATTATACTGACCTTGTGATAACATATGGAGCGAAGCACACCACAAAAGACCCTATAAAAATACTGATTTTCTTTGTCGCCCGTTGCCGTCTTCTCTTTTGCTCACTCAAACATCTCTGCTTCACACTGCAAGGCAGATACTATGTATGATTACACAATAAAGGATAGAAGATAGAAGTAAGGAGACTTGAATGTCAAAATATATGATGGAAATATAGCAATACCCTTGAGCCAGAAAGTGACTACAACTCAGCAAGCTTAAAGTGAATACACATAAAAAATGGTTGCTTCAAGAATTCAAATAAAACTAGGCTCACTCAAAATTAACATTTCAATCCTGGTTGATGGGTACACTGAATCACCCATGAGCATCTTTTACAACGTATGTTCCACTGACTCCAATAGCTAGTTCTCTTTAGTTAAATTCCCAGTTTTGGGCCCCCATCTGTGAAGTCTCACTCTTGTTTCTGTATTTATTCTTTTAATAACATATTATTGCAGATTGCAGCAGGAATAATGTGACAGGTTTGCTTGACATTTTGATGCCCACGGCACAGTGCCAGGCTAGGGACTTCCTAAATTTAGAATGCTAGTGGATAATTTAAACCACACTTGTCAACCCAAAACTGTAAAACAAACATTTAGCACATTTTAGTATTCCAAGTCATCCTTTCTGATAAACTCAGTGTTGCAAGGCAAGGGTGGTGGTGGGGATGGTTATATAATGCATTTTTGTAAACATAATTTTTATATATTTTGGGTGGCTTTATTCTATAATAAGCATTATCATGTATGCCCAATGGGGAGTGGTGTACTTTTCCTTGCCATGGAGAGCTAATATTTACTGTATGAAGCCATGTGGGCACATAGAAAACTGCTCATGAGCAATATGGGGAACCCTGTAAATTTGTCCATAAAATTGCATTTTCTAGACACAGTTGACTTTCCATCTATCTACAGGTAGTTATCCCTCAGGTCATTGTGCCCTACAGATAGTGGTAAAATGTTTATTGCTCTAGGGCAGCATATCAATGTGTAATCAGATGTGAGTGCATATAGAAAGCCATTTTATGCGGCATTCTGTACACATAATTAGTACGTAAAGTTGCATTCTGTAGACACAGTTAATTCCCAAACAGTAACTCTGTTAAATACACATGCTACAAGGATTCAATCATTTTTTTATTTTTTTGTTCATCGTGACCTGGCTCTGCTTATCTTTCATCTCAATGCTTCATGTTATACAGCTGGTTTATAAAATGGTATGTGTGCACTATAAAGGTTACAATATATACATTTAATGTCAATTCCTCTTTTATTTAAAAACATGTATAGAGATTTATGGAAACCACATTTCCACATCTTGTAACTGGCTCACTGCATCTCCCAGCAGTATTTTTATTGTTACAGTGGTTGGATTGATTATAATTTTTTGAAACACCAATCTGTCCACTAAACACTCCCACTTACATCAGTTTAAATGACAGCTTCAACTTACAAAACAATATAGGGCAAAGAGATGGTGGCTTTGTAAAGGGCTCCTCACCCCAATTATACTAACTTGACCACCAGCGCTTGCTCGTCGTTTCTGCCTCCACTGTCGTCAACATGGAAATCCAAGGAGTCAGGTGGTGTCAGACAGTAATGGTATTGGTGTCATCACTCCCCAGGTCATGTGACAGTGCTTGGGCCCAGCAATTTGTTATTAGACCTTAGCACTGTCACAGAAGGTGGCATGCTCCATCATACCCCGAAGCATCTGGAATTGTTGGCAGCTGCGATGGAGGCAGGAGCAGCAAGGAACTACTGGTATGCAAATGGTCCAAGAGGAGCCCTTTACAAAGACATTTAGGGTAACATACATACAATCCAATGAGCGCATAAAACAAACATGCAAGAGACTAAAGTTTAATTTAAATATATGAATTAAATATATAATATAAATTTGCTTCATAGCAGAAAAAAAAGTTTCAGGGCAAAAACACATCTCATTGTGCCTATGTCCTAGCATCTGGAATGACTATTATAGCCTCTATGGTTAAAGCCACTTTCTGAAACCCTCAGGAGAGCGAGTGTGCATTCCACCGTGAGTGGAAAGGACGATGGAGATGGAGCATGTTTGGCTCCCGAAACATGTTGGATTTTTTCTGCGATGAATCAATTTGGTTATTTAAACCTTGGACGTTTGTTTGGTGCTCTCATTGGGTATTCCATCTTGTAAGGTTGCCTTTATTTTCCCCTGGATCATGACTTGTGTTATTCTATTTTTGGTCTCTGTGAGAATGAGCTTCAGGGTCTCTCAGGTCTTGGTGGCTGTTTGTTTATCAGCTGTGATAATCTGCAATGGTAATTGCAACTTTGTGAGATCTGCTGTGTTTTTGTTGAGGAGAGCTACAGTGGGATGTGGGGAGATGGTTTTCCCAAAAAAAGTTAACAGCATATCAAACACTTCTCAGTACATTTTAATTAAAGGGCATGACCACCATATACAGACCAACACATAGTGGCACATAATTGTGAAATGGAAGGAAAGGATAAATGGTTTTCAATATGTTTTTACAAATAAATATGTAAACAGTGTGGCGTGCGTTTGTATTCAGCCCCCTTTACTCTGATGCCCCTAACTAAAATCTAGTGGAACCAATTGCCTTCAGAAGTCACCTAACTAGTAAATAGAGTCCACCTGTGTGTAATTTAATCTCAGTATAAATACAATTGTTCTGTGAAGCCCTCAGAGGTTTGTTAGAGAACCTTAGTGAACAAACAGCATCATGAAGGCCAAGGAACACACCAGACAGGTTAGTGATATTTTGCAAAGAAGAATGGGCAAAAATGTCACTCTCTAGATGTGCAAAGCTGGTAGAGACATCCCAAAAAAGACTTGCAGCTGTAATTGCAGTGAAACGTGGTTCTACAAAGTATTGACTCAGGGGGCTGAATACAAATGCACACCATACTTTTCACATATTTATTTGTAAAAAATGTTGAAAACCATTTATCATTTTCCTTCCACTTCACAATTATGTGCCACTTTGTGTTGGTCTATCACATAAAATGCTAATATAATACATTTACATTTTTATTTGTAACATGACAAAGAGTGCAACATTTCAAGGGGTGTGAATACTTTTTCAAGGCACTGTATGGAGGTTTGTACCTACGCATTCGAGAAAACAGGCTGAGGAATATATGATGCAAATTTAGGTATACAGGCTGGAACTAGGTACCATGTCTATAGGTTCCTAACTCTGGGTCCTTTCCTTTTTCCTGGGGATAGTCGCCATTTTGAGGAGAACTTCTGAACTGGAGCCAGTGTGCCCAGTGACAATTTCAGTGACCCTTAGAAAATCTGAATCCAGTGTCCCATATGTTTGTGTATTTGGATTCAGGGTAACATGATAGTGTCTTTTTAAAGAGGAAGTATAGCCAATAGCTGAATTTACATATAAAATACAGTAAATGTTAACTGTCTTGCCTAAATTAATTTCATTTTCTTTCAGACAGTTTTCTAACCCTGAAATTCTTATGACACAGCACGTTTAGTCTTTTTTTTTAACAATGCAGTTTAGTCATAGACACCCCAGCCTGTGTTTGGAAAGTAGGGATGAGCCGAGAAAACCCCCGGCTTGGTTTGCAGCAGAACATGCGAACAGTATTATATACTGTGTACATCACATGAAGTGTATTAGAAACTGTACATCCTTTATTATATACTGTGTACACCACCTGAAGTGTATTAGAAACTATACACCACCGAATGCACTGTATATATAGGCTACACTGAATGCAGAGTATATATATATATATATATATATATATATATATATATATATATCTATATACTAGACTATATATATATTAATACACCACCTAAAGTGTATTATATACTGTACACTACCGAATGCACTGTATCTAAAGGCAGACATCCCAAGTCTCCCACAAGATCTCTCCTGTGTCCTGTGAAAACTGAGCAGAGTAACCTGTGTGTTACTCTGTTCAGTTTATGAATGGACAGGAGCCTCTGTCTTCTGTCCATTCATCTATCTTCAGTGCTGAGAAAAGGACTGGGGAATTAATGTCCTCAGTCCCTTTTCCTGTCTCAAAGAGGATATGTCAGGGGTCTGTTTAGACCCCTGATATCTCACCAAAGCCCCCCCCCCCCAACAGGGTTGATTTAAAAAAATGCTAAAAATATTTAAAAAAATGAAATTGTAAACAAAATTTATAAAAAATGTAATTATAAAATAAAAAAACTACTGACACCACCCCCTGCCCTACCAACATTGTCCACTGCCCCAACCCCCAAAAAGCATTGTTGATTTAAAAAACAATTTAATTGTAAAAAAACAATATGTAAAAAATAAAAACTACTGACACCATCCACTGCCCTACTGACACCATCACCGCCACATACTCTCCACCCCTTCCCCAGAAGCACTGTGAAAAAAATATTTAAAAAAATTATTTAAAGAAAATAATAATCAACAAAATTGTAAAAAATAGAGAAAATAATAAAAACAAAAAATTACTGACACACTGCTCTACTGCATCAAATTTGTCTACATGGCTTTCGTCCCAGTAGGAAGCCTCTTCTAAATATGATGAACAAGAAAGCGTGCAAACAGTTTACTGAAGACAAGCAGACTAAGGATATGGATTACTGGAACCATGTGCTGTGGTCTGATGAGACCAAGATACATTTATTTGGTTCAGATGGTGTCAATCGTGTGTGGCAGCAACCTGGTAAGGAGTACAAAGACAAGTGTGTCTTGCCTACAGTCAAGCATGGTGGTGGGAGTGTCATGGTCTGGGGCTAAATAAATGCTGCACTGGGGAGCTACAGTTTATTGAGGGAACCATGAATGCCAACATGTACTGTGACATACTGAAGCACAGCATGATCCCCTCCCTTCGGAGACTGGGCCGCAGGGCAGTATTCCAACATGATAATGACCCCAAACACACCTCTAAGATAACCACTGCCTTGCTAAGAAAGCTGAGGGTAAAGGTGATTGACTGGCCAAGCATGTCTCCAGACCTAATCCCTATTGAGCATTTGTGGGGCATCCTCAAACGGAAGGTGGAAGAGCGCATTGTCTCTAACATCCACCAGCTCCGTGATATCATTATAGAGGAGTGGAAGAGGACTCCAGTGGCAACCTGTGAAGCTCTGGTGAACTCCATGCCCAAAAGGGTTAAGGCAGTGCTGGAAAATAATGGTGGCCACACAAAATATTGAGACTTTGGGCCCAATTTGGACAATTTCGCTTAGAGGTGTACTCACTTTTGTTGCCAGCGGTTTAGACATTAATGGCTGTGTGTGGAGTTATTTTGAGGGGACAGCAAATTGACCATGTTATACAAGCTGTACACTCATTAATTTACAATGTAGCAAAGTGTAATTTCTTCAGTGTTGCCACACGAAAAGATATAATAAAATATTTACAAAAATGTGAGGGGTGTACTCACTTTTGTGAGATACTGTGTATATATATATATATATATATATATATATATATATATATATATATATATATATATACTAGACTGACTGTAAATATATATCAAATACACTGCCACTAACTAAATAACCTGCCTGCTTAATCTAACTCAAACTATCTCTCCGTCCACGCCACCATCACTACACGCGGCCGCTATGTAAGCGGCCTTATATAGTGTGGGGCGTGGACTTAGTCCCCCTGAGCCATGATTGGCCAGAGGCACCCTTTCTTTGGATAATCATGGCTCTCACAGCAGAGCGCCCTGTGATTAGCCAAAGCATGCAGGTCAGGTGCATGCTTTGGCCAATCATCATACAGCAATGCACTGCGATCTCGCAGTGCATTATGGGGCATTCCACGGCACTCAAATTTCCCGCTATTGCCCCATGATGTTCACTGTTTGGCGAACGGGCAAACACCCGATGTTCGAGCTCATCCCTATTGGAAAGTAAAGTAGCAGCAAACTGATAAGTCCTGCCCTATCTCCCCACTGTACAATGTGTCAAACCCTGACCTGCTTACAGCACTGCCACTTAATCTACCCATTAGAATCAAGCTGTAAAAAGTATTTACAAAAGGGTAATATAAAACAGATTAATAAAATATGGTTACATATTTTTAAAATCATAAATATCTGCATTAAATGGGGCATGATACAGTATATGCCTTTATATCTGCTTTGAGTCATTGAAATGGTCTGTCTTAATGCATACAAAACATAAGCAGGTAAGAATCTGCCATGCAGTTTGTAAAAATCCTTGTAGTTTATTTAATTGACCTGCAACAGGTTGTTTTCTCTCAACATTTCCTGCATTATAATGCTGTGGTACTTGTATGAACTGGCCAAGAAAAAGATTACTGCAACAGAACTGCTCAGCTTAACAGGTATTTCATGTTGTGTTATGTGTATCTAAGAATCTCTGTTTTATATCTAATGTCAAATAAATTGGAAATCTGTTTCTGTTCAGGGCCCCTCCTTAAGGCTAGTTTCACACTGGGGGGGTGGGGGGCGGCGGCGGTAAAGCAGCGCTATATTTAGCGCTGCTTCACCCTCGTTTTAGCCGCGGTGTTCGGCTTTAACCCCCGCTAGTGGCCGAAAAAGGGTTAAAACCCCCCGCAAAGCGGCGCTTTGCCGGCGGTATTACCTTGGTATCCCTGCGGTGTCCCATTGATTTCAATGGGTAGGAGCGGTATAGGAGCGGTGAATACACTGCTCCTTCACCGCTCCAAAGATGCTTCTAGCAGGACTTTTTTTTACCGTCCTGCTAGCGCACCGCTCCAGTGTGAAAGCCACCCGCTTTTTTCAGGAGCTATACAGGCGCTATTTTTAGCGATGTAGCTCCTGAAAAATGCTTCAGTGTGAAAGCACCCTAAAGCAACACATCAGAGACCTCCTCACATGGCACCATCTGCTGACAAAGTCTGGTAATGTGGCACAACCTTAGAGCAAACCTGTGTTTTCCGATGGAGGGGAAAGCAACAAGTTCTGTTTAATGTTGCGCATAGTTTCTTTCTTTTCCTTCCACTTTGTTCAGCCACCAAAAGCAAGGAACGAATACAGCACTTAAATCATTTTTAAAATCTTTTCCTACCATCTACAAACTGCCCCTGTCTTTTCCCAAAGTCTTCCACTTAACAATCCAGCATTAACAAAGACCACTGGTCCATCTTTATTAAGCATGCTGGCTGGGCAGCAGATGCGCAGTACAGTACAGTATTTATTCTTATGGGAAATAGTTTAATAGTTGGGCTAAATTGTCGATGACCTTCCCATAGGAATGAATTTCAAATCTACTGCACAGCTCACCCAGAATAGTTTTTAAAGAGGGGATGTGCAGCTCCCATGGACCCCACAGATAAGATCTATGTGTATCAAGGACAGGTAAGTAGTAAGCTTTGGATGGCGGGGTTAATTTTCAGCTCTTAGTTGCTCTATAAGGGGTCTACAAAGAGTTGTCTCCTGCCCCCATGTCACAACACTAGGCCAAGCAACCCCACTGTCACATGAGAGGAACAGCAAAGTAAGGGTGAGTATGTATTGTTGGAAGGGGGCCATTGAAGTGGAACTAAACCCTCCTACCCTTTAAAGCAAAGGAAACTGCTATCTTAGGCTCTGCTTGATCAGCAGTTGCCATGGTTACGACACCAGCCATGTGATGGCTTGACAATTTGGGTGAAAGTACAAGCTTTTCATTTATAGAATTCCTTGAATGTAAAGGTTTTGGGAAACAGTTAAATTGATGAGTTTAGTTCCACTTTCAAGTGAACCTGTTGCTTTACAATGCATCGGCAAAGCACTGGTTTTCTATAAAATTGGATGATTCCTCATAGAAAGACTATTATTTTTGGATAAACTTCAGGGCTGGTTCACACCACATGTGGTGGGACTGCGTTGGGTGGCTATTCCTGCACAGTCACACTGCATGAACAGAGCAAAATGCCTTGTCTCCTATCAGTGGTGGAACTACCAGGGTTGCAGCAGTTGCACTTGCGACCAGACCCTGGCATTCTGCCACTGTAGGGGAGCCCCAAGACCCAGCATCTCCCTTTTTACCTCCGGCTAGCAGTTCACTATGCAGTGGAGGGGGGCGGGAGGGGGCGATCAGCAGCTCTGTGATGTCCATGGAATGTCCCACAGGCTAGCAGTTCACCAGATTAAGGCACCAGATTAAGTATACAAGTGAGCCGCTCTGTTTGTACACTGAAGGCTATAACAGCCCTGGTCAGAGACCCCTCCTGTCCCCTCCACTGCATAGTGAACTGCAGCTGAAGTGAACTGAGGTGCAGGGAGAGATACTGTGGGTACCAAAGATCTGCGGTTCAATGTGCGGGTGAGAGACCATGGGGTGATCTGACTGTGCTGGAAAGACACTGTTGTGTGTATTGGAAAAGTGTGTGTGTGTGGGGGGGGGGGTACATCAAGTGGGTACAGAGCAGAGATGTGTTAGGCACCTTTCCCACTGGTGGACTGATCGGGTCAATCTGTCTGTTTTTCAGGTGGACCCGATCGGCCCATCGATAGCTCTCTATGGAGCCATCCAATCCGATCCTATGTGCTAAAAGTCCATCCGACGGATCAGATGACAGTCAGAAGGAAATGGACAGGTGGTCCATTTAATTTCTATTTGACCACCCCAAAGATAGCAGTGGGCTGTGTCTGTGTCTGCTCAGCGTCAGTGGAGTGGACATGGACCTTTCATCCGTTTGCTCAGTGGGGATCAGGAAAGAGATCCCCCGCTGAGCAAGCAAATCCCGCTGATGGGTCTGCCCTCTGTGAAAGGGGCCTTAGGGGTGTGTGGGGTGCTTGCTGTGGTGTACAATGGTGTGCTGGAGGGATACAGAGATTGCTGGGAGGTGCAGAGGTGTGTTTGTGTGTGTGCGTGTGTGCGAGGGGGGGGGGTGGAGGTGTGCTGGATTACAAAGGCTTGCTGGGTATATGGAGGCATACTGGGGGATAAAGAGGATTCTAGAAGGTTCAGAGGTGTGCTGGGGGGTACAGAGGATACTGGGAGGTGCAGAGGGGTGTGTAGGAAGTGCAGTGATGTGCAAAGGGGTACAGAAGTGGGCTGGGGGGGGGGTACAGCGGTGTTGCAGGAGTACAGGGGTTATTTGGGAGGTACAGAGATGTGCAGGGGGTATAGAGGTGTGCTAAAGGGGTATGTAGGCATTCTGGGGGTATAGAGATGTGCAAAGGGGTATGGTATTAGATAGCTCTTGTAGAACCATGCCCATTTTAAATGGCCCACCCCTAATTAAGATATGTTCTCCACCTACAATGGCTGGTTGAACACATAGAAAAAAAATGCATCCCTGAACATTTTTTGGAAAGGTTGGCAACTATGCAGGAAGGGGTTCCGCTGCAGAACATGTGAAAAGGTCCTGCTGTGGGACCACAATAAAAGGCCGCGCAATGGGAGCAAAGGGTCCTGGATCAGTGGGAAGGACCCCAGGATGGGGTCAGGGGGGCCCTTTATGGTTTCTTGCACCGAGGCCCTGAGGGTTTTGGTTACGCCTCTGTCTCCTATGTTCCCAGTTCACATCCCTGCATTCTAGTGGTGTGCCGTACTGCTTTCGGTATTTTTTATCAGCGCAGTGTGAGGCCATCCAGTGTGAGGGCGGCAATTGAACTTTATGAAATGTCTGTGCGACATCTCAGTAAAGTTTGTTTTAAAAAAAAAACAAAAACAGTGTGATGCACCAAGCTGATTTCTGATCTTGGCCCCAACCGCACCACACACTACTCCCTGTGTTTCAATAAAGTGGCTGGTGTGAACCAGCCCCCAGCCCAACAAATACTTTAAACATCAGTAGGAGGGAAGGCCTGGTGTTGGAGTCACGAAGGTGAGAATTGCCTCACATTACTACTAATAATAGGATCTGCTTTTCATTGAAATGGCCTTTTTGCCACAAATATAGTTGGACATGTCTTTAGGTGCATAGGGCTGTGTAGATAAGTAAATAACAGTCTACATTTCTCTCTTAGCATACAAAATTGCAAATTTGCAGTGGGGGTGGAGGAGAAACGTTAACCATAATGGAACAAGAGAGGTATTAAATGCTGTTTGCATGTTTGATGATTTTGCTGTCAAAATAAATATAATCAGAAAGATATAACTAGGCAAAATGTAGCAAATGTTAAAACTGTTATGCCGCGTACACACGGTCGGAATTCTTGTCGGAAAAAGCTCTGATGGTTTTCCCGTCGGAATTTTGACGGAATTTCGCTCAAACTGTCTTGCCTACACATGTTCACACCAAATTCTGACGGTCAGTAACACAGTGGCATAAAACACGTTCGACAGCACTATAAAAGGGAAGTTCAATGCTTCTGAGCATGCGTCGAATTGTTTCCGAGCATGCGTCGGAATTTTGCGTGTCGGAATTGCATACACACGATCGGAAAATCCGATAGAAAGGTTTTCCGTCGGAAAAATTGAGAACAGGTTCTCAATCCAAAGTCTGTCGGAAATTCCGACAGAAAAAGACCGATGGGCATACACACGGTCGGAAATTCGGATGAACAGTTCCCATCGGACTGTTTCCATCGGAAATTCCGACCGCGTGTACGCGGCATTAGAGTATTCCGAAGGTGCAATCCATACAACAGTGCTGTTAAGGAAGCAAGTAACTCCATGTATAACAATGCAAATAAATTATCTGCTGCTCAAATAAGCACTGTAGGGCTAATTACTATGTGTTTAACACTGGTTTAATTGCAATGTTTTAAAATCAATATATATATGAAACTGTTCATAAACTATAAGAACCAAATGCTGAATGATGAAGTACAATTTTTTTGTGACACGGCAGAGTAAAGCTTTTAAATACAGATCATAAAATTCTACGTTATACTGCAATTCTCATTTGATGCTGTATTAATCTTCAGAAACACTGAGGTGTGGTACATTACAAAATAAGTCAAAATGAACTGACTGCTCCCGTGTTTTATAAACTAAATGAAACATAATTTACATTATTTGCCTAGTATAGTAAAGCACACAATAACGATTATCAGCATAACAGCCTCTGACTTTAATACTTTGTATATTGTTCATATCCATGGTTTTGATTTTAACTCTTGTTAATTTTGTGCAAAATATTTAATTCCTACAGTATATAGTAACCTTCTTTCTGCTGCTACCCTGAGATGGTAATTAATGTACAACAAATCATCACTAGTATTTCTGTGAAATATATTCCAATAGCATTGATTAGTAATTTCTTCTGGCAATATATGAGTCAGTATTGACCATTATAATACTGTTATTCATTTCTGTCCATTTAAAAAGTGCAACTGCTGTGTTATTTCTGCCAAAACTAATCTCCTAATTTACTCTATGGCACCCTCTGTTTTATTATAACACCATTGCCTTTAAAATGCAATGTAAACAGTCATGTGTAAAACATTGCAAGCTTTGGTAAACTCTTTGTGATCATGGCTTTACATTTTTAAAAGCTGAAATCTGGAAGGAAGCTAATGCCAACTGCCCAGTGCCCATCCTTTGGCTTTGTTGCTATATGTTAATAAGGATTTGACTTATAGAGTGTGAAGTGTAATTATATTAGGCAAAGTGCTATATTCCAAAGCCACCCATCATCTTCACCTTACCTGTTCGAATGTTGAACAGTAATCTTCACCTCACCTGTTTTAAAAGCAAAACTGTCTCTGCATTGAAAAAGATGATGACTGATTGTTGACTTTACCCACTGTTATATGATGGCTAGATGGCATTTGCTTACATATATGAATGTTTACTGTGTGTGGGTATATACTGCATATATACAGTATGTGTGTGTATGTATATATATATATATATATATATATATATATATATATATATATATATATATATATATATTCGTACATACACCCAAACTTTTGCTCTCTTTGTACGTATGTATATGTTTTTATCTAGAGCAACCTTTTTTAACCTTTTTAACAATGAGGAACCCTTCAAATAACCTTTAAGTCTCAATAAACCCCTGATAATAAATGATTAACATTAATTGTAATAAAATAATGAATGCCATGATAATAATAATGGCCAAAAAAGAAACACAGGCAATGAAAATTGTAGTGCTTCCTCACTTTGGTGGCCAGTGGAGTGCCTCCTTTTATTAGTGGCCCCTTTACACTGGTGGTCATTGGGAGAAGGGCCCCTTTTACACTGGTGTTTAGTGGTTCTCTTACAGATAGATCAAAAAGATCATTGGAGTCAGTGGTTACTTACTTAGAGGCAGAAATTGTTCATTGCTCAAAGTATCCCTAGCAACCCATGGGAGCCATGGCTTATAAAGGCTAGTCTACAGTACATTTCCATGAAGTGTCCCCTTAGAGAGCCGGTCACAATCTCCTGCTATGCGAATTGGATGCGTGGAAATCCACATCCAATTTGCATAAGTGTGAACCCGGCCTTATACTGACTGGTCTAAAGACAGAAGATGTATAGTACATATCCCTGAAGTGCCACCTTTCATGGTCAGTGGAGTAGGGCACCTTATATTCTCCAAATCTTTGGAGACAGTAGTTACTTATCTGAGAGGCAGAAAATGCTCCTTGCTCAACAAAACCTTAGCATCTATGGAGGAATCCGAGGCTTCCACAGACCATTAATTGAGAAAGCATGCTCTAAAGAGAGAAGGTGAATAATATATATTCCTGTAGGGCCCACTTTAATTAGCGGTCAGTAGAGAAGGTGTTCCCTTATATAGGTGGTCATTAGGAGAAGGTCTCCTTTACATTGGTGCTTGGTAGGAAGAATTCCCTTTACATATAACTAGTACGATCATTAGAGACAGTGTTACTTATCTGCGAGGCAGACATTGTTTCTTGCTCAAAGAACCCCTAGCATCCTCTGGAGGAACCCTAGGCTTCCACAGACCCCTAATTGAGAAAGCATGTTCTAGAGAGAGAAAGTGAATAATACAAATTCCTGTAGTGCCCACGTTCATTAGTGGTCATTGGAGAAGAGGTCCCCTTACAGTGGTCATTGGGAGAATGGTCTCTTTACCTTAGTGCTTTGAAGGAAAAAATCCCTTTATAGATAGCTAAAAAGATCATTAGAGACAGTGGTTACTTATCTGAGAGGCAGAACTTGCTCATTGCTCAAGGAACCCCTATTAACCTCTGGAAGAACCCTAGTTGAGAAAGGCTGGAGAAGAAAGGTGTATAATACATATCTCTAAAATGTGAATCTCTTTTTATATGTATTTCTCCAAAGAGATGGTGTATAGTACAAATACTTGAAATGTTTCTCTCTTTATATTTGTGGGAGATTAACAGTTAATACTTATTTAGTGCTTGTGTGTGCAAGTTTTATCTCCTGAGTGTAAAAATTGGTACCATCAGCAGTAAAAAACATATTATAGGAGTATGTATTAGATATAAATTCAACCACAAGTCATCTGTAAACAGGTAAACAAGAGTGAATTACCTGGGATGTATGTCTACAAGCAGCACCAGTGTTTGCATGGTGATAATGTCTATCCTCCTGCAGTGAAATCGCGCCACTTTCAGCACCTTTAAGTAGGTGAAGCACAAAATGACCAGCGACAGCACGAAACTGGCCGCGTGAAAAACGATGGTGAACACCATAAAGCGTTTTTTCTCTGGCGCTTCGTGCACCTGTAAGGTACAAGAGGCATACATGCTGCTATAGTCCAACCAAGAGAGGAACAAGGAAACCAAGGGGAAGGTGAGAGAGTGCAGCCAGGTGTAGCCCATCATGATCACAGCGTCCTTATACCTCATCTTGCTGGTGTAACTCAATGGGAAAACCACAGCGATCCATTTGTCTATGCTGAGTGCTGCCATGCTGAGCATGGTGTTAGAAGTCAGAAAAGTTTCCAAGAAGCCCAGAGCCTTGCACAGGCAGTCACCAAAGGGCTGCTGGTGGCTGAGCATGGCCAGGAAAGTGGAGGGCATGTTGAGTATAGTCAGGAGAAGATTGCACAGGGACAGGTTGACCAGGAAGATGCCAGACACTTGCTTCCTGATCTCGGCACTGTACAAAAAGCAGATCAGCACCAGCAGGTTGGCAAGTAGGGACACCACAAACACGACAATGAGTAAAAGGGCCAGCAGAATCTCTGGCAAGTGCATTTCTCAGCTTATATCCATCAGCAGGGATTGCCTCATTGGATGGAGACCAGGGTGGCTTCTCTACATGCCTGGTAGCCCCATGGCTTGGTGCTGGAGGAGGCGCCCGGCGCTGTTCTCTATGGAGCTGCTGTCCAAGGTGCTGAAGTCAGGAGAGCTGCGGACGGGAAATCCATCGGAGCGCCTGAGGCTGGCTGCAGTCCAAGTCCCCGCATCCC